>CM021100.1:589048724-589325738 GCA_007115665.2 Sequoiadendron giganteum
GTCTCTCTCTCTCTCTCTCTCTCTCTCTCTCTCTCTCTCTCTCTCTCTCTCTCTCTCTCTAAATTCTCCCTCCCTCTAAAGACATACATAAATACATACTTACAATCATAATACATATGTACATACAATCCTACATACATACAAGCATACATGTACATATTTAGATACAATCTTACATACATATAGGCATACATGCATTGATCCATACATACATGCATACATACATACATACAAGCATGCATACATACATACATGACATACAAGAATACATGTACATACAAACATACAAATATATAAACATGCATTCAATAGAGTAGCATTTTAACATAGAGCAAGACATAACAAGAGCGCGTTATATCGCGCTTGCATTATGTCTTGCTAAACATGTCTTGCACAAATACAAAAATCCATGTCAAAACTAAGATATAACACAAGCACCTTATAACGCGCTTGCGTTATATATTTATTTGGGAATCCCCAAGCCTTAGGCTTGGTATTTGCCTTGGAATACCAATCCAAAGGATTGGAGGGCCTTCCCAATGACCAGAGACGTGTTTTGCAAATTCTACAATATTTCACATAATCGGGTTCATTCTCACCGTTGGGATTGCACATGTCTCAATGTCAAACAAATTGAACGCTTGGGTAATGTTAGGCTCTCTCTTAGCTATCCAACGATGTAATTTTTTTTAGTTTTTGATAATGTTAATCCTTCATCTATAATTTAGTTTGTTTGTGTGTCTCCTTTTTGGAAAAAAGTTGTGTTTGGTGTTTTTTTTGTTATAAATTAATCATTCATCAAAATTTAAAATAAATTACATTTTTAGAAACTAGACTCTATTCTACAAAAAAAAATAATTAAAATCAATTAGTTTCCAAAATTTGTAGGGGTAGCATGACCAAAATTCTATTTTTCAGGAAGTGTCCACTTTGAAAATTAGTAAAAAATCAAATATTCATTAAAAAATTATCAAAAAAATCATGCATCAACTACATAGTGTTATCTAATTTCTCATTGGAGTGATTTTAAAAATACTTAAAAAAGGGTCACCGTGCTAAGTATGCACAAAAGTTGCTATGTTATGTTTTTCTAACAAAAACAACACCAATTTTTGTGCATCCCTCTTTTGAACCACTTAATCTCAACCATTTTCAAAATAAATTAGTAGTTTAGAAAGTAGACTAAGAGCACTACAATCCTTGTTTTTGTTGTATCTCAAAATTTTGAGTGTAACTATCCTCAATTTCACGTTCAAATTCGGTATTTCTTGATTTCAAAAAAAAGTGGCCACTTAAGCCCCCTTTTTGGCCCCCAATCTTTTTGCACTTACTCCCTCCAAAATTTGAATAATTAAATCAAACTATTCAAATCAAACTAATGCAACTTTGTTTGTAAAATTCAAACTTGATTTGCACGTTCAACTCCAAAAAGGAATTAATTATTTAAATCAATTAATCAATTTTCCTCACCCACTTTCTTATTGAGAAAATTACGATTGTTGACTGAGCCATCTAAATTACTAACTAAGCCATCTAAATCCTAATTGATCAATCTAAATCCTGATTGATCAATCTAAATCTTGACTAACCAATCTATTTCTTCAATCACACAAATTGTGCAATATATTTTGCATATATTATTCATGTCTATTTCCTCTCAACACCTTTCAACCATCGATCTTGATTCAACATTGTTTAATCTCGATCGTCCATTTCAAATCTCATTTTCTATATAACAAACTGCTTTCCTCACAAATAAGGATCAAACAATCAACTCATTTGCACAATGAAGTACTGTCAACATTCGAAATCACCATTAGAGCTTCAACATTTCTTCGATCAACCAACCAAGACATCATTCTTCAAGATTTGCACACAAACTATGGAGGCTTCACAGTGATACAAATAATCTAACATCAAGCGAACACACTCCGATACAAGATGGGTAACGATTTCATTTTTGAATTCATTTGTTTATGTATTGCATTCACATGTTCTTGAATTTAGTAATCTTAAGTGTTCCTTTCGTAAGTGTAGGATTAAATCTAGATTAGTGTTCTTGATATTAGATTAGATTCTGATTTCAAGCATATTTATCTTGTTTGCATCTATGATTTTCCCCCTCACACAACATTTTCTCTACCTCGACAGGAAAATATGTTTAGGGCTAGATGCAAATCCATATAAGAAATGCTCCTACTTTAAATAAGAAATGTTCTTAAGACATGGATAGATATATAATCACTTAAAATATTTATAAAACTTTGAAGAAGATATAAATAAATTGAATAGGGATAATATATATATATATATATATATTACTCCTGATGCATGTTAGCTTTGCAACCTTACTATGAAGGCTTAGATAGCTCTGCAGTACTATGAAAAAAAACTAAAGTAATGAACAACATAGGGTATTTTATCGCTTCCTATCCTCAAAGTATACGATTGATCATAAATGGTTGATGATAAATTATATCATTTTTGGAAGCCCGTTTAACAAGAAGAGTGGCTTTATTCGTGCCATAAAGGACCACATCATTGCTAACATTATTCATGTTAATGACCATTTATTTACATTTCATTTATTCAACAAGGAAACAACCTTGAATATTAAATATCCCAAAGTAAATGGCTACGATTTTTATTTATAACCAACATTTAAGGATATGATTTTTTGTACACGAATGTCCTCCCCCAATGTTTCTATTCTAGATGTCTATCGACCTAATTAATTGACCATTGAAAACACTCCTCCATTAATCTATGCAAACCTTCATTTATTTGTACACTTCATACTTCATGTATTTGGACATCCTAGACAAAATCAAGAATGTGATTTTATTTCTTGAGTGGAATCATTGGTGCAATCATGTCTACCTAAATTCAAATTCATTTCCTATCCATGTCAAGCTAACTTAATTCAAAAAATTGACTATTGTTCATTAGCTTGTATCTAAATTAGGTCTAAGTTGTCATATATTCAAAAGCATACCCTAGGGCTTTAGTTTTATTAGAGATGCAATCAGAGCATATATGATATAAGCAAAAGGAATCAAAACATTATTAATAATATGATTACATCAACATTTATAAATAATAAATATTACATTAGTATTCATCCTAGGCATAATGGATCATTATGTCTTCAACCATGTGAACAACAATACCAAGGGTCTAAACAAGTTGAAATTAAGTATCAAACTTCAACCCTTACATAATAGACTCCTAAAGGTGTTCCTCAACACTATTTTAAAATTTTGATATTCAACAAAGACAAGTCAAATTTTGAATGTGAGGGACGAGATCCTTGCTAAAAGACAATATCATGAAATTTAGTAAAGATCATACATGTGATTCTATCCAATATCATATAGAACATCAAGTTTTAGTCTACTACAATAATTTGCACATAAGTGCAATTCCAAAGTTGATATAATCAGTTTTAATCATTGGACATCAATCAATTTCAAGGACAACCATAGAATGAGATAGCTAAGAAATCCACTTTATCCTTCTCTTTTAATCTTGTATTTAAATTTACAAGTTATGACTCAACTTCTTTATCTAGTATGTAAATAATATTTAACTAATTGTATTAATGTAATTATCTACTACATATTTTGTAAGGTTGTTTTCTTCTCTGCATTTTGGTGAGCCCATAAAATCTTACACCCCTAGCATTTTACCTTAGGGTGTTTTCTTCTTTTGTTATTTTTTTCTAATTTAGATTCTTGATTGTTCTTATCTATTTTTTAGATTTAAAATTAGTAAATACCACATTAAAATTATAATATTCAACAAAGGAAAATCAAATTTTAAGTGTGAGGAATGAGATCTTGGCTTAAAGATGAGATCCTAAAATTTAGTAAAGATAAAAGATGTGATTCTATCGAAGATTCTAGACTATTAAATTTTGTTCTATGTCAGTCGTTTGTACATCACTATAATTCCAAATTCAATATAATTAACTTTAATCACTAGACATCAACCAATTTCAAGGACAGTGACATAATGAGATAGCTAAGAAATCCCCCATGACTATGATATATTTGATATATCTGAGGATTATTGATTTACATTTAACCATTATAGTGCTTTTTTATTTGATTAATTATCTATTTTTATAGGATTTCATCTTTTATTTACAAGTATTTTCCATTTAGGAACAGGATGGTACTTCTAATTGTGAGTTGGTGTATTTGATCTATTATTCAATGCTTCTGAGTCACTGTTTAACACATCTAGGTTTCATCTTTTATTTGTAGGCCTTTTGAATTTAGGTAAGGTTAGTGCTTCTAACATAAGGATTTGTGCATTTGATTAATGTCTCAATGCATCTGATAGATATAAGTTCACATCTGATAATTACTTGATTGCATATGATTACTATAACTGTACTTTTGATCTATGTAATTGCATTTTTGTTTCTGAGTATTGTAATTTATCTTTAAGCTGATTTTTGTGGCCTTTGAAACTAATTCAATTGGTGCAAATTTCCTATCATTGCCTTAAGAATAAAATTTTCAGGCTATTAATATCATTTTGTGCAAGACACTTGTCAAAGTTTATTTTTATCACTAGAGTAGTTGCAATTTTGATTTCTTAAGTGAATCAAATTTGTTTGTCATGCTTGTATAGGCTAGTTTCTATGTATGCTCCCTCCTTGCACTTAAAATTTTCTCTTGGAGATTAAAAATACCCTCTAGTTTACTTCTTCTTTTTTGTGTTTAACCTAAGGTTGAGATAACTTGTGTATGGTCTCCCCTTGTGCTTTGTGTGATCCTAGGGATCAAAAACACTATCATAAATATTTACCTTTAAGAGGCCTGCTCTAGGATTCCATCACCCCAAGGAATGGCCTTGACCATGTTTTTTGGTGAGGTATATAAAGGGAGGGGAGTGAATTTGTACCTCAAGAGTGAGCTATTATCATGGAAATTTAAGAATATGTGTGAAAATTTGATGGTAATTTTATTAGATATCATTATACATTGTGTAAACCTAATGATGTGCAAGTTGAGAAACTTCTTTAAAGGTAAAAAACACATGAAATGGAGGAAAATTGATAGTCCAATATTTTAGGCGTGTTACCCAAACCTATTACAAAGCAAAAAGGATGATTTTTTTTACTAAAAAGTACAAGTGTGTTTCATGTTCCACAAAACATGAGCATGCTTCATGTTCGACAAAACACGAGTACACTTCATGTTCCACAAAATACAAGCACATTTTTGGAAACACAAAATGCGAACATATTTTATGTTCTACAAAACACAATCATATTTTGTGGAACATGAGATACAAAATATTTTATGTTCCAAAAAACATGTGTGTTTTCTGGAACATAAAATATGATGTATTCCATGTTCCACAACCAATGTTCATGTTTTGTAGAACAATAAATGTGATGTTTTATAAATAAAAAATGTTGTCCCATTTCTTTAAACTGAACACTTCCTCTCTCTCCCTCTATGTATATATTGCTCCTTCTCTATCTATTTCTTTCTCTCAATCTATCCCTCTCTATCTCTTTATTTATCTCTCCCCCTCTTGTCTCTTTTTATCTCTCCCTCTCTCCCTCCCCCTAGATATATCTCTCTCCCTTCTCTTTTTGTCTATATTTCCCCCTCTCCCTCTCCCTCTCTCTCTCTATCCCTCTCTATTTCTTTATCTCTCCCTCTCTCTATCTCTCACTCTCACTCTCACTTTATCTATCTCTCCTTCTATCTTTATATATATGTACATGTGTGTGGGTAAAATCACAAACCTATGTCACACTTTTGACCAACTAAATAGTTCTGAGTGAAACAATTTCGCTTGAAACTACACGGCCCATACATGACACATAAAGTTTCAAAAAACCTTGACCAAAATTCACCATCATATGCATCTTTTCATGAAACTTCTAGAACAATAATTTCACTTTAGTCAAATTGTGTTGGTCATACACATGAATGTTTTGGCCCAAAACATACAATTTTGAAAAAATCATTTTTATACATCCTATAAAAAACCAACTTTTATCATTTAGGTATTAAAATAAATTGTACATTTTAAAACTGGAAAAAAATCCTATATTTCATATCTTTACACAATGTTAATATTCTTTGTGTAAGTGCTTCTAATTTTACTCTAGTTATGGCAAGCTTTGATTTTTAGGAAAATTACTTTCACTATTTGGCCAAAAAGTGAACTCAACTTCTTGTGTTTTCCCATTTGTTGAGTTACCTAAAAATTTATAACAACTTATGCAAAAAAATTATAAGCTCAAGTTTATGGTAATTTTGAGTTGCAGATAAGAGAAACACAAAGTGTACATGGTAGTTTTCAAAGCTCGAAATTATTCAAACACCAAAATTCTCTTTATGGTGAGTTAGCAAGATAACTGACTCATTGAAATACCTTTTTCAAGTGATTTTGAAAGTTTGTAGAGCCTAGAAGCTAAAATTGCAAAATTCACTTTTTCAATGTGTTAGAAGGTTTTAAAAATCCATGAAAGACTAAAATATATCCTCATTGGAATTTTTTATAGTTCATGAACCTTCTTTTTTTGAAAATATATTAGCTATTGAACTTCTCATTTCACCAACAAGTTGGTAGGAGTTCAAGAAAATAAAAAAACAAAGGATATAAAAGGAGATAGTCTCTATCCATTTGCCATAAAATACATGCATTCTCCCAACATGCATATATTGTAGATAAATCAAGATTATTTGCAACTAGTTATGGGTGTCCATCAGGGAATAAAGGATAGAAGAACTTTATTCAGTGTTATAGACAAATCTACCATCATAATCACATATAAAAAATATGTAAGCATATATACAAATTTATGACCTATTCTTAATATATTAGTGAGACCTATGAGATTTCCTCTCATGGTTTGAAATGATTACAAGATATGCAAAAAATTGGATTCGCTAAAAGGGCTCAAGAAACCTTAAACCAATGTGTTTGGTAGTTATAAACTATAGTCTATCTTCAACAAAATTTCCTCGCATGTGCTAAAATGTGAGTTTACAAGTGTTTGGGGGCTCCATCACAACATAATGGAAGATGAATGTACTTAGCTTTTCAGTAATTGTAGCTATGAAAACTACTTGTAGTAGTACATTTCAAAGATATTTCATCTCATGGCTCATGGGCTCAAGGGTATTAAAAAAAATTATACTTACCTCCAACCATTCTTGTAAAATGAAATTGAAAGTATAGTAAAAGGTCATCTCATAGATGCTGATTATCCATTAATTGGGCACTATTGTCAACAAGGTGGACCACAAAATGTTATCATATTTATTATTGGAGGACAACATATGAGGAAGAACGAATAGTAGCTTTATAAAATATAGTGAATATTATAATTTAGATTATTCTTGGATGTTCAAATACATACTTGATTCAAAATGATTTCAAAATAATCCTAAAGAAGAACATTAGGTAGCTCAAACAAGTGTCATTTGATATCAGAAGAATTAAAATGAAAATAGTTTTATAGCAATGAAGTGGAAGGACTAAAGACTAGAGACCCTAGCAAGTATAATTGTTATATATAAAAAATGTATTCTTGAAATTGCAACAATTAGGGTAAGTTTTGTGAGTGCAAGTTAATAAAGTTTGGTTCCTTGGTTGGCCTTTAAATCCTCACATATTTTTACTATAGTGTAAATGCATTTTTGACAATGATCAAGATGTTTGGGATTGAATAACATGCTACCTAAGTATTCGTGGTGAAAACTTTGGTAGTGTCAATCGTTAATAATGAAATAAATAATGCACTAGCTCTAGTTGCTATGGATGTGAGGATGAAAAAATCATTATAGGATCATTGTTTCCTTTTACTAGATTCAAATTTTTTAAATGGGTTGCAAATAATGCCATGGATACTTTTTCCCTCAATGTTTCTTATTCTTCTCTCTTGTTAATACATTATTTTCCATAAAAGTAACCAAGTGCACTTAGAATAGAATAAATGAAAATGAATCCCCTATTAATAGGAAGAGAAATTGAGGTTAGATGGAATAGTCTAATATTGGACATGTAGATATATCCTATTTTTGTGAGAAACAATTCCATTTTTAATGACTATTAGGGGAAGACAAGAAAATTGATGTAAATAGAGTTGAATTAAGGTGTTTGTTTTGTTAGGAAATTGAGAAACTCCAAAGCTACATATTGTTAATATAAATATGCTCATAGTATGTTTTCTAAAGTACTTCATGGAAGTAAGAATGCTTGGAATACAATGGTAGGAGGATATTCCCCCATCGCTTATGGTGATAAAGTCTTAATTTTTATATTTTTGAATAAATACACTAGTTTAGTATGCATATAGATAAATTTTCCTTTGCATTTATGTATTTAGTGTATATGCCAGTTTAGCAAAGCTAAAAAAGAGGAAATTATCATACTAACAATCATAATCACCCAAGGTTAGTGACTTCAAAGGAGAAAATTACATCAGTGAAACTGAAGCCTTTTCTAATCTCTTTATGTTACTTTTTTTCATATTTATAAATTTTCATTTTAAAATATGACTTAATAATTTTCTTTTTTTATATAACTTAATGTTAATAAAAACAATGGACATTTAAACTTTATGAACTAGAAAGTGATTTAAAGAATTATTTATAGGTGGAGAGACCTATATATTCAAGGTTTGATTGTAAAGAAGGGGGATTCTTTTTTGGGACATTTTTCATTCTATACATTTGTATAGTCTAGGTAAGAGAGATTTCTCTCTTTTTTTATTTTTAATAAAGAAGAATATTGCTAAATCGTGAGCTAGTATGTTATATCTTTGTTTTGTTGGTTTTCTTATGTTTAATTTTAGTTTTCCTCTAAGATATTTCCTATCACGTGGTAAATGAATTAAGTTTCATTGTAGCAATGGATGCAATTTTGGATGATTTGAAATCTATGAGTTTGGATAACTTAATTGAATGTTTCTTTTATTATGTAAAGCAACATTTCCTCATTTAAAAATCCTTGTTACAATTTATCTTCAATATATTAATTATTTTTTAGAGAACTAGTTTAATTTTCCCATGTCAACCATACTTAGGGTTTTCTTTCCTTTTTTCCAATTTCAATTTGTGTGTCTTTCCTACTTTCCAGTTAAAATCATCGCAAAATAATCAAAACCTATAATACAAGAGATTTTTCCCTATCAAATGCAAATAAAGATCGCCAATCTAATAGAAATCTCTACCAATTGTTGAAAAAATTGTTATTTCTTGTTGGATGAATCAAAATCATTTATAGTAAAATAATGCAACAACAAATATATTTTCCAAAATGATATAAAGAATTTTCAACTAAATCTTTTTCTTTAAGTTTTCTCCTAAATATAAAAATAAAAAATTAAATTATTACTATATAAAGATGTTTATTATATATTATTTTTTACTTTTAATTTAGAAATAAATGTGAATTGAATTGATATAATCTTGAATTCATGTTTTTTATTGGTGGTCTAAGTTGAGGCCACTTCAATAGAGAGCTAGGGATTGAGTGGTACCTATTCTGCTAAAGTCACTCATCCTACTTCTAAACCAACACATCTTAAGTTGAGACCACTTCAATAGAGAGCCAGGGGTTGAGTGGTACCTATTCTAATAAAGTCACTCATCATAGTCTAAACTAATACATCTTTGGTTAAGAGTCAAGGGTTGAGGGGTATGCATTCTACCAAATTCATCTATTCCATAATTTTTGCCTCATCTCTTTATTGATGGTCTAAGTTGATACGTCTTTGGCTAAGAACTAAAGACTAAGGGGTATCCATTTTGCCAAAATTATTTATCACACAATCCTAATCTTATTGATTTTATTAGTGTTAGAGTATTGCACTCCTCAAGACTTGATCTTTGATAGACTCATTTAATATCATTCAAATTTGGTAAGAGACCAAAGGCCTTTTGACCTTTACTTTATATATTTACTCAGATACTCTTCATTAAAAGTTAAAAATATTTAAAAGTGAAAATAAAATGATTTAATATGAAGAGATGTGCACTAGTAGAGAGGTCCTAATAGTGATAGGATTAGAAGAGTTACGATATGACTGATATACTGAAAGCCCAATATCTTAAATATTATGAAATTAGTAGTTCTAAGAAAGAATCTAATAGTTTGATAAACAATACTAATAATTTTATTTTTTCATATTGAACAAAGCAATTAAATTACAAGAATGCGGCTACAAAAGTAGTTGGAGTAAATAGAGATACAACAAAAGAAAAGTCTCATATCTGAGCCACAAGGCTACAATAACAACTCTTACATACATTGCAAATCATATCTACCCAAGATGAGTTTACTATCAAGCTTAGATTGCATAACTTGATCTTTGATCTGCTGTAGACAGTACTTGACCTGCTCATTCTTTTTGCACAAGACTTGGAGTTGCGAGAAAAAACAAGTCACCTGAAGAAATATATCAGAGTAAAGTCTTACAATACTAGTTACAAGATAATATTCATTAGAAAACATAGCAACACATCTGTTATTCCATATATTTCTTAAAATAACTTGTCTAATAGAATCTGCAATCACATCGTTTTGCATACCAAGGTCAATTCTTTCCAATTCAATGCATGATTAAAAATTGTTAGGAAATGCATAAAAACAACAAACCATTGTTTCTTAACATGAAAACAGTCCCAAAAAATATGTTTCAAACTTTCAATATTATAACAATACTAATAATTGAATAAACAATACTAATGACCGAATAAAATGTATGCATTAGATTTAAAAATCATTAAATTATATAATATCACATGACTTGATCTAATGTCCAATTGTTGACTATTGATCTAACCTTTTTATTTTATTTTTTCTATTATTAACTTGGCAACAAACATGCTATGACTTTCTTTTTTTAATAGATCTATACCTTAAAATGAATTATTTAAATAGTTGACACCCGTAATTGTTAAGCAATATAAAAAAAATTATATTAATATTACAATTATATTGCCATCTCCACAAATAAAGATAGGGCCCACCACAATTTGATTCCTTCCTAAATCTTCTTTTAAGTTCAAATCCTTGGGGTAAGGTATGTACACCTCTTATTGTGGAGTAGGAGTTAGATGCTTCCCTCATATTAGGAATACAAAGAGTCCCATATACTGTAAGCCATTGTAAACCCAAAAACAAACCATCTGATATCATGAACTATAAAAGGACTTTACCTTTCCTTTCCTTTCCTCCTTAAGTTTCCTTTCATTGGACTGAGTTTGTTGGTGGCCGTTGACTTCATTGTCACCTCCAAATTCCCCAGCTGTATCATGAATATCTCCCTCTTTACGTCACACTCAAATTCAGACTTACGGTCTGCATACTTCTCTATTTAATGTTCTCTCCTTCCACATTTGTTCTCACATTCAGACTTACATGCATGCATGCTTCTCTGTTAGTGTTCTCTCCTCCCAAATTTCCTCTCTCCATCTCTGTACTGTGAACTCCCACAGTGTTTTCTCTTACCCGAATCTCTTTAATCTTCTGTTTCCTCTTGCAATGGGCAACAATTGCTGCTCTGCGTTTTGTTCCTCGGAAAGCGAGATTGCAATGGATTTGGGGCTTCTCGAAGAAATGGAGCAAGATCTCACTCATCTTGACCACTTGATCTCCATCATTGACCAACGTCTTCAAGCCATTGCCACTAAAAATGACAGGGTAAGAACGACTTGTGCTCTTCTGCTGTCAGATTTTTTTGTTGGCGATCAATTCATATGGAACATGAATATAAACTTTAGAAAAGTTTGCAGGCCCAAGAGAACACGTCTACACAGCAAATCGGTAGTTCCTCTAAGTTTGATTCTTGCGTAAACTTTGGCAAGGATTTAGTGATGAAGGTGTCTAAGCGTGTAGAGAGAGATCGATGCATGGTATTGAACTTTGTTTTAAAATTAGTCCCTTAAACTTGCACATAGAATTTGGTTCTTAATTTGGGTGATGAATATTCGTTCCTTTTCGAACAGGTGTGCTTCAAGTCTGCTTATAATCCCGAAACACGGAAAGTGGTAATTGAGGTTTTGAAAGGCGCGACCCAGATTCAGTTGTTGGCGGCAGGGATGTACGTGGTGGGATATTTGTTAGATCAAATAGAACTACTTTCTAATAATAGGGACCAATGTATTCAGCTGTTGAGATGCTTATGTGCTCTGGCAAGGCGCGTGAAGCAATTAAATCACCATGTCCCTGCTGAAAGAGAGAGGCTCGATAAAGCAGTTAACTTCATATTTGAAGGATGTGCTCTGTGTCTCACACAAATGGAATCTCACAGGTAAATCCTTAATGAATTTTTCACATTGTGTAGAGTGAGCAGAAGAGGATTTCTGTAGAAAGAGGGATTTTTCACTTTTCCTTTTCTCTGTATAAATAATTCGTCATATTTTTCATGACTATAAAGGCTTTTTCAAGCTTCGGTGGATGCTGGGGATCTGCAAAAGCTTGAGTCACAGATACGAAATACCTGTGCAGATCTCACCCTTGGGGCTATGATCGGTGTTTTGGACAACGCTCCTCGCTTTCTTCCTCCAACACAGGGACAAGATCCTAAACCAGGTACTGTTTTCGATTGACTTGATATCTCAGTGGGTTTTTATACAAAGTTAAATTTTCCTACTTTATCTATTTAGTAATCTATAAAATTAGAGTAGAGAGAAAAATATATTAATACCGGACGCGACAGAATTATTTTCCTAAATTAATAGAACATAATGGGTCATAAATGGGCATTTGTGCTATTGTACATCAGTTCATATCTTATTGTATGTAGCGATCTATCTAAACCATGGCCTGTGGGTTTTTCTTGGGTGGAATTTTCAGTTGGGAGAGAAGTCGCAAAAGAAAGTGCAATTAAGCTTCTGAAAATGGATCCAACTGATGATTCAAAGAGGGCTGTTGTAATTTACGGGTTTGGAGGAATTGGGAAAACAACTTTGTCGTCTGTTGTCTTCAACACTCTCGATCTTAAGGCCTACAAATTCTGCAGACTCGATATGGATGCGAACTGTTCCAACGATGATATCAAGCGGCTTCAGCAGCAGATGTTGAGAGAGCTGTTTGGCCAAGGGAACGTCGTGTTGAACAGTTGTGTGCATGGTCAGGACCAATTAACAGAGGCTTTTAGAAAAGAAGTGGGTCCTATATTCTTATTTATTGACAATGCCCTCTCAGCTCAGATAACCTTACTAAGCTTTTGCCAACTGATTTGTCCTGCCTTCCCAAGGGGATGAAGATTCTTCTAACCACCAGAAAGCTTGATCAGACTGAAATGCTCTCACGAATAGATTTTGAACGCATTCCTTATTAGGTAGAAGTGCTTACCATCTCAGACTCCGAAAAACTTTTATTTAAAATAGCTCTAGGCAGTGCCAACGCATCGCTTCCCCCAGGCATAGACAGCATAGATGTGAAAGAAATTGTGAATATGTGCGGTGGGATTCCTTTACTTGTAGAATTGGTTAGGCCCAAATTTAAAAAGTATCTATCCAGGGCCTCAGAATTTAAGTCTCTCTAAGAATTCGTAGCAGCTCGTAGAGACATTGAACGTGTGGTGGATGAAGTATATGAAAGCTTGGATGAGCTTTTAAGGAGGCCTTTTTAGACATCATTTGCTTTTTTAGCCGATAGGCTATTCTGGGTGGGAAAGCCACCGGTTTCGTATGATGTCTGATGTCGGAAATGTTGCGGTCCCGAGACGGCAGCCATCGTTTGCACTTGCTCGTAGATGAAGCCGTAGCTAACGTCAGCAGGTATGGGTCAAGGCCGTCTGTGTCGTTCTACACCATTCTTGAGAGTCCTTGTGCATAGCTTGTCATTTAATAAGGCACCAAACCTTCACGGCAGGTAATAAATTCAGCCATCCTTATAATGGCTTCCGCCTTTGTTGTTCTCCACATTCTACTTGTTGCTTTCCTCATTTTTTGCTCAGGGTGTCGATGCTTGATGGTCAAACTATGTGTGCATTATATTGTTGTGGTCTTCCTGTGTTGTTGTGCGTGATTACGAACAAACGTTGTAGCTCTGTGATGCATTATCTCTACCTTCAGCTTGTTAGCAGAAATCGAAAGTCGGGTAAGGAAATTTCCATATTTTTTGTGTAAATGTCAAAAAGGTTAAGAGTTGCCCACCCACACAAACATTGATTTCCATATTTTTTGTGTAAATGTCAAAAAGGTTAATACAACCCCATCTCTAATCCCTCTTAATTTGTTTACCAAATCCTCAAACCCAAATTCAGTTTGCTATATATGTTTGCTCATTTGAGGTATTTTTCTTTCCTCAGGCACTCTTGCATTGCCCTATTTTTATTTTTTGGATCGTGGGTGTTGTTGGTGAGGTCATTTTTTGTTGTTGTGGGTGTTGGTGGTGAAATCATTTTTGTTTTGGGTGCTGACCAGATTTGCTTCTTGTTTACCTTGGAGATGGTTTGGTGAGAGGCATATTCACTACAGGGGATTCAAAGGTATGTGATCTATGTTATCTTGGTGCATTAATGAATCTCACATACCCACATCCTTTGATTTATATGTTTTTGTTTTCTTCATTTCATTTACAAAATATGTTATGTTAGTACCCATTTTCAGAAATTTGTCATGAAGCCTTAGCTCTCCACCAATGACTTTTTTTGGCATCTGTACTTTTTTCAAATTAGCGAGATCATGAGATTCTAGCTTGTTGTTGTATTTTTGTTTGGGTGTTCAATAGGTTGTATGTGTTCTCTGGAGAGATCCAGAAGTATTAGAGTTACTAGCATTTGCAATTTCATTGTAGCGTAGGGGATGGATCTCAAAAAGCTTCTATATATTGGAAAAATGATGATCTTACATAGTGGTTTTGGTAACAGTGACAAGCTATTGGCTTTGATGCAATGTCAGTCTATGAATCTCAGATTTACAGGATAATATGTGCATTTATTATGACATCAGTGCAACTCTGTTGCCTAGTCTCCTCTCAGTGCCATTTGAGTTTTTCAGATTTCGAATTAAGGACCCACAACACCCCAATCCCAAATACTTAATTGTTTTAAATGTGAATGCAATTGTTAAACTGGTATTGGTGAAAATTTATCAATGGGCGACACCAAGATAATAAGAACTCTACATTTAAAGAATGATATGAAAATAATGGAGGAAACAATATTAATATTAATATTGGTTATAATATTAATATTAATACCAATAAAAAACATAATATTAATGATTCATATTGTAGTGTAAAACTCAATGAATCACATAAGGCTAATATCTCTAATATTGAAAGTAATTATTTTGTAACATTAAAATCTATGATTATTGTAATAATTATGGTAAAGAAATAATAGTAATAGTATTAGTTGAGAAGTTTATGATTTAATAAATTTTGAAAAGATTCTAATAAATGTTGAACAACTTTAAGATGGCCCTCACCTCGACGCAAGGCATAGACAAGATGGACGAAATTTGGCCGCCTTTCTCAAGTTTGTGTGGCGAACAAGCAGGAGGTCAAAGTCTCAACATCCACCCATTCGCTTCAGGTATGTATAGTCGATGGCCTTCAACTTGAGCTATCTACATTTACTAGATCTTTTTGAAACGTGCCTTTTTTGAATTGATGACATGGCATCTACAGAAAATGTTTCTTATGTTTAGCTTTACCCGAATTTTAGTTTTTCCCTTCTTTGTCACTGTGTGAAGTTTCCTTTTATTAACTTCAACTAAGCTTAATGAAGCCTTTCTAGATTTATTACCTTGGGTGAGGTTACCATATTCATGATTCTTAAATTGATATGTTGTGTAAAACCAAAATAAATTTTGTTAGGCAAATGTCTCTTTGCATTTATAGATATGTAGAATGCACTCCTTTGAACATTGCTAGCTTCACTGGTGTCGCATTGATGTAATTCCTACTTGTTTTAGTTCCTTTGTTATGTGCTTTTTGTTAATTTTCCTTAACATTTCCAGACAAGTAGATGGTAGACTCCTCCATAGGAAACAGTGGAGTCGGCTCACATGAAGAAGAGATCCGAAGACAACAAAATTGAGAAATAAATCGGGTTTACTATGCTCGCTATAGAGAAGAGATAGCTACTCGAAGGCGTCTAAAAATATTGCAACAATATCAATGGGAAATAGAATCCCGCAAGCAACAACATTGTGAGAGAAATCAAGATTACTATGTGTTAGAGTAAAGGTCTTAACGTAATTATGTTGATTAAGTTACCTTTATTCCCTTCTTAAGATTTCACGTTAGTTTGCATAAAGTGACATTAAATAATTATATTAATTATTAAATATTATCCTATTAGGGCTTCTATTAGGGTTTTTCCTATTAGAGTTTGATTAGGGTTTGCATGATCTCCTTTTTATAAGGATTGATCCCATTGTATTTCAAATCAATTCATTCTCTCTGATATATATATTTTCAGTTTTCAGAAAACCCTTGCTTGTTTTTCTCCATCTCTTCTTTTGTGACAGGTTATTTGCATGCAGGTGATCTTCGGGGATTGTGTGTTGTATTTTCTCAACTCCTACATAGTATCAGAGCTCCACACCTGCTGCTTCCTGTTCTTGTTTTGAAGATTTTTGGAGCTTCAAGGGTTTGGGGTTTGTTTTCTTGATCTAGGGCACACCTACATTTTTAAAGCATTTTCAGCTCAAACGGACATCGCCATTGCATCCGCAGCGGTCCAAAACCCCTAAATCGACTGTTCATTCGTCCATTTTGGACAAAGTCAAAATTTAAAGCAAAATTTTTTTACAAGTACAGTCGTACGGCCGTCGTCTGTGCACGGATCCGTAAAAAAAAATTTCCTGATAAAATATTTTTTGTCTCAGTATTATTTTTTTGTCAAAAAATTTATGCAAAATGTTTGATTGAAAAAAATCAAAAAAAAGGGAAAAAAAAAAATGTTTAAAGCCTTTCGACTTGCGGACCCGGTACCTGTAGGTACCTGCGCTTGCAGGCTTGCGGGCCCTCTTGCCTGCTGGTCGGCGTACTGCCGACCGGCAGTAGATAGTATCACCTATGGCGGTATAGTGGCGGCCGGCTACAGGCGGCGGCCCCCGCCCATGCCAAAAAACGTTTTTTATTGTTTTTTATTTTTTTTAAATCAATTTTTTCGAAAATAAGCCCAATTATGCATTTACGGTGACGGTCGTTTGGCCGTCAAATTTAACCCAGTGTTTTGCTGCGACGACCATATGACCGTCAAATTTAACCCAGCACTGGTTTTTTCCCTCTTTGGAGCTGATTTATTCCGGAGGCCGTAACTTGGGCATACGATATCATTTTTTGGCAAACGAGATATTGTCGGAAAGCTGGTTTTCTCATCTTTCCAATAGTGTGAGTCTCATCATTTCTTTTTTTTGTTGGTGCATTCTATAGCCAGTTGAAGACAAAGGGGCTTCTTTCAGTCTCAAGCTCATAACTTTTGATCAGTTTCTCTGTTTTTTGCAATCTTAGCGACGTTGGAACCGTATTTCAAAGCTCTTCAGTTTCATCTATGCCATTTTTCTAGATCTCACTCCAGGTATATTTTATTCAGTTATTTTTTTTTTACACTCTGGTGGATTACCTGGACATATTTGCTCTTGGAAACTTTTTGTTCGCATGGGATGCTTTGTTCTTGGCTGTTATTCATGTATTTCCAGCATTTTGTCTTTTTTGGACATTTTGAGCATCATTTGTAAGCTATCTTTTATGTAAACGCATTGAGATAAAGTGCCACACTATTGTACATGTATTTTTGAGGATTTTGCACTTAAGGTTATGCCATATTTTGTACTCGCATTGATATTATAAAGTGCCATGAGGGGTTATGTAGTTTGTCTTTGTTTTGCCATCACATCTTTGTCTGGTGAGTATCCCTCCACGACGACATTGAATCCATACCATGGGGAGTTGTGTAGTTTTCCTTTGTTTGCCATCACACCTTTGTTCGGTGAGTGTCCCTCCATGACGACCATGGATCCATATGATTCTAGCCTCATATATGTGTGTTTTGTTTTGCACACCACTTTTTCAATTGCAGGTGCTATCTTGCACACTTTCAGATGTTTTTTCTCCTTCATGCACTACAGGGTGTTTCACATCATTTCAGTGGATCTGTCAGGCTCTCCCAACTCAGCATTATGGGGGGGTTATTATATTGTTTGTGCTAATTCTTCCTTGGTTTCGCCTTGGAAGGAATCTTCCATTCTCAGTTGATCAGTGTTTTAGACTATTGGTTCTTGTACCATTTGTATCTTTGTTCCAAGTGTTTGCCTTTGTTTGTTATCTGATTCGAGTAGTGTCGTTTGGGGCACTCATGTAGATTGTTGTCTTCTTGACAGACTATTGGTACTTATTCTATTTGTATCTTCGTTCCAGGTATTTGCCTTTGTTTGCCATCTGATTCGAGTAGTGTCATATGGGGCACATCTGATTCGAGTAGTGTCATATGGGGCACTCATACAGATTGTTGTCTTCTTGTTCCTGATCATCCTATCTTCAGTGGAGGTTCTTCAGCACCATAGCAGTCATCTTTCGACAGTTGTTTACAGCTTCTTCCGCTTCAGTGATGTTCTTCTTTTTGGCCTTCTACATCTTTTTTTTGGAGTAGAGCTTTTTTCCATGAGGTTTTCTCTATTTCTCCATTTTACAAAGATCTGGTTGTATTTGGGTACCTGATCTGGCCTAGTTGCCGGGACCTATGTTTTCCTTCTTGCATTGTAGTTGATTAAGTTACCTTTATTCCCTTCTTAAGATTTCACGTTAGTTTGCATAAAGTGACATTTAATAATTATATTAATTATTAAATGTTATCCTATTAAGGCTTCTATTAGGGTTTTTCCTATTAGAGTTTTACTAGGGTTTGCATGATCTCCTTTTTATAAGGATTGATCCCGTTGTATTTCAAATCAATTCATTCTCTCATTCTCTATGATATATACATTTTCAGTTTTCAGAGAACCCTTGCTTGTTTGTCTCCATCTCTTCTTTTGTGACAGGTTATTTGCATGCAAGTGATCTTCGGGGTTTGTGGTGTTGTATTTTCTCAACTCCAACACTATGCTCATCATAAAGAGGAAATAAATACAAAAAAGTACACTAAATATTTCCAAGAACAAGCATGTCAATATCAAGATATGCAAACACAACAATACATGGAACATGGAACGTCATTCACCAACAATGCTAACTTCATAACAACAATGAAAATATTCCAACAAATAATAGATGCACTTTCCAATTAGAAAACTTGCATTATATGCAAGGAATGTTACCCAGGCATGCTTTTCCATTCATCAGATACTCATGCCACTTGTAAAAGATGTTACACCAAGAGAGGCATACCTCGGTTCTCCACACTCAACAACATGGACCCAGGTGAACAACCTATAGTGCTGAAAAGGCTAACCCAGGTGGAGGAAATGCTTATTGCTAGAGTCAACCCTGTACTTCAAGTAACCCACGCTCTTGGAGGCTAGTATAAATATAGCAGTGACACAATTTGCTTTCCAAAAGATATAAATCACATTGCACAAGTTCTTCCACGAAGAATCCAAGACTTGGATTTACTCGTAGTGCAGAGACTCCATACGAAAGGACACTATTACGATTGTTATGTAAGTAGAAGTCATATCAGAGATGCATTGGAATTTACAAACTCAAATATGACCCATACTATAACGATGTTACAATAAGTCTTGACCACTTAGAGCTATTTCTTGAAGCAAGAATAGACATATTGAATATGCTCCACACCATTGAAGCTATCGAAGATATAGTGGTTCCAAGTAATGAAAGTGACTATGATGAAGATGAAATTGCAAGTAGCATAGTGAACACATCATTGTTTATGGCCAGTTTTCCAAACAGATGTCGTGAATTAGAAATTATTAAGAAAACACTCGACCTTGATGACAATAAAGACAACATTATAGACTGGCCAAAAATAAACTCGTCTCCAATAAATGACTACAATACTAAGGGGTTGCTCGATATGGCATTTCCGACACTCTTTCCAAATGGAACTGCACTACAAATGCAACCACGAATTAGGGAAGTGCATACGCATGAATATGCGCTCCACTTGATGAGATTTCATGACTAAATATTTGGAAGGCATCCAAGGTTTTGATATTTCATGTTTAATCTTATGATGCAGCATCGTAGCCAGGGTATTGCAATAGTTTTCATTAAAAAAAATATAGAAGAGAACATGCCAGCAACTATTGAAAGCCTTCAAGCACACTTGAAAAATATCCCCAACACACAACTAGCTAAAGAGCTCATGCACTTTGGATCTTCAATGTAGGGCACAAGACTGTACTGGAACAAGTGTCGTGTTGAACTAACAAATATGATCAACCAGATAGGGTCTCCCACTCTTTTCTTCACATTAAGTGCAGCAAACACAAAGTGGGCAAACCTCCAACGTTTCATTTCAAATGACATTGCAATGGAAATGCAAACAAATAAACAACGCTTAGACAATGTAATCAATAACCCCCACACGACATCATTATACTTGCATCAACGCTTCACAATCTTTCGCGAAGAAGTCATTGAAAAACTCCTGGCTACAAAATATTACTGGTACCTAGATATGAATGGCAGCATCGGGGCACTGCACACATCCATGGATTCCTTTGGATTTGAAATACACCAAACATGGATAACCTTGAGTGGGAGGACAATGCATAAATTAAACAAGCAAGAACATTCTTCGACAAGTATGTCAGTGCTTGGAATCCTCGCAATGCATCATGTAGAAACAACATATTTTACCAATCCTCGTTGGACGATCCATGCCTACTAGACACAGCCAAGATATTTGCTAGAAACCCCTCCCATGACTACGAAGAGATAATCAACCGTGTCCAGAGACACACAAAATGTAGGGAGGGAACATGCTTACGCAAGAAGGGGAAAAATCTTGAGTGTCGATACAAAGCTCCTTGGAAAGAACAAATTATGTATACCTTATCATGTGACAACAATGGGAAAAAATAATATGAACCTGCAAGGAATGATGATAGGCTAAACATACACAATCCAGAAATGATTTCAATATGGAGAGACAACATAGATTGCTAGCCTGTCATCTCACGAGCACTTGGACTGAAATACATTGCCAAATATGCATCAAAAGTAGAGAGAACATCTAAGACTTGTACCAATATGTTAGCAATAATATCTGCAGCCCAAAAAATAGACGACCCAGCCCTCACAGCATATCAAAAATTCATGGCAGAGATTGTGGCAGAGCATGATATAGGAGCACAAGAAACATTTCATATGCTAAAAAAATTGTCGCTTGTTTGTAATCGACCTTTTACATCTTTGAATCTAGGATGGAGGATGTTCCATCAAATAACAAAAGGACCAAATGAAAGACACGTGCAACCTACCTACCTTTATTCCTACATTAATCGGCCTCCAGAATTGGAGACAATAACCCTGCTCGAGTCTGCACACTCTTTCTCCTATTCTGTGAGTCACAAGGGATGCAAGTGGAAAGAAAGAAAGGTGAAAGCGATTGTCAATGTTTTCCCAAAGTTCTATAGCATCCTGGAGGAGGACTCAGACCAATTTGAAACATTTTACTGGAGCGAGCTACTACTGTACAAATATTTTCGAAGCTTGGAAATTGACATAGGAATTACTAAGTATACAATAATTGCAAATTGGAAGCAAATGAGTGCATCTAAATATGTGTACGACATGTCACTCGCACCTCCCAATTGGAACAGAGCATCGAGGGCGGAAAATCAGATAGTGAACCTGAGATGGACACAAGGGACATAATAGAAATGAATGAATGGGAATTATTTTCACAAATGGGCCCCTCTAATAACGTCAGCATAAATGAACTTGAGATGCTTGGAAAGCATGAGTTTGATAGCGACCACATATGGGATCAACATACAGTGCCCCAAGACCTTCATGACAATTCCAGACTATTCATAAGAATGAAAAACATGCAACTAAGAAGAGCATGTTCCAAGTAAGTTTGATGTACCAAACTATACAATATTGCCCAAACAAAAACTTGCACTCACACATACTATTGACCACAACAAACATAACTCAGACAAACCATTGCACATGATCATTCAAGGGACAACAAGTACAAGAAAATCCTACTTGATTGCTCACATAAGAAAAGCACTTGAGAGTAGTGCTCTTCAAAAAAGAAGCCAACTACTTGCATTAGCTCCTACAGGGGTTGTTGCATTTAATATACATGCATCAACTATACATTCAACGCATTCCTATCAAACAAATGCACCCATTGTAGGTCCAAGCATTAACAACATTTCAGGAAGAGATGAAACACATAAGATATATTTTGATTGATGAGATGAGCTTCATTGGGCCAAAGTTACTACTAAAAATAGATATGAGGCTACGTGAGGCCTTCCCACAGCGACAACATATATACCTCAGTGGGGTTTCGATAATATTGATCGATGACCTTGCCTAGCTACCACCTGTGATGGAAAAACCTATTTACACATCACACTCAACTGCAAAAAAACTATGGCACCAATTCACGACCATTGTCACCTTAGAAATAGTATTTCGTCAAGAAGGTGAGACTCCATCACAAAAGCAGTTTCGTCAAATGTTGCAAAAGATACAAAATGCAAGAGCAACACAAGAGGATTGGCAACTTCTAATGGCCCGCATAGACACACATCTCACCTCCACTGAAAAAGAACAATTTGATAACTCAATGCACCTATTTTCTACCAATGATTTAGTTAGATTGCACAATAGAAGAATGTTAAAATTGTTGAACCGTCCAATTGCACTAAGTACTACAACAAGCACCAGGACCAGAGCAGATAATGTAACTACTTATAAACAACTTGAAAAACATGTATTTCTTTGTAGAGGACAACGCATCATGCTCACAACCAACATATGGACACAAGTTGGACTTGTAAATGGATCTCTAGGTGAAGTTGTTGAGATTGTTTATAGCCCTGGAACCAAACCACTAGAAATCCCCATGTATGTTGTAGCAAGGATCGATAATTATAGTGGCCCACCATGGAATGAAGATGACCCCAAAAGTGTACCCATTGTACCTATAACGCTAGGCAGCTGACACCAGATTCCCCTTGCAATGGCATGGGCTATTACCATACACAAATCCCAGGGGCTAACACTTTAGAAAGAAATAATCGACATTGGAAAAATAGAAAGGCAAGGGCTAAAATTTATAGCTATATCTAGATTCAAATCGTCAGATGGCCTTCGCATCCAGCCAATGTTCTCCTTCGAAAGATACTCCAAAATGCAAAACAATCCATACACAATTTTGAGGGGAGAAGAGGAGGCTTGATTACAACAATTGTCTCTAAGAAGTGAAGGTACACACCTCTTGTCCCTTTCTCCTTGACATCTCTCCCAGTTATTGTTGGATCATGAATTCCACTTTTAATACATAATTTTTTTTTGCAGATACCTGCTCCAAACCATGAAAAACTCAACTACAAACATACATATCAACCAAAGGTGTCGACATCAAAAATGGCTTGATCATATTAAATATCTTACGGTAATTTTGTTAATACATCGAAAAAAAAAATTCCAGACAATGGTAGTGCTATAGACTGAATACATATAAACTATTACACAAGCCAACAATTGTATTGTGCATAACCAATCTCTTGAGTTTGTGATTTAGATCTCTCATAAAATAGTTTTTGTATTGCAGTAATACTTCCCCGCACCATACAGTTCTATATTACTTTACATTTAGTCATAATATACGATGTTGTCAGACCATTTACCATAGAATTTTGACCTAAACTAAGTTTCATTTGTTCTCATTCAATTCTTCTCGCATTGCACCTCTAGTTGACTTTTGCTTGACATAGTTACTCTTGCGGGACTAACCTTACAGAATCCTTCACTCCCCCCTCCCCCTTGCTCATATCTCCTCGCACCACACCACAACATGCCTTTTCCTATACAAACTAAACTTTACGCTTTCTTCTCACTATATCTTGCTATCAGTGTAACCATTGCACCTCAAATGGGGTGCAAGCGCTAGTTGATAAATGTGATGAATTAGTAGTCAGTGCGGTAGTTGGAAAGGGCCAAATTGAAGTGCTTCTAGATGTGGCACTTGTAAAACTCTCTTTTGATGATGATGTTGAAAAATATTGTTCCATATTGTGGGGTAACAAGGGGAAAATGTCGTAGTACATTTTGAGCTATAGGAAGGTGAAAATTCATGATATAATAAAGGCAAGAGGAAGACGGTTGTCCCAACAAGATAGAATATTGGAGCTGGAATATTTGAAGCATGTTCTACAAGATAGACAGGTATATCTATATCTGGTGTAAGTTTAAAATTTGTTTGAACTTTTTACTTTATTAATTCAGTTTTCCAACAGGTGTTTAATTTTGGTTCATACTCTTGTAAAATAGATTTTCTTAGGTTTAAGAATCAATTGTTACATTTCAATTGGAAATATTTTAATAGAAATTGTAGAAAATAAAGGGGATTGGAATCTTAGGCTCCGCAGATAGTGATGAGTTCGAAATTGGAGCGGAAAGCCTAAATGTTATGCACTCTTCTTTGAAAGTCTTGAAACTCCCAAAATCCATTAAATTGAATGGAATAGCCAGCACAACTTTGAAAGTCTAAAGTATTTAGAGGTAGACAGGAATTTTCCTATACATCACAAACAACTCAAACGACTGGTTGTTTTAATGAAGGCGGATAGTGAGAATATTGATGAGGAAAGTGCCATCTCTTTTTCTAAAATGTTCAATATCTTAGCGCTTTGCAATATTTTTTTTACTAATTAGTTTATTTGTTTCTTTTGTCTTTCATTTGGAAAATGATGTGCAACTATCAGCATCTTTACATTTTTTGTCTTTCAGAAATTTTGTAAACCTTCCCACTTTGCTCCAAATTTTGGGCAACCTGTGCTCTCTAGAATACTTAGACTTAAATGGTTGTGATGCACTCATGAGGGTTCCAACAAGCTTTGGAAAACTAGAGTCTTTAACTTATTTGCACTTAAGTGAATGTGGTAATATCACTACACTTCCAAAAAACATTGGAAACCTATCTGCTTTACAACTCTTGGATTTATCTACTTGCACTAACTTGGCTAGCCTTCCACCCACCTTCAGACAACTCAAATCTTTAGAAGTTTTAGATATGAGTGAATGCAGTGAGTTTATCTTTTTTCTGAACAACCTAGGCAATCTATCCACTTTGCTATCATTTCATTTAAAGAATTGTGATAAACTAGTTGAATTACCTACAAAAATTTGTGCTCTATTTGCTTTGAAGTTTCTGAATTTGGGTGGTTGTTCCAAATTAGAGAGGCTTCCAGAGTCATTTGGCCATCTGAAGTCTTTGAAACTTCTCTACATTAATGGTTGCAATTATTTGAAGATGGTCAGTAGTGGTTTTAGATCCTTAACTTCACTTATGTTAGTGAAAGCATCAATTTGCATATCCTTGGATGAAGAGGCAGTGGACATCTTAGTTGAGATGAAAAATGTATTGTTCCTAACTATAGATGAATCATGGTCATTGATTGAGTAGTGGGCACAAATCGCACACCATTACTCTTTGATTGTGTATGGCACTAAGGTGAATATGAACATCAAGACCCGATGTATAAATTTTTATTTTCCTTGTTTATTGCTCGACTTAATTGTTTAAGTGTTTAGCTTGAAAGACATGTTTACGGTTATAATTGGTATTCTCATCTTCTCGTGTTGCATCTCTTAGTATGAATAGTTCTTGTACACTATTGAGCATTCAATATTTCATGGTGGAAGTAGATTTGTGGGCATGAAGGGTGATGATGGACAATGGGTAGAGTGGTCTTGGTCTTATTTTGCAGGGGAAGAAGAAGAAGAGGAAGTGGAAGAGCAGGGAGAAGAAGAGGAGGAGGAAGAGGAAGTGGATGTGAGTGTGTAGTTGACAATGTGCAATCTATCTTTAGATTGCAATAACAGTGCTTTGCAAATAGTTAGGGGGGAAATAAAAAGGAGGATGGAGGAAAGCCATAGTGGTAGGCGAAAGTTCCAGATTGTGTATGTGGAGATAGGGGATTCAATGGACAAGAGTGAAGAGCATATTCGCCAAACTCTCCTAAAGATTTTACCCACCTACACTTGTGCTTGTATGCCAATTGACAATTTAGAACAAGCCAACTATTTTCCTTCTCTCTCTACAGACTACTCCAACCTAAGTCAAGGCACACAATACAGTCTTTACACACGTGTATTTTTGGATTAAGAGTTGGAAAGCATGAAGACAGAAAATGGGTGGAATTTCAAAGTGAATGTTTTCCAGATGATTACGAAGAGACACTGATAGATCATAAAGGTGGTTTAGACAGACTCTTCTCCAGTCTATATTACATGCATTCTACATTGGTTTGATAGATCGTGGAAAGGTGATTGATTCTTCCACAGATGAGAAGCACTATTTTTTGTTCTCATAATAGTCAAGAAAGGTTGAGCAGTTCCTCTCGGGGATTTAAGTTAAATCAAAATAAAAATAGTGTAATCTATTAATGTGGGATACACATTGACCCAAAAAAAAATCTAATTAAATATATTTTTAATATTTTAAATAATAATTTAATGTATATCTTTTAATTTATTGAATAATATTATCAATAGATAAAATAATATTAAAGTAATAAAATTAAGTTAATATTTATTTATTATATTTTTAATTATGTGGGATACTTAAATATAAATCAGAAAAAAATGGGCGAATAGGAGCAGGAGCGAAGAACCGCAGCCGGGGAGAAAAAAAATATGGAGCGACCTGGTGATGGAGGAAGAAGCATGGAAGAAGTTTGTGGATGAATATCTCCACCAGAAGTTGGACCACATCCCACAATGGATATTTGAAAATGGTAAGTGGGTGGACAAATGCAACCCGCCTCATAACCAGGCAAGAAATCTGTCAACTGAAAACTGCAACCAGTTCAGAATCCAGAAACCTTTAGCGCACACAAGGACCAGGTAAGAGTGGTGTTCGAATGTACAAAGAAGTTGGTGGTTCCAAGAAAAATTTCGTCAAGGAAAGCTATCAGACCAAAATTGGCGCAACAAAGACAACGGTAACTCGACACGATCCAGCAAGAATTGGAAGGTCAAGAGATCGGAAAACCCTAATCTGATATATAATGACAAATTGAACCAACAATTGGGGGAAGAAGTAGATAACGAAATAAGAATGAACCAAAGAGATCAAGACCTTTTTAATTGGAAAGCAAATAGGAGGAACTTCCAAAACAAACCAATTGGAGGCTACAGGCTTTGCCCATGTGGGAGAAAACTCTTCCAAATTCCATCGGAGATGATTGAATGAAGGGTAAATCAATTAATGGAGAAAGCCTTGTTCACCAAGTGGACTGTTCAAGGATGCCCTAGCGAGGATATCAAAGCCTAGTGGAAAAATAAATTCAAAAATCGGGTATGCATAAACCAAATTCAGAACTCTTTTTTCCTCATAGAATGTAGTGATCAGGATCTAAAGCTAGAAATAATAGAAGGAAAACCCCTATTCATGAATGGTCATAGCTTTCACTATCTGAATTGGAGGGCTAACTTTGATCCTTGGCTTTACAAAATAAACCAAACTCATGTCTGGATCAAGCTGGTAGATCTGCCCACAAAATTTTGGAATTTAGATGCCATGTTGCATCTAGGTGATGTCCTAGGGGTTTGTTTAGAAGTAAATGAGGATTTCATAAATGGAATAGATAAAGCAATAGCAGGAATCTTGGTGTAAATAGATGAAGGTGTAGGGATATACAAAAATCTAGAAATTCTGACAAAGTATGGGAGCTAGCAGTAGGAGATAGAAATCTGGGAAGGTGCTGATCCTAGAAAATGCCTATTTAGAGAGTCTTGCCTAGAAGGAACTTCAATTGGAGGAAATAAGGGTTTTGCATATAAGGAGAAGAGAACCGAGACTCCAATTTCCTAGGATCCGAGCCCCAAACCAACAGAAGATCTTCCTGAGGGAGGCAGCACTAGAGTAGACCAAAAAACCTCAGGTGTAGAGCAATTGGATCCCCTTGATCTAGCCCCACCAGCCAAGGAAGCCTTGAAAAATGGAACCTTTAGGGCAGAGGAAGCACTCAATGCTCTAATGGAAGGGGCTCAAGAAATATTAAAATACAAAAAGTCTCAATTATGGAAACTAACCAAAGAAGTAGGTAAGTTAGAATCAGAGCCTCAAACTCCAGGAAGAGTTGGGAAAATGCCAGAGAAAACTATCACAGTGCAAAATATTGTAGCCCCACAAGTGGTTGAAGCTAAAAATTCTTACTCAGAAGGGGAGGAGAGCTACCTCTCGTTAGAAGGAGAAGATGATCTTTGGGAAGAAACCGAGGTAGGAGAACTACTGGAAATAAGGCAGCTAGAACAATCAGAGTCAAAGATAAACGCACCAAACATAAATAAAAAATCCAACAAATGTAGGAAGACTAATAAGGCCAAGTTGATGATAGCAGGCAATAACTCTGGTCAACAAAAATTGCTAATTAGGAAGGAGAACCTCCTTCCCATAGAAGAATGAGAGTTATATCATGGAATGTCAAGGGCATTAATGCCCCTGACAAATGGCGCATGGTCAAGCGCCAAATTGACCAATCAAAAGTACATATTGTGCTCATTCAGGAATCAAAATGGAACAAGGAAGAAAGCCAGAAGCATTCAGAGTATTGGAAACAAAGGAAAGGCCACTTCAAGGAAGCAGAAGGAGCCTCAGGTGGTCTAAGACTCCTATGGAATCCCCTTTCATTAGTAGGAGTTGTGGAGAAAGAAGAGGACAACTGTAAATTAATCAAGTTCAAGGACTTGATAAAAAATACTTCATTCTTTTGTATTAATATTTATGGTCCAATAGCTACACTAGCAAAATGACAAGTTTGGGACAAAATAACAAGTGTGTTGGAAACCAGGGGTGTGGAGTTAGGAATAATAGCTGGAGACTTCAATGCAACCCTAAACAATGAAGAGAAGTGTGGTTGGCTAGGAAGGCTAACCACCATCCAGAAGGATTTTTAGGAGTTCATAGACAACAATATTTTAAAAGAAGTGAATACCAAAAATGGAATATTCGCATGATCCAATAGACAGAAAGGCTTTACCAACATAGCAGAGAGGTTAGATAGATTCCTTCTATCGGGAGATTGGGGTGACCTGGCAGCCACCCTTGAAGCCCAAATTCTACCTTTTACAGGGTCAGACCACTTCCCCATTTCTTTAACCTTTGGCCATTATATTTCACCCTTGGGGAGTCCTTTCAAATTTGAAAATATGTGGCTAAGAGATGAGCGCCTGCCAAAACTAATAGAGAAATGGTGGAATGAAATCAGGTTTGGGGACAACACCAACCTCTTCAAATTAAGCAAGAAATCGGGTCACATTAAAACCAAGCTCAAGGAATGGAACAAAATACACTTCAAAAACATATTCAAGGAGAAAGAAAGAGTGGAATACGAAATTAGAACTCTGAATGAAATGGTTATATAAAATGGAATGGATGCAGAAGACTTTGAAAATGAAAAGTCTCTAAAGCAAGAATTCTCAGAACTATTAAAAAAGAAGAGTGCTACTAGTGTCAAAAATCAAAGGAAACATGGTTGAAAGAAGGAGACAGAAACACCAAACTTTTTCATAGATAAAAAATTGTCAACAGAAATAGAAACAAAATTTCAAAAATAAAAAAGGCCAATGGTGAAATGGCACAATCTACCAAGGAAGTCAACAAGGAAGCGACCAATTTCTTTAAGGAAATCCTTAACAGGGATTGCCTTGAGAACAGGGCAACAAGAGACAAATTATTGAGTGCAATCCCCACAATAATCAATGAGGATCAAAACTTGCACTTATACCAAAAAATTCCCTTGGAAGAAGTCAGAAAAGTAGTCTTTTAGATGAACCTGGACAAGGCCCCTGGCTCCGGATGACTTCCTTGTTGGCTTCTTTCAGAAATTTTAGAACATTGTGGGAAAAAATCTTGGAGCAGCAGTTGAGAAATCAAGAAGAAAAATGACAATGTTGGGGGCAGTGAACCACACCTTTCTAGCCCTAATCCCCAATTAAAATGACCCACAAACAATGAGTGATTTCAGGCCAATTGCCCTATGCAACATAGTATACAAAGTGGTCACCAAAATAATAGCCAACAGACTCAAAGAAGTTCTAAAAAAAGTAATTTATGTAGAACAAAGTGGCTTTGCTCCAGGGAGGTCAATAGTGGAAGGAATAATCACAACCCATGAAACCATCCATACTACAAGAAAAGCCAAAAAATCCTATATGATAATAAAACTAGATATCCTCAAAGCTTATGACATGGTCGACAGGCAATTTCTCCTAGAAGTCCTCAATAAATTCGACTTCGAAACAAATTGGATCAATTGGGTCAAAATTTACATCTCCATAGCTAAATTCTCAGTATTAGTGAATGGGTTTGCTTATGGTTTTTTCCCATCCACAAGAGGTTTGAGGCAAGGTGACCCCCTCTCCCCTTTCTTGTTTATAATCATGGTAGAAGTCTTGGGGAGAGGAATCCAAATTTTGAGCAGGGAAGAAAATTGGAAAGGCATCCAAGTAGCCAATGGATTGGAGCCTGTGACACACCTCCAATTTGCAGATGACACAATCCTAATGGGAGAGGCAAGTAGAAGGGAGGCAAGGGTGATCAAAAACTTTCTTGATGACTATTGTAGGGCTTCAGGACAAACTATCAACTTGGGGAAATAAGAGATCTACCTTCTGAACACTCAACCAAGCATGTAAAGGGTCCTAGCCAGGATCTTAAATTTGAGAATAGTTTCAATGCTAGAGAGATTCCTAGGGATGCCCCTATTTGCAGGAATTAATAAAAAATTCTACTGGGAAAACCTAGTGAACAACTGCAAGACCAGAATGGGGACTTGGAAAGGTAAATGGTTGTCTTCAGCAGGGATATTACTAATGATAAAGACAGTCTTGTCAGCCATCCCAGTCTACTCAATGTCCTACCTAAAACTACCCAAGGCAATGGAAGATTTCCTCACCCATATTTTTAGGAAATTCCTCTGGTCTAGGTCATGTGATCACAACAAATTCCCCCTGTTGGCTTGGGATAAGATATGCAAGCCCCAGGATGCTAGTGGGGCAGGACTCAGGCAACTACCAATAATGAATCAGGCCATGGGAGCCAAGCTAGTTTGGGACATCCACATAAAAGGTGAGCAAAAGTGGGTCAAAATCTTGAGGAAAAAATACCTAGACTCAGATAGCCCGACTAGAATACTTACCACGCCCAATCCACTGAGAGGCTCATCAATTTGGAGCTTCATCCTAGACAACAGGATATAATAACTGAGCATGTGACTTGGGAAATTAAAAATGGTGAAAGTGCATCCTTTTGGAATGATTCATGGTGCGGGAAACCCCTTTTAAGCAACACCCCAGACCTAGAAATGATAAAGGAAGAAACCATAAGGCTTTGGGGTGGAAAAGTAGCAAATTAAGGTCGAAAGATTATTAACCAAGGAACCTGTAGCTGGTGTTGGAAATAAATCTAAACCCTCAGCGCTCCCCAAGCCTAGAAAGACACACTATCAAATCTTCTTAAAGATATATTTGTCATCCCATCCGATGAACATGATACAATTCGTTGGTGTGGATCCCCAATAGGCACTTATAAAGTAAGACTGGGCTACAAAATGAAGGAACTCACTTTGACAAGCCAAGACTGGCCTTTCAAACTATTTTCGGGTAGGAAATGTCTCTGAAAGGCTGGGGTCTTTGCTTGGCTAGAAAATCAAGGAAGGATCCTCATAGCAGATAGGCTAGCCACCTTTGGCATCCAAGGTTCGGCAGATGTGTTTTATGCAAAGCAAATGAGGAATCAGCAAACCACCTCCTCCTTCAGTGCCCCATATCCAATGAATGTTGGTTCACAATAAAGAAAAAACTAAACTTGCAATGCCCCATTCTAGCAGACCTATCTTCATGGTTTAAAATGTGGCCTCAAAAAAGCAACAATTTGGTCTTTGGAGGAATTTGGAAGATCACCCCATCCATTGTGATATGGGAAATTTGGAAGGAAAGAAACAAAAGAATCTTCCAAGAGAAGGAGCTAAACAAAGATAGACTTTGGGATAAAATCGAAAGGGCCATAGTAGAAGTAGTAAACGAGGATGCCAGGATCAACTCATCCAAGCAGAAAGCCTTCACAAATCGGGATGATTGCCTAACAAAAAAAATTTCCTGGCCTCAAACCACCACTACTGTCTAGAAACGGATCAACCCAATCAACAAAAATCAATAGGCCAAATGTAACCTGGCAAGCCCCATAAGCAAGTTGGATCAAGGTAAACTTCAACGGGGCGACACGTGGTAACCTAGGGCCAGGAGGTGCAGGTTGTGTGGCAAGGGACTCTCTGGGAATTCATGTAGTAGAAAAATCCATGCCACTAGGTGTTTGCACGAACAATGAAGCCGAATTCAAAGCAACGACCTTAGGCCTACAATTGGGATCGACTTGGGAGTACAAAAAGTTCATCTAGAAGGGGATTTGATGATCATAGTCAATGCAATCAGGCGTGGCTCTACCCCAAATTGGAAACTAAATCATCTATTGCAAAGCATCAAGCACTTGGTGGACAAGTTTGATGCCTTCAATATTAGCCACATCTATAGAGAAGGTAATGACATGGTTGATGAGCTAGAAAATCTGGCGTTTGAACTCTCCACTTAGATCTCACCAACTGACGTCGTCGAAAAATATTTTTGTGCCGTAATTATGAATTGAAGGTAATTAAATCCCATGAGAATCAAGGACAACTCTAGAGCTCTAATCAGATGTGACAGGGCCCATCATCTGAAGGCAAGATGCAAATAAATTGAACAAGTTCCAAGACAAAGGGAAGATTGAGCGGATCTTAATCTACATTGCATTAAACATGTTGGGCACTTCTAGTGGTGTGATAGAAAGCTTACATGCACCAATCAACACGTCCATAGAAAACCAATCATTAAGGCGTAAGGACACTACCGTTAAGAAAGGCCAACCGAGTCTTTTTTACCACTGTCTTTGCAAATTTAGCAAGTGTGTCTTGCAATTTCCTATGGAGCGTGCTTGGAAATCAAAATTTGAAGGCAAGAGATGGAGACCCCATTGGCCCTAGATACCGAAAAACAACAACAAGCTTTCTGTGGAGAAGTTACAGACAAGAGGCTCAATGGACTACTGGCCTCCTCCCACCCGTTGGTGCTCTGGGAAACCAAGAAAGTGGTAGGCCCTGAGTTCCTGAAAGCGTACCATAGGTTCAAGACCAACTCAAAAATTCTAGCTATGTTCCTGGCGATCATCCTCCATATGGGAGTGCCGAAAGGAATTGCAAAGAAGCTAACCCAGATGGTCTTCATGCACGCCTGGTTGGGAGACATTGATGCAACTCTGGACAATGTAGATGAAAATAATCTCATCCCAATACCCCAGAACTACAACATGTTGCGTATGCATGGTCGAGAGGTCATGAAGTTCCCTTGATCAGGACAATTGACCCAAAAGGGTTTGAAAAACTGTGGGATGAGAGAGACCGAAGCATCACCTTTCTTTTCAAAGCAACCAAGCTAACCACCAACCTACCTCGTGGCTAGGTTCTGAGATATGTGAAGAATGAAGGACTCATAAAGGATTTAGTCTCTGGCGACGCTTCAGACTGGGACTTCGGTTTCGGTGAAGAATGGATCCCTCTTGACTATAAAGACCCTAAAGAAAAAGCTAAGGGGTCGACGCACCAGAACTGCAGAGTAGACTACCCGGTAATTGCAAGTTACCTAGCCTACAAGAAGCGGGTGGATTCGAAAGCCTCTGAGGATGATGACTTTATGGATGAAGATGTAGCTTGACTATGTTGTGGTCTCGTCTAGGTTTTTCCAGTTTTTTGTTAGGGTCTAATCTTTCCAGTCAGTCCCAAGTCTAAAAGTCTAAAAATGTAATGCCTGAGTAGAATTCCATGCTCCTTTTTTGCATTCGGTTAGAGGGTTGATCCATGGCAGGGTTGATCAATAGGAAGGGATCAGGGGTTTTTGGAAAGGCCATTTTGACAGTCTAGGCCACCTTTCAGTCAAATTTCTAAGTATTCATGGAATATAAACTTTTGGTTTTTTGAAATTAATATAGGGTGTTACCCCTTAGCAGTGGTTTATCTAGAAAAAAAAATTTATGTGGGATACTTTTAATTTTTATGTATAATTGATGAAATTTGTATTCTTTTCTTTTTCTTTTATGTTTTGGCATCATAGTTATTTTTAGTGCATTAATTAGTATGTAAAATTATTGTATTTTGTATTGACAAATGATGTTATCTATTCTTAAATCTTATCATCACACATTTTTTAGATTCCAACACATTCTCTTAATATAAATTGTTTTACATTTTGAGTTAAATATGAGAGTACAAAACTAATGTAGATGAGTTATACGCCCACATATTTAAGGTTCTAAACTTTTTAATTCAAAATTTATATCCAAATCCTTCTTACCTTTTTCAATAAAGTCTAAATTTATCAAATTGCACACTAGGGTGGTGTATTTAAAGACTCCCCCTAATTGAAAATGAGTCATCTTGCACCTAAGTTGAACATGACATAAGTGGAGAAACATCCATGAACTCAATTATAAATAAAATAATTAACATCAATAGTGTTTATCTAGGATAATATTACATACTTTCTTGTTGTTTTTGATATTTCGTTCAAAGTCTTAAAGTTAGTACATCGAGGGGTATGATTGAGAAAAACTTGACCCCTCCCAATTTAGTAAATTCCCATGTGTGGAAACATAAAGATGTGTCCAACTTGTGGGACAATGATAGGACACAAAAATGAGTCTTGAGACTAAAAAAATCATTAAACAACTTTGACTGAAGGTCAAAGCGACACATGTAAACAAGGTTCAAATGAAGGTCCATTTTCCTAATTTTTAAGGTTACACACAAAATACCTATAATAAATGGCCTTTGGTTGAATTTTTTTTTGAAGGTGCCTTTGTAGGAAAGACCCTAGCTAAACCTTCATGCTTGGTTCACTTAATTTTCAACAAAAAAAAAATGATGATTCAAGGAAAGGTTCTAACAATTAAATGAAGGGGCCATAACATGATATTTTGTAGGATTAAAGCCCATGGAATAATCTTTTCAAAAAAACATAATTTGTAATATATTTATTATATTTAATTTTAATCTTTTTGATAACATAGGTTTTCACCAAGCATAAAGGTTTTTGTTTAATAACATGTTGAAACCCAGAAAACAGATTTTATTTCTTTCTAAAAATATGTTAGCACTCTATATTGATGTCCTTCTTTAAAAAAATAATAATTGGGTCATCCCACAATAATGGATTAACTTTTTGGCCAAACTTGACATTGAAATCAATATTTTGAGCAAAATCTTCACTTTTCGACACCTATAGTAGGTAAACTATTAGGAATTTGAAGATGATGCAAACTAGTGATTTGTGAGATTTTGTTTGTAGATTTTAAATTTATTTTTTAAATTGTTATTTTTTTGTGTCTTCTTTGATGGTTCTAGTTTTTAATAGTAAACAACATTTTTAAAAATGTGTACTTTGTTCCACATAACTTTTTCCTATAAAGGATAAAATTGTGATTCTTTTGAATTTAGGTTGTTAACACTGATATCTAGTGTTTGCATTTTATTTTATAACATTAAATGTTGAATATTTTTCTTTTAATTAAGTTTTGAAGTCAAACCAATTACAATTTAGACATAGGTGCACTTAGTCCCATTCCTGTATAACTATTTTTGTATGTATTGAAATTCATTTATTTTTTATTGGAATGAGGACATCAATACCTAGTGCATAGATGCTTTTCATTTTTTTCCACTAATTTACTATTTTTCCATAATGGTTTTTCACTAAACTTGATGTTTGGTGAAAAAACTATATTCAATAAAACTAAAAATAAAAACAAAATATATTAAATTTATAGTTGTTGAAAAGCGCATTTCAAGGACTACGGCCCTCCAACATGGTTTATCAAGTTGGCTCCATTTGCACCTCCTTCTCGGGCTTCGAAAGTCAAAAAAACATAAATTTTGAAATGGGGGAGGGGAAGGTTAAAAAAGGGGCCTTCATTCCAAGACCCCTTCATTCAGAGCCCCCTTCGCACCCCTTTGTTTGAAGCCCCCTTCATTCTTCGAATGAAGGCCCCTAGATGCTACCAAAATAATACCTCAAAACACCTTCGAATGAAGGTTAATATATTTAACATCCAACCTTTGAACGAAGGTTCACAATTAACCCTTAACGGGCAATTTTTGCTTTTTTATGTTTTTGGGAAGTTTGATATTTATGCAATTAGGCCTAGTTTTTGCTTTTTATTTTTTTAGGAAGTTTACTTTTTTAATATTTGTAATTATTTTTTATTTTTCCATAATGCATGCTAATTAGTTGCTAAATTTATGATTGAAACTACGCAATTTTTTTAGATCCTTTCAATCCATAAATTTAGCAATCATTTTTTCTTTTTCTTTTTTTGTAAATCATTATATAAGCAAGAGAAAATCAAAGGAATTGTTAAGATATTTTGGTTCTACAAGGAAAAATTTGGAGGAGAAAATCAAAGGAATTGAAAGATATTTGTGTTGTACAAGGCAGGCTTTTGAGAAGAAGATCAGAGGAATTGTCAAGAGATATTTTACAAAGAGAGATATGGAAAAAAATAGGATGTAAGACAAAATAAGAGTGCATGAAATCAGTCAATAGAAAAGGAATAGAGATTATGTGAAGAAATATTGCAAAGACATCATAGATAAAAACAAGGAATGCCAAACTTGACCCTCTCCCAATATTATTCCTTTTGTATCCCTTTAACCTTCCATTTTCTATTACTATTGAAGAATTATGTAGTAGAGGATAAATTAAATTTACTGTCAAGGTTCTCACCATCTAAATTGGCATTCATATATCCTTTAAGTTCATTTGACAAACCTAGGCTCCTCTCTAGAAAAATAGGAGCATTAATTTATTTCTCTTGATCAACATCAAATTTCCTATCTCAAACAAGTATCTCAAAATTATTCAATTTCATCCACCCCATGTAGAAATTTAAGAGTCATAATAACTTAACTTACAATATTGAATATTACAACCTTAATTTCCTTATTTGAAACTAACATGCAATTCCCTTCATTAGCCCCACACTTGAAAGATTAAAAGGGTGCCAAGTAGGACAAACTATTTTCCCTTACAAAGGAAGATCCTCATCTTGAATGTAATTCCTTTCTCCCTTAGACTTATATGCCTTATAATATGAGTAGTGTTAAAAGATCTTGGGAATATTGAATAAAAAATGGATTATAAACATAATTAACCAGAATAAAATTCCTAACACACATTTATATTCTTGGCATTCAAGAAAAATTTGTAGTTATGGCCTAAGGAAATTTTATTTAAGGTTAGAACCTCTCATGATAAAACTGGAATATTATACTCCCCCTAAAATGATGCCTAACACCTAGATCTTCAAACTAATTTTAATCCAGAAGTAGTCCTAGCATGGTGATAGGGACTTTCAGGTAAATCATAGCTTGGTGTAGAATAATAGCACATTTTTACTACTTAATATTTTACATTGATCTCTCTAAATACAAAATCAAGTACAAGGGAATGATAAAAAATGTTTAAAATAATAAATAGAGATCATAACCCACAATTTTCTCAACTACATTATTTGGCCTCCATTTTTTAAGAATTATCCCAACTAGTAAATTATTTATAAGATATATGCCTACTTCTAAATAATTTATATGATGTCTAAGAGGAATAATTTTGACTCTCACTCTTCATTGTGTGTTTCTTCTAGTTACCATATTAGGAACTAGTTATCTATTAGGATTGTTTCTAATCATAGAGATTATTTCATACATATTAATTCTATCTAGGTTATTTGTAGATGGTAAACCCACAAAAGTGGTTTACAATTTGAGTGAGGAAGGAAAGCTTGCAAAAAATGACCCCATGCAAAAAAAAGTTGGTTTTGGGGGTTTGAATGAACCCATAGGTTCGAGCAAACCAAAAAAGGGTTTGAATGAGCCCTGGTTCGAGCGAACCAGTTAAATACAAGGTCCCACCATTCCCACCAAAAACAAGAAAGAAAAAATATTTTTAAAGTGAACCTTGGCTTGATCAAACCCTTAGGGGTTTGCTCGAACCCCCCTTTTCCCTCCTTCTCCCCCTCAGGCACCAAAAAAGTCCCAAATTTTGCGCTTCGAAGCTCGGGTTGAAGATGAAAATGGAGGAGACTTCACAAACTCAACTGGATGATGGTATTCCTTGGAAAAAGCTATCCAATGAATATAATTTTAATATGTTTTGGTTTTATTATGTATTTGTTTTTTTTGGTTTTTATTAAACATAGGTTTTTCACCGAAAATCAAGCTCTTTGTTCTGCACATGTGGAAAAATAAAATTAAAATATGAGTGCACCAGATATTGAAGTCCTTGATCCAACAAAAAATATTGAATTTAGATACATACAAAAAAATTTACATTGTATACGGTCCACCTATGTCTGAATTGTAATTGATTTGACTTTGAAACTTGATTTTAAGGAAAAAATATTTAATAAAAAACTATGAGACCAATTGGAAGCACTAGATAATGGAGTTACAAATCTAAATTTGAAAGAATTATAATTTTATCTTTCATGGAAAAAAAATTATGTTGTATACGGTGATTGTCACTCCTTAAAAATGATCACAAATAAATCATTAATGTAAAATATTTAGAAGGAAGCCTTACTTTGAAAGGAAGATAACAAGATCAAATTAGAAATAAATGATCTGTTATCATTTCTAAGATAATATTACAAGTATATCTCAAAATAATCATATCACTTTAAAATAATTAAAACATACCTTATACAATTATACAATATTAATGTAATTTTCCACAAGAACTCTAAATTATTTCAAATGGTGGCTGAAAAAGTGTTTTCACTTCAATTGTAGCATAAAATTAAATGATATTTGCAAGTTGTTACCACTTTAATACATTACCTGAACATTCGAATATTATTTTAGAGTGCTTTTGTAAATTTATGTCACTTAATTACCTAAGATTGTGTAACAAATAACGTAGAATAAAATATCAAAAAACATATCTTAAATTCCATAAAATATTCACTTGCATGAAACACTAGGAAAAAAACCTTTCTTGAACTTAATTCCATGGTAATATTATGGTAGTTTTTATGGGTTTTACTCCTACTTAAAATCTATACACTTTTTCAGAAAGCCTCCAACGAACAAAAACTCTAGGGGATGCCAAAATTCCTATAGTTAGTGAAGAATTCATAACAAAATAGAGTGAGGATAAGACCAACACATGATAGGAGGATCTTCACTCCTTATTTGAGATATTTAAGGCTCAAGGGGATTTAATTATAGATCCCTAAAAGGATGAAATAAATATAATCTCTCTTAAGAATAAAACATCATTGAAATCATATGAGATGATCAATTATTCTAAAACTATCTATTGATCAAGAAATTCCATTATGATATGATTCTAGACTTTATTTCTCTATCATTGACTTGAATCATGTTGGTCATTAGTAGAAAGAAGGATTAAATAATGTATAAATGCAAATCAAGTTAGGTGTAAGTAGAAAGAATCAAACATACATAATTGATATCATTATACTACTTGTATATATTTACAATGGAGATCATTAACTTATAAAAGTTATTTCTAATCAAATATTAATGTTAAAAGCGTCTTGAGTTATTGAAAAATAAGTATGATTGGTGCCTTTTATATTGTTCATAGAGTCAAGTATTATAGATCTTAAAGATAAAGTAAAATTTTATAATTCCTATTTATCCTAAGCAACCTAGTGTTGACCTTTTCTTGCAAGACTTATTCTATAAACTACATCTTAATTTAAAATACTGAAGATCCACCTAGTGATCCATTATAATCATCCTTTAAGTTCCATATGTTAATGTTATTCAACACATTTTTGTGTAGGGGTTCAACATACAAAAACTAAAGTAGAAGCCAGGCCAAATTTAGATTCTGGAGAAAATGAGGTTGAAGAACACATAGTTGATGTTAGGGATGAGTGTTGGAGTTGAGCAAATACAACACCATAGGAGCCCAGTGATCTCTACAAGCAAGAATACCTGTTACAAGGAGAAGCAAAGAGAAGCAACAAAGAGAACCATGAAAAATGCTCAAAGATGTGGAGCTCTATATTCACCAATGTGTAAAATGAATAATGATACAAAAGAGAATAATTCAACCTCATATAGGTCAAAGAGACCCAAAAAAGGAAAACTCTAGGCTTGCACATTAATAATTAATAAAACAATTAATTATTATGCACCTAATGTTAGCTTAAGTATAAAAGAGATAAAAGGGAACTTTAAATAATTAAACAAATATTGTTTAATTAATAAAGTAAATAACCAATTACTCTAACACCCCCCCTTAAGCTAGACTTAGGGAGAAGCTAAAACCTAGAAGAAGCTACTGAAAGCAAAAGCAATGGGTCCCGACAACTAGGCCTGATTAGGTACCCAAATACAAGGAAATCTCTATGAAACGGAGAAAAGGAGACAACCCAGTGGGAAAAAACTCCTCTCCAAAAAGAGATAGAAGAACATGTTGAAAGAAATATGAAGGAAGGAAGGCCTCATAAAGACCCCCCAAGGACAACTTCTTTCACCCCAAGCATAGAGCGCAACTGAAGATAGCGCGGCTATGCAAAAGGCTTCATGAAGATGTCTGCAACCTGCTCAGTAATGGGAATATACTCCAAGATTAGAGAACCATCCTAAATCAATTGTCTGATGAAATGCATATGAAGCTCAATGTGCTTCATTCGCTGATGCTCCACCGAGTTGCGAGAAATGTGTATAGCACTCTGATTGTCACACCAAAGAATAGTGGGACTATCAGGAGGAAAACCAAACTCAGTCATCAACTGTCGAAGCCATAAAATCACCTGACTAGCGAGCACAGTAGTTCGGTACTCAGCCTCTGTAGATGATAATGCATGAGCGGTCTGCTTCTTGCAAGACCATGTGATAGGACCAGAGCAAAGATAGAAAACAAAGCCAGAAGTAGACTTCTGATCATTGACATCACCAGCCCAATCTGAGTCAGTGTAGCCAACAATGTGAGGATCCCCTGATGTGTAGTGAATGCCATAAGAAATGGTGCCCTGAATGTACCTCAAAATACGTTTGGCAACTTGCTAATGACTCTCATGAGGATCATGGGAGAATCGAGAGACAAGGTCAACAACAAAGGAAAGATCAGGACGAGTGTGAGTCAGGTACAACAAATTGCCAACCAATTATTTGTAAAATGTAGAATCTACTGAAGGAGTGGGGCAAGTATTAGTCAAAACAACCCCTAATTGAAAAGGTGTGGGGGTAGGCTTGCAATCAAGCATGCTAAAGCGTTGAAGCATATCAAGAGCATACTTCTGTTGGTAAATAGAGATCCCATCAGAAGACTGAATCACCTAAAGACCAAGAAAATAGTGCAAAATATCGAGATCTGTCATCTCAAACTGCTCCATCAAAGCTTGCTGAGCATGCTGAATCATAGAGGGTGAGCTACCTGTGATGAGGAGATCATCAACATAGAGCACAAGAATCAAGATCTCACCCTCAAGATTCTGAATATAGATGGTGGGATCAAAATGATAGCGTGTGAAACCAGTGGAGAGCAAAAAAGAATCCATCTTCTCATACCAAGCTCGAGGGGCCTGTTTGAGACCATACAATGAACGCTGAACTTTGCAAACCAAAGAAGCATCCTGCACAAATCCCTAAGGTTGCTCCATATAGATCTCCTCATGTAGGTCACCATGCAAGAATGCACACTTCACATCCATCTGAAAAATGGGCCATCCCCTGGAAGCTGCAAGTGATAGTACAAAGCGAATAGAATTCATCTTGGCGACAGGGGTAAATATCTCAGAGTAATCAATACCCTCAACCTATGAGAAACCCTTCACAACAAGGCGTGCTTTGTACTTATCAATAGAACCATCAGCAGCATACTTGGTGCGATACAACCATCTGCACCAAACCATCTTTCTGCCCTTAGGAAGAGGAAAAAGATCCCAAGTACTATTCCTCATCAAAAAAGAATACTCCTCCTCCATAACACTATCCCACTTAGGGTGACCTGTCACTTCTGAAAACTTTTAAGGATCCTCTAAAAAAGCATGACTCAAAAGACTGGAACCCGAAGTATGGGAACGGGTGCGACGAGTGTCTGAAGGATCACCTGCCATAGATCTTGCTGCCTCAACAGTAAAGCGAGCCCATTTGGGCATCTGAGGTGGAGCAAGGGGAGGTGGAGATGGGGGATCATCAGAATCCTCAACATAATCTTGAAGAGTAGGAGTGGGAGGAGTAGGTCATGAAGTAGACACTGGAGACAGGGTATCCACTGTGGGAAGGCACTCATCAAATTGGACATCCCGTCAAAACAGGACCTTTATAGAATCAGGATCAAACAGCCTGTATGCCTTAACATCCTCACAGTAGCCGACAAAAATGAGGGTCGACTCTTCCGCTCCATGGCTCTCCTCTAAGCATCAGGAATAAATGCCCATGCCTCACTACCAAATACTCAAAATGATGAAACATCAGGCTTGTCATGAGACCAAGCCTCCTCAGGAGTCATATGTTGAATCGCCTTGTGAGGCATTCGATTCTGAATATAGTTGGCACAATTGACTGCCTTAGCCCAAAAAGACAAATCCATGGACCTGGACTGAATCATACAATTCGCCATCTCCTGTAAATTCTTGTTCTTTCTCTCAGCAACACCATTCTGCTAAGGGGTGTAGGGAACAGTAAACTGATGCTGCAAACTAATGCTCAGTGCAAAAATCTTTGAAAGCTTAAGTCACATACTCCCCCCCATTATCTGTACGTATCCGCCAAATAGAAAGGCCAAACTGCTTCTCTACAAATGTCTTGAAGATTCGAAAGGAATCAAAGACATCAGACTTGTACTTAAGAAAGTACACCCATGTGCGTCTAGAGAAGTCATCAATGAATGTGAATACATACTTGGCCCCAGAAAAAGAAGGAGTGGGAAATGACATGAGGTCACTATGAATCAACTCCAAGGGTGTCAAAGCACAAGTGGCACTTCCCTTCAAAAAGGGATCTTTGTGATGCTTGTCAAGTACACAACCATGACAAACACCATCTGTGCAGGAAATCTGTGGAAGACCAAAAACAAGTGCCTGTGTACTCATCTGTTCAAGATATCTATAATTGACATGGCCCAAACACTCATGCCAAAGCTTACTCATTGAATCTGCATGTGCTATAAGAGATGAACCTGTACCCTCAGAAGTCTCAAATCCATCAAATCTGCAAAGATGAGATGCAGTATCAACACTCCCAGTAGCCACAAACAGATCGGAGTCATGGAAGTCCCAAATTACCACATCATGTGGTGAGAACTCAACTGTCTTACTAGAGCCAATATGGCAAATCTGATAAATGGACAGGAGGTTTGTTGAGATGTCAAAAACAACCAGAACATCCTGTAGAGTGCCCCCATCCAAAGAGATAGAACCTGAACCCAAGACTGAAAGTTGTGTAGAGTCACCCACTACAATCTATGAAGTACCACAAGAGGCAAGAGAAGTGACCAACTGCTAAGAGGGATTCATATGGTGCGAAGCACCAAAATCTAAAATCCAAGTGGACCCATAGGTCGATGCCCGAGCAGTGAGAGCATGGCCTTTCCCTATGGAAGGAGAGGATGACTGAGGTGAGGAGATGTTATGCTGCTACATGGCTTCCTCTAAAGCCTCTAATCGTTTCCAACACCTGGAAACTGGATGTCCTTCCTTGCCGCAGAAGCTGCAAGTGTCTCCTGATCTCTACTTAGTCTTGGAGAAAGACTCACCAGAATTCGAAGATTTCCCCTGTTTTGGATTAAGTGGTGGTTTAAAATCAGACTTAGGAGGTGGTCTGGAGGAATTCTCACTGCCTGCAAAATCTTTCTTGGGATTCAATTTTTTCTTTTTTTTCTCCTTAGATGACTGAGCAACCAATGCCTTGTTCTTTGATCCTGAGAGAAAATCCATTTGAGAAAGGTGTGACTACTCATGAGACAAACACTCACAAAAGACATCAAAGGTAGGCATGGTAAAACGAGTACCCAGGCCATCCATGGTGGAATAGAAGGTAGAAGCAAATATCTGAAATGGACCACAAAGCTTTGAAAGGATCAAGTAAATGCACTCTGTGTCTTACTTATTCTTGCCACAACCCTGTAAAATAGTGTGGATAGTTTTGAACTTGTTCAAAAAATCCTCAATAGTGGGAAATGATTCAGGTAACAGTGAAGTCGGCTCTACCTCAATTTGTAATGCTCGAACTCATTAATGGCCCCAAAAATCATCTCAAACTTCAACCACGTGGCTTGAGGAGTGAGCATAGCATCAAGGTGAAACAAAAGACTGTCTAAAATGTGCATGGATAGCAAACCCATAGCTTCATCCATCTTGTTCCTGTGCTGCATAATCTCAAAAGGACGTTGCAACTGAGGTTGAACCTCATCTAAAAAAGACCACAACCCTCATGACCTAAGAAGCCTCATCATGTGAGACTTCCAAGTGTGATAGTTGCGTGATGTGAGTAACTCAACTGAGGAGTCTGCCATGAAACCCTGCACCTACACCTGCTTGTGTTTTTTATTATTATGTGATCTTTCAAAATAGATAAAAGATCTAGAAGGGTTTGATTTTTTTTAGAGTTATGGTGTTCTAGTTTTCTGATATAAATGACAGAAAGCGAGAAAAAAACACCCCCCCACAAGAGATAAACCCAAACCCTAGTACAAATGGAGAAAGAGGAAGCAATGCTTAAGCAAAAAAAATACTTCAAAAAAAATTCTCATGTACCTGAAAAATCTGATAGAAATAATCACATATCTGAAGAGAGCATGCTGAGAGCTTTCCAACGCCTATTCATTTTTGAAAAATGGAGTCTGTTTGCACCTTCTATGGCCTCGGAAGTGCAGAAAAGAGACCCCACTTTGACTGGAAAAAACTATAACCAGATTGAAAATTTTTGGAAAAAATCATGCATTTTCAGATTGATACCAGAAGCAGCTTCCCAACGCCTATTTTTATTCGAAAAATTGAGCTAAAATGCCCGATTTATGTCTGATCTTGTGAAAGAGCATAAAATGCCCGATCAGACCCCCTTTAGCACCCTGGAGCTATAAAAAATAGCCCCTGGTCGCCTGGGTGGACCAGGGGGCTAGGGTGGTTAACCCGTGGTCACCCATGTGACCACCCGCGGGGGCTGGAAGAGTCGACTATGCTGGGAGATGGTGGCGGTCGCGGGCGGTGGTCGCAGGCGGCGATCACGGGTGGGCCGCCGGTGGCAATCGACGGGCGGCGGTGACCAAAGGCGCCAGTGGAGGAAGTGGGCGACGCAGGGGCAGGCTACCAGTGGTCGGTGGCCGCTTGGCGGCGGCTGGGCGGCGCACCAATTTTTAACTAGTCGCACTAAAAACCTACACAAAATTGCCTTTTTTGTTTTTTTTTTGTGCGTTTTCACCTCGTAAAATATGCCCTAGGGCCGTACGACTCCTGGGTAAAATTTTTTGCTTTCCCAGTTGATAGTGGCCAAATCTGACGAACTATATATGAAAATAGAGGTTTTTGGGCCTTCTGGACTCAACCGTGATGTCATTTTTTGCCCAAAGCTCGCCAAAAAAAAAAGGACTCCCCCCTAGATCCACACAGAAAACTTCTGAAACCCCAGATTTACTCCCAATGCAAAAAACTCAAAACAAGAACAGGTAGTTATAGATCTAAAGCTCTAATACCATGTTGGAGTTGAGAAAATACAACACCATAGCAGCCCAGTGATCTCTGCAAGCAAGAATACCTGTTACAAGGAGAAGCAAAGAGAAGCAACAAAGAAAACCATGAAAAATGCTCAAAGATGTGGAGCTCTATATTCACCAATGTGTAAAATGAATAATGATACGAAAGAGAAGAATTCAACCTCATATAGGTCAAAGAGACCCAAAAAAGAAAAACTCTAGGCTTGCACATTAATAATTAATAAAACAATTAATTATTATGCACCTAATGTTAGCTTAAGTGTAAAAGAGATAAAAAGGAACTTTAAATAATTAAACAAATATTGTTTAATTAATAAAGTAAATAACCAATTACTCTAACAAGGAGGCCCAAGTGCAAGGAATGGACATTGCAGAGGGGCCAGGATCACTTCTTGATACAATCATGGATGAGCATATGAGTGTAAAATCACAAACCTATGTCACACTTTCGGCCAAATAAATAGTTCTGAGCAAACCATTTTTGGTCGGAACAATTCTGGCTGAATAGGTTTCAGTTGAAACCATGTGACGCATACGTGGCATACAAGTTTTCGACCGAAACCAAAAATAATAATTTTTCCCTTCGAAACTTTGAATTTGGCTTATTTTATATGTGGGGTTTCTATCAAAAGGATTTTGATCGAATAGGATTCGGCCAAATATATCCTCATGGCAGGAAAGTCACAATTTTCTCAAATTTTTAGAAATTTTCAAATTCTACTGAATATTTCTTCAATCAAAATTATTTAAAAATAAAAATAAAAATACCCTTTTGTAGAGCTCACAGTGTTGAATCCAAAAATATATATATTTATATTTTGATTAGTTTTAGTATATAAATATTTTAAAATATTGCAAGTAGATTGTTCAAAGTCAAAAAGAGGCTTAGTTGAAATTAAATAAAAAATAGTAAATCATCATAAAACAAATTGGAAAATATATGATGCCCTAGAGGAGACAATCCTCTTCAAAAGGGTATATTTTATTTTTTGAAAATGAAAAAAAAAAAAATATAGTTGACGTCAACTAAAAACTATCAAATTCGGGCTAGTTTGACTTTAAAATGTTATTACGAGAAAAATATATATCAAAATTTCAAAAAAAAAATCCATGCCCTAGATATTGAAGTTAGCTATCTAAGGAAAAAAAATCAGGAGAGAATAATATTTTTTTTCTATTTGTTTCTTGATGTCAAATGAACGTCACTTTTTCTTGAAATTTTCAGCATAACAAAATTTTCTTTTAAATTGATAAAAAAAAAATCAAGAATAAACTTCAACAAAAGTTCTACATTTTATTAGTTTACATCACTTTGAAATTCAAAACATAAATACCACTTTTATGTGGTTGAAGTTGAGAACTTTTTCTCATGTTGGTTGATTCCTTTATAAAGTGTGACACGGGTTTGTACTTTTACCCATGAATATAGGTAAAGAGGTGAAGAGAAAAAAACTTCTAGAAATTTAGATCATTTACTGAAAATGGATATGGAAAAATTGAAGTTTTATGTTGAACAACCTAGACAGTACTAGGAGGTCAATGAACAAAATTGCAAAGGAAATAATTGCTCATTTCAATAACCTTGATAGACTCGATCAAGCCCAGCTGTTATCAATTTTAATTCTTATTAATGAGCTACAAGAGCCATTACAATTGTTGGGTGTAGATATGAGCATGAAAAAGAGGAAAGGTTCACACCTAGAAAAAGATATTTTTGAAAATTTTAAAAAAGGTTTGTGTTTCATTGGGAAACAATCTCGATCAACAGATAAAGCTATTCCAAGAAGAGTGATATTGACATCTATTTTAAGTGAAAAAATGGCCAAAAAAAGACAAATATCTTCACTTTCAATTGATATTGGTTTCAACAGAAAGACACTGACACAATATGTGATTAGGAGAAAGGTTTTGGATGATAGTACCTCAAAAGGCAATTGGGCAATTATATGTGGAGCTCCTCAATCTTACAAGATTCAAGATTTTTTTTGAAACTTGTTTTTGTTATCATATTGGATTTGATCTCTACTATCATATTTTTTGAAAGATTGGAGAAAAAAGTGATGATTTTCACAATGCACCTACTACACAGGCAAGTTAGTTCAGAGTATCCATCCTATGTGATAAATCAGATGATGATAATACAACTGGTCAAATAAGCTACATAAAAAGAATTTGTGAAACATGTGGAATTTTGGCTAAAATGCCTCTAAGAGATGAAGATATAGACCTGACAAAGTTGGTAACAAGAGTTATACGGTACATCAAGCTTCATCCCAAAAGTGGCAAAGAATCAACAAGGTTAGATTATGTAGAAGAGGAGATACCTATTGGAACATTTATGGAAAAAAATTGTAAACTGATACAACAATACATACAACATGTTTTTTTTTTAAGTGGAAAGCACAACAGTTTCATACATTAAGAGATAATTTCCTACTTGGAATAGTTTTATCAGTAGTTGACTTTATAGATAATTACTCTTTTGTACATCAAAAAGAGATTCAATCATAATATTATTTTTCAAAGCAGATCACTATTATGGTGTATGTGTGTTTTTGAAAAGCTAAACAACATTTATAGGGTGTTGTACCCCTCACAACGAGCCAGTAGGGCCAAAAAAGGACAAGACTAAACAGCTAACATAAAAAGGAAAAAAACAGAGACAGCCCAAAGGTAGCACAACAACAACTGACAGACAGGCACCAGGAGCAACTAACTGGCATCGTCCCAGTTTTTAATCAGGAGGTCCACTGCCTCATCTCCCACCCACTCTTTTTTTTCCTGCTATTGTTCCCCTCTAGTTCCTCTTTTATGGCATTAGACAGAGTTCTCATAACAAAGTGACCCAATTTATGGTGAAGCGGGTTAACTCCCGAAATATTTTGTCAAGAGTGTCCAATATCTTCGCCACCTTGCACGAATCCACCCCAACATCCATATCTCCTTGAACCTCACTAGGCTCATCCACCAGTGTCTACGGAGAGTGCAAGCCAGAGCCATCAAAAGGAAGCTTATTGTCCATCGGAGTAAGCCGGGGCCTCTCCACAATATCTTCTTCCACATCTTCAGACTCTTCTTCCTTGTAACCCTTGTTGTCTGATTGCTCCTCCTCAGAATCCTCAATGATAACCTCTTCTTGTTGTTCTTGGTCAGCCTCCAAGATCTCCTCCTAACACTTTCCCCTCCAGTAATCTCCGTGTTTCCCACAACCGTATCCCCTCTGGAATCTTTCCTAACCGCATTCTTACCCTTGCCATCTTTAGCAGTCGTTGCCTGCATGCATTTCTCCTTACCTTTTTTCGACATAGTGACATTAACCATCGTGTCAGCCTAAGTGGATTTTAGCTCATAGAGGCCTTCTGCCGAACTGGCATGGGCCTTGCCCAATCCACCCTTAAGTTTTGTGGAGGCAAATTTGGTTTTGGCATTCCCCACATTGTCAACATTAGACTTCCGTGGAGGACTCTTGGATTCGGTCGGGGAGATATGCATCATAGAGAGGGGTTCAATGTTCTCGACGTGGACAGCGGTGATGGCTTTAGTTAGACAGAGGGCAAGATGAAAGTGATACAAACGAAGGATAAGCCCCTAATGGAGTGGGAGCGGCGAGAGATCATAGGGATTACGGTTGGCCGAATCTTTACACTTGTCAATAGAACTTTCTAGGTCCATTAGAAGGAAAAACGGGAAACTAAGCAACATTTTATGCCTAAGGTGGTTTAACAGAGGGAAATGATTAAAAAAACAAGTTTTATATCTACCTTCCAGAGTAACATACTTCATCAGCACCATGCACACCAAGTCCCATGGCTTAGGAAGCACTTCCCTTTCAAACCCCGCCTAGTTCCTAATCAGGGTCTCCTCACCTCTGAAAAACACTTTAAGGCTCTCGTGGTCCAGCTTTTTTGTGTGTTTAGGATATTTTTTCCCCACACACAACAAACCCGTAGCCTGTGCAATAACATCCTCGCTGATTTCAAAAGAAATTCCACCAATGGAGACCCTCTTGTCCTTCCACGAACTAGCAAACTGACCCGATAAAATAGGATCGTGGCCGACTAAGCACTCCATGAGCGGAGCAATTCCTCCCTCCACACAAACGTGCCATACCAGAGGGTTGTTTCGAAATTCCTCACAATTTTCTAGTTCCATCCGAACACGCTCACCACCCATACTGCCAGACTGCACATAAAGCTCACAGAAATGCAAAAAAAACCAAATGTAGCAGTCGCGAGCAATAATCTCCAAAACTTATCGAGATGCACTGTAAATGGATTTGGATGGTGTTGACAATATATCTAAGGCACGATTCATTAATAAAGAATATCACTTTTATATTAGTGATGATAAAGAGCATGACACACTTTTTGCATAGAATTTCTTTAAGATTTTTTTTGAATATTTGGCAATCAGGGGTGTGAAAATTGAAAAGAGTTTTGTATGCTCAAATGGATGTACTTCATAATTCAAATCATCAAGGCTATTTTATGCACTATATAGATATCATTGAAATGATAATATACCACATGTTTGGAGCTTCTTTGAGAGTGGTCATATAAAGGGTGAACATGATGGTGCAGGAGCTTGCATCAAACGTGCTCTAAGAAAGCATCAAATGAATTATGGAGAAGATCACATAAAATATGCACATGATGTTGAATGGTGTTAGAAACACATTTCATTAAGGGTAAGTGCAAAAATATGGGGGGCCAAAAGGGGGGCTCAGGAGGCCACTTTATTTTTCTAAAATCAAGAAATACTGACCTTGGACGTGAAATTGAGGATAGTTACACTCAAAATTTTGAGATGCAACATAAATAAGGAAGGTAGTGCTCTGAGTCTACTTTCTAGACTACTAATTTATTTTGAAAATGATTGAGATTAAGGGGTTCAAAATATGGATGCACAAAAATTGGTGTTATTTTTTTGAGAAAAACTAACATTGCAAATTTTGTGTGTACCTAGCACAGCGACCTTTTTTAAGTATTTTTAAAATCGCTCCCGGTGAGAAATTAGCTAATAGTATGTAGTTGATGCATGATTTTTTTGATAATTTTTTAATGAATATTTGATTTTTTACTAATTTTCAAAGTGGACACTTCCTGAAAAGTAGAATTTTGGTCGTGATTTTAAAAAAAAAAATGGTAGAATGGAGTTGAGTTTCTAAAAATGTAATTTATTTGAAGTTTTGATGAATGGTTAATTTATAACGATAAAACACCAAACACTTTTTTTTTCCAAAATGAGACACAAAAAGAAAAGAAATTATAGATGAAAGGCTTAACATTGTCAAAAAGTTAAAAAAATACATCGTTGGATAACTAAGAGAGAGCCTAACATTACCTAGGTGTTCGATTTGTTTGACAATGAAACACGTGCAATCCTGACGATGAGCACGAACCCGATTATGTGAAATATTATAAAATTTGAAAAAACATGTCTCTGGTCATTAGGAAGGCCCTCCAAGCCTTTATGTTGGTATTCCAAGGAAAATACCAAGCCTAAGGCTTGGGGATTCCCAAAACAATATATAACCTGAGCGTGTTATAACGTGCTCGTGGTATATCCTAATTTTGACATGGTTTTTGTGTTTGTGTGGGGTATGTCTAGCAAGACATAACACAATCGCATTATAACGCGCTCACGTTAGGTCTTGCTTTATGTTAAATGCTACTCTATTGAATGTATGTTTATATATTTGTATGTTTGTATGTACACGTATGCTTGTATGTATGTATGCTTGTATGTATGCTTGTATGTATGTATGTATGTATGTATGTATGTAAGATTTTATCTACATACGTACATGTATGTGTGTATGTATGTAGGATTGTATGTACATATGTATTATGCTTGTATGTATGTAATTATGTATGTATTTATGTATGTCTTTAGAGAGGAATAATTTTAAGAGAGAGAGAAAGTTGTCTAGGTAGGGTGAGAGAGAGAGAGGGAGACCTGAGAGAGGGAGAGGTAGTGAGAGAGTCTTGAGAGAGGGAGAAGGGGTGGAAGGGAGAGTCTAAGAGAGAGGGACTGGGAGAGAAGGGGTTGGAGTGAGAGGGACTTAGCTAGGTAGGGAGGGAGGGAGGGAGGGAGAGAGAGAGAGGGGGGTGGGAGAGAGAGAATTGAGAGAGAGGGAGAGAAAGAGAGAGCTATGTAGGTAGGGTTCTAGAGGGAGAGACTTGAGAGCGTGAGGGGGTGAGAGGGAGAGAAATGAGTGATAGGTAGTGAGAGGGAGTGGGAGAGAGAGGGAGTGTGAGAGTGAGAGACCTAAGAGAGGGAGAGGGTGTGGGAGGGAGTAACCTAAGAGAGGGAGAGATAGATGGGGGTGGAGTGAGAGGGACTTATCTAGGTAGGTTGGGAGGGATAAATAGAGAGGAGAGAGAGAGAGTTACCTAGGTAGGGTTCCAGAGGGAGAGACTTGAGAGAGAGAGGGGGTGGGAGGGATAGACCTGAGAGAGAGGGAGAGAGAGGGAGTGGGAGAGAGAGGAAGTGATGGAGAGGTAGTGGGAGGGAGATAGAGAGAGATATATAGATGGATTGAGAGAGAGTTGTAGGGATTCATTGAGCGAGAGGTACCTAGAAAGAGGGAGAGGGTAGATAGAGACAATTAGAGAGGGTAGAAGAGAGGGAGGGAGAGAGAGAGAGAGGTGAGATGCATATATAAAGAGAAAGGGATAGGGGTTGAGGGTATAGGGTTGATGGATTAGGGCGGAAGACCTATAGGGTTGATAGTTTAGGGTATTGGGTTGAGGGTAGAGGGTAGAGGGTAGAGGGTATAAGGTTTGAGGGTTTAGGGTTAAAGGGTTTAGGGCTGAGGGTTTAAGGTTGAGGGTAGAGGGTTTAGGTTATGGGTTTGAGAGTATATGGTTGAAGGATTTGGTTGAGGGTTCAATGTAAATGGTAGAAGGTATAGGGTTTGAGGGTTTAGGGTTTAAGGGTTGAGGGTTGAGGGTTTAATGTATAGGGTACAGCGTAGACAGTAGAGGGTTTAAGGGTTGAGAGTTGAGGATTTAAGAGTTGAGGGATTAAGTTTTGAGGGTTTAGGGATTAGGGTAGAGAGATTTCTTGGGCTTAAGGGTTTAAGTGTTGGTGGATTAGGGTTGAGGGATTATGGTTGAGGGTAGAGGGTATTGGGTTGAGGGAAAAGGGAAGAGTGTAGAGGTTTTAAGGGTTTAGGGTTTAGGGTTGAGGGATTAAGGTAGAGAGGGAAGGATGGATGGATGGAGAGATGGAGGGATAAGTGAGATAGAGAGAAGGAGATAAGAGGAGGTAGGGACAAAGATATATGAGGGTTGAGGATCCAATGTATAGGGTAGAGGGTTGAGAATTGAGGGTATAGGTTTGAGGACCTATAGGGTTTATGGTTTAGGGTATTTGGTTGAGGGTATAGGGTTGAGGGATTAGGGATTAGGGTTGAGGGTACATATGGTTGAAGTATTAGGGTTGAGGGTCCAATGTATAGGGTAGAGGGTTTAGGGTTTGAGGGTTGAGGGTTGAGGGATTAAGGGTTGAGGGTTGAGAATTGAGGGTTGAGGGTAGAGGGTAGAGGGTAGTGTTGGAATATGGCTTTTAGTGTTTTCATTAATGGAAGCCTAAGTCATTGATCCGGTCTATAGTTAATTATTGGTCCATACTGACAGACAGAGTAAATAGCTAGCTATTACCAGAAGTAAGAGTGAAGAACAAGGTATCTGGTTAAAATTTAAATCTATCAATCTATATACTTCAATGGATTATCATTTTTGGTTGTGGATCTCAGAGAAAGTTATTTTGATGTTTGTAATACCTTATCCAAAGAATTATCTGGGTGTGCATTCACTGGTGTACAATCTAGGAGATCCAGTGTATTGATTTTTTATTTATCAATGCCAAAAGGCTAACTTGGTGGATATAGCCGTTGTGGATGTCTAAGGAGTATTTGTTTAAATTTCCTTATGCTCAAAGCATGTTTATTTAGGTCCTCACTATTTTTTGGCCGACTTTGGTGGATACGCATTAAGAATCATTTGTGGATTTAGCCGACAATTGAAAATTATTTTATGTTTTATGAAATCCAACATATGGATGATCAAATCTTTGGTTGTGGATATATATAAGAGATCGGTTGTATCATTTTTAAATTGAATCATATGAGATGTGAAGTATTTCAGTGAGTGGTGTGAAGTTCAGAAGAGTGGTTGTGTGAATTCATTTGGGCATATAATATTGATGATGTGAATTGCAGAGCAAAGCGAAGTACAAAATTAGACAGAAGGTCCAGAATTTGATCTATGAGCCTAACTGAAACTGTAACCAAGCATGAGTAGATGTTATTACTTTAGTTAAACCCTTTATATGGTCTTAATATGAAATTTTGTAAGGAAGTGATCCCTTTTCTTTTGAGTAGTGAGCTCTAGGCAGTAAGCCTGAATGCAAGTGCATTCCCATTTTGTAAAACTTATATTTGAGTACTCAAATTGTGGATTGACCTCCACCGTGGTTTTTCCCCTAACAGGGTTTCCATGTAAAAATCCTTGTTTTATGGTGTTGTGGATGATTTATTTTTGTGTTTGCATCTTTCCTTCGATTTAATTTTGAAATGGTTTAAATATCAAATTAATATAGTTCATATTTACAAAACACTAATTCACCCCCCTCTCAATGTTCCCTTGAGTCCAACAATTGGTATTAGAGCGGAGTTACTCGGAAGAAGTTTGGAAACTTGAGGTGGATCTTGGAATGTGATGGACTCTGATAGTCTTTAGCAGTAGCTTGTGGTGGCACTTGATGACCTTGATCAGTCTAAAGCAGAAGTCCTAGAATTGAAAGAAAGTCTTAGGGATGCTGAGAAATTTATTCAGTCATTGAAGGATCAAATTGTTAAATCCAAATAAAAGAGGAAGGATATATGTGATCAAATTATGCAAAAAGAGAGCAAAAACATGGATGATTCTCACTCGAATCAAACCTTGAAGGAAATAACTGAAGAATGTAAAAATCTTGCCAGAGATAATGCTACCCTAAAGCATGAAATGGAATCCATGGTGATGAAGCTAACTAAATAAATTGAATAAAGAAAGAAGAATGAGGATAATCTTGCTCAGTCCTTAAAAAGAAAGATTTGATGAATGCAAAATAATCAATGGAGAATTCATTCAATTATAAAATGAATTGCAACAATCCATAAATAATCAAGAACTTGGAAAATAGATTAGTATTCTCAGGGATGAACTCACTAATGCAAATGAATACAAGGAGGAGTTTAAGATCAATTTCGCTAAGCTTAATGAGCTGACTGAGAGATAGAAGAATACTAATGATAGGTGAGGTCTTGGATATGAAAAAGGAGAAAGTTTTGGATCTAGACAAAAGAATACCAGGCAAGGTAATTAGATGAACAAAGGTGGAAGGTATCTGGTAAGGCAACCTAATGCTCAAAATTTTAATGGATATTTTTTTGCTTGCAATAAATTCAGTCATATGGCTACTCAATTCAAAAGTAAAATGAAACCTTTGAGTAATTCATCATTCTCTGGTCAATGTTTCAATTGTAATAAGTTTGATCATAAGTAACTTGAATGTAGAAACATGTCAAACAACTCTGTCAGTAGAAGGAATGTTTAATGTTATACGTGTGGAAGATTTGGACATATTTCTAATCTATGCAAATCAAGAAGAAATCAATGGAATGATTGATTTGGACAAGGAAATACTATGTGCTACAATTACAACAGATATGGTCATATTGCAAGATTCTACAAAAAAAAAAAGTGAATAGAAGAGGTCTGGTATACAAAGGCATAAATTCATAAAAAGATGAAAAATAAAAAGGAAAAATGATTGTGGATGAAATAAGAGATCAGATGAAGAATACATGGGTAAGGAAAAATGAGTCTGATGCTCGAAATGACTCTACACCGAAACCTACTTCCGGTAATTCCTCCAGTAATTAATTTTAGGTCATTGGCCTAGGGGGAGTTTTCCAGGAAAAATATTTTTCCCCTATCTGTAGTTCGTACCAGAATGTGAAAATATGTCAATAGTTGTATCAGTGATCTACAAATGCTCTGGAAAATACTCACAAGGAAATTCACACGATTTAAGATGCGCAAAAGAATTTTTTCTCACGCTTTTTGAGAAAATAGGGTGTCCAAAATACCTAGGGAAAAATGAATTTATTACAAGTGTGCGATCTATAAAAGGAAAGTTGAAACCCTCATTTGTCACTTTGTGTCGAAGAAGAGAAGAAAGAGAGTGCTCTGCAACAGAATCTCGAAGGCGTGAAGGAAATTCAACAGCAAAACTCTAATTCATCAGGTACTTCAGAAATTTCTCATTTAATTTGGTGTGCGTTTGATAAAAATGAAACATGAGTGTGGAAGGAAAAATGGAACAAATCAAAGGACCAATCAATCTGGATTAGTATAACAATGAAAATATTAGATTCCTAAGGAATTTTTTGTCGCCAGATGGATTGAAATGGTTGAAAGAAGCTAAACACAAGAATTTGGACATTTGGAATGAGTTTCCCTATTTCGAGAACGCGAAAATCATTAAGTTTATCTTAAGCAGATTGAATGATGATACTTTAATTCTCAATAAACCCTACCTCATTTCGAAAGATGTAATTGAAAATTTGACAGGATTATGCAAAGTCCAAGATATATCGAGAAAGAAGTCAATCCAGAATAAAGAAGTTGAAACCCTAACTAGAGTTATTGGAGATCAAAGGGCATTAATAATTTTGACAATCAGCAATGCAGTAACAAGATACATTGCACATGTAATATCCTACAAAATATTTTTCAGAAACAGAGAAGGAACAACCTCAGTAGGTGCAGTTTACATCTCTCACAAGATGATAATGGAATATCAAGATTTTGATCTCTGTGAATTGTTGAAAGATCAACTTATGGAGAATGTGTTATTGTCAAAAATGGCAGTTTACCCTTTCAATTTTGGTACTCTGGTCGTATGTCTTATGATGTATTTTCTAAATTTCTTACCAATGAACAACAATGTAATGTGGAAATAAAATGAACCAGTGTGCAAACAAATCTACATTCACTCTAGAATTTTGGCAAACTATGATCAAGCATATGAAATTTTCTTTAAGAGTTTGCTAGGAAATTTTGGCTCAGTTGATATTTCTCTTACAATAAGGACACTTGAATTTGGTTCCTCTTCCAGTGAGATGGAGAGAAAGAAGAAAATATAAAAGGAAACTGTTGTTTGCACTCCTCTGATATGCAAGACTCCAAAAATTGAAGGAAAAGGAAAGGAACAAGTAGTTGTAGATATTCCAAATAAGGAATTTGATAAGGAAATTGAGGTCACCTAGGGAAATGAACTAGAATCAGCCGAACCAGAACAAGAAAAGGAAATGATAGAAGCAAGTGAAGAACAAGATGAACTAACTAAAGAGAAGCTACTGCAGCTTGTTCATGAGGAAAGTGGAATGAAGAAAATTGCTAAGTTATGGTCTATCAGACCCTCATATGATCAGGATATGATTTTGAGTGTACGGAGTGCTCATATTGTGCACAATCAGATCAAGTTGGAGAGTTTCTAGAATATTTTTCCAAAAGAGATGATTGAATGTGTCAAGGAAACCATGGACTCTGAGTCTCAGACATAGAAAGAAGGAGAAATAATATTACACTTGAAGGAGCAATTCAGGCTATCTCTTACCAAGATAAAAAGAAAAATGAATGAGCTAAGGCAATGCATAAGTGCAGAAAATAACATCTATAACTATTGCATCCATTGGCCTCATGCAATTAGAAAATACAAAGAAAAGTTGGAGCAAATTGAAGAGTTAAATGGGATTGGAAAAAACTTTAATATGTTTCGGGATCAGGATGGTGCAATCAAGAAAAGGATTCAAGAATTACAATCTAAGCATGCAATATTTCAATTCACTAAAAACAAGATTGTTGACACCTTCTGGAAATTCAAGGATATAAAAAATGTGGACTGGAACAGATGATTGAAATACCGAGGAAAGGAGAAAAATTAGAGAAGGCGATCACCATTCTGGAATCCCTCATCGATATTGTCAACAAGACATCTGAAAATAATAGCATGATCATAATCATTTGGATTGCAGAAGAAGCTTGGAAGAAATTCCTCCTAGAGATGAAGGATAATCACAAGATAATCTTCTGACTCAAGTAGCAGCTGTTCTTTTTTCAAAATTTTGAATCAGTTTTGAAGTTTTGGTTATATTTAAAAGGAGGAGATTGAATATGTATTTTTCATTGATGTGAAAGGGGGAGAGAGAGAAGTGAAAATGTCTTATCAATCTCAAGGGGAGCTATGTTTTGAAGTTTTGAAGTTTGGCAGCGTACTCATAATGGTTTTGACACTTAGTCATTTTTCACTAAGTGTTGCCATCAATGCCAAAGGGGGAGATTTTTGGCATGTGGATTTTATTGTTGTCATTTATGGAAACCTAATTCATTGATATGTTCTACAATTCAGTATCGGTCCATACCAATAGACATTGTAAAGAGCTAGCTATTACCAAAAGTAAGAGTGAAGAACAAGGTATCCGATTAAAAGTTAAATATATCAATCTGTATACTTCACCATATTATCATTTTTGGTTGTGGATCTTAGAGAAATGTATTTTTATGTTTGTACTACCTTATCTAAAGAATTATCTAGGTGCACATTCACTGGTGTACGATCTAGGAGATCTGGTGTATTGATATTTTGTTTATCAATGCTAGAAGGCCGACTTGGTGGATATAGTCGTTGTAGATGTCTAAAGAGTATTTTTTTAATGTCTTTATGCTCGAAGCATGTTTATTTAGTTCCTCACTATGCTTTGGCCAACTTTGGTGGATACGCATTAAGAATCATTTGTGGATTTAGCCGACAGTTGAAAAGTATTTTATGTTTTATGAAAGCCGAAATATGGATGATCAAATCTTTGGTTGCAAATATATGTGAGATTGGTTCTATCATTTTGAATATTGAATCATAAGAGATGTGAAGTATGTCAGTGAGTGGTGCGAATTTTAGAAGAGTGGTTGTGTAAATTCATCTGCACATATAAGATTGATTATGCGAATTGTAGAGTAGAGCAAAGCGAAGTACAAAATCAGACAGAAGGTCCAGAATCTAATCTATGAGCCTAACCAGGCATGACTAGATGTTATTACTTAAGTTCAACCCTTTATATGGTCTTAATCTAAACTTTTGTAAGGCAATGATCCCTTTGCTTTTGAGCAGTGAGCCTAAATGCAAGTGCATTGCCATTTTGTAAAAATTATATTTGAGTACTCAAATTGTGGATTGACCTCCACTGTGTTTTTTCCCCTAATAGGGTTTCCACGTAAAAATCCTTGTGTTATGGTGTTGTGGATGATTGCTTTGTGTGTTTGCATCTTTCTTTTGGTTTAATATTGAAATGGTTTAAATATCAGATTAATAAAGTTTAGATTTGTAGAACACTGATTCACACCCCCCTCTTAGTGTTCCCTTCAGTCCAACAAGTAGAGAATTTAAAGGTTTAGGTTTTAAGGGTTGAGGGTTTAAGGTTGATGGTAGAGGATTTGGGGTATTGTGTTGGGGGATTAGGGTTGAGGGTCAAATGTATAGGGTAGAGGGTAGAGGGTATAGGGGTTAAGGGATTAGGGTTTAAGGGTTGAGGGTTGAGGGTTGAGGGATTAAGGGTTGAGGATTGAGAGATTAGGGTGGAGATTTTACTTGGGTTTAAGGGTTGAGGGTACAGGGTATTTGTTTGAGGGTACAGGGTAGAGGGTTTAAGGGTTTAGGGTTTAAGGGTTAAGGGTTTAAGGTTTAGGGTTTAAGGTTGAGTTTTCAATGGTTTAAGGGTTGAGGGTATACGGTTGAGGGATTAGGGTAGAGAGGGATGGAGGGAGGGAGGGGGAGATGGAGGGATAAGTGAGATAGAGAGAAGGAGAGAAGATGGAGGGACAAAGATATATGAGAGTTGAGGATCCAACGTATAGGGTAGAGGGTTGATAATTTAGGGTATAAGGTTAAGGACCTATAGAGTTTATGGTTTAGGGTATTGGGTTAAGGGATGAGGGTTGAGGGTAGAGTGTAGAAGGTTTAAGGGTTTAGGGATTTAAGGATTTAGGGTTTAGGGTTTAGGTTTTAGGGTAGAGGGTTTAGGGTTTAGGGTATAGGTTTGAGGGTACGTGGTTGAAGTATTAGGGTTTAGGGTCCTGTAGGATGTCAAAATCTTACACATGGATTGTATAGATTTAGCCATCCTCATAGAATAACGTAAATCATTGACTCCAAACAAAATGATAAAATTAAGACAAACATGCAATGGAGAAAATGAAATACAACCTATTCTATGGTGGATTGGTGCCCTCCATGAAGATGTGAGAGAGCCCTTTCCCAATCCCTTTCTAAGCCAAGTTAAATAGACAATGAGTTGCTATGAGCTCAAGTTGCCTATAGTTTAGATGCATTCAAAATGTAGTTGTAGAAATGAGAGAAAATGGCTTACATTTATAGGAGAAGTTGAGAGAAGAGAGGCCAAAATTAGGCAATGTGGGACTAAATCCCATCCAATAGGATAGAGACACTTGTCATAATGGGATTGGCCAAAGCTTGTGTAATTTTTGGTCAATGTGCCCATTCAAATTTGAAAAATGTCAATAAATGCATGTTGTTGAGGGTTTTGGGGGGAATTATCTTTGTCCAAAAAAGTCAAAGATGAGAGTTATTGAGGGAAATAAGTCTTTTTAATAAATCAAATAAATTGATTTATTGATGCAAGTGGGTGAATCTAGAAGATTCTTGTAGTTAGGATTAAATTAATCATGATTTGATTAATCTAATAGGTGACCAATGTGATATGACATTTGATTTTAGAATTTTGCATTTCTTTTAAAATCAAATGAGAGGAAATGAGATTTGATCATTTAATTTAATATTGGTGACTAAATTAATAGACCTTAGGAGATTTATGATTTAATTAAATAAAACTTGATTTATTTAATTAAACGATGAATATTGACAATAATGTCAAATTTGCATGTTTACATTTTTCCCCTCTTTGAAGCAATGTACTCATTGCATTGGTTCAAAGAATGATGTTGCCGACATCAAAATTAAAATTTCTAATTTTTCAGATGCCCCAGCGAAAAGAAATACGCTAGTACATTGCCCCCTCAAGAGATCGAGCGAAAATATTCGATTTGAGGTGGATCTCACGATAAAGAGGTTCCAAATGGATGTATGGATGACGAGACTATATGATAATGGTGATGTAAATGAGATGTTTGGAAGATGCTTAGAATAAAAAATTTATATTATCCTTAAATGATTATGCAATGCATGTGAGATGGATGAGATGGATGATGTTGTCCTATAATGATATGACGTGATTATGCAAGATGAGAGCATGAATGCAGGATGGATGCATTGTTATCATGAAAGAGGATAGAAGAATGAGAGGGATCAACCCTTAAATCCAAAAAGAATGAAGAAGTCCAACAAGTCTTCTAGTCATCGAGACTTTATTGGATATGATGATGAATGATGATGATGTATTGCTTATCCAAGGATGGGAAAATAGCATACCTTTCTTTATGTTTGATAATACACGTAGGTGCGATGCATCAAGGTATTAAGAACCAGAATGGTGTGGCACCTAGTGTGATGGACTTTGACTCGTCAAACAGATAGGAGTACTCTTGTTCACACTTGACAAACATAACCTTATTCAGAATGCAGTTCAGATATCATAAACATCTCGAACCAAAACATAACAAGGCAAGCCTTATTATGTGGTCAACAAGACACTTAAAACATCTTTCCTACAAACAAACAAAGTACGCCTGACAAAGTTATTTTACAAGAATATCCAACAAGCACAGCAGATAAAAAGATAATGATCATTGCCCCATTCCTTTCTCTCTAAACTTGTTTTGTTTAGGCATCATCAAGAGGTCCTTGGAATGAGCGCAAAATAAGATAAGTCAAAAAGACCAAATAAAGTAAACAAACAAGCTAATGTTCTTTGTATCGCTAGCCAAGGCTAAACTATTGTGGGATACCTGATGCTTATGTCCATTGCAGGAAAGCTTCATCCTAGGACATGTAGTGATCAGGGTTTTAGTGAGATTGATTGCGTGATAAGCTATTGATACTCTGAGTTGACCAACTTGCTGACTTACTGACTTAGACTTTCGAGACTTTGACAATTAGGGAGTTCACTTCGGAACCTGCTAGACTTGCTTCTGACTGACTCACCAAAGGGTGAGAGTGACAATTAACTTTATTATGAGTGAGACGATCACGGGTGAAAGCGAAAAATGAAATGGATGCACCATTTTGGATTTTTCAGATATTTTGAGGCTGTTTTTGATATTTTCACATTTTTCAATGTTTTTGGATTTTCAAGATCTACGATGAATAAACTAACCTAAAGACCTATCCTAGGGGTCTCGGGAGTTGATCCGTAGATGAGCCTTGCCTACGTTATACACGCAGAGACCACGTAGTTTGACTGATGGTGGACTGACTTGATGATAAGACGGATGGACAAACAGGTTGCCCCCCTTTTTATTACTCAAAGGACTGACTTAATATGCAGACTTAGATGGGCAAATGGATTGCCCATGCGATGGACGCCTAAGGACTGACTCTTACTATCTCGGGGGATGATCAAAGATCAACCTTGCCTATGTTCAAGCTCAGAGACGACGTAGTTCGACAAGGTGGAAGATTGACAAGACTAAATGATGAATTTTGCAGATTTTTCTATATTTTACATGTTTTTGGATTTTTTGCATGATTTGGATGTTTTTGGATTTTCTGATGATTTGGATGTTTTTGAGTTTTTTGCATGATTTGGATGTTTTTGGTTTTTTTTGATAAAATTTTGAAAAAAGATCACGAGAATATACACAAATCTGATCCGATGTTGCGAGAACGTGCCCCCAGTGTGGTGCGATAGACTACTTCGATAAAGGTAGGACAAACTGATCTTAGGAATGCCAAGTAGCTCCATGGTGGAATATGGTATACACACCAACGCAGGCTATGGTACGGATGCGAGCGAATGAGTGGAATGTGATGGAATGAATGAGTCGTGCAGATCCTAGTAGATGGGGAAGGTGCTTTATTTACACTTGACGCCTGTTTGCTAGGTTTTCACCAAGGTACTTGCCCAAAGCGCCACCGAAGTGGTTTTCACTAGAGGACGAATTTTATTTTATTTTCAATCCTTTTTCTTATTTTTTTGGATTTTTTTGTATTTTTTGATTTTTTTTGTTGTCACCAAGACTCCTGTTTGCCAGGTTTTCATCAAGGTAACCATTTTTTCAGGACTTTTTCTAATTGTTTTAGTATTTTTTGGTTCTATACCTTGCAAGATTTAGGCATAAAACTTTTTGAGGTGAGAGCTATTCAGAGGCTCCTGCAGAGGCTCGCCTTCTGGTGTTGCTAGTTGATATGCCCCTGATGTGTAACTTGCAGTGATGACAAAAGGTCCCAGCCAGTTGGGCTCAAACTTTCCCTTTGTATCCGGATTTGGCACATTCTTTTGGTTTTCTTTCAGGACGAGGTCACCAACTTGGAAAGTGTGTTGTCTGATCTTCTTGCTGTAGCTCCTTTTTAGGCGATTATGGTACACTTATAGATGATTAAGGGCATCCATGCGCCTTTCATCTAGTAATTCCAGCTCATTGAGTCTTGTGACCCTGTATTCCTCATCTGTGATGAGGTTTTGCAGTGATATCCTCAGTGACAGGAGCTCAATCTCAATGGGGAGGATGGCTTCTGACCCGTAGACCAAGGAGAATGGGGTGGCGCCTGTTGGCGTGCGGATGCTAGTGCGGTAGGCCCATAAGGCGGGATTTAACTGTAGATGTCAGTCACGACCAGAGTCATTGACTGTTTTCTTAAGGATTTTCAAAATGGTTTTATTTATAGCTTATGCCTGGCCATTGCCTTGTGGATAGTATGGAGTGAAAAATCGGTGTTGGATTTTGAATTTTTCACACAAATCACGGACATCCTGATTTTTGAAGGGCGTCCCATTATCAGAGATAATGGATTGAGGAACACCGTATCAGCAAATGAGGTAATTTAGGATGAACTTGGATATTTGTTTTCTCGTGATGTAGGTCATGGGAATTGCTTCGACCCACTTTGTGAAATATTCAGTGGCGATGATGATGAACTTATGGCCATTGGATGAGGTGGGTGATATTTTACTAATGAGATCGAGCCCACATTGTGAAAAGGGCCAAGGTGTAACAATGGGATGCAGTTCTTGAGCCAGTGCATGAATAAGATCTCCATGCTGTTGACATTGTAGGCATTTTCTGACAAAGTTGTGTGCCTCTTTTTCCATCGTCAGCCAGTAGTATCCTATTCTCAATAACTTTTTAGCCAAGGTCATACCACTTGAGTGTGACTCGCACGTGCCATTGTGTACCTCGGTTAGAGCAGTCAGGGCTTCCTCGGGTTTTAAACAACGTAGCAAGGTTCCGTCAGTACCCCTACGGAAGAGGGTCTCTCCTAGGATGACGAATCGTGAAGTCCTTTTGACAAAAATGTGTTTTAGGTTCGGAGTGATGTTGGTGGGGAGGATTCCTAACTTTAGGTAGGTGTATATATCATGATACCAAAGATCACCGGGACCAACGAGTTCACATGCGTATTCTGACTCTGGTACCTCGAATGTGGGTACGAGAAGTTGCTCTACAAGGAATTCATGTTTTGAGACGTTACGAGGGATGTCCAATAAGGATCCAATCATCGCCATTGCATCAGCCGCTCTGTTGTTTGTCCTTGGTATCTGCTCAAAGGTAATATCAATGAAAGATTCCTTGAGGCTTTCTACCACCTTCTTGTATGGTGCGAGCTTATCATCCTTGGTTTGGTATTCACCGTTGACTTGGTTGATGATAAGTTGTGAGTCCCCATAGACTTTTAGTGCCATGATTCACCATTGTGCCGCAATCTTGAGACCTATGGTCAAAGCCTCATATTCTACTATATTGTTAGTACAAGGGAATGCCAACTTGTATGATCTAGGTATGCAGTCTCCTTGCGACGTGATGAAAAACACACCAGCTCTTGACCCATGTTGTGTGTGAGAGCCATCAAAGTATAACTTCCAGTGGTCCGTTGCACCAAGGTTAAAAAGGGACTCATCTGGGAATTCTGATATGAGTGGGTTATCTATGTAGAGGGGAGCTTCTGCTAGCTGATCCGCAAAGACTTGTCCTTTTATGGATTTTCGTTCTACGTACTCGATATCATGTTCAGATAATATCATTACCCACTTAGCCATTCTACCTGTAAGCGCTGCTTTTGACAATAGGTATTTTAGAGGGTCTATTTTGGCAATCAACTTGATTTGGTGTGCTAGCATGTAGTGTCTGAATTTCTGAGCCGCAAATACCAGTGTTAGGCAAGCTTTTTCTATTGACGTGTAATTGAGCTCATGTCCCACCATTGTTCTGCTGATGTAGTAGATAGCCTGCTCGGTTCCCTTTTCATCATGTTGGGTTAAAAGGGCCCCCAGGGCGGCTGTTGTTGCAAAGATGTATAGGATTAATGGTTTCCCCACAATTGGTGGCATCAATACACGTGGTGTAAGTAAATATTCTTTTATTTTGCTGAATGCTTGCTCGCATTTGTCATCCCATCTGAAAGCTACTCCCTTGTGAAGTAGGTGTGAATAGGCAATCTGTTTATCTACCAATTGTGCTATGAATCTCCGGATGGACTAGAGTCTTCCTTGCAATCCTCTTAGTTGTTTTAACATTCTTGGTGCTTTCATTTCAAGGATTGCTTTTACCTTTGCAGGGTCTACCTCTATCCCTCTCATTGAAACTATGTATCCCAGCAGCTTTCTTGATTGTACCCCAAAGACACACTTCTTCGGGTTGAGTCTGACCTTGTATTGTTCTAGTCTATCAAAGATTGCACCTAGAGTTGCTATGTGATCTTTCCTTTTCTTTGATTTAGCCAATATGTCGTCCACATAATCTTCGACTATTTTATGGATCATGTCATGGAAGATTAATGTCATGGCTCTTTGGTATGTAGCTCCTGCATTTTTCAACCCAAATGGCATTACGTTCCAGTAGTAGGTGCCCCAAGGACATGTGAATGTTGTCTTGTGTTGGTCTTCTTTTGTGATCATTATCTGATTGTACCCTGAGAATCCATCCATTAGGGAAAGCATCTCATGTCCGACTGTCATATCCACTATCGTGTCAATGTTGGGTAGTGGAAAGTCATCCTTGGGACATGCTTTGTTTAGGTCTCTGAAATTAGTGCAGATGCGGATGCCCCCTTTTGGTTTTGAGACTGGTATGAGATTTGATACCCATTCTGGATAGTCGATCGGGCGTATGAAGCCAACATCTAGAAGTTTCTGCAGCTCAATCTTTACAAGTAAGGCTATTTGAGGGTGCATCTTCCTTAGCTTTTGTCTGACTGGTTTTGCTCCAGGGTAAATGGCCAAATGATGTACTACCACTTCAGGGTCCAAGCCTGGCATGTCTACATAGGTCCATGCAAAATTTACCTTTCTCTCCTTTAGGAAAGCTTCCAATAGTTCTTGTTCTTCTTCTAGGAGGGATTCTGCATAGAAGGTAATTTGTGGTTCTGATTTTGTTCCTAAGTTGACCGGGTTGCACTATTCTGGCAATACTGTTGACTTCTCCTGGTGTAGAGCAATAGGGGGGAGATTGAATCCTTCATCCTCTGGCACCTCAGAGAGGTTTTCGCCATTGGATGCATCCTTTATTTTTACTATTTTATGGTTAGAGAGTGCCACGGTGTGGTTTTCACTCAATAACTCTGAGCTTATTCTCGATCCTTTTCTTTTGCGACTGAAGGACTCAATCGTCTCCCCATAGTATGCTTGTGTGTCTAGAGTGATATCAAATTCTGTCTTGTGATCTCCACATGGAACAGTATCCCTTAGTCCCATGAATTTTGAGAGAGCCTCGTCGTTTTCGAACGAGTCTAGAATTGGCGGTCCTCGTTGGTCGTGATCGATGAGTTGGGGGTAGACTAAGTGGATTTGGTGGGTTCATTGGATTGGCTCAGCTGGTGAGACACTAATCATCAGTAGGGTAGAATTTTCAAAGAGCCTAGGTAAGCCACCTATGGTGTCATCATCATCACTGCTACTACAAACCTCAGTTATGTCAAATGTGAAGTTATCGAGAGGTAGGCCTGTGGACACGGGTAATCTAAGGTTAGTTATCGAGACCCGAGGAGAGGACCTAACTGCCCTATTAGGAACACTTCTACCACGCACGGTTATACTCAGAGGGGTACAGCCGAGGCCAAGGTTCTACATTCTTCTTTCTACAATGATGGGCTCCAACCGTCCATCACTATTTATTCCTAGGCTTTCATTCTTGTTATAGCCCATGTCGAACATCAGTTGTAACCCTCTGTTTGTTTCCTCCATGGGTAGGGTGGGAGAGGGTCTTTCATCTTGGTACAAAGTGTTTGTGATGTCCTCCTCATCCACATTCTCCAGACTAATATCCCCCCAACTGTGGAATCCAACGGGTTCCGTTCTAGTGTGAACAGGTGTTTGAATCAATTGTGGTTGCCCATGTGACCTAGGAGATTATGGTAACTCTCCTACAACAAAAGCATTTCTCCTCATTCTATAATCACTACATCCATTGTCCTGTATTATGTTCTTGATCTTAGATATGTCGGGGATGGCGGGTGTCTCTGTCACAGAAGTGGAGACGAGATTAGTTGGGTCTATGTATGAAGTGGATGGTCCTTCATCATTTTTAGGTACTTGAGGGATCTTGTAAAACTTGGCTTCCAAGTTTTTCCAATAGGCGAAAGGTTCGAGATCCCCATCTATGGTAACCTCCTCGTTTTGATATGAGAACTTAATGCACTGATGATAGGTTGAGGCCACTACCTTCATTCCGTGTATCCATGGGATGTTGTATGGCAAATCAAGGTCAAGAACTTGACAAGTTGTTTCCATGGTTGTTGGCCCCACTTGGATGGGGATCTTGATAGTGCCGTGAGACACTCTTTCCCGGTCATCATATGCTCTTATGGTGATACTTTTGTTCTTATTGATGGAATCCTCGGTGAATCCCAATTTCTTTATAAGTTTCAGAGAACAAATATTAAGACCTGCACCACCATCTACCAGGACTCACTTGACTTTCTTTTTATGGACTAGGACTTGGAGGTGGAGTGTGCGGTTATGAGATGGTTGCGGGGGGAAATCTTGGTCCGAAAATGTGATGATATTCGGGGTAACGATGTTACCTACCATAGCTTGAAATTGCTCTGTGTCAAGGGTGGCGGCAATGGTAGAGGCAGCTAGTGCTTCATCCAGGATTTGTCTATGAGCGGTGGAGATTTTTAGTAATTCCATGATGGATATTTGTGCGGGTGTTCTCTTCAGTTGGTCAATTACATTGTAATCATAGGAGACGGCCTTTGTGTTGGTAATGGGGGTCTTAGTAGGTGCCCCAGCAATGGTAACTTTTCTGCCTCGTGTGGTGACTCCACAGTCATTGTTGGCTCCCTTGATATTTATAATAGTGACCAACTCGTCGACACATCCGACTATCTCCTCATATACTAGATTAGCACTAGCATACTTTTGTTTACGCTTATTATTCCCTTGGTTATTTCCCTGATTATGATTCGGCATCGGATTCGTGTAGATTTTCAGGTCTTGGTTTCCGGCCGGCTATTCAATGTTGATGACCTTATCCTCAATGAGGTCTTGGATGATATTCTTGAGTCTCGTGCAGTTGGTGGTGGTGTGTCCTTTGACTTTGTGAAAGTCACACAGGAGATTCTCATTGTACCATGGCGGTTTGGTCATGGGCTCCGTGTATTGTTCAGACTTAGAGATCTTGATTAGGTTCTCTTTGACCAATTTCTTCATGATAGACTCAATCGATTCACCAAGGGTTGTGAACTTCCTCTTGGGGGGAAACTTGTTGCGGGGAGGTAGTCCTCCTTGATTACCCACATTGTTGACTTGACTGGTGGAGGGTGGTTGTGACTGTGCTACTACCATATTAGTTTGCACATTGTTGTGATTATGATTTTACAGTTGATGATGATTTTGGGTATTTTTCTTAGGAGCACTGATGACTACCTTAGCGTCGACCACGCCGTCGTTCGTGATATTTTTGTTCCTCGACCATGTTTGAGGCTTATCATTGTAGTTGTTGGACAGGCGGTTATCCTGTGGTGGAGTGAATGTAGGTGCACCTCCTTGCGCAATAAGGGCTCTTTCGATGTTGAGCGCCTTTGGAATTAGTTGATCATAAGATGTGATGCACTGCATTTTTAGGTAGAACGCCAAGTTTTCATCTAGGTTGGCTATGATGGTGCAAACTTGTTGTTCCTCTAGCATGGTCCACTTGCTCTGATTGGCCTTGGATCACCATCTTTGCAAGAAAGATGCAAATAACTCTCCTCTTCTTTGTTTGAGTGCAGATAGTTCTTCTAAACTGACATCCGCACCCATATTAAAAGCGTAATTTTTAAGGAAAGCCTCCACAATTTCCTCGAATGTTTTAAAGCCCGTGGGTAGGCGTGAAAACAATTCCATAGCTGGACCATTCAGGCTTCAGGGGAAGAGCCGCATTAGATATGTGTCATCATATGCGACTTCCATGCAGTGCACCTGAAATTCCCTGACGTGGTTTTCAGGGTTGCCCGTTCCATTGTATTTATCAAATTTGGGGATCTCGAATCCCTTTGGGAACGGTACCTTGGTGAGACTTCTATCAAATGGATAAGGGCACAAGTTACTTGGTGTCCTTGTGGTTTTTCTTGCTTGTAGGTCCAGCACTTGTTGTGAGAGAAATTTGATCTGTGTTGCGACATCCTTGCTTGGATCAGGAGGTGGGATAAATGACTGGTGAGGTGTTGGAGACATTTGATGGGTGGGGAGAGTACTAGTCAACATTTGCTGTGAGCTTGGTTGTGTGTTTAAGGCTTGTTGGTAAGCCTACATTTGTGCCAACAATGCTTGTTGTTGATCTTGTTGTTGTTGTTCCAATAGCGCTTGTTGTTGGTCCATCTGTTGTTGTTCCCATGAAGCCTGTTGTTGGTCAATCTGTTGTTGAGCTAGTAATGCTTGTTGTTGGTCTAGCTTTTGTTTTTCCAACAATGCTTGTTGTTGGTCGAGCTACTGTTGTGCTAATAAAGCTTGTTGTTTAGCTTGGTGTTGTGCTTGAAAGTCTTGTAGGGCTTGTTGGTAGGCTTGCAGGTGGATCGCTTGCAATTGCGCTTGGTATTGAGCTTGTGCCTGCTGTTGGGCTTGAGCTTGGGCTTGCGCTTGTGCTTGGGCTTGCACTTGCACTTGTGCTTGTGCTTGTGCTTGAGCTTGTGCTTGAACTTGTGCTTGGGCTTGTGCTTGTGCTTGTGCTTGAGCTTGTGCTTGGGCTTGTGCGGCTTGTTGTTTTTGGAGTGCCTTTTAGCAGGCAGCTTGTTGTGCATTTTGCAACATGATGGAGAATGAATTGGTTGTGTTGTGCTTTGGTGGTGGGATTGGTGGTGGAGCAGGAATCATGCCAACTGTCGTGGTGGGTGGAGGGATTGTGGTTGTGATTGTGATTTGGGTTGTTGGAGGGGTGTTTGAGACAATTGGTCCTTGATGGGGCATGCTTTGGGAGACTTGAGGACCAATAGATGCATTAACCGTGGTGACAGGAATAGCTATGATTTGTTGTGAAGATATGGGCAAAATAAGCGGGTTCAAAGTGGTGGTCGGATTGCTTGGATTGGCAAAATTTTCAATGGGTAACGGTGGAAGACCCATTCCAAGAGGTGATGTGGATGTGAAAGGAAGCGGGGGAAGGGATGATGCACCAATTTGGAAAGAGAAAGGGTCGATAGCTTCTGTTATTCCAAACAAGCCAACTTCCTCGTGTGGTGGGGCAGTTGGTATGTTCAATGATAAGCTAGTGTGGCGTGAAATGAGGATGAACCAACGGGATTATGAAATGTGAGTGGGACGTATGGGTGAGATGAGTTTTCCGAAATAAATGTAGCTGGTGTGGGGGTGATGATTGCTTCTTTATTAGCCACAAGGAGGTGTTCTTGCAATTCCTGGAACATGGCACCCCCCTTGTTCACAATCGGGGAGGTTGATGTGATGATTGATGTGGTGCAAGGTACTTCTTGATTGATGTTTGACAATGGGGATGCATCTACACTAGTGCTTGTGTTAAGGTCGGGAGGGGGCATGACCCCTCCTCTTGTCATTGAATTTATGTATTTGAACATAGCACTAACAATTTTGTGGTTCTCAAGATTTTGAACCATTTCCATGATTTCATTTGGTGTCATCCCCATGTCTTCATTTGTGTCATCCCCTTGATGACTCTCCTCTTGAGGATTTTGTGATGATAAGGGAGAGTTGCTTGGGGGATTGCTTGATCCTGCTAGGTTCACTTCGGTATTTAGATGACTCATGTCCATAGAAGCTGATATTTCTCTAATATTCTCCATGTCCTTCTTGTGTTGAGATCTTGTTTGGACCATAAAAAATAGGGATTTGTTCGATCCTAATCCTTTAGGTCCAAAAGAGAAGAACTAGGGAAGCTAAAAGATCAAAGATGGTGATGATGGTGATGGGTTAAAATGGATGGGAGGAGTGAATGAAACCTTTGGAAAACTTTTTGAATGTATGTGCTAAACTTTGAAAGGGATTTTGATTTGATTTGATTGTGATAATTTGACTAGATGCGTTAAGTCAAACAAGATTGTTGTGAAGTTGTTTTCCCTAGGAAGTCGTGTTATCCTAAGGGAACTTGCACAAAGTGGATGAATTGACAAAGTGTGTTATGCCAATTTTTTGGAGAACTAATAGACTTTAAGAAGTTGTGTTATCTCAAAGAAAATTTGTTCAATGGTTTGAGACTAAGTTGGCTAAGTGTGTTAAGCCAAGGTATGATGATGTTGATTTAGCCCTCTAAGTTTAGCGTGATGATTGATTCTAGAGCTCTCAAAAGGTTTGATGATGAAATGAGACTTGATTTGATGGAGGAATGAATGAGAATGACAACTTTGATCTTGAGCCTTAACCTAGATACGACTCTTTCTACAAAAACTCGGTATTGAAGAACACACTAGACTTCCTATGGGAGAAATGCAAACCTTTGAAAAAGTTCGGGATTTTGTTGGCAATAAAATGCATACAATGCGGGATTGTTCCTTGAGGCCTTTTTGTAGAAATTGTATACAAGTCTCTCCCTTACTTCAAGGAGCATCTCAAGGCATTGCTCACGGATTTTTAGACTCACTTTCTTGAACTTTGGCTTTGGGATTTTGATCTTGCGAGAAATCATGTTAGAAAACACATGTGTAATCCAATTTGTCTCTTTATCTTGGTTAAATGAGGTTCTTTTTATCCAAGACACTTGCTTGCTTAGGTTTTCAAACTATATGTCTAGTGTCCCATTCTCTTTCTCATCCCACAAGGTCCTTTATGCGGAAATCGAGGAAAATAGGGCAAAAGTTCCTTATGTTTATCCTTATTGGAAACAAATGATGGTAGAATTTGCACACTTAGAAACCTCTAGGAATGTGATTCCTAGGGAAAGCAAGAGTGGGCAAGTTCGTCAATAGGTATTTGTTTCCCACAAGGTGTTTGAAATTTCAAGGTTTCTTGTGTATGTTTGTTTTCCAAATGTTTTCAAGATCAAGCAATGTGTTTTTTCCAAGCACTTTCACACTCCTAGGTTGATGAGACAATACCTTGTTGGGTTCCCACTTGGATAAATCCAACTGCGCATATCTTTTGCAAATGGCTAAATGCTTGACCACACTGGCTCCCCTCCTCGACACTCACTTATTCGGGTCATCCAAGCATTAGTACCCATGAATCTCCCATGGCATACTTTCTATTTTCACAACAAGACCGCATGTTACGTGGGGTGGCTTCAAAGGACATAACCTTTTGCACCAACAAGATAGACAAGGTTTTGGCCTTTTTCTAAACAAGGGGTTCTAATTCGGGCATTCCATTCATGGGGGATTATCCAACATCGGCGAGAGTCCATTGTTGTCTGTCTCATCGGAATAATCCTCATGATATTGGCCTTTGTTCCAATATCCACACTTATATCCCGGGTGGAAGTCACTTGGCTTTAGCGTGTTCCCGGTTGGGTCGTTCCCTTGGGTGATTACTTTTTCCCACAAGGCAGGCCCTCTAAGTTAACAAAAGCGAGCTAACATATCCCGTCGTTCACATAACCTTTGTTGAAAAACAAAGGGGAGAAGCTCCGCAATATATCGTGCTCACACTCGCATGTTTTGTTCAATTTTAAAATGCCCAAATTGAAGTGTGGAGGCAATATTTTTGACAACTTAATATCATAAAAAAAACTTTTGATTCTCAAGATTGCCGTGAGGCATGAGAGAAGCGCATACTTCTTTTTGATGATATTACTTTGTGAAAAAGATTGCAAAATATCAGAAACAATTGTTCATTTTAAGTCCAAAAAGCAGTGATGAATTCGTTTTAAGCACCAAAATCCAAGTGTGAAGGTTGCCTTGTTCAGTTTTAACCCAAATCAAAATTCTAGTAAGTGTTTCTAAAGTTCAAATTTTATCCCAATTTGAAAAAGACAATCAATCACTGATTAATTTTAGATCCAAATTTGAAAGGTGATTTGGTTTAAAACAAAAAAAAAAAGGGTAGAAAATGGAAGCCCTAGATTGTTAAAACAAGCATTAAAAAATGCTTTTTCTCCAAGTCTTGAAAAAAATCTGCAACTCCACTTTGTTCGTCTTCATTTTTGCTTGATCACAACCTTGTTCCTTCGTTTAATTTGGATACTCAACTTCTAATGCCCATCTTGATTTCAACCTTGATGTTTCAACCTATTAAAACATCACAAAGCAAGACTTTAGAAATGAGTTTTTTAAGGAATCAATGAAGTAAAAAGAAAAAAAAATTACCCCTATCATGCAAAGTCTATGTGAAAACAAACAATTCGTTAGAGTACCATGCTTATCATACCAAAAAAGCATAACAACACAAAAGGACTCTTGATCATTTCTCCATTCATCAATTGAGAATATCATTCCTCACTTGTGAAAAAATAAATAAAAATTTAACATTATATCCCATAAATATAGTGCCAAAAAATCAAGATTCTTCTATAATAAAGTGTTTGTTTTCACTAAAATAAAATAAATAAGTCCAAATTTCCCAAGAAGTTCTCTCATTGATGTTCGAACTTGTGATAGAGATGTTTGAAGTTCTCTCATAGTTCTCTCATTCATGTAGCAAATATTCAATAGTACCAATGTTTTCGAAATAAATATGAAATTCAAGACTTTGTAAATGCCCAAAATACAAATTCCAACTAACTACACCAACATTCCTTCATTAATGCAATCAGAGAGGAATAAAGTAAAAAAAGATAAAGAAAATCCCCTAAAATGAATGTCTTTTCAAGAGCACCACAGTCCCTCATAACCATTTACCTTCTTCATTTGTACCTGCAACCTACAAACAATAAGATTTAATGCCAAACTGTGTACATTGCATTGGATTAGAATATGAGCCCTGGATTGGAACATTTGAGGTAGGAAATCGGTGGCGAACTAAATAGCAATCGTAGTAATCTTCTCTAAAAAAGATATTATCTGAAAAAATAAAATCCTCAGAAAGTTAAAATACATAATACATAATGATCCAGAGGAATTGAGTTTTGAAGAGGTCATCAAAATAGGTTGAGGGACATAAATGAACAGGGCCAAACCATAAAGAGGGACAGTACATGTTAGTTTTGATGGCCCAAGATGTGAACAAAGAAATCCAAGGATGTTCGCTGGCTCATAAATCAACTGCAAGTGCAAACATTATAGAAATCTTGTAGAGTACGTTTGCAAATGTAAATGCACGCTCTTGTTTGCAGATGGAGTGGCACATCGACATGCTTCCCTGTCAAAAAGACACCCAAGTGTTAAAGCCTATGATGCTTGAACTGCACGTATAGAGTATAGCCTGAGAGTAAAGTAAGTCATGTTTAAACCATATGTGGTTATGACGGGATTTTCCTTTTCACCAGTCCTCTATTTCTAAGGTATTATAGCTGTTTTAAATAAAGTGATAAGAAGACTTGGATGTACATCGATCATGTCAAACAACACATCTTAAGGAAATGAAATTATTGAACATGTGGGAGAAAAGAACTCAACCAACAGTCATGAACATTTTCCAATCCATGGAGATAACTGCACGGGCCAATATATCAGAATATTACCAATCGATGAGTAACTGGGATCCAAAACATAGTGAAAACTGCAGGTATATGTGAAGAGGCCCCTAAGATATACGGCCTCTAGGATGTGACAAAGAGCGACCACCATAATCATAGCTACGACCAAAACTCCCTCCTATCATTTCTTGCTAATTGATGATAACATAGTGAAATGAACTAACACGCCATCCATTAATATGTTCATCTAACACAAAGCTTGCCCTAGATTTTGAAGTTCTCCCACACATAGTCGCTTGAAAAGATTTTTATGTACAACAGAGAAAGATATGGCACGTTTAAGAAGTCTGTCTACTAATTTGAATGATGCATTCAATCGAGATTTTGACATGGTCATTAATTCATCAGTATGCATGAAAACATGACCCTCTGATACATTTCTAGAAAGGGATAACTCTTAAATGACAGTCCTTGTGCTTCCAGCGAGAAACAATGCGCAAAATAAAGATTATTGTAAGGCCGATGCAGATAGTGAGTTGATCTCTTTCGATTAGTTTGTTCCAAAAGGAAACGCTGATAGAGGAACCACGAACACCTAGGGAGAAATGAACTATTTCTTAGCAAAGGTAGACATAGAAATCCGAGAGGACTGGGAAAAGCAACTGGAAAAGATAGGTAGCAAGCCAGCAAAGGCGCGAGTGAGCAGGCAGAGCAACTAATGGTCTTAAAGTTCAAGGAAATCTACCTCAAATTGACCTCCGGGACTGTAAGAAATAGCATGGAGAATAAAAGCTAAGACAACCATTAGAAATACTAAGACAACCATTAAAATGTTTATTTTCTCACTATTAAAATGCTCATCTAGACATTCAAAAGGCTGGAAAATGTAAGCCTTAGTAACAAGTAAATCATGATATGTGCAACCTCACATATGAATCCAATGGAGAAAACAACTTCAAACATGCAACATTATGAAATAGATTGTGCCAACAAACAAGAATATTGTTAGTAAACAAAGATATGTGCAACCTCAAATATGAATCAAATGGAAAAAAAAATAACTTCAAACATGCAACATTATGAAATAGATTGTGCCAACAAGCAAGAATACATTATCCGCCCTCCTTCTAGCGCCATTTTGTAGGATGTCAAAATCTTACACATGGATTGTATAGATTTAGCCATCCTCATAGAATAACATAAATCATTGACTCCAAACAAAATGATAAAATTAAGACAAACATGCAATGGAGAAAATGAAATACAACCTATTCTATGGTGGATTGGTGCCCTCCATGAAGATGTGAGAGAGCCCTTTCCCAATCCCTTTCTAAGCCAAGTGAAATAGACAATGAGTTGCTATGAGCTCAAGTTGCCTATAGTTTAGATGCATTCAAAATGTAGTTGTAGAAATGAGAGAAAATGGCTTGCATTTATAGGAGAAGTTGAGAGAAGAGAGGCCAAAATTAGGCAATGTGGGACTAAATCCCATCCAATAGGATAGAGACACTTGTCATAATGGGATTGGCCAAAGCTTGTGCAAGTTTTGGTCAATGTGCCCATTCAAATTTGAAAAATGTCAATAAATGCATGTTGTTGAGGGTTTTGGGGGGAATTATCTTTGTCCAAGAAAGTCAAAGATGAGAGTTATTGAGGAAAATAAGTCTTTTTAATAAATCAAATAAATTGATTTATTGATGCAAGTGGGTGAATCTAGAAGATTCTTGTAGTTAGTATTAAATTAATCATGATTTGATTAATCTAATAGGTGATCAATGTGATATGACATTTGATTTTAGAATTTTGCATTTCTTTTAAAATCAAATGAGAGGAAATGAGATTTGATCATTTAATTTAATATTGGTGACTAAATTAATAGACCTTAGGAGATTTATGATTTAATTAAATAAAAATTGATTTATTTAATTAAACAATGAATATTGACAATAATGTCAAATCTGCATGTCTACAGGTCCAATATATAGGGTAGAGGGTATAGGGGTTGAGGGTTGAGGGTTTATAATTGAGGGTTGAGGGTTTAATGTATAGGGTAAAGCATAGAGGGTAGAGGGTTTAATGGTTTAGGGTTTAAGAGTTGAGGGCTGAGGGTTTAGGGTTTAGGGTTTAGGGTTTAGGGTTTAGGGTAGAGGGTAGAGGGTTGAGGGTTGAGGGTATAGGTTTGAGGGATTAGGGTTGATGTTCTATTGTATAGGGTAGAGGGTATAAGGTTTGAGGGATTATGGATTAGGGTTTAAGGGTTAAGGGTTGAGGGTTTAGGGTTTAAGGCTTGAGGGTTTAGGGTTTAGGGTTGAGGGATTAATGTTGAGGGTCCATTGTATAGGGTAGAGGGTATAGGGATTGAGGGATTAGGGTTTTAGGGTTTAGGGTAGAGGGTAGAGGGTAGAGGGTAGAAGTTTTAACAGTTTAAGGGTTTAGGGTTTAAGGGTTTAGGGTTGAGAGTTTAGGGTTGAGAGTAGAGGATTTAGGGTGTAGGTTTGATTGTTTAGGGTAGAGGGTAGAGGGTTTAGGGTTTAAGGGCTAAGGATTGAGGGTATAGGGTTGAGGGATGAGGGTAGAGGGTAGAGGGTATAAGGTTTAAGGGTTTAGGGTTTAGGGTTGAGGGTAAAGGGTTTAGTGTGTAGGTTTGAGGGTACGTGGTTGAAGGATTAGGGTTGAGGGTTGAATGTATAGGGTAGATGGTATAGGGGTATAGGATTAAGGGATTAGGTTTGAGGGATTAGGTTTGAGGGTAGAGGGTAGAAGGTTTAAGGGTTTAGGGTCGAGGTTTTAGGGTTGAGGGTAGAGGGTTTAAGGTGTAGGTTTAAGGGTTTAGGGTTGAGGGTTGAGGGTAGCGGGCTTAAGGGTTTATGGTTTAAGGGGTGAGGGTTGAGGGTATAGGGTGTAGGGATAAGGGTTGAGGGTAGAGGGTATAAGGTTTAAGGGTTTAGGGTTTAGGGTTGAGTGTAATGTCTCCTCCTAGCCTCTATGTAGTGGAAATCACCTCTAGCCAATTCTTGAGTTCTTGTTGGCTAGGTGGTTTAGTTAAGGGACTCGGTTCCATTTTGGGTGATGGGTTTGTTGTTTGCTAGGAGACTTTCTATTTTTTGTAGGGCCAGTTTGGTGCTCATTGTTCACAGTGAGCCTTGGTGCAATGTCATTTATCTCCAATTTGAGCCTTTGGATGGTAACTTGCTATTTTTAGTACTTACTAAAAATAGTAAGTCTATTTTTGGAACACTGGAATAGGTCAGACTTGTCAATGCAACATATTCAGTTGATAAAGTTACTTTGACGAAATCATTTAAATATTTGAATTATGCCTCGAAATTATTGCTTAATAAAGTGACTTTACATTTTTAAATTAAAAGGGGTCATAAGGGGGACATTTTTAAAAAAGGTGACCATGGATGCCTAGCTTAATGACTTAAAGTTGTTTTTAAAGTCAAATTATTTTATTTCTCACTTTGGGCGCCCAAGTATGAAGGTACGTATTAAAAATAAATTAAAATCAAAAAATTTTGAGGAGAGGCGTGAGTTTTAGGGTTGCTTGGTTGCCCTATCTTGGATTTTCTCATAAAAGTCTTTTGGAGGCTCATTTTAGCTTAGGCTTGAGTTGAGAAATCGGGGATATTTTGTTGGTTTGATGTTAGGAATTGAAGCATAGGATTGAGGATGTAGCCCCTCAGATTCTAAGACTTGTCTCAGTAGTGAGAGACTTGCTCAGGCTTGTGTTGGGTGATTCCACATAGAGATCACAACTAGATTTAAAGGATGGTGATTTATAAATATTAATGATTGGTTTCCAATTGGTTTTGGTGTGGTTTGTTGGTTTTCTCAATTTGGTGTGTTTCTTTGAAGTTTTGGTGAGTTTTGGAGGTCTTTTCTGTGCATCGATTTGTTGGTCTGAACCTTCATTTTAGTTCATAAATTTGAGAAGGAATTTTATTTCATTATGGGTATTGAATAAAAATGTTCCTCTCTCCATGGAAATCAAAATGAGTATTTTTTGCAATTTATAGAGAAGAATCTAATTTTATAGAGAAAATCGCCCCTTGAAGAGGGACGACCCTTGGGTAGTTGGGTTTCAGTTTCAAACTTGACTTCTATTTGGTATTTGGGGTTGGTATTTGGGAGACTTCCTTGTTGTGTTGGAACACTCAAAATCTTGGAGAAAAGGGGTCCATTCTATCATGTTGGTCACTAGTTTTGAAGAAGGTCTTACTGTTTTCATGCTCTATTTCCAGGTCTGAAGGCTTAATATATTTCTAATATAATAGTTTGTAATTTGTACTTAAATTTTATTGTAAAAATATGGTTTGAATTAATTTAAAGCTTATTTGTAGCTACTTCTTGTTGTTCTTCAATGCTTTGTTAAATGTATCTTTTTCGTATCAATGCACAATGAATTGCAAGTGAGAAAACACAATCAAATATACTTAGAAAACTATAAACAATAGTGATAGAAATAGGGGATAAAAAAATAATTGGGGTTGATTATTATAGTGGTATCAGAGCTAAAACAGTCCTACCAACCAGTGGGTTTAAATTTCTATGAGCCAGAGTGATAGAGAAAGAAGGTATTTAGAAAGGAGTAGGAGAAAAGAAGAAAGTTTTTTGGGACATTGGTCATATTCTAAAGAAGGGCAGCAAACACAAACTTCATCCAGTGGGTCTTGTAACATAGGAAACATGGGAGATAGGGATGGTGAAGGAGATAGGGATGATATAAATAAAATAAATGATAGGAATGAAAGGAATGAGAGACCTCCAAACAAGTTAATGTTACTTCTTCATGCTTTGGTTAGAGGCCAAGGTAGGGCAACACAATAACAACAGGAAACAAATGACAGGATAGAAAATTTGATACAACGAATGGATCAAATGGGTCAAGGAAACAGGGTAGGATAGTAAGGAGTTGGTAACCAAGGAGCTTTGGCAAGGCCTCTTATATCGAAGTTTCCATGGAGGGTAGAAGCACCTAGGAATCTTGAACTTGCTTTGTTGGAACAACAGGATCCATTTAGGTAGGATTGGCTTGATGCAGGGGTTGGTTTTCAAATGGACATATCTCTCAGAGACTATATTAACTTGAGGATGAGACACTCAAACCACAAGGGAAATAGGGACTTGCAGAATGAGCTACGAAGGAAGGTTGGGAAACTCTCACTTCCTTATTTTGATGGGTTCGAGAAGATGGCAACAAGGGTGTCGATACAAAAACTCGATACCTATTTCGCATTCAATATTATGCCAGAGCTAGAGTCCATCCAATATGCATCAATACACTTTGACAACATTGCTCACGAGTGGTGGTATAATGGAATGTTAACCTTGGGGCATGCACAAATCACTTATTACAGGGTGTTCATTGAAATTTTGATTAAGATATTTGATAAAAAGATGTTGAGTTGCACTTTAAGGAGTTAGCCCAACTCAAACAGTGGTATTCTATTGACTCACACATTGCAGATTTTTAAAAGCTTTCAGTGTTAGTGACTGATATTTCTTAGAGGAGACTCATAGTATTGTTCATTGATGGAATTTTTGATCCATTAAGGGGTTGGATTAAAGCCCTCAACCCTGTAGTCTTCAAGAAGCCATTAAAAAGGCTAGAGACATGGATTTATCAACATTTAAGAGCAAATTTTAGTCAAAGAGTTCACTTCCCAAGAAGGATAAGGATAAGAAAATCACTCCAAAAGAGCATTAGAAGCCAAAGAAATAGTAGACTAAGATTGATAATGAGACCCTTAATGAGTTGAGAAGGAAGGGTCTATGTTTTACTTGCAAAAAACCATGCACACAAGGCCATATATGTGCTTCTAAGGCTAAAGCATTGTTGATATAATACCAATCAGATGATGAGGAGGTTGCATAAAATTTAGTTTAGAAAGTTGTAACTGATGAAAGCAAAGAGGAAATGGTTCTAGAAGAAGGTGAAAGGTGGAGGACAATAGTGTGATGTTAGCCCAACTTTACGGCTTCCAAAAGAATGATTCTATGTGTATTAGAGGTTTGATTTAGGGGCAACATATGGTAGCCTTGATCGATACAAGAGTCACCCATAATTTTATTGATTTAGCTTCAAACAAAGGAGGTTGGTGGATTTAGATTTATGGTGGTGGATGGATTCACTATTCAGTGCACCAGGATGGTCCCACAATTGAGTGTTCAATTGGGCAGCCATGAGATTAAAGAAGACTTCTATGTGGTGAGCATAGGTGACACAAATGCAGTGTTGGGAATTCAGTGGCTATGTTCATTGGGAGAGATTACTCTCAATTTTTAGACCATGGAGTTAAAATTCAAATCAGATGGTAACAACGTCATCTTGAGAGGCTTGTCTAATGGAGAACCACGTGTTGTGTCCTTCAAACACATGGAATTTTTTTTTAGACATGATCAGATTGAGTGTACAGCAGAATGCATAGTAATTCCTATGGTCACTAAGGGGGCCAAGAGGACCTATCCACCGGATATACAGGAGCTCCTTACCAAGAGGAGCAAGGTGTTTGATAGCATACCTCTAGGGATGCCACTTGATAGAGGTATTGAGCATGTCATCATGTTGGAAGAGGGAGCCAAAACTATCATCACCACTCCCTATCGACATCCTAAGAGGTACAAGGGTGAGATTGAGAAGGCCATTTAGGAGCTAATTGAGATGGGGCACATAAGTCTGAGTAAGAGTCCATTTGCCTCTTCAATTTTCTTGGTGAAGAAGAAGGATGGGACCATGCGCATGTGTGTGGCCTATAGGGAGTTGAAAAAAAAGACTGTAAAAAATAGGTATCCCATTCCTCGTATTGATGAGTTGATAGATGAGCTTCATGGGGCAGCTTACTTCTCTAGAATTGACTTGAGATCAAGTTATCACCATATTAGATTGAGGGATGAGGATGTGGAGAAGATAGTTTTCAGGTGCCAATTTGGGCATTTTGAGTTCTAGTCATGCCTTTTGGCTTGACGAATGCACTAGCCACCTTCCAATCATGTATGAACAAAGTTTTCAAAAATTAGCTCTATAAGTATGTTTTGATATTCTTTTATGACATTCTTATCTTTAGAAGTCTTGGGAGGAGCATTTGAAACACTTAGATGAGGTACAAGTGGCATTTTTGAGAGGGAGTCATTGTTTGAAAAGTAATCTATATGTAAATTTGGCATGACTGGGTTACTTTATTTGGGGCATATCATTAGTGCAAATGGTTTGTGTGTGGACCCTAAAAAAATTAAGACAATACAAGACTGGCCACCACCTAAAAATTTATCACAACTTAAGGGGTTCTTTGGGCTATGCGGTTTCTATAGGAGGTTTGTGAAAGGGTTCTCACAGGTTGTTGCTCCACTTACTGATTTGACCAAGAAAGGGGCTTTCTCTTGGTCTAAACCAACACATAAATCCTTTGACCAATTCAAGTTTTTGATGAGATCATGCCCTATTTTAGCTATTTCGGATTTCACTAAATCATTTGAGTTGAAGTGTGATGCTTTAGGAGAAGGTATAGGGGTTATCCTTATGCAAAACAAGCATCCTATAACATTTGAGAGAAAAAAAATTGAGAGGAGCAGAAAAAAATTATTCCATATATGATAAAGAAATATTAGCCATCATGCATGCCTTGGCTAAGTATAGAAAGTATCTAATTGGAGGTTGATTTGCAGTGAAGATGGATCATAACAACCTCAAATACTTTTTAAATCAGAAGGATTTAAGTGAAAGATAGTAAAAATGGGTAAGCAAACTTCAATCCTTTGACTTTGATATTAAGTATGTAAAGGGGAAGTGCAATGTAGTTGTCAATGCTCTCTCTAGGAGGCTACACTTATGCATTATTTTTGAGATAGCAACAGATTGGAAAGAGGCAATACAAGTAGATTATGCAAAAAACTCATTCACTAACAGTATACTAGATGGCACTTTGAATGATGAAAAGTATAGTGTTCAAGATGGGTTAATATTCTATAAATGAAGAATACTTCTTGTAGTTGAAACTAAGTTTAAGGAGCAAATTTTGAAGGCATTTCATGACACTTCATTGGTTGGTCACCTAGGTTTTCATAAGACATATAGGAAATTTTGTGAGAGTTTCTCATGCAAGGGGATGAAAGATGACATAACCAATTATGTTCGTGAGTGTCAGGTGTGTCAACAGAATAAAAATGAACACACCTTTCTTGCTGGTTTGTTGCAACCATTGCCCATTCCCACTCAAAAATGGGAAAGTATATCTATGGATTTTATCGTAGGACTTCCCAAGGTGTAAGGGAAGGATTGCATTTATGTGGTAGTGGATAGATTGACTAAATTTCCCCATTTCTTTACAATATTAGTAGGGTTTTCAGTGTTACAAGTGGTTGATTTATTCTTCAAGGAGGTGTTTAGGCTTCATGGAGCACCTAGGAATATCATAAGGGATAGGAACATCAAATTCATGAGGTTTTTTTGGTAGGAATTGTTCAAACTTTATGGTACAAAGTTGAATCCCAAGAATATCTACCACCCCCAATCAAATGGACAAGTTGAAATTGTAAATAAATGGGTGGAAGGTTAATTGAGGAATTACGTTTCAGTGTAGTAGAAGGCTTGGGTTAGATAGCTGCATTAGGGGAGTTTTGCTAAAAATCTACTTACCATATGTCCATCAAGATTTCATTGTTAATGGTGTTGTATGGATATGAGGTTCCTAGCTTCATTGATTTATTATTTGGTGATTGCAGAGTACCGAGGGCTAAGGATTTATTGCAAGAGAGTCAGGATATCATATGATCATTGAGAGAAAAAATTCAACAGATGTATAATCAACAAAATATGTACACTGACCAAAATCAAACTGAGAGGTAATTTGAGGTGGGTGATATGGTTTACGTCAGGTTACAACCATACAGATAGTCCACTCTCAAAAAGAGTGGAGTAGAGAAGCTAAAACCATGGTTTTATGGCCTATTCAGATTCACAAAGAGAGTTGGTGAGGTTGCTTATGAGCTGGAGTTACAGGACGATAGTAGAGTGAACAATGTTTTTCATGTATCAAACCTTAATAAGGCACTTGGACATAACATGGTACCTTCAGTAGTGTTACCCCCATTGGATGAGGAGGGGAGGTTGGAGCTTATACCAGAGGCAGATCTTGACTTCAGAGAGAGGATTGTCGAGAGGAGAGTGATCATTGAGTACTTGGTGGAGTGGTGAGACCTACCAGTTGAGGATGCTACATGGGAGAGTGAGCAGATACTTCAGCATCCAATGCTACGATTGCCTGGGGGAAATAAATATTTGGGGAGGGCAGACTATAATGTCCCCTCCTAGCCTTTGTGCAGTGGACATCACCTCTAGCCAATTCTTGAGTTCTTGTTGGCTAGGTGGTTTAGTTAAGGGACTCAATTCTAGTTTGGGTGATGGGTTTATTGTTTTTCGAGAGACTTTCTATTTTTAGTAGGGACAGTTCGGTGCTCACTCTTCATAGTGAGCCTTGGTGTGATGTCAATTTATCTCCAGTTTGAGCCTTTGGATGGTAACTTACTATTTTTAGTACTTACTAAAAATAGTAAGTCTATTTTTGGAACACTAGACTAGGTCAGGCTTGTTAGTGTAGCATATTCAGTTGATAAAGTTTCATGAAATCATTTAAATATTTGAATTATGCCTCAAAATGTGTTCTTAATAAAGTGACTTTATATTTTTTAATTAAAAGGGGTCATAAGGGGGGCATTTTAAAAACGTTACCATGGATGCCTAGCTTAATGACTTAAAGTTGTTTTAAAGTCAAATTATTTTATTTCTCACTTTGGGTGCCCAAGTATGAAGGCAAGTATTAAAATTAAATGAAAATCAAAAGCTTATGAGGAGAGGTGTGGGTTTTAGGGATGCTTGGTCGTCCTATCTTGGAGTTTCTCATAAAAGTATTTTGGAGGCTCATTTTGGCTTAGGCTTGAGTTGAGAAAACAAGGATATGTTGTTGGTTTGATGCTAGGGTATTGAAGCACGAGATTGAGGATGTAGCCCATCAGATTCTAAGACTTGTCTTGGCAATGAGAAACCTACTCAGGCTTGTGTTGCATGATTTCACACAAAGATCACAAATGGGTTTAAAGGATGAGGATTTATCAATATTTTTGATTGGTTTCCAACTGATTTTGGTGTGGTTTGTTTGTTTTCTCAATTTGGTGTGTTTCTTTGAAGTTTTGGTGAGTTTCGGACGTTTTTTCTATGCATCAATTTGTTGGCCTGAACCTTCATTTTAGTTCATAACTCTAAGAAGGAATTTTATTTCATTATGGGCATTGAATAGAAACATTCCTCTCTCCATGGCAATCAAAATGAGTATTTTTTTTAAATTTATAGAGAAGGATCTAATTTTCTAGATAAAATCGTCCCTTGAAGAGGGACAACCCTTGGGTAGCTAGGTTTTAGTTTCAAACTTGACTTTTGTTTGGCGTTTGGGGTTGGTATTTAGGAGAATTCCTTGTTGCATTGGAACACTCAAAATATTGGAGAAAAGGGGTTCATTCTATCATATTGGTCACTATTTTTGAAGAAGGTCTTCTTGTTGTTGTCATGCTCTGTTTCCAGGTTTGAAGGCTTTAAATATTTTTGATATAATAGTTTTTAATTTGCACTTAAATTTTATTGTAAAAGTTTGGTTTGAAGTGATTTAAAGCTTATCTCCAGCTAGTTCTTGTTGTTCTTCGATGCTTTTTTATATGTATCTTTTTGGTATCAATGCACAATGAATGGTAAGTGAGAAAATACAATCAAACATTCCTGAAAAACATACTCAAAAAACTACAAACAACAATGATAGAAACAAGGGATAAACAAAAAAAAATGGGGTTGATTATTACATTGAGGGTAGAGGGTTTAGGGTGTAGGTTTGAGGGTACGTGGTTGAAGGATTAGAGTTGAGGTTCCAATGTATAGGGTAGAGGCTATAGGGCTATAGGGTTGAGGGATTAGGGTTGAGGGTCTATTGTATAGGGTAGAGGGTATAGGGTTTGAGGGATTAGGGCTTAAGGGTTGAGGGTTTAGGGTTTAGGGTTTAAGGGTTGGAGGTTGAGGGTTTGGGGTTTGGGGTTTAGGGTAGAGGTTTGAGGGTATAGGGTTGAGGGATTAGGGTTGAGGGTCCATTGTACAAGGTAGAGGGTATAGGGGTTGAGGGATTAGGGTTTAGGGGTTGAGGATTGAGGGTTGAGGGTTGAGGGTTGATGGTTGATGGTAGATGGTAGAGGGTAGAGAGTGGAGGGTTTAAGGGTTGAGGGTTGATGTTATATGGTTGAGGGATTAGGGTTGAGGGTCCATTGTATAGGGTAGATGGTATAGGGGTTGAGGGATTAGGTTTTAAGGGTTTAGGGTTTAAGAGTTGAGGGTTGAGGGTTGAGGGTATAGGGTTGAGGGTATAGGTTTGAGGGTTTAGGGTATAGGGTTGAGGGATTAGGGTTTAAGGGTTGAGGTTTTAGGGTTGAGGGTTTAGGGTGAAAGGAAAAAGAAAATAGTGTAGAAACACTTTCCTAACAATAATACCTCAGAAGAGAAGTGAAAAAAATAGTATTGAAAACTTTCATACACTTAAGATGCACACATACAAGATAACAAGAGTAATAGAAATAAAACATACAAATAAAGAAGACAAAAATTTACATGGGAAAACCCTTTTAGGAAAAAACCCACCACACCAAGAGCAATCACTTTGTATTACACTAAACATTTACATACAAAGTTAACAGACCTCTCTCAGACTTCCCTCTCTATTATAATGCTTACCACAACATACATGGAGAACATACGCGCCATCACCCTTTCGTGACTATTCCAATACATTAAACTCTTACAAGTCTTACATGCATCATACATTCAACCAACTAATCGGGTGTCATAAATACACACCTTCCTTTTGACAGATGAATCTGATCTCCTCCTATCCAAGTCACCCAACAATCACGCATCGGGCCGCCTGGCATTTAATTCTATTTTCCCTAATCGGATCCTATCACCCGCTGAAACATGTTTTGTAGTAAATGATTTCACCGCTTCAAACTTTGTCCAATCAATCATTGATAATTTACCACGTGTCATCTTGCCATTCGTTCACCACTTCCAATCGAGTTAGATTGGTTAAACAAGAACTGAGCACCTCTTACCATGCCACCACAGGCCTATCGAACAACCCTCACGGTAGTAAGATGTACCACACTACCACCTAGCTCATACACAGCCTCTGAGATCTAGCGGTACTCATACCGCACCACCACAACCGAGCAAAGAGACCATTGCGGTATGGCGACAGGTGCATGACCACCCATCTGCCACCTTCACCACATCATTGTCGAGCTTAGCTCAACCCTCTATAGTATGGAGGTAATTGCCTGTGTCGATCATCGAGCCCACCGTGCTACCATACCTTGACCACAAGGCCTCCATGGTAAGGAGGTAAGCTACTCCACTAACCGCCATGACTCACTGTGCCAACCCTGAGAAACCCCTACGGTGTCAAGGTACACATTTAAACCGACTGCCTAGTCCATCACGATACCACAAACAAAGGAGAGAGACTCCGCGGTATGGCAGTAACACTGCCCAACTGTGGACCGAACAACAAAGGCTTGTGGTAAACTGGTAAACCACACAATTGCGCTCTATGAATTCTTCCCCGCAATAAAGCGGTAAAGACCAAAAAATTCTACAAATCACCAAGTCTTAAGTGGTTCAAGCCAATAATTTGAGGCACCATTTCCCAAAAATCCCCCACTTGATGAAGACTTACTGGCTTCCTCTAGACTTTGAATTTATTGACTATCATAGGCCCCAAGGCCCATCGAATCTATGCACCATCTAAACTTGTTCATGCTCACTGGCTTCGTTAATGCATCTGCAACATTCTTCAAAGTGTCAACCTTTTCTAAATAAACCTTTCCATCCTCCACCATGTATCTAACAAAGTGATACTGCACATCGATGTACCTCGTCCTAGCATGGAAAGTAGGATTCTCTGCCAAACAAATGGCACTTTGACTGTCATAGCAAATAGTAATCTGCCCTGCATTAAAATTAGTATCAGAACACAAATGACTCAGCCAAATAGCTTTTTTACAGGCGTGTGTTACTGCCATGTATTTTTCCTTTGTTGTGGAGAAAGTGACTACAATCTATCGCTTGCTCATCTAACTAATTGCACCACCCTTTAACATGAAAGTGTATTCACTGTTGGATCTTCTACTGTCAATGTCTCATGCCCAATCAGAGTCCGCATATCCATGAATGCTGAGATTTCTTTGTGATTCAACCAAATTTCCATGGTAACACAGAGCATATTGTGAAGTTCCCTTTAAATATCTAAACACACTCTTCACATCATCCCAATGTGTCCTTCTTGGATTTGCCATAAAATGGCTAAGAACTCACACTGCTTGGGAAATGTTTGGCCTTGTACAGACCATTGCATACATTAAACTACCAACAACACTTGCATAGGGCACCCTGGTCATGTCTTCCATCTCCGTAGTAGATTTTGGACAGTCTTCAACGGATAGCTTTGTTCCCTCCAAGACTGGAAAAACTAGTTGTATGCTATCATTCATACCAAATCTCTCCAAAATAGTGTTTACATACTTACTTTGACTTACCCAAAGCTTTCAGCCCTTTTTGTCCCTGGTTATTTCCAAACCCAAAATATACCTTGTTGCAACTAAATCTTTCATTTCGGACTTTGCAAACAACTAAGATTTAAGATCAGAAATCATAGACTTACTATCTCCTATGAACAATCACGATCATTATCAGATTTATAATACACACAATGATCAGAATTTGATCTCACAAATCCCATAGACAACACAAAATGGTCAAATTTCTGGCCACATTCTAGGCAAATGCTTCAAACCATACAGAGATTTCTTTAATTTGCAGACTAGACTTTTTTTTACCTTTCTCAATGAAGTGCTCAGGCTAGGACATGTACATTTCTTCTTCCAGATCTCCATGGAGAAACGTTGTCTTCACATCCATTTTCTTGATCTCTAAGTCATACACTGCTACAAGTGACAACAAAAATCTGATAGATGCCAGCTTAGCTACAAGGGAAAAAATTTCTCCATAATCAATTCCCTCAACCTAGGAATACCCCTTTGCAACCAACCTCGCTTTATACTTTTCAGCACTGCCATCTAGACCAGTCTTCTTCTTGAATACCCATTTACAGTCAACAGGCTTTCACCCTTTAGGCAAAGGTACCAAATCCCAAGTTTCATTATTTTTCAATGATTCCATTTCTTCATTTATGGCTTCCAACTAGGAATTTGAATCAGACATGCTAATTACCTCTTTCACAATCCTAGGCTCATCAGTGCTAGTAATCAAAGCATGGGCATAGTTTCAATCTAACATAGAGAAACCATACCTATCAAGTTGTTATTTTTCACGTGTAGACCTTCTGACTGGTTGAGGTTGTGGTTCTTCATCTTCAGAACTCTCGGAGCTGTTGGAAATCTTCTCAATTTTAGGTACACCATGTAGTTCCTCTTTTTTTGGATTTTGAGGAATTTCAACTACATCATTCTTCTCTTCTATTTTATCTATCTCTAACTGTGGATTAACTACTAAAGGCTTCAGATAACAAAATATTACACTTTTTTTGTACAAAACCTTCTCAGTATCATGATTCCAAAGTTTGTATCCTTTCACACCAACACCATAGCCGATGAAGATACATTTAACAACATTATTCTCCAACTTAGGTCTCTTCTCATTTGGCACATATGCATATGCCTCACAACCAAAGACACAAATATGTCTCAAAGAGGTCTTCTTACCAGACCAAGCTTCCAAAGGTGTTTTGTCTATAAGAGCATAACAAGTTGAATGATTTACCAAGTAACATGTCGTAGCCATAGCCTTAGCCTAGAACTTCTTCTCCGTATCAAAACTGCTCAGCATACTTCTCACTCTCTTTATTAACGTTATGTTCAACCTTTCAGCAACTTAATTCTATTGTGGAGTATCAGGTGCAGTTTTATGCCTTTTAATCCCATGGTCTTTGTAGCACCTTTCAAAATCTGAAGAACAAAACTCATCGCCATTCTCCATCCTCACACATTTAATTTTCTTTCCAATCTGATTCTCTACCAAGTTTTTAAACTCTTTAAACTAACTAAATACTTATGATTTACTCTTAAGAAAGTATACAAATGCCCTTCACGAAAAATCATCAATAAAGGAAACATAATATCTAGTTTTTGATAACAAAGGAAATTTCACTGGACCAAACACATCAGAATGAACATAATCTAGTACACTAGAAGATTTATGAGGACTAAAATAAAAAGAAACACGGTGTTTCTTTCCATAAATGCAGTGTTCACAAAAATCAAACTCAAGGTTACAATCAACAAGCTCTTCAATAGGATTTTTATTTTTCAAGATTTTTAAACCTTTCTCACCTATGTGACCGAGTCTCTTATGCCACAACATGGTCTTCTCTGCTGGTATTTTTACCTCCAAGGCATTTGCACCCAGAGGATCTTCATCATCCTTCTCTACACAAGCATCTTTTCCTGACTTTATAGAGACATTGTTACATTGAACAAGACATGCATCCAGCTTGTACAGAGTGCCAGTACGTACACCCTTAGCTAGCACCATTGCACCTCTAGCCATCTTACATCCTTTACTCGAGAAAGAAACTTCCATACCAGCATCATTCAGCTTACTGATAGAAAGTAAGTTATGAGCCAAACTTGGTACATTTAGTACATCACCAATCCCTTTGATTCTTTCATCAGGGAATTGTATATTGACTCTTCCACGGCCAAAAATCTCCAGTGTTGAATCACTTGCTAGGTACACCTTTCCACCATCATAATTTTTATACTTAGTGAACCACTCTCTATGAGATGTCATGTGGAAAGATGCACCTGATTCAACCAGTCAGACATCATCCGATGCCTAAGTTGCCAAGGCTACAATGAAGGCATCTGCATCACTCTGGGAAGAGTCATTGTCAAAAGAATTCTTCTTCTTCTTCTCCTCCTTACAATCCTTTCGGATATGGCCAGGCTGCCCACAATACCAACATTTCACCTTGGAATTTTTACCAAGAGACTTTGATCTCCCTTCAGATTTGGATTTAGACTGCTTGTCCTTCTTGTTTCCTTTCTCCTTCGATCCACCTCGAATAGCAAGGGCCTCTTTGTCCATCTCTAAAGAATTCCTTTGCATTTATTCAAACATCAATGAGGCAACAATGTCTTCCATCTTGAAATTAGTGGTCATACTTACAATAGCCATTACAAGATGATCCCAAGATTTAGGTAATGAACTTAACAGGAGCATGCAATGATCCTCCTCCTCTATCTTCACACCCATAGACTCCAACTAAGCAACACTCATATTAAATGAGTTCAGATGGTCTGCAACAGATGCACCTTCTTCCATCTTCAAGGAGTACAACTTCTTCCTTAGGAATAACTTATTTACCAGAGACTTTCCCTGATAAATATCACCAAGCTTCTTCCATAATGAAGTTGTAGTCTTCTCCTCATGGATGTTCAAGAGTATAAAATCGACCAGACAAAGTCTTATCAAACCTCTCACTTTTCTATCTATGAGGTCCCAATATTCTTGCTTCATACCTTGTGGCATAGTTCTAGACACAACAACCTAGAGGTCTCTATCCACAAGCAAGTCTTCCATTTTGAGTTTCCACAACTCAAAGTTGCCGCCATTGAATTTTTAAATTTCTACTCTTCCTGATGTACTTGCCATCTCAAATAGAACTTGGTTCTAACTTTACAAGACTCCCACTGGAACAGTATTAGCAAAAAAAACCTACCCTACTAACAAGGATAACACAACTGGCCAGGCTCTGATACCACTTGAAAGGAAAAAGAAAACGGTGCGAAAATGCTTTCCTAACACTAATACCTTAGAAGAGAAGTGCAAAAACCAATATTTAAAACTTTCATACACTTAAGATGCACACATACAAGATAACAAGAGTAACAAAAATAAAACATACAAACAGATAAGACAACAAATTTACGTGGGAAAACCCTTTTGAGAAAAAACCCACCACACCAAGAGCAATCACTTTGTATTACAGTAAAACTCTTACATACAAAGTTAATAGACCTCTCTCAGACTTCCCTCTTTGTTACAATCCTTATTGCAGCATACATGGAGAACAGACTCGTCGTCACCCTTTCATGACTATTCCAATACATTAGACTGTTACAAGTCTTACATTCATCATACATTCAACCAAACAATCAGGTGTCATAAATATACACCTTCCTTCTGACAGATGAATCTGATCTCCTCTTGTCTAAGTCGCTCTACAATCACGCATCGGGTTGCTTGGAATTTAATTCTATTTTCCATAATCGGGTTCTATCACCCATCGAAACACATTTTGTAGTCAATTCTTTCATTACTTCAAACTTCAGTCAATCAATCGTTGATAATTCACCATGTGTCACCTTGCCATTCATTCACCGCTTCCAGTCAAGTCAGATCGGTCAAACAAGCACCGAGCACCTCTTACCTAGCCACCATTGGCCTATCGAACAATCCTTGTGGTAGTACAATGTACCTCTCTACCACCCAACTCATACACAACCTCCATGGTCTGGTGGTACTCATACCGCACCACCGCGACTCAGCAAAAAGACCGCCGCAATATGGCGGTAGGTGCATGACCACCCATCCACCACCTTCACCACATCACTGTCGAGCTTAGCTCAACCCTCTACAGTATGGAGGTAACCACCTGTGTCCACTGTCGAGCCCACTACGCTATCGTACCTTGACCATAAGGCCTCCATGGTAAGGAGGTAAGCTACTCCACTAATCACCACATCTTACCACGTCAACCTCAAGCAACCCCTGCAATACCAAGGTAAACATTTAAACCGACTACCCAGTCTATCGCACTACCGCCAGCGAAGGGGAGAGACTTTGCGGTATGGCGGTAACACCGCCCAGCCATGAACCAAACAACAGAGGCTCACGGTATAGACCGCGCAACCGCGCCTCTATGAACTGTTCCCCACGGTAAAGCGGTAAAGGCCAAAAAAGACTACAATTTTCCAAAGTCTTAAGAGGTTCAAGCCAATAATTTGAGGCATCGTTTTCTAAAAAGCTCCCACTTAACGAAGACTTACTGGTTTCCTCTAGACTTCAAATTTACTGATGATCATAGGCCCCAAGGCCTGCCAAATATGTGCACCATCTGAACTTGTTCGTGTTCACTATCTTTGTTAATGCATCTAAAATATTCTTCAAAGTGTCAACCTTTCCTAAACAGACCTTTCCATCCTCCACCATTTCTCTAACAAAGTGATATTGCACATCGATGTGCTTCATCTTGGCATGGAGAGTAGGATTCTTCGCCAAACAAATGGCAGACTGACTATTACAACAAATAGTAATATGCCCTGCATTAAAACCAGTATTAGAACACAAACGACTCAGCCAAATAGCTTATTTGTAGGTGTGTGTTGATGCCATGTATTATGCCTCTATTGTGGACAAAGTGACTATAGCCTATTGCTTGCTCATCCAACTAATTGCACGACCATTTAACATGAAAGTGTATCCACTGTTGGATCTTCTGTTGTCAATGTCCCTTGCCCAATCATAATCTACATATTCACGAATGTTGAGAGTTCTTTGTGATCCAACCAAAGTTCCATGGTAACACGGAGCATATTGTGAAGTTCCCTTTAAATATCTAAACACTCTCTTCACAGCATCCCAATCTGTCCTTCTTGGATTTTCCATAAAATGGGTAAGAACTCCCACTACTTGGGCAATGTCTGGCCTTGTACAGACCATTGCATACATTAAACTGCAAATAACACTTGCATAGGGCACCCTGGTCATGTCCTCCATCTCAGTAGCAAATTTTGGAAAATCTTCAACTTATAGCTTTGTTCTCTCCAAGACTGGAACAACTAGTTGTTTGCAATCATTCATACCAAATCTCTCCAAAACAGTGTTTACATACTTACTCTGACTGACCCAAAGTTTTCTTCTCTTTTTGTCCCTGGGTATTTCCATACCCAAAATATACCTTGCTGCAAGTAGATCTTTCATTTTGAACTTTGCAGACAACTAAGATTTAAGATCAGAAATCATAGACTTAATATTTCCTATGAACAACATATCATCCACGTATAGGGTAATAATAAGCACACGATCATTTTCAGATTTATAATACACACAATGATCAGATTTCGATCTCACAAATCCCATAGACAACACAAAAGTGTCAAATTTATGGTATGAAATTCTAGGCAATTGCTTCAAACCATAAAGAGATTTCTTTAATTTGCAAACCAAACTTTCTTTACCTTTCTCAATGAAGTGCTCAGGCTGGGACATGTAAATTTCTTCTTCCAGCTCTCCATGGAGAATCATTGTCTTCACATCCATCTGCTCGATCTCTAAGTCATACGTTGCTGCAAGTGATAACAAAAATATGATAGATGTCAGCTTAGCTATAGGGAAAAAAATTCTCCATAATCAATTCCCTCAACCTAGGAATACCCCTTTGCAACCAACCTTGCTTTATACTTTTTAGCACTGCCATCTAGACCAGTCTTCTTCTTAAATACCCATTTACAGCCAACAGGGTTTCTCCCTTCGGGCAAAGGTACCAAATCCCACGTTTCATTATTTTTCAATGATTCCATTTCTTCATTCATGGCTTCCAACCAGGAATTTGAATCAGACATGCTAATTTCCTCTTTCACAGTCCTAGGCTCATTAGTGCTAGTAATCAAAGTATAGGCACAATTCGAATCTAACATAGAGAAACCATACCTATCAAGTAGTCATTTTTCATGTGTAGACCTTCTGACTGGCTGAGGTTGTGGTTCTTCATCTTCAGAACTCTCAGAGCTACTAGAACTCTTCTCAGTTTCAGGTACACCATGTAGTTCCTCTTTTTCTGGAGTTTGAGAAATTTTAACTACCTCATTCTTCTCTTCTCTTTTATCTATCTCTAACTGTGGATCAACTACTGAAGGCTTCAACTCACAAAATATTACACTTTTGTTGTACAAAACCTTCTCAGTATCAGGATTCCAAAGCTTGTATCCTTTCAAACCAACTCCATAGCCAATGAAGATACATTTAACAGCCATGTTCTCCAACTTAGATCTCTTCTCATTTGGCACATATGCATATGCCTCATAGCCAAAGACATGAATATGTCTCAAAGTGGGCTTCTTACCAGACCAAGCTTCCAAAGGTGTTTTTTCTACAAGAGCAAAACAAGCTGAACGATTTACTAAGTAACATGTTGTAGCCACAGCCTCAGCCTAGAACTTCTGCTCTAGACCAACACTACTCAAGATACTTCTCGCTCTCTCCATTAATGTTATGTTCAACCTCTCAACAAATCCATTCTGTTGTGGAGTATAAGGTGTACTTTTATGCCTTTTAATCCCATGGTCTTTGCAATACCTTTCAAAATTTGAAGAATAAAACTCACCGCCATTATCCGTCCTCAGACATTTAATTTTCTTTCTAGTCTGATAGAGAGATAGAGGAAGGGAGTGGGAGAGAGATAGAGGGTAGAGTTTTTAAGGGTTAAGGGTAGAGGGGAGAGAGATAGAAGGAGTGAGTGAGTGAGAGAGATAGAATTTAGAGAAGGAGAGGGGGTACGAGGGAGAGACTTGAGAGAGAGGGAGAGGGAGGGAGTGGGAGAGATAGAGGGTAGAGGGTAGAGGATAGAGAGAAAGAGAGAAAATAAATCTATATAAAATTAACTTTCTCATAACATGAGCGCATTTTGAAGTAGTAGAGATATGGCCATTATGTTAACAAGACATAACATGCTCACGTTATAGCGCGAGCACATTTTTTCTTGCTCTAAAAATGATAAACAACCCAATATACCCATGATCTCAAGGCCCACATTTCGCATATTCTCTTGGTTCTACGCATGTTCCAGCAAAAAAAATCTTTTGGATGATTTTGTGATATGTGTATGCATGTTTTTCACATTCCACCACCTTTTTCATGATCTTTCAACTACCTTTGCATGAAATAGCAGGTTTTTCATGTTGAAAGGCATATAATATCAATTCAAGAGTGATAAACAATTGAAGTTTGGTGGGGAACAAGATTTTGAAAAAAGTCAAATTGTTGAGGAGTTTGAAGAAAGAAGAAGCAAAGGCTACATAATTGGGTAGAACTCCTCCATTTCAAACTCTAGTTTTTTAGGTATGTGAAGTCTTTACACATTTTCTTTCATTCTATTTTGGATTCCTTTGAATTTTGTTATTTTTCATATTCCATGATGATCAAATTATTTGTTTGTCATTATAACCTTAGCTTGTCAATGCACATTTAAAATTACACAATTATTTAAACTTGCCTATTACATTTTTAAACCACATCTCTTTGAGGCATTTTTTTAAACAATTGACTTACCTTGTGTATTCTTCCACGTTTTGTATACACATATATATGACAAAAGTTATAAGGAAGTAAATTAATACATCATTTCTCAATCATTTACTATGTATGTGCATACCACTCTCCAAAGCTTTCATTTTGGTATAGGCATGGGGGATGTTGGAAAATGTAGTTGAATTTGGTTTTACACCTACAATTTGCATATGATTTAAATTTTATAAAACCTTTTCAATACTTCTATTTTTTCCATATCTTGCAATCATTCTAGACCACAAGGACATATCTCATTGATGTATTTTGTCAAACAGTTATGCCAAGCAATTGATTGTCTTGTCTATGCTACCAAATTTTCTATACATGCCTACCAGAGCATTTTATCAAACAACATAGACAAGGCAATCAATTGTTTGAAGAAGTGCCTCAAAGAAATGGGGTCTCATAGTGATGTGCATTTTATCAACCAGTTGATTGCATTGTCTATGCTACCTTGTCAACCCTATAGCATTAGCAAGCTAGTGAGCTCACTAGCTTGCCAATGCAGTAGGGTTGACAAGGTAGGGGCAGTGTATGCCTCATAGAAACGAGGTCTCACAGTGGTGTACATCATCATGAGACCCCATTTCTATGAGGCATACACTGCCCCTACCTTGTCAACCTTATGCATTGGCAAGCTAGTGAACTCACTAGCTTTCCAATGTGGTAGGATTGACAAGGTAGGGGAAACATATGCCTCATAGAGATGGGGTCTCACAGTGATGCACAGACAACAAGCTTTCCAATGTGTTAGGGTTGACAAGGTAGGGGTAATGTATGCCTCATCGAACATCATCGTGATTCCCCATTTCTATGAGGCATACACTGCCCCTAACTTGTCAACCCTACCGCATTGGCAAGCTAGTGATCTCACTAGCTTGCCAATGTGGTACGGTTGACAAGGTAGGGGTAGCACATGTCTCATAGAAATGGGGTCTTATGGTGATGTACGCACCACTAGCTTGCCAATGCAATAGGGTTGACAAGGTAGGAGCAACGTATTCCTCATAGAACATCACCATGAGTCTCCATTTCTATTAGGCATACATTGCCCCTACCTTGTCAACCCGCATTGACAACCTAGCCCTATTGCATTGGCAAGCTAGTGGGGCATTGGCAAGCTAGTGATCTCACTAGCTTTCCAATGAGGTAGGACTGACAAGGTATGGGCACCGTATGCCTCATAGAAATGGGGACTTGTTATGCCTTGTATAGCCACCCCCTCTTTTACCTTGGTCAAAATGGGTCCCCCTCTTTTGTTTTTTGTCCTTGGTTGTTTTTCAACAAAGTTTGGAGTTGTTCTTTCTTCCAACACTTTGTTTTTTTTTGTTCTGTCAGAACTAGAACCGAAACAGAATTTGGATTTGAAACTTGTTTTGAGTTTCATTCCCTAACTCCTTTATGATTCTGATCTCACTCGTCTCTTTGTTGGTCTCTTCGGTCTTTCTTGTTTTCTTTTCACATAACTCGAACCAGAATAGATATTAAGTTTGGGAATTATACAAAGTTCCAAACTTTGTTTCCATCCCACCTCCGCCTTTTTGGTTTGTTTGTTTGGACTTGGGATTGATGTTGTTTACCTTGTCTTGATCTCAGCGTTTTCCTTTTGTTCTTTCTTTCCTTTTCTTTGTCGTTGGCGGAACCAAACTCAGAACTTGGATAAAATTTTCAAACCTAGTTCTCATTTCGCTTTTGCTTCCGCCTTTCTTGTTGATGTCTGAATTTACTTTGGTCGCACATGGTTCTATGCCTATTCCCACCGTGATTCTGTATCTGACCTATCGCATTAATGGCATTAATTATAGGTACCTCACACATATGAAATTGGATTTTAACATTAATTAAGGTTAGCTCACTCATTATTATTATTGTTTAACAAGTAATATCGAACCAGAGTTGAGGTAGAGCATTTTGAAGCACGATTCAATCAGAAGAAAACCATTTTGTGTGCGGATTCACATCAAGAGCCGACCCGATGAATTGCATTTTCAGGTAGGGTTTATGTTCTTTATTTTCTTTGATGTTGTTTGTTGTATTTGTTTGGTCTGTCATTCTTCGCAAGGTTTGTGACTCTTTTCATTCAAATCCTTGCTTGTTTTTTTTCCTTGTCTTCGATTCTTTCTCTATTTTTTTTTATATTTAATGTTTGTTGTTTTCTCATTTGTTTTTGCTTTGCAACAATCATTTTTCGTGTTTTCTTCGCGCTCGTACCATTTTTCTCTTGGTTTTTTTGGGGTGTTGATCATCTACTACATGGTTTTATTGTGTTCTTTGATCCATTACTTTACCTTTCGGTCCTTTTTGCGTGATGACTCGTTGATTTTAAGTAGGGTAAATTGTGCCATAATTTCTTAAGTCGAAGGTTTTAATGAATTAGGGTTTTGCGCATCTCTATTAATTTTAAAATTGTGCCCTAATTGTTGTTTTCCCCTCGGTCGTATGGGGGACATTTTAGTACTGCTATTCTAAGCTTCATTGGCTTGTCAGGTGACCTCTTTTTTGGGTCATAATGTCATTCGTTGTATTGTCGAACCTGCTAATGATGACATGTTTGTCTTAATTGGAGTCAGATCTAGAATTAATTATGTTCACGAACCTTTGTTTGCAATACATGTCGGATCCGTCTCAAAGCCTGCTTCCGATGAATTATAAATTATCAAAATATCTTTCACTTTGTCAGAGGCGGAAGCAGATCGGGATATAAATTTGAAACTTCTTCATTGTACCAACTCTGATTTCCATTTTGATCCTGGTCCTAGCTACCATTCTCACTCTGTCTCTAATCTTGCTATATGATTTTTTGTGAGTCCAATGCCCATTCTGGTCCCGACCCTAGCAGTGCTTTAAAGCCTTTTAGGGGTTTTCTTCAGCCTGGTCTCGCCTCCAATGAGTATGAAATTTTAACTAAGTATGAAGTAAGTATATGAAAGGTGAGATCTCTGACCTAGTTTTTCATACCTCTTATGGATTTAATATTGGGTTTTGTTGCAAAAATTAATAGATGTCAAGAGCATCAGGTGAGGCTTCTCAAAGGAGTCAACCTACAAAAACTTCAAAACCAAGAGCAAAGCCTAAAAAGGTTAAGCCCAAACAACTCCCTTATACCTTAAGGTATAAGCATCAGGGTCCTGCCATCACTACTAGTAAAGTGGATTCTGATTAGGCAGATATAGCTGATACCAACCTGGGCCCATTCCATTGCAAGGATTTCTACTTGGAAATATTTATTGAAGAGGTAACAGGGAGAACCCAAAGGATTGTTGAATCTGGCTTGGCTCATGTTACTATATTTCCTTTTTCAGTCCAGTGTCCCAAATTAATAATGACAGTAGTTGGAGCCTATAATCCTATTACTAGACAATGTGTCGATTCACAGGACAATGTCATCATTGATATAACTCCATAGATGTTTTAATTCATGTTCAATGTGCCCACTCCATGAAACCCTAGGAAACTGAATGAGGTAGAGGCCTTGAAAATATATAATCATCATAAGCAGGCCAACAAAACTCATTTGAATAAGAAATGGATGAGAGTTAAGAAAAAGTATCTAGTTAAGCTTCCAAATCAACCTAAAAGGGTAGAATTCTACAAAGAAGTTGGGGACATTATAATCATGTTATCCAAAGTGTTTAGGAAAAGGAATGCTCTTCACTTTAAAGAATGTATGTTTCCATTCATTTAGAAAATATTAGATGGAAAGAAACAATTTGATTGGACCATGATTGTGTTTGAAAGCATACACAACCAAATGATTAGAGTGAGAGAAACCAAGAGTTTCTTCATGACTTCTTATGTGATTTATGCATCAACAAGAAGAGGTATCTTTTCAGGTTTAAACAGAGTGGGGATTTTGCGAGAAGTTGATGGTCAGAATAAGGTGTGGAATCAGTATGATCAACTCACCTTGCAAACTTCTAAGATGCATTACAGAAAGGTTAATGACGTATTTTTATATGTCATTATTAACCAGCTCACAGGGGATGCCTGATATAGATTGATTCAGGAGGCCATGGCATTCATCACAAAGTGGGGATGTTGGTTTATCCAATACCCCAAGTTTACTTATTTCAGATTGGATGGATTTGATGGTCACCCTCACCTACTCCCTAGATGTTGCATCAATAGGATTGTTTTAATGGAGTTCGTATATCAAGCTTTAGGGGTTAACTCCAAATTTTCTAAAAAATATAAGCCCGCTTGTCATAAGTTCCCCATGAAGTTGGGTGAATATAGCTATCCATACCTTGTGGGAACCAAGGTAGTTTGCAATGAATTGATGCACCTGATGTTGGGCTTGTACACTGCTAGGAAGCACTTTGATCCAAAGAAGAAAATGAACACATTGCTTGCTTCTATTTTTTATAAACACTTCAATCTATTTGAGGACTTTTGGAGTGATCTTCAGGATGAGTATGAATTAAGGAAAATAAATTATGAAAGATTGCCTATCCCACTCATGGTGGAGTTTGCAGTGAAAGTGGACATTCTTGAAACATTATTAGATGATGGGGAGGTGTTGGATCCCCAATATGAGGCACAAAATATAGGTATCAAGAACTTGGATCCTGTAGATTGGGGTGCAGAGGAGATCATAGATATTAAACAAATAGCAAGTTCAGTGTTAGATAGAAGCATCCAATGGGTTTTTCTAAGAACCAAGGAACCCGGGGGTCAAATTTCCAAGAAAAGGAAAGGTGCATGTACCATTCAAGGGTACAAGAGGACAAAAAGAATAATTCCTCCTAAGGATCCCTTGGAGTTCTTCCCTCCTCACATAGAGGAACTTGAACTTGAAGTTCCTACTCGGGATCTACTTGAGGCACATGAGGAAGATGTCCCAATAGAACCTGGGGACTCAACATCAATTGTAGGTTATTCGTTTACTCAACCCACTCCTACAAAGTAGCCAAGTGAAGAAATTCCTAGTGGAACTCTCCATGAGGAAGTTCAAACTTTGAAGCGAAGGGGTCTTGAGGTTGAAATCCATGATGTGGAGATAGACTCTAAGGATACTCTATCGGGTAAGGAGACACTGGAGGAGATGCCTCTTGATGAAATTGAGGATGAAGGAATTGAGCATGTTTTGACAGAGGAGGATCAATGGAAGTTGTTTGAAGAAGCTAAGAGGGAATTAGATGCAAAGGCACAAGCTGATGCATTGCTCAAACAATAAGAGTAAGATGCAAAGGCACAAGATGATACATTGCTCAAACAGCAAGAGTTGGATACCAAAGCATGAGTTGAAGCATTGGCAAAATAAAAGGAAAGGGAAGCAAAAGCCCAAATTGATGTGTTACTCCAACAACAGTAATTAGAGGCCAAATAGAAAGCTGATGAGTTGGCCAAGAAACAACAACAAAAGGAGCAGGAGCTCATAATAAAGGAGGAGAATGACAAGTTAGAATTGTTGCAAAAGATTCATGATCTTGAAGAAGAGAAGGCTAGACAAAGAAGAGAAAAGGAAGCCCTTGAAGCTAAATTGAAGATCATTGAAGAATCATATAAGAAGAAGGAAGAGGAAGAACACTTACGAAAGGAAAAGGATGTTGAAGAACTTGTTAGGCAGCAAAAAAAGGAAAAGGAATCATGGGACAAGCTCAAAGACTTGGAGAGACAGATAGATAAATTTCTTGAAGAAAAGAGGTTAGAGGAAGAATGTTTGAAGAAGGAATGCGAAGATAAAATGTTGTAGGAGCAGAAGGATAAGGAAGAGGCCGAGAGGGTTGCACAAGAGAATGCAGAAAAGGAGCAACATAATGTGCAAGAAGTTTCTTTTCAAACTCAAGTTACCATGTTACAACCATTATCTTTTGATACAACTACCTCTTCCTCTGCACAAATAGTCACTACTCCTAGTGCTCCTACATAGTTAAAGCTAGATCTTGAGAAGAAGCACATAGCTCCACCACAACCTCTTAATTCAGAAGAAATGATGAAGGAGATAGAAAAGGAGAGACCTAAGAAAAAGGCTAGGGTTCTTCATTCCACAAGGCTCACAGAGGCAGAAGAGATCATTTTTGAATGTGCAACTTTGGTGGTGGAGAAGGATAGAGAAGATATGCAAGTGACTAATCATCAATTGGGCATAGTCAATTTAGGGAGGCCTACAAGGAATCAACAAATGAATCTCATTGATATTGTAGCTTCCTCCATAAAGTCCAGAATGATCAAGGATGAACAAAGAAAGGATGAACTTAAGGCTCAATTGGATCAATTGCATAATTTCTTAAAAGATGTTTCCACTCCCATGTCCAAACAAGTTGTTTCTTTGGAAACTCCAGTCCTACTCATTAACAAAGAAGCTGATGACTTGGTGCAAATGAGAAATACGATGGGGATGTTGGACAAATGGATTGACAAATTAAATCAAGAGGTTGGAGAAGTACTAATAGACGGTTTTGAAATCCATCAGAAGACACTTCATTTGATATAAGAAATGAATCATCATGTTGAGGACCTAGGAAAGCAGGAGGAAGAATATAGGGGATATATTCAAAAGATGAAAGACATCAATAAGTTGCCAAAATCAACACTTCTAGAGCAATCATTCCTCGAAGAAGATAATGCAAATTTTATGGAAAAGGCCTCAAACATAATTTGGTTTAGGAGAAGTACTAATAGACGGTTTTGAAATCCATAAGAAGACAATTCATTTGATAGAAGAAATGAATCATCATGTTGAGGACTTAGGAAAAAAGGAGGAAGAATATAAGGGATATATTCAGAAGATGAAAGACATCAGTAAGTTTACAAAATCAACTCTTCTAAAGGAATCAATCCTCAAAGAATATAATAAAAATTTCCTGGAAAAGGCCTCAAGCATAATCTGGTTTAGGTCTGACTTCATATATAAGCATATAAATAAAGTTCAAGATGCTAGTAAAGACTTGAATGAGCAGCTTGATGAATTGGAAGTTTTAGTAGCTATTTTAGTCAATGTAGGCATACTGGTTAAAGAAGGCATGCCTTTGGATCAATTGAAGGAGCAATGGAACAACAGATTTCAGGAGGTCATGCAGAAAGAAGATGATGGAGAGGGTTTATTGTTGGATAGAGTGATGGATATTAAAGAGGAGGTGAAAGCTGCTAGGAGGGAGTTGACCAAATTGAAAGATATGCGGGAATTGGCCTCAACAGAGTTAAAAAGAATCAAATTTGAAGACAGTTGGGTCAATGGGCCTAATGTGGACATCCTTCAACAAGTGTTCTCTAGCTATGATGAATATCTTCTTGAGCAAACTACGCAAGAGTGAGTTGGAAAAAAAAAATGTTCTAATTTTGGCACATGAATTCCCCTTTTCTCTTCTACTTTATAATGCAATCAACCTTTGAATTGAAGGTTTTCATCAGCCAATCCTATCTCTTTTCTTGGGCATCAGATTTTGCACAATAGGGTGATCAATATTTGAACTAAAGATCAACCATTCTAGTTTCTTGATGCAGTTTTGGTTCCTTGATTAGTGGATCTCGATTTTTGATTGAGAGGGATTTATGTGTAGCATGTCTATATGTACTTTTTGGCTTCGTGTTGTAAAGGTCAGTTGATTGATGTAGGATTAGCCTCCTGATGATAGCAAATAGGATTTTATAGCTTTGAGTAAATATACTTTTAAGTTCATGTTCAATTTAGATGCACTTTTTATATACAGTTTTATGTTGGAGTTGAACTTCTTGGATGAGGTTAATGAACCATAATCGATTTATATTCCAGTGAGTTTGTTGTGCATAAATGTTTCTTATTTGATGCAAATCAATAGGGTAAATCAAATTTTAAATATTATTTCATTAAATTATCTATGAATGGAATTATTATATGTATGTTGATCTATATTATTGGCAACGAATGAGGAGTTTGTTTTAAATCTTGTAGTATTTTGATGAATGGTTGCGATGATTAATTTAAGCATTGTGAATGTATGCAATGGTATGGATTGTTCTATGGGTTGCATCATGTTATGGTTTTTATCTATTAAGAAAAACTCGTTGTTGAGAATATATGTCTGGATGTTAAAGAATTTTGTTCATGCTTTACTGATTTGTGCCTTGATCTATTCTTTTTCTATTTATTTAAACCCCCCCCATTAAACATATAGTGATGAATCTGATATAGTTTGTATTCCTTATCACCAGCAAAGGCCCCTTGAATATGATAGTTTCATTGGCCAATTGAGTAACATCAGACAGTTGAGAACCAACTACCAGGACCTTGGAAGTTAGGCTATTATATGTTGTCTTTATTTTTCATGAGAAATAGAGTAGAAATATTATATTTTATGGTGTTTGTGCTATTTTGACCATCAACATATATGATGCTAGAAGGAGGGCCTGAAGGAACAAGGTAGCTTGGATTGGGTCATTCTCATTGGAAAAGTATGGGAGGATTCTCGGATCCTCTATGAACTCTAAACTATTAGTATAACTTCAAACCCTGGTTAGATACAGACCCCAAGCTCGCAGAGTTTTGATCCCACCATTCTCACCACCACTTACTCCACCTGGATTTCTACCATATCCATCTTTACCACCCCAGCAACCTAATCCACCAACACCACCACCGGTTCAACTAGTATCACCATAACCTTCTCGACAAATCCCACCACCACGCATGGCTTTCTTCACAAACAATCCCTCCCCACTAGGGACCATCCCTGGTGGTATACATGATTTCCCCAAGAATCTAGAGAGATTTTGTCCCAAATATATGCATAGAGAATCAAGAGGCGTTGAGGAGCATATACAAGATTTTAAGGATTCATGTACTCATTCTCAAGTAGCCCATCGAGATGTGGTATGTAGGTTATTTTCCTACTCTTTAGGAGATATGGCGTACAATCGGTATCTAAATCTACCCCAGGGGCCTATTCTAAGCTGGGTAGATTTAGAAAATGTCTTTATTAATCATTTCAAGGTCTATGTAGACCTTGCCATCTTGTATCATCAATTTGCTACCATAAGAAAGGAACCTCATGAACCATTGCCATGATTCAACACTAGATTCCAAGGAATGTTCCACAGGTTACAAGACCCTTACTTAGTGGCTGAAAATATTGTCATTCTGGCATATTTAAGAGCTTATGATCCCTTGATTGGCCTATTCTTGTAGAGAACTTATGTTGTCAACGAGATTGATTCTTTGTCTAAATTTTATCATCTAGTCATTAAACTGCAACAATAGATAAGTCTACAATCAAGAAGTTTAGGAGGAGTTCTTCTTCCTATAGGATATCAAATTCCTAACCCTCCTTTGTATAATACGGTCACAGGGATGTTATACTCCCAATATGGGACTATGTCTAAGTTACAGACCCCACCCCCTCTACCTTTCTTCACCAATGGTGTGCAAGATTCTTCCCAAAAACCACCAAGCTATAACAATCAAGCAGGAGGGTTAAACCCTGTTAATCAACCATCTATGGGGAAAATGGTAGAAAATCAACAAACTGTTCAACTAACCAACGAGATGGAAACTCTCAAAAGGATTCTATCACAAATGTCCAACGACATGGCACAACTTATACATAACCCCCCTCAAAACCAAAATCAGAATTACCAGAATCAGGGATGTTATAGCAACCAAGGTAGTTACTCTAATCAAAATACAAATCAAAACACTAATAGGAACCTCCAGAACAAAAACTCCTCTAACCAAAATTACCAAAATCATATTAGAGGATACAATCAGAGGTCCAACAACAAAAATAGGTAGTGGGACACTAGACCCAACAATGGGGGATTTTCCCATAATTATCAGTCTGGTGAAGATAAACCACTCACTGCTAATGTTGCAAATCTCAATTTCATGACTAATTGGTGTAGACTACACGATATTGCAACACATTCTGAGGTCAATTTCCTAGAGATGGAAAAAATGGTGAAGATTGTGCAAGCTGATTCCCACCCTCCACAAGGAAATTCTAATCAAGATGGTGGGTCAGTGAGCACTACTATCACCTATGAGACTGTTGAGGAACAATATCAATTTCCCATGTAGGGAGACAATGAACCGGAAGAAGATGTGTATGATGCCCAAGCCTTCTAGTCCAAAGGTGGTCACTTCCTAAGGAATCAAAATAAGGGCCCATTCACTACATCTGCACCTCCCAACAACATGGTCCCACCTAATCAGAATGCAAATAATAACCCACCACCACCAAAGGGGCCTTCTGACTTTCATAACAAAGGTAATCCACCTTTTCCTAAGTATCAAGTTAGGAATGATTCAGAATTTTATTTCATTGCAGAAACAAAAGACTTCATTGTCATTCTTTGACATTATGAAATGGTGCCCAACTCAACAGAAAGTTGCGTTGAAAGCCCTACAGGAGGTGGACCGTTCAAAAGGAAAAGGTAAAGTGACTCCAACAAACGAGATGAATACAACCATCTATAAAGGTAAGACTAGTACCCCACATTTCCTTTTGAGATTAATAATCTTTGGAAAGAACCTGCACAACTGTCTGATAGACTCTGGAGCATCGGGTAATGTTATGCCCTTTTCCATTTGCAAGAAGTTAGGATTAATTTATGCCTAGAATAATAAGAAAGTGATTCAGTTGGAAAAAACTAAGGTTAATGTGGTGGGAGAACTGAAAAATATGAATGTATAGGTTGGATCGGGTCCAAGGATCCAAACTTACATAGATATCCAAGTAGCAGATATCCCAGAAACATATGGTATGCTCCTGATTCAGGAGATAATGAAGAGTATTGAGGGGTATTTGTCTTTGGATTTCTCTCACATGCGACTACCCTAGAAAGGGATAGCAACACAAACTAGAATTGAAAGTGAGCCTAGGCTCAAACACGTGATTATTGAATATGATTCTCCCAATGAAGTAGCATACTTTGAGACTGAGATAGGAGTTTACAAGCAGGAGGAGATCATGACCTTCGCAATACTCAATCCTGATGATACACTACCTCTAGAACATAATGAGCTAATGATCTTGGTCAACCAGCAAGTTCTAACCAAAAAAATGCTACAAGATAGGTTGGTATTGGGAGAAGAGATTGATTTGTGTAGTTTGTTGCTTCCTAATTGGTGTAGGGTACATTATCAGAATCATTCTGAGCTGACATGTCAACCCTATGTAGATATCTTAAACCATATATGCTAGTCTCAACAAACTTGTCAAGATCAACCTCAAACACCCACCAATAAATTTCCATTTGAAGCTAAGGATGCTACCATCCTCACCAGAACTAGTCTTTCTCAAGAGGAAGATCCCTCCCGATTTGAGCAGACTCAAAACCTATGCTTTGAGTTCCAAGAGGAGGTTGAGGTATCTCAATCTTTCTCCATTACACCTACCCTAGATACTCTTCCAATGCCTAAGACATTGATGAAAAATGAATGCGACTGCAACCTAATCCAAGAAGTTGTTCGGGGAGTGATTCTTGAACAAGCTTTAAATATAGAAGAATATTCGAGTGAACCTTTCCCCCAATCACCTTTTACTCTTGATAACCAAAAACAATATGAGTTGCCACCCATCTAAAGCAATTCATCCCTTGTCATCCTAAAAAAGAAAGAACTCCCAACTAAAGATCAATTATGGAGTCTTAAATTATATGGCTCTAAATCCAAAGAGTGAAGTGGAGCAGGGATTAAAATAACCAACCTGAAAGGAAAGACTTATTTTGCATCTTACAGGTAACAGTTTCTTTGCACAAACAATGTGGTTGAATATGAAGCACTTCCTCACAGACTTATGTTTGCCCATCAAAAGAAGGTCACCGCTCTCATGGTAATGGGGGATTCTAAAGTTATTGTAAAGCAGGTTTGCAACCAGTATACTTGTCATAACAAAAGAATAAATAGAATTTGGAATCTGATTGAAGACTTTGATGCTTTTGGGATCACTCTGGTTCTTAGAGAAACTAATCAGAATGTAGATACCCTCGCCATTATCGCTAGCACCTTGGAGCCTATGCAAGACTCCAAGTTAAAAAGATTTTTAGTTGAATTAGTCTCAGTCCCAGCTGTCTCGAATAATGTCCAGAATTTTTAGGTATTCGATGATGATAAGCATATATTGGCCTTCTTGGCAAGTTCGAATGTCTTTGAAGGATAGATAATTGATGAATTTGAGAGAGATCAGGGAGATTGGGATCTTGAGAATGGTGACGCAAAAGGGATACTGGAGCTGAAAAGCAATAGTATTCCAAAGGAAATGGTAGCTTTAGAAAGGATATTTTATTTTGATCCATGGGCTCATAAAAGGGTGCCCACGGAGAGTGGTGGAGGGAAGTATGAATCTGTTAATCTGACTCACTCAGGTCATGAAAGGAATGTTCTCATAGGAAAGACTTATCCTGAAGAAATTAAGAAGAAGATAGTTAAAGTTTTGCAAGAGAATATTGCAACCATTGCTTGGGGATATGAAGACTTAAGGACCTTTGAAACTTTGGTGATAACACATACCATACCCATTAAGCCAAAAGGAAAGCCCTTTCATCAAAAGCAATGCCCAATCAATGCTTTGGTTGAGCCCCTAATTCAGAAGGAGGTGTAAAAGCTGCTATCTACAAGAATAATCTTCCTAGTCAGACATTCTACTTGGGTTGCAAATTTAGTTCTTGTGCGCAAGAAAAATGGTGAAATGAAGTTATGTGTTGATTTCAAGAATCTAAATAAGGCTTCTGAGAAGGATAATTACCCACTGCCTTCTCTTGAAGAGGTATTACAAATACTCAATGGGTCCCAAATGATGTCATTTTTGGATGGATATTTTGGGTATAATCAGGTGCTTGTCATTCATGAAGACAGAATGAAAACTTCCTTCACCACCAAGTGGGGCACATTTGCCTATCAGAGGATGCCATTCGGCCTTATCAACATTGGAGCAACCTTTCAGCGTGTAATGGATGTAGAATTCAAGGATTTAATAGGTAAGTGTATCATTATTTATGTAGATGACTTAAATATTTTCTCCAAGAACTGAGAAGATCATGTTGCAAATTTGGAAAAGGTTCTCAAAAGGTGTATAAGCTATGGTGTCTCCCTTAATCCAAAAAAGTGTGTGTTTGGAGTATCTGAAGGGAAACTCCTAGGCCATATCATATCAGAAGAGGGGATATCCATATACCCTGATAGAGTAGAGGCCATCTTAAAGTTGACAAGGCCAAGAAGTAAGAAAGAAATGAGATCCTTCTTCGAAAAGATTAATTTTGTCAGAAAATTTATAACAAGGTTTGAGGAAATCATCAAACCCCTTAATGAGATGATCAAAAAAGATGCAAAAATAGAATGGAGCAATGAGCCCAAATCTTCTTTCTCATAGATTAAACAATCAATATCTAAGGCACCTATCTTGACTAGCCTAGATTATGTAAAGCCCTTCTATATCTATTCTTTCGTGTCTAACCATTCATGTGCAGTTGTTTTAACTCAATGAAGAGGTCAGGGAGAGGAAAGGCCTATCGCCTTCATGAGCTCCTCGTTTAAGAATGCAGAAGTCAATTACCCACCCCTTGAGAAGTAGGACTTTGCATTGGTTTGAGCAGTAAAAAAAATTCAGGCATTACATTCTTCAGAGTCAGGTTATTGTCATTGTTCCTGATCTAGCTATAAAATCCCTCCTGATGCAAAGCAAATTGGGGGAAAGAAGAGGAAAATGGATGGCTATTTTACAAGAGTTTGAATTAGAAATTAATCCAATGAAACTTGTCAGAGGGAAGGGTTTATCAAAGGCAATGGTGGATGTTGACAAGAATATCACATGTCAATAGTACATTGTGCAGTCGTTTACTAAGGATCCCTGGTACATAGATTTGATCTTCTTCCTCCTCAACAAAAGATGCCCAAAGGGGATGAATGCTACTCAGAGGAGAGCATTAAGGACGAAGAGTGCTCATTATATGCTCAAAGGGGGATCTATATACAAAAGGAACTTTCAAGGAATTTACTTGCATTGTTTGGATCAACAAGAGGCTAAGCACGTCATTGTTGAGTTTCATGGAAGACATGGTACAGGACATGGATCAACAGATGCTTTGGCCCATCAAATTCTTAGATCAAGCTATTACTAGCCTTATATGTGTTGGGATGCACACCAACATGTCATGTATGTCAGACCTCTGCACCCAAGGAAAGAAATCCAACAATGCCTTTGCAATTAGTGTATGAGGTAAGACCGTTCACTCAATGGGCACTAGACTTTGTAGGTGTCATTAATCCAAACTGTTCTATAGGTCACAATTTCATCTTGACTTTAACTGATTGTTGCACATGTTGGACCGAGGCTCAGCCCTGCAAAAACAACACCACATAAGTGGTTATCAAGTTTCTAACTAAGAACATCACCACCAGGTTTGGTTTACCATTCGCCCTGGTATGTGATAATGGTCCTGCTTTCTCTTTAGCTGAGTTTATTCAATGGACTTATGAACATAAGATTATTTTTAAATATTCATCTAATTACTACCCTCAGGGAAATGGAGTGGTTGAGTCCACTGATAAAAATTTGTTGGAGGTAATTAAAATATTGTTAGAAAACAATCCTAGGGAAGGCACACCCAATTGAGATTTTCCTTATGGGCAGATCGAACTCGAATCAACACTGGCCTAGGTAATTCACCATTTAAATTAGTCTATGGCCAAGACCTAGTCTTCCCAATCCATTTGCAAATACCTGTCTGAGCAAGTTTATGCAAGAAATTTATACAAAAGATGATAGGATCGAGGTCAGACTAACCAACTTGATCAATATGGAAGAATAGAGAGATGTTGCTTTGCAGTAATTCTCTAAACATCAAGTTGTCATCAAACGCTGGTTTGACAAGAGGGCCAAGGTAAAGGCCTTTAGGATATCAGATCTTGTGCTACTATGGGACAAGCTAAAGAGAAGAAGGGAGATCACGAGAATTTTGATAGACTCTGGTTGGGTCCATATCAAGTAGTTGAGATACTAGGTGAGAATGCTTTCCATTTGAGTGCCTTGACAGGAGAACTTATTCCATTGCCAGTTAATGGTTAGCTTCTTAAACATTACTTTGGCTCATGAGGGTCTGATTTTTTGAATAACTATACTATATTGTATCGTATGTAATTAGTTCTTTCTTTTGTTTTTGTTTTGTCTTGTTCATTGGGGATCTTCATTTTTGTCCATTCCAAGAAAAAGGGTTGTTATCCAAATTATGCTATGGGCACTCGAAGAGAAATTGATTTAGATATTTTCAAGGAACATTTTTTGAAATATTTTGTTCTAAACTCATGTCTTATGACCATGCTAATGTTGGTTTGAAAATTTATTAAATAAAAAGGTCCATTGTGAATATCTCATGAATTATGATCGAAGTTTGTCACAAAATAGATAAACATCTACCTACGTAAAATGCCTATTTATTTCAGGGTGGTTGTATCTTTGATTCAAGTGAAAAATCTGATTCCAAGATTGTCATGAGATTCATTGTAGTTCTCAACCCACATTTCAAATCAATTGCACCTGAGTATTGAGAAAATTTCATAAAGAGTTCCGATAAGTGAAGCCTAAAAAAAAGAAAAAGGGGCAAACTCAATATCAAATGGGTGAATCAAGTATCTCTATCGGAGCTATGGACACCTACCTGATAGTAGATCAATGCTTTTAGAGAACTAGAGGTATCTTTTTTGGGGCTATGGACGCCTATCTAGCAACGAAGTAATCCCCAGGATTTCATTGCACGACAGTTGAAGGAATCAACCTATGTAGCTTGGATTTTAGGTGTAGTTGTTCATGAGTGGAGAAAACTTTTAAAAAGAAGGATGCACCATATATACACACACTAAGACTCAAAGTAGTTCGTGAGCACATACATCTGAGATTCTAGCTCAACCTTAATTTGTATATCTAATCTTATTTAAGCTAACATGATTCATAAGCCAGATGGTTTTTGGGTGACTGAATTCTTCAGTGTCTTAAAAATGGCTAAAACATTTTCCCAGCTGAGTTGCCATTTATTATGCCTTGCATAACCACCCCATCATTTGCCTTGGTCAAAATGGGTCCCTCTCTTTTGTTTTTTGTCCTTGGTTGTTTTTCAACAAAGTTTGGAGTTGTTCTTTCTTCCAACATTTTGTTTTCTTTTGCTCTGCTGGAATCGGAACCAGAATGAAATCTGGATTTGAAACTTGTTTTGAGTTTAATTCCCTAACTCCTTTCCAATTTTGATCCCACTCATATCTTTGTTGGTCTCTTAGGTCTGTCTTGTTTTCCTTTCGTGGAACCGGAACCGAAATAGATATTAAGTTCAAGATTTATACAAAGTTCCAAACTTTGTTTCCATACCACCTCCACATCCGCCTTTTTGGTTTGTTTGTTTGGACTTGGGATTGATTTTGTTTACCTTGTCTTGATCCCGATGTCTTCCTTTTTTTCTTTCTTTCCTTTTCTTTGTCGTTAGCAGAACCAAACTTGAAACTTGGATAAAGTTTTCAAACCTGGTTCTCATTCTGCTTTCGCTCCCGCCTTTCTTGTTGTTGTTTGAATTTACTTTTGTCGCACAATGGTTTTGTGCTTGTTCCTGCCACGATTTTGTGTCTGACCTATCGCATTAATGGCATTAATTATAGGTACCTCATACATATTAAATTGGATTTTAACCTTAATTAAGGTTAACTCATTGGTTATTATTATTGTTTAACAAGTAATATCAAACCAAGGTTGAGGTAGAGAATTTGGGAGCATGATTCAATCAGAAGCAAATCATTTTCTGTGTGGATTTGCATCAAGAGTCGGCTCATTGAATTGCACTTCAAGGTAGGGTTTATGTTCTTTTTTTCGTTGTTGTCATTTGTTGTGTTAGTTTGGTTTGTCGTTCTTCACGGATTTCATTCAACTCTTTTCGTTCGAATCCTTTCTTTTTTGCTTTGCTTTTCTTTTCTTTTATTTTCCTTTGCTTTCCTTGTCTTCGGTTCTTTCTTTATTTTTGTTTTATTTACTGTTTGTCATTTTCTCATTTGTTTTTGCTTTGCAACGATCATTTTTACATTTTCTTCACACCCATAACATTGTGCTCTGGGTTTTTTGGGGTGTCGATCATCTGCTACATGGTTTTATTGTGTTCTTCGATCCATTACTTTACCTGTCAGTCCTTTTTGTGTGACGACTCATTGATTTTAAGTAGGGTAAATTATTCCCTAATTGCTTAAGTTGAAGATTTTAATAAATTAGGGTTTCACACGTCTCTATTCATTTTAAAATTGTGTCCTAGTTTTTGTTTTCCCCTCGGTCGTATGGGGGACGTTTAAGTATTGCTATTTTAAGTTTCCTTGGCTTCCCAGGTGACCTCATTTTTGGGTCACAATGTCATTCATTCTACTATAAAACCTACCAATGATGACATGTTTGTCTTAATCGAAGTTAGATCCAGAATTAATTATGTTCACAAACCTTTGTTTGCAATACATGTCGGATTTGTCTCCGAGCTTGCTTCTGATGAATTATAAATTATCAAATTATCTTTCACTTTGTCGGAGCTGGAAGCGGACCGAGATATAAATTTGAAACTTCTTCATTGTACCAAGTCTGATTTCCATTCCGATCCCGGTCTCGATTACCATTCTGAATCCGTCTCCGATCCCGCTATATGGTTTTTTGTGATTCCAATCTCCATTCTGGTCCCGACCCCGACAATGATTTAAAGCCTTCTAGGGGTGTTATTCGGCCTGGTCCCACCTCCGGTGAGTATGAAATTTTGACTAAGTATGAAGTAAGTATATGAAAGGTGAGATATTTGACCTGGTTTTTCATACTTCATGTGGATCTAATATTGGGTTTTGTTACAAAAATTAATAGATGTCAGAAGCATCGGGTGAGGCTTCTCAAAGGAGTCAACCTACAGAGACTTCAAAACCAAGAGCAAAGCCTAAAAAGGTTAAGCCTGAACAACTCCCTTATACCTTGAGGTATAAGCATCAGGGTCCTTCCATCACTGCTAGTAAAGTGGATTCTAATTGGGTGGATATAACTATTACCAACCTGGGCCCATTCCATTGCGAGGAGTTATACTTGGTAATGTTTGTTGAAGAGGTAACAGGGAGAATCCAAAGGATTGTTGAATATGGATTGGCTCATGTTACTTTATTTCCTCTGCCAATCTAGTGTCCCAAATTAATAATGATAGTAGTTGGAGCCTATAATCCTTCTACCAGACAATGTGTGGATTCACAGGACAATGTCATCATTGATCTAACTCCACAAATGTTTCAATTCATGTTCAATATGCCCACTCCACGAAACCCTAGGCAACTGAATGGGGTAGAGGCCTTGAAAATATATAGTAATCATAAGGAAGCCAACAAAACTCATTTTGAATAAGAAATGGATGAGAGCCGTCAAAAAGTCTCAAGTTAAGCTTCCAAATCAGCCTAAAAGGGCAGAATTATACAAGGAGGTTGGGGACATTATAATGATGTTATCCAGAGTGTTTAGGAAAAGGGATGCTCTTCACTTTAAAGAATGTATGTTTCCAAATGTTCATTCAGACAATCCTAGATGGCAGACAGCAATTTGATTGGCTCATGATTATGTCTGAAAGAATACACAACCAAATTATTAGAGTGAGAGAAACCAAAAGTTTCTTCATGACCTCTTATGTGATTTATGCAGTAGCAAGAAGAGGCATCTTTTCGGGTTTAAACAGAGTGGGGATTTTGGGAGAAGTTGATAGAAAGAATAAGGTGTGGAATCATTATGATCAACTCACCTTGCAGACTTCTAAGTTGCATTATAAAAGGGTTAATGATGCATTTTTATATGTCATTATTAACCAACTCACAGGGGATGCTGGATATAGATTGAGTTAGGAGGCCATGGAATTCATCACAAAGTGGGGATGTTGGTTTATCCAATACCCCAAGTTTACTTATTTCAGATTGGCTAGATATAGATTGAGTTAGGAGGCCATGGAATTCATCACAAAGTGGGGATGTTGGTTTATCCAATACCCCAAGTTTACTTATTTCAGATTGGCTAGATTTGATGACCACCCTCACCTACTCCCTAGATGCTGCAGCAATAGGATTTTTTAATGGAGTTTGTTTATCAAGATTTAGGGGTTAACTCCAAATTTGCTACAAAACATAAGCCCGGTTGTCATAAGTTCCCCATGAAGTTGGGTGAATATAGCTATCCACACCTTGTGAGAGTCAAGGTAGTTTGCAATGAATTGATGCACCTAAAGTTGGGCTTGTACACTACTAGGAAGCACTTTGATCCAAAGAATAAAATGAATACTTTGCTTGATTCTATTTTTGATAAACACTTCAATCTATTGGAGGACTTTTGGAGTGATCTTTAGGATGAGTATGACTTAAGGAAAATAAATTATGAAAGATTGTCTATCCCAATCATGCTGGAGTTTGGGGTGAAAGTGGACATTCCTGAAACATTATCAAATGATGGGGAGGTGTTGGATCCCATATATGAAGCACATAATATAGGTACCAAGAAATTGGATCCTGTAGATTGGGGTGCATAGGAGACCATAGATATTAAACAGATAGCAAGGCTAGTGTTAGATAGAAGCATCCAATGGGTTTTGCTCAAAACCAAGGAACCTGGGGGTCAAATTTCCAAGAAAAGGAAAGGTGCATGTACCACTCAAGGGTACAAGAGGACAAAAAGAATAATGCCTCCTAAGGAGCCCTTGGAGTTCTTCCCTCCTGACATAGAGGAACTTGAACTTTAAGTTCCTGCTTAGGATCTACCTGAGGCACATGAGGAAGAAGTCCCAAAAGGATCTGGGGCCTCAACATCAGTTGTAGGTGAGTTGTCTACTCAACCCCCTCCTACAAAGCAACCAAGTGAAGAAATGCCTAGGGGAACTCTTCATGAGGAAGTTGAAGCTTTGAAGGGAAAGGGTCTTGACTCCATGTTGTAAAGATAGACTCTGAGGATACTTTGTCGGATAAGTAGACACTGGAGGAGATGCCTCTTGATGAAATTGAGGATGAAGGAATTGAGCATGTTTTGACAGAGGAGGATCAATGGAAGTTGTTTGAAGAAGCTAAGAGGGAATCAAATGCAAAGGCACAAGATGATGCATTGCTCTAACAACAAGAGTTAGATACAAAGGCACAAGTTGATGTATTGCTCAAACAACAAGAGTCGGATGCCAAAGCACGAGCTAAAGCATTGGCAAAACAACAAGAAATGGAAGCAAAAGCCCAAATTGATGCATTACTCTAGCAACAAAAATTAGAGGCCAAACATAAAGTTGATGATTTGGCCAAGCAACAACAACAAAAGGAGCAAGAGCTCAGAATAAAGGAGGAGAATGAAAAGTTAGAAATGTTGCAAAAGATTCATGATCTTGAAGAAGAGAAGGCTAGATAAAGAAGAGAAAAGGAAGCCCTTGAGGCTAAATTTAAGATCATTGAAGAATCATATAAGAAGAAGGAAGAAGAACACTTACAGAAGGAAAAGGATGTTGAAGAACTTGCTAGAAAACAACAAAAGGAAAAGGAAGCATGGGACAAGCTCAAAGATGTGGAGAGACATAGAGATAAATTGCTTGAAGAAAATAGGTTAGAGGAAGAACGTTTGAAGAAGGAACGAGAAGATAAAAGGCTATAGGAGTAGAAGGATAAGGAAGAGGCTGAGAGGGTTGCACAAGAGAATGCAAAAAAGGAGCAACATAATATGCAAGAAGTTTCTTTTTAGCCTCAAGTTACCATGTTATAGCCATTATCTTCTGCTACAGCTACCTCTTGCTCAACACAAGTAGTCACTACTCCTATTTCTCCTACATGGATAATGCTATATCTCAAGAATAAGCGCATAGCTCCACCGTAACCACTTAATTGGGCAGAAATGATGAAGGAGATAGAAAAGGAGAGACCTAAGAAAAAGGCCAGGGTTCTTCATTCCACAAGGCTCACAGAGGCATGAGAGATCATTGTTGAATGTGCAACTCCAGTGGTGGAGAAGGATAGAGAAGATATGCAAGTGACTGATTATCAATTGGGCATAGTCAACTTAGGGAGGCCTACAAGGAATCAACAAATGAATCTCATTGATATTGTAGCTTCCTCCATAAAGTCCAGGATGATCAAGGATAAACAAATAAATGATGAACTTAAGGCTCAATTGGATCAATTGCACAATTTCTTAAAAGATGTTTCCACTCCCATGTCATAACAAGTTGTTGCTTTGGAAACTCCAATCCTACTTAGCAAGAAAGAAGTTGATGGCTTGGTGCAAATGAGAAATAAGATGGGGATGTTGGACCGATGAATTGACAGATTAAATCAGGGTTGTAGAAGTACTAATAGACGGTTTTGAAATCCATAAGAAGACACTTCATTTGATAGAAGAAATGAATCATCATGTTGAGGACTTAGGAAAGAAGGAGGAAGAATATAAGAGATATATTCAAAAGATGAAAGACATCAATAAGTTTACAAAATCAACTCTTCTAGAGGAATCAATCCTCAAAGAATATAATGCAAATTTCTTGGAAAAGGCCTCAAGCATAATCCGGTTTAGGTCTGACTTCATATATAAGCTTATAAATAAAGTTCAAGATGCTAGTAAAGACTTGAATGAGCAGCTTGATGAATTGGAAGTTGTAGTAGCTATTTTAGTCAATGTAGGCATACTGGTTAAAGAAGGCATGCCTTTGGATCAATTGAAGGAGCAATGGAACAACAAATTTCAGGAGGTCATGTCGAAAGAAGATGATGGAAAGGGTTTATTGTTGGATAGAGTGATGGATATTAAAGAGGAGGTGAAAGCTGCTAGGAGGGAGTTGACCAAATTGAAAGATATGCGGGAATTGGCCTCAACAGAGTTAAAAAGAATCAAATTTGAAGACTATTGGGTCGATGGGCCTGATGTGTACATCCTTCAACAAATGTTCTCTAGCTATGATGAATATCTTCTTGAGCAAACTACGCAGGAGTGAGTTGGAAAAAAAAATGTTCTAATTTTGGCATATGAATTCCCCTTTTCTCTCCTACTTTACAATGCAATCAACCTTTGAATTGAAGGTTTTCATCAGCCAATCCTATCTCTTTTCTTGGGCATCAGATTTTGCACAATAGGGCGATCAATCTTTGAACTAAAGATCAGCCATTCTAGTTTCTTGATGCAGTTTTGGTTCATTGATTAGTGGATCTCAATTTTTGATTGAGAGGGATTTATGCGTAGCATGTCTATATGTACTTTTTGGCTCCATGTTGTAAAGGTCAGTTGATTGATGTAGGATTAGCCACCTGATGATAGCAGATAGGATTTTATAGCTTTGAGTAAATATACTTTTAAGTTCATGTTCAATTTAGATGCACTTTTTATATACAGTTTTATGTTGGAGTTGAACTCCTTGGATGAGGTTAATGAACCATAATCAATTTGTATTCCAATGAGTTTGTTGTGCATAAATTTTTCTTATTTGATGCAAATCAATAGGGTAAATTAAATTTTAAATATTATTTCATTAAATTATCTATGAATGGAATTATTATATGTATGTTGATCTATATTATTGGCAACGAATGAGGAGTTTGTTTTGAATCTTGTAGTATTTTGATGAATGGTTGTGATGATTAATTTAAGCATTGTGAATGTATGCAATGGTATGGATTGTTCTATGGGTTGCATCATGTTATGGTTTTGATCTATTAAGAAAAACTCATTGTTGAGAATATATGTTTGGATGTTAAAGAATTTTGTTCATGTTTTACTGATTTGTGCCTTGATCTATCCTTTTTATATTTATTTAAACCCCCCCCCCCCATTAAACATAGATTGATGAATCTGATAAAGTTTGTATTCTTTATCACCAGAAAAGGCCCCTTGAATATGATAGCTACCTTGGCCAATTGAGTGACATCAGACAGTTGAGAACTAACTACCAGGACCTTGAAAGTTAGGTTACTATATGTTGTCTTTCTTTTTTAGGAGAAATAGAGTAGAAATATTCTCTTTTATGTTGTTTGAACTATTTTTGACCATCAATAGGACTCACGGTGATTTACATCATTGTGAGTCCCCATTTCTATGATGTATAATTTGTACATCATTGTGAGTCCCCATTTCTATAAGGTATAATCTGCCCCTACCTTGTCAACCCTACTACATTGGAAAGTTAGTGAGCTCACTATCTTTCCAAACATCACCATGAGTCCCCATTTCTATGAGGCATACTCTTCCCCTACCTTGTCAACCCTACTACATTGGCAAGCTAGTGAGCTTGCCAGCTTGCCAATGCAGTAGGGTTGACAAGGAAGGGGTAGCGTATGCCTCATAGAAATGGGGACTCATGGTAGGGTTTACAAGGAAGGGGCAGTGTGTGCCTCATAGAAATGGGGACTTGTGGTGATATGCTCCCCCTACCTTGTCAACCCTACTACAATGGCAAGGTAGCGAGCTCACTAGCTTGCCAATGCTCCACTATCTTTCCAATGTGGTAGGGTTGACAAGGTAGGGACAGTGTATGCCTCATAGAAATGGGGACTCACGATGATGTACATCATCGTGAGTCCCCATTTCTATGAGGCATATGTTGCCCCTATATTTTCAACCCTATCGCATTGGAAAGCTAGTGAGCTCACTAGCTTGTCAATGCTCCACTAGCTTGTCAATGCTCCACTAGCTTGACAATGTGGTAGGGTTGACAAGGTAGGGGCAATGTATGCCTCATAGAAATGGGGACTCACAGTGATATCACCGTGAGTCCCTATTTTTATGCGGAATTCACTGTCCCTACCTTGTCATCCCTACCGCATTGGCAAGCTAATGAGCTCACTAGCTTGCCAATGCTCCACTAGTTTGCCAATGCAGTAGGGTTGATAAGGATACACCGTGAGTCCCCATTTCTATGAGACATACACTGCCCCTACCCTATCAACCCTACCACATTGGCAAGCTAGTGAGCTCACTAGCTTGTCAAAGCTACCACACTTTGCATACATGTCTATGAAAACATTATTGTCAAACAATTCACATGCCTTGTCCATGCTTCCATTTTAAGCATATCTTACAATCATGGCATGCCACATTACCACCATTTTTTAAGGCATTCCATCAAAAAAATTCATGTGACCTTTTTCTATGATACAAATACTCTTCTACAAAATGATTGTAAGTATTTTGTATGAAGCCTTGAATGACATATATTTCATTTATTTGTATGGATTCATTTTTTAGGAACTAATATTTGTCTCGTTACCATGCTACAGGTAAAATTATCTGCCATGTCGAGGAAACGAACAAGGAATAAACCAACAAACAAATACTATGAAACCAATAAAGAAAAACATAGAGAATGGATGAGGACATATCGTGAGAAGAATAAATTGGATACGATTGATGAAAACAAGCCAATTGAAGAGGAACCTCAACCATCAAAAAGAGAAAAGGCATTGGTGGCACAAAGGGCACAAATGTGAAAGCATCGTGCTAAGACAAATTCAAATACCGTAGTTGGAGACACACCCTCTACTGCAAGTGAATACAAAGGGACACTGTTAAGCACAAGTGAATATGGAGGGACACCATCTACAGTAAGTGAATATGGAGGTACACCATCTATCCTAAGTGAATATGGTTGGAAACAATCTACCGCAAGTGAATATGAAGGGACACCATCCACCATATCTCAAGTTGAGAGTACATCATCACTTGGATTTGACGAATAATGTACACCATCATCCCTATGTCAATGTCAAGGTATGTCATCTATTCCACCCTCAATCAAAGGTACACAATCAAGCCCACCTCACTTGAATATTGATGAAATTCCTAATGTTGAGTATGTACCTAAGAGAACACAACCTAGAATTTTGTGTAGAAAGTCAGAGTATTTGATTAATATTGATGAGGATATATTGCAACACATGGAAGGTAAGATTCCAACATGCACTTGTAGAAGATATGCTGATAAGATTTGGAAATTGTTCTTTGAAAGTTTAAATGAGACCCCAAGATGTCAATTATTTGTTGAAATAATGTGGGGTATAAAGTATAGAAACATCATGAAGATTCTTGGGTTGAATCGAATGCTTTAAGTGAAAATACTATTGTGAAGAATCTAATGGATGCTTATGAGAGTGTGGGTAAGACGTCACACTCAAAGGATAGTAATGTCACCCGACGTGTCATTACATCGACTTTGGTAAGTAGTCAAACAAGGAGAGCTCATCTCATTAGAAAGATGAGTGAACAAATGATAATTAATAGAAAAACTTTATCAAGAGTTGTTCAAAGGCGACAAAGAATTGAGGGCACCAATTCAAATGAATTATGGGCATTTTTGTGGAGACTGCATGAAAAGATAAAAAAAATTGTTGAAGCATTGAGAACACTAATTGAATAGTATTGGAAGAATAACATAAGTCCATATCTAAATCAAAGGGATGTGATAAGAAGGAGAATCGGTGGTTAGAATCGTGAGCCACATCCAAAGCATTTTTTGGATATGACTCAAACCCAATTTTTTCATAAATTTCAACAGGTTTATCCTCAAATTCAAATTTGTCAAAGATATTTTGAAATGATTAAACATTTTTATGTCAAGATAAATCATGCACACAATACTTGTTGTTGTAGAATACATATTGAATTCTCTAACCATTATAATGTTTATTTTTCTATATGTTTAGATTTGCATACTAACGATGTTTTTCAAGATTGTGGAATACAAGCCCCAACAATATCTTCAAGAGAGTTCTTATCAAAAAAATTATGTGAAATAGAGGATGACCAAATATTCTACAAGAAACTATGCTTGGATAGTTCATGTCAACGTTGTGATGGCTTGTAGCGTATGCCAATATGTCAACATATGGAAAGCACACATGAGGTGGGACAAAAACTAGTAGAGTTCGATAAGTATAAAATAGTGGCATACATTACAAAAGATGGTAATCAAGAAAAAAGGTGTGATTTGGTTATTCAAAAGATTCTAGTGTATCATTTTATGTCCATGTTTCATGACAATATAGTGTATGAGTATGCAAGGCATACCCATAGAAATCGATGCCTGGACACACAATTCAATCCATGCAAGGACACCTTTCTAGTTGGCAGCATAGTTTTAGTGGTCGAATTTACAGAGAACTACACTCTACAGCCACAGCGTGAGGTGCAGTCACAATATTACAAGTCCACACAGGTTTCAATATTTGTGCACATAGCATTCATTCATGCAGCTAATAGTACAAAGGACCAAAGGAAGGTATTGAGGGAGTATCACTTTATATATTAGTGATGATTGCACACACTCTCCAGAGTTCATGCAAGGTTGCTTCAAGATGTTCTATAGTGATTTTTCTCAGAGAGGCATATCATACAATCAACATATAATATGGTTGGATAACTGTGCAAAACAATTCAAGAAATCGTGCATGTTCTACTAGCTGTGCGAGATGCATGTCATTACAGGTGTTCAACATATGTGGAAATTTTGTGAGGTCAACCATGGAAAGGGGGAGCATGATGGTGCAGGAGCATGTGTGAAAAGAGCATTAGCATGAGAAGAGTTAAAGTATAAAGACAATGCAAAGTTGACATATGCAAAATCAATCATTGAGTGGTATAATGTTTCGATGGGTCCAAATAATAAAGGTACTTCTTCAATTTGTAGATTTTTTTGGTTGATGAATGATACTAGCATTGCACCATATGAGGATTGTTGTACACTAACAAGATCGAGTGAACTACACTCTTTCCTTAGCTTACATGCAGGTTCATGGAGTATCAATACACAAAAGATGGCATGCTTTTGTTCTTCATGTACAATGCAAGCCTGAGATGATTGTGAGTCAAAGGAGTGAGTTGAGAAATGGTCATTAAGCTATCTTATCCCACTTCACACATATCGCTCTTCGACGACATTGGAACTAACATAAATGGATTCATCGTTCGACTTTGACCACATATCTTATCTAGTTCAACTAGGTAATATATCTACTTGATTAGTTTTTGAAATTCCTATAGTTATCTTACTTTGTAGAGTATTTGTAATGACTAATTTCAAGAGATTTGCTGCACATATCAACGCAGGGCATGTTTATGTAGTTATTGCAGATGAAGACAATGAAGAGAGAATGAACTATTACTTGTGTCGTGTTGAGGCAAAAAAATAATTGGAGGCCCCAATTATGGATGGAGAAAACATTAAATACCCTACAGGCTCAATTGTTGTTATTGGAACATGGATTAGAAGGTACCAACATAAGAGTGTTAAATATTGACTGTTTCAGGACTTTGACACGCATTAGAAGATTATTCATTACTCAAACCTTATCATGGCATGCAATGTTCATTTGATCAAATATGGGGGTAGACCTTTGAATAAGACCTTGTGGAAGGTTCGTGAGTCTGACCATGAAACAATACTTGACACAATAAAGAGTAGAGCAAAATCAAATGGTTCGTTGGATTAATTTGTAAGTATGCACATTGGTTATTATTAATTTATACTTGTATGCACATTAATTTGTATGATGCCAATTCTATCATCTAATGTTTATATCATGTATGTAGGTGATTGATGAAGTTATCAAACTTGCAAATGTAGCACACTTTATGTTTAGAACTGTCACAAAGGATACAAAGTTCAATGGTATTTTATTTTCTCTTAAAAATATCCAAAAAAAATGATGTTGGATATTCTCGATAGATAAGTAAACTAAGTGGATGATTAAATTGTGTTATTTTTATAATAGGTTACAAGTTTCCAAAAGGTTGGAAAGTAATATTTTGGTTATGTTCTATTCATGTTTTATCCATGAGAGGTTGTGTGCAATAGGTATCTTGGAACTCCCTATGAAGATGTATGGCTAGGAGTGACTAAGTTGAGAGAGTGGCATAACTATCTCAATAGAAGCATCGATATTTAAGCCTTTCTATTCCTGAGTAGGAACCAAATAGTGTGGAATTGTTGTCTGTAAGTGCCTTCCATCTATTTTCATTTCATTTCCATTTTGGATGCTCTTTCTTTTTCTTCTTTTACTTTGCCTATTTTTAAGTAACCTACTAAAAATTGATTAGTGTCTCCTTACAAAAAATGTTGATTTATGAGCCATTCAAGAGAATCTCAGCCAACAAAGCAATGCAACACCATATTATAGTGATAAAATATATTACAATGATAAAAAGTATTACAATAGTAAAAATATGTTTATGTTAGTGTCATATTAGGTTTCTATGCATTTCTAGAATTTTTGTAATTATTATGGATTGCAATAGCTTGAAGTTCCTTTAGGTTCCAAATTCCACTTACTTTGTGTTCTATTTCAAGGTTGCTCAAATTATTTGTAATCTATATTTCATCCTGGGACAAAAAATGTCTTGAAATTTCCATGCAATTTCTTTCTTGAGGTAATCTTTAAGAGTATTATCGTCATGAATTACAAACTCTTGAGTAACCTCAATTTCTCAAATTTAGCTACATAGTGTTCTATTTTAAGGTGAGTCAAGGTATCTGTAATCCAAAATCCAAGTGCTGATGGTGTTTTTATGCACTTCACAACACAGGTAATACGCAAGTGCATCACCTCTCTTGAAAGACAATCTTCCACAATCAAATTGCATAACACTATCCCAAGGTCTCTCAGATGTCAGGTCTTGACAGTGCTTGGAATATCTCAGTTGATTTATATGATTTGGTGGAATCACAAGGCAGACTTACGGATGAGTTACAAAGTGGGGAAGTTGGATCTGCAAATGGAGTTCTTGAGATGGGAGAGTTGTTGAGCATTTGCTGCAGGTTCAAACAACAGTCTAGAACTCCATTTCAACATTGGATTTAGCTTTATAATGTGCAATGAACCTTGCCTAAGGTTACTTATTAAAAAAATGAAAAAGGGCAAGGAAGAGAGAAGCTTCCTGGATCTGAAACTACGAATGAACAATGATCATGGAGGCTGCTACAGTAGACAAACTCCCTAAACTGGGTTTTGTTTGGCCAAGAGGATCCTACAGTTACACAAAACTAGTGCAATCTTCTAAGGACTGCAGATTTTTAGTTTGCATACACACATCATGAACATGCAAGTGGACTATGTTCCAACAATCAAATAAAGAAGCCCAAACTAACTTTGCACAACAACTTGTCATCAATAAGTGCCAAAAGTATGGGCTGAAAGCTCATCAAATACTATAACAACAAACACCATCATCACTTCCATTCAAAAAACTAACTTGGAAGGTAGAACCATGCACGCATAATGAGCAAACTCAAAAGTAACACCCATAGATCATGCAATGCCGCTTTCTATTGTTGCAGAATATTTTTACAACTCTCCAACCTTTTACAAATGAGGGGGAGACCCCTATTTATAGTTTTCCAAAGCCCAAATGAATGGCTATGATTGAGTTACATTGTGTGGCTCAAATTTAATTACATTAGGACTTCACCTACCCCATAATATTCAAAAATTTAAAATACATTTGTTGTCCTTTTCCTATTTTGTTTTGTAGTGGCCAGTCACTATAGTAGTTTTGTCTTCTAGCTGATTACCCCTTTATTGTAGTTGAAACTACCTGAAAGTTGCCTCCTCCCGATGGACTTGCAACATTCCTCATTGGATCAAATGGGTCAGTTGAGGATTGGCATCAATGGATTGGTTGCCCCTGATTTAGGTAGACAAACCCCAAAGATCATCATCATGTAGTGAAAAGTAGGACAACTCCCCTTGCATTTTGTCATTGACTTCCTTGGCATAGGCCTTCTTTTGATGCCAGTTCTATTGATGTGCACCACGAGGAGAGGTGGGCATAAAATAAATGGTGATAGGATCCACATGCTTTTCTTTGTTCATCTTTCTTAATGGGTCTCTCGACGGACTAGCGGTAGGCTTCTTGAAATCGAAATCGAGAGACGAGAATGTTGTTTTTAGGAATGTTGTTTTGAAAAGGGTGAATAAGTCATAGCGACCCAGATGGTATCTTCTGGTTACAAATTTGAAATTTGAAAGGTCCATGGAGGATAAGATCCAATTTTAGCATCTGGGTCGAAGTCCGTTTTCAAATCAGAGGAGTGCTTGGACGTTCCGGAAACAAGAGGTCAAAATGTCATTTTGGAAATGTTGTTTTGAAAATGACGAATAGAGCATGGAACTCTGGAAGGTATCTCCCAGCTACAAATTTGGAATTTGAAAGGTCCAGGGAGGATAAGATCCAATTTTAGCATCTGGGTCGAAGTCCGTTTTCAAATCGAAGGAGCATTTGGACGTTCCGAAAACAAGAGGTCGAAATGTCGTTCTGAAAATGTTGTTTTGAAAACGATGAATAGAGCATGGAACTCTGGATGCTATCTCCTAGCTGCAAATTTGGAATTTGAAAGGTCTAGGGAGGATAAGATCCAATTTTAACATCTGGGTCGAAGTCCGTTTTCAAATCGAAGGAGCGCTCAGACATTCTGGAAATAAGAGACCGAAATGCCATTCTGGAAATGTTGTTTTGAAAACGACGAACAGAACATGGAACTCCATATGGTATCTCCCAGTTGCAAATTTGGAATTTGAAAGGTCCAGGGAGGATAAGATCCAATTTTAGCATTTGGGTTGAATTCCGTTTTCAAATCAGAGGAGCACTTGGACGTTCCGAAAATAAGAGGCTAGAATGTTATTCTGGAAATGTTGTTTTGAAAATGACGAACTGAGCATGGAACTTCAGATGGCATCTCTCAGCTGCAAATTTTGAATTTGAAAGGTCCAAAGAGGATAAGATCCAATTTTAGCATCTGGGTCGAAGTCCGTTTTCAAACCGGAGGAGCGCTTGGACGTTCCAGAAACAAGAGGCCGAAATGTCATTTTGGAAATGTTGTTTTGAAAATGGCGAACAAAGAATGGAACTCCGGATGGTATCTCCCAGATACAAATTTGGAATTTGAAAGGTCCAAGGAGGATAAGATCCAATTTTAGCATTTGGGTCGAAGTTCATTTTCAAATTGGAGGAGCACTTGGATATTCCGGAAACAAGAGGCCAAAATGCCATTTTGAAAATGTTGTTTTAAAAATAACGAACAAAGCATGGAATTCCGGATGGTATCTCCTAACTGCAAATTTGGAATTTGAAAGGTCCAAGGAGGATAAGATTCAATTTTAGCATCTGGGTTGAAGTCCATTTTCAAATCGGAGGAGCGGTTGGACATTCCGGAAACAAGAGGCTAGAATGTCATTCTGGAAATGTTGTTTTGAAAACGGCGAATAGAGCATGGAACTCCGGATGGTATCTCCCAGCTGAAATTTTGGAATTTAAAAGGTTTAGGGAGGATAAGATCCACTTTTAGCATATGGGTTGAAGTCCGTTTTTAAATCAAAGGAGCGCTTGGACGTTCCGGAAACAAGAGGTCGGAATGTCGTTCTGGAAATGTTGTTTTGAAAACAACGAACAGAGCATGGAACTCTGAATGGTATCTACCAACTGCAAATTTGGAATTTGAAAGGTCCAAAGAGGATAGGATCCAATTTTAGCATCTGGGTCGAAGTCCATTTTCAAATTGGAGGAGCGCTTGGACGTTTCGAAAACAAGAGGCCGAAATGTCGTTCTGGAAATGTTGTTGCAGGAATGTTGTTTTGAAATTTTTGTAACTTCTTGAAACTTTAATGAAACCTTGGTAGTTTAATTGGGCACTATAAAACATCCTAAATCCATAGGAAACCTATCTCCAAAGTAAAAAATGAAGGAAAAAGAAGATCCAAGCGAGCGGGAAGGTGAAGCCCGAAAAACCCAAGAATTAGCCACTTTTAAAATTTAGGGGTGAAATATGGTCAGCCAAAAATGAGACTTTGAAGGGCATGTTGACCAACTAGGACATCAAAATGAGGGGCACACAAAATGAGGCAGGAGCAAAGCAGCCCGTCGGGAGTGAAAAAAGAGGGTCCCTACGTACAACGGGGCGTGTGTGCAAAATATGCACAACAAATGGCAACTCGCTGGGGGAAATTCTCTAGAGCATTTCGATGACAAACTAGAATCACGAACCCAAAATCTCTAGTTCTAACCTTCATGCTAGGGAAAACAAGTCAGATGCTTAACCAAAGGATCAAAACCACTAGTTAACCCAACCTTCAATATGCTGAAAATCCAAATGTGTGCAATTGTGTTAATTCCCATCCTTCAGTTGCTGCAAGAACCCAAGCTCCATCAAGTTAAGCTACGTAGTTTATTTTAATTTGAAAAGTATCTAGGACATCACCACACTGCCAGTCAGGCGTCCATAGCCCCGATGAGCTTGTCGCTGTGATTCTCCCAAACATTGCTCTATTGTCGGTCGAGCGTCCATAGCCCCGGTAGAGTTGCTCGTATACCCCCTGAAAAGTTGAATTTCTCTTCTTTTGATTTTAAATATTTTTCTTTTTTTCTTTTGTTTCTTTTCTCTTTTCAGTTCTTTTATTTCAACTTGCAAGCAATGAAGCTCGCACTCAAGGCTGAGAATCACAGTGGCGCTGGAGCATAATTTTAGATTTTTCACTTAACTAGACTTCACAAAGGACCTACAGTGACCATTAGATCCTTAAAATATGTGAGAGATATAAGATTCCACAATACTTCATAATCAGACCAACCAATGACTTATCCACTTTGAATCAAACATCTAGATCACTTGATACTAACAGAAGATCCTCACCATCCACTCTGAAAACTTGATTAGAGTTTAACAAAGAAATATACAGAACAACCCTAGGAAATAAGAATGGTTTTTGTGCACACAGATGTGCCAAGCCAAAAGCATAGGGACCCCGAGCAAAGTAGCGACAAAGCGAGAGCAAACAAAAGAAAACAAAAGCAAACGAAAAGAAAACACCAAAACCAACCAAAGCAGGACAACGAAGAAACTACTCTAAAGCAAGAAACCTACAACAAACAAACTAACCTAACAAAGCAGGAAAAAAAGTATTTACAGGAAACCTACACTACTCAAAATGAGTTATGTACAAAGATATTTACAAAGAACTATGTTCAAGTAAGGTGAGCTGACACTCATGCCCATCGGATTTCGCAATGCATGTACAAGAAAAAATGTAATCGTTATAGTTCTCAACCATGCAGATTTATCCTTATGTTCAAAGAAAATAAATTCAATATGGTAGGATTCAAAATTTGCCCCAACATCATGAAGAATCAACAATTGAGGAGGCTCATTAAACCCATGATTAATCCATAAACACGTTCGTTTTTTCTCATTCCCATAATCAAAATGATAAGTGTAGCTATGAAAATTAACATGAGCAAGAAATGATAGAACCTGGATTTCATCACATGGAGGTGGCAACATTTGACAATCAAGAGCAAGCACTGCATCGTCAGTCTTTGCATCAGCAACCTCGGGCGGGCATGGTGGAGGGTGCAACACTTCGGAAATTAATCTTGCATAAGGTTGGAAGAATGGGGAAGCAAACACCTCTTTTGATCTATGTGTGGGATCCACAGGCTCCACTGGCAGTTGTTCAAAAAGAAGTACTTCTCCACATTGATCATTCACAAACTTGGGATCCACTTGATTGTTGTCTCGAAAAGGCAACACACTATCTCATCTCCTTTCCCAAGTGTCGACCTTATCTTCATGATTCTCAGTGTCATGGGATGATGACATGTACGAATCTGTCCTATTGCAGCCATCTGAATATGAAGGAGGATCAACAACGATCATGGCGGAAGGACTCCAAGTTGCATCTTGTAATCGACCTGGTGCTTCATCTCTGTTGGAAGCTATCTCAACACCCTCGTCTTTGTCTTCTTCTATTTGTTGTTCATGCAACTCATCATGATGTTCACTCATTTCCCCTTGCTCACTATCACCATAAATGGAGAAGGAACCCCTCTCCCAATTTGGAAACTCTAGTGCATCACCATTCAGAGGCTCAAGGAGTATGTTTTTATCGCTACCGTCTTCTAGGATGTGCTCTTCCTTGACATGAGCACACCTCTATAGTACAACTCCCAATGGAAAGAAGTCATCAATTGATGGCACCTCATCAAGGGGACCAAAATCTACCATGCAATCTCCCTCCAAGGACTCGCCATGACGCCCATCATCCATGGTGCACAAATGCTCTTGAAGAGGGAGAAATTATTGATGACTGGTGGACAACATTCCTGTTTGATCTACTTCATCACTCAGAAGCTCGAGATTGTATTGTTGTCCTACTTCTATTATTGTCCCAACATTGTCTTGAGGACTACCTTTAGCTAGGGTATCATTTGGCTCGGGCTCTTGATCTTCATGTTCCATCTGGGCAACAAGTAGAGGATGTCGGGCGTTTGGCTGCTTTGCTTGTCTTCTAACTTTTTGGATGGCTTCTTGGCATAGCTCACATGTGAACTTCAAGTGCGATGAATTATGGAGCCTGCACCAATTTGGTAGCAACAATACCTCCAAATCCACTTAACGTTTTATCTCAGACCAATCCTTTGCTAATCTAGAGACGAGCTCATTATATCTATCCATGATTGGGTTCTCATCATCATTTGAAACAAAAATCTGGTAATGAACAACTGCGACTTGTAATTTTTTCCACTCCAAATTTGTATTTTTAGATTCTCGATCACTGTTATTTATGAAGGAGAGGTCCTCTAGTCTAATCTCAATTATGTCTTCATTATCATTTTTTACTGTCCCAAGGCTATCAACCTCTTCCTCTTGCTGATTTTCAGCATCTTCATTGCCTACCCCAACATATACTGCTGCAAACTTCATTGATTCAACCTCAACTGCCAATGACTCCTCTTCTCGAGTGGAGGACTGCCCATTATTGATGAAGGAGAGGCTTTTCAACTCCATTCCTAGTGAACCTTCACCAAAACTTTTTGCTGTCCCAATGAAATCAACTTCTTCCTTTTCATTTCCAGCTTCAACTTTTGTTGTCCCAACATCTATTTCTGTGGAGCTTCTTGGTCTATATGCAATGTGTTGTCTTGCAGATGTTGACAACTCCTTTTCCTCATGGAGTGACTCATCCTTATCGAAATTTGGTTGCTCCAACTCATTATGTTTGCACACGATGGACAAGTAAATTTTGAATGTGGTGCATTATGAAATCTGCACCAAGTATACATCAAAACCTCCTCCAATCTTGGTCTATCTTTGCTGCCCAAACATTCTTGGATCAACTCTTCAAATGCCTTGGCTTCCATACTAGCCATTTCCTCTTCTGGATCTTTGAGTGCCAAGGGCTGGTATATTTCTCAAAAGGGAATGTCTCCTTGCAAGACTCTTTCAATTCTACTCAAGAAGGTTAGACACTCTAGTTCATTGTGCATGTGGGTGCCATGAATTCTACATCTATCTGCCAATGTAAACTTCTGCAATGGCCTCTTCAATCTCCTATTTAAATTTGCATGTAGCTGAGCGATGCTAATTTGCACATGCTGCTCCATTTCAACTTAGTTGTTGTTTTCCTTCAAAATATTCTGATTTTACGTTTCAACATTAATAGAGATCTCTCTATCTCAAATTTCTTCTTTGAAAGTGCTTTTTCCAACATTCAACATTCAACTTTGTAGCCTCAACATGTCATGCCCTCCTTCTAGTGCTAGTTCTGTTGATGGTATTTTCATGCACTTCACAACACAAGTAATACGTAGGTGCATCACCTTTCTTAAAAGACAATCTTCCACAATTAAATTGCAGAACACTATCCCAAGGTCTCTTAGATGTCAGGTCTTGATAGTGCTTGGAATATCTCAATTGATTTATGTGATTTACTGGAATCACAAGGTAGACTTACAAATGAGTTACAAAGTGGGGAAGATGGATCTGAAAATGGAGCTCTTAAGATGGGAGAGTTGTTGAGCGTTTGTTACAGGTTCAAACAACAATCTAGAACTCCATTTCAACATTGGATTTAGCTTTATAATGTGTAATGAACCTTGCCTAAGGTTAATTATTAAAAAAAAGAAAAAAGGGTAGGGAAGAGAGAAGGTTCTTGGATATGAAACTACGAATGAACAGTGATCATGGAGGCTGCTACAGTAGACAAACTTCCTAAACTGGGTTTTGTTTGGCCAAGAGGATCCTACAGTTACACAAAACCAGTGCAATCTTCTAAGGACTGCAGATTTTTAGTTTGCATACACACATCATGAACATGCAAGTGGACTAAGTTGCAACAATCAAATAAAAAAGCCCAGACTAACTTTGCACAACAACTTGTCATCAATAAGTGCCAAAAGTATGGGCTGAAAGCTCATCAAATACTATAACAACAAACACCATCATCACTTCCATTCAAGAAACTAACAACTAAAACTAACTTGGAAAGTAGAACCATGCACATATAATGAGAAAACTCAAAAGTAACACCCATAGATCATGCAATGATGCTTTCTATTGTTGTAGAATATTTTTACAACTCTCCAACCTTTTACAAATGAGGGGGAGACCCCTATTTATAATTTTCCAAAGCCCAAATGAATGGCTATGATTGAGTTATATTGTGTGGCTCAAATTTAATTATATTAGGACTTCACCTACCCCATAATATTCAACAATTTAAAATACATATGTTGTCCTTTTCCTATTTTGTCTTGTAGTGGCCAGTCACTGTAGCAGTTTTGTCTTCTAGCTGATTTCCCCTTTACTGTAGCTGAAACTGCTTGAAAGTTGCCTCCTCCCGATGGACTTGCAACATTATCCATTGGATCAAATGGGTCAGTCGAGGATTGGCATCAATGGATTGGTTGCCCCTGATTCAGGCAGACAACCCCCAAAGATCATCATCATCTGGTGGAAAGTAGGACAACCCCCTTTGCATTTTGTCATGACTTCCTTGGCATAGGCCTTCTTCTGATGCTAGTTCTATTGATGTGCACCATGAGGAGAGGTGGGCATAAAATGAATGGTGATAGGAGCCACATGCTTTTCCTTGTTCATATTTCTCAATGGGTCTCCCGACGGACCAACGATAGGCTTCTTGAAACCGGAATCGAGAGGCGGGAATGTTGTTTTGAAAAGGGTGAATAAGGCATGGCGACCCAGATGGTATCTTCCGGTTGTAAATTTGGAATTAGAAAGGTCCAAGGAGGATAAGATCCAATTTTAGCATCTGGGTCGAAGTCCGTTTTCAAATCGGAGGAGCGCTTGGATGTTCTGAAAACAAGAGGTCGAAATGTCATTCTGGAAATGTTGTTTTAAAAATGACGAACAAAGCATGGAACTCTGGATGGTATCTCCTACCTGCAAATTTGGAATTTGAAAGGTCTAGGGAGGATAAGATCCAATTTTAGCATCTGGGTCAAAGTACGTTTTCAAATCAAAGGAGCGTTTGGATGTTCCAGAAACAAGAGGTCGGAATGTCTTTCTGGAAATGTTGTTTTAAAAATGATGAATAAAGCATGGAACTCTAGATGGTATTTCTCGGCTGCGAAATTTGAATTTGAAAGGTCTATGGAGGATAAGATCCAATTTTAGCATTTGTGTCGAAGTCCGTTTTCATATCAGAGGAGCACTTGGACGTTCCAGAAACAAAAGGTCGGAATGCCGTTTTGGAAATGTTGTTTTGAAAATGACGAACAAAGCATGGAACTCCAGATGGTATCTCCCGACTGGAAATTTGGAATTTGAAAGCTCCGAGGAGGATAAGATGCAATTTTAGCATCTGGGTCGAAGTCCGTTTTTAAATCGGAGGAGCGCTTGGATGTTCTTGAAACAAGAGGCCGAAATGTCGTTATGGAAATGTTGTTTTGAAAACGGCGAACGAAGCATGGAACTTTGGATGGTATCTCCTAGTTGCAAATTTGGAATTTGAAAGGTCCAGGGAGGATAAGATCCAATTTTAGCATCTGGGTCGAAGTCCATTTTCAAATTGGAGGAGCGCTTGGACGTTCAGGAAACAAGAGGCCGAAATGCCATTTTGAAAACGATGAACAAAGCATGGAACTTTGGATGGTATCTCCCAGCTGAAAATTTAGAATTTGAAAGGTCCGGGGAGGATAAGATCCAATTTCAACATTTGGGTCAAAGTCCATTTTCAAATTGGAGGAGTGCTTAGACATTCTGGAAATAAGAGGCTGGAATGCCGTTTTGGAAATGTTGTTTTTAAAATGACGAACAGAGCATGGAACTTCAGATGGTATCTCCCGGCTGAAAATTTGGAATTTGAAAGGTCTGGGGAGGATAAGATCCAATTTTAGCATTTGGGTCGAAGTCCATTTTCAAATCAAAGGAGCGCTTGGACGTTCCGGAAACAAGAGGCCGGAATACCGTTCTGGAAATGTTGTTTTGAAAATGATGAACAAAGCATGGAACTCCAGATGGTATCTTCTGGCTGCAAATTTGGAATTTGAAAGGTCCAAGGAGGATAAAATTCAATTTTAGCATCTGGGTCGAAGTCCATTTTCAAATCAGAGGAGCGCTTGGACGTTTCGAAAATAAGAGGCTGAAATGCCGTTCTGGAAATTTTGTTTTGAAAACGACGAACATAGCATGGAACTCCGGATGGTATCTCTTGGCTACAAATTTGGAATTTGAAAGGTCTAAAGAGGATAGGATCCAATTTTAGTATCTGGGTCGAAGTCCGTTTTCAAATTGGAGGAGCGCTTGGATGTTCCAAAAATAAGAGGCCAAAATGCTATTCTGGAAATGCTGTTGCAGGAATGTTGTTTTGAAATTTTTGCAAATTCTTGAAACTTTAATGAAACCTTGGCAGTTCACTTGGGTACCAAAAAACATCCCAAATCCATCGGAAACCTATCTCCAAAGTCAAAAATGAAGGAAAAAGAAGAACCAAGCGAGCGGGAAGGCGAAGCTCAAAAAACCCAAGACTTAGCCACTTTTAAAATTTAGGGGCGAAATATGATTAGCCAAAATTGAGACTTTGAAGGGCGCGTTGACCAACTAGGACACCAAAATGAGGGGCACACAAAATGAGGCGGGAGCAAAGCAGCCCATCGAGAGCGAAAAAAGAGGGTCCCTGCCTACGACGGGGCGTGTGTGCAAAATATGCACAACACCAGGAGGGTTCACAAATTTTCACTAGATGTTTTTGTTGAAGTAATTTTAATAAGTATTATGGATTATGTAAGCTTGAAGTAGCCTCATATCTTAATCTTGGAGTAGCTTTAGATATTAAGTCCAACAACATTGTGTTCTATTTTAGAACTTTCATTTTGATTCAACAAAGTCATCAGGGTGTTCGCCATTTTTGGATTCTCTGTGTCTATCCATTTCATCAATTGCTCCACTTGAGTTAAATATGTTGGTAAGGCCAATCACAACAAAATAAATTTAGGATGTAATATTCTACACATATTGAAACCAAAATTAGCTCATTCAATTGTTAAGAGCTAGAGTGTCATTCTAAGAAGACATTGAATTCTACTGCTACTGATACAAATAGTCCATAAAGCCAAGTACCGTACATTAATAATAAAATATAAATGTAAATAAGTATAAGATTAAATAAATATATTATATTAATAACAATATGCATTAATAATAAAATATAAATGTAAATAATAATTTTAAATGATTTTGTATTAAATAAAATACAAATCAAATCAAATGACAATATAAGATAACTATAAAAAAATGGATAACTATTTAAACATAAAATTTATATAATAATTTTGTTAAATAATAATATGTATAATATAATATAAAATTCAATAAATAATAGGGGCGAGGGGCTTAGCTCGATTGGCTAAAGCATCTTGTTGCAAGTAAGAGGTCATGAGATCTAGATGTTTTTGTTGAAGTAATTTTAATAAGTATTATGGATTATGTAAGCTTGAAGCAACCTCATATCTTAATCTTGAAGTAACTTTAGATATTAAGTCCAACAACATTGTGTTCTATTTTAGAACTTTTATTTTGAGAAATTAAATGTTAGAATGATACATCAACTATTTTACATAGATTTATTAAAGATATATATGTTAATTTATATAAAAACAATCCAAATTAAATGTTAGAATGATACATCTTAAAACAAGACCAAAATAAATTTAAAACATAATGAAAAAATAAGACAAAAGACATAAAATGACTTGAAATTTTCATGCAATTTCTTTCTTGAGGTAATCTTTACAAGTATTATCATCATGAATTATAGAGTCTTGAGTACCCTCAATTTCTCAAATTTAGCTACATAGTGTTCTATTTTAAGGTGAGTCAAGGTATCCGTAATCCAAAATCCAAGGAGGGTTCATAAATTTTCACTGGATATTTTTGTTGAAGTAATTTTAATAAGTATTATGGATTATGTAAGCTTGAAGTAGCCCCATATCTTAATCTTGAAGTAACTTTAGATATTAAGTCCAACAACATTGTGTTCTATTTTAGAACTTTCATTTTGACTTCAACAAAGCCATCAGGGTGTTCACCATTTTTGGATTCTCTGTGCTTCGCCTGAGTTAAATATGTTGGTAAGGCCAATCACAACAAAATAAATTTAGGATGTAAAGTTCTGCACATATTGAAACCAAAACTAGCTCATTCAATTGTTAAGAGCTAGAGTGTCATTCTAAGAAGACACTGGATTCTACTGCTACTGATACAAATAGTCCATAAAGACAAGTACCATACATTAATAATAAAATATAAATGTAAATAAGTATAAGATAAAATAACTATATTATATTACTAACAATATACATTAATAATAAAATATAAATGTAAATAATAATTTTAAATTATTTTGTATTAAATAAAATACAAATCAAATCAAATGAAAATATAATATAACTATAGAAAAAATGGATAATTATTTAATCATAAAATTTATATAATAATTTTGTTAAATAATAATATGTATAATATAATATAAGTTTTAATAAATAAACTTTTCAATAATAATTATGTCATAATAACAAGTTAATATAATATAAATTCTACTATTTGAACTTTTATGGGAATTACCCATCTTTGGGTGATACTTACTTATAAAAAAAATAAAAAAATAAAAAGATATTATTTATATTTATATAATATTGTATTTATATTATATAAATTAATATTTGTATTATTTATATTTTATTGATTATTTATATTATTTATATTTATATCCTTTATTTTTATATATTATTTATACTTTTATATTATTGTATTATTCATATTATTTTATTATTATTTTAAATTAATTTCATTTATATTAATCTTATGCTAAATAAAATAATGTAATGCAAAATAAAGGCCTCAACAAAGATAAATTATTTAATAAGATATTTATTTAAAGTTAAGATTAAGATTCATATACATATAAATTTAAAAATAGACATCTCCAAAAGATATTTCAACTATTTTATATAGATTTATTAAAGATATATATGTTCATTTATATAAAAAAAATCCAAATTAAATGTTAGAATGATACGTCTTAAAACAAGATCAAAATAAATTTAGAACATAATAAAATAAAGACAAAACACACTTTTCTCCTCTACAATACATACACCTATTATAAAACCATTTCAATTAAAAAATTTATAAAGAACCAGAATTAAATATCTAAGACTATCTAGCTAAAAATAAAATAAAATAAAATATAAAACAATACAAATACTCAAATTTAGCAAACCAAGCGTCCTCACATTTGCAAATAAAATTAACTTTGAACATATGTGGGTAGTTTTTTTCTCAATTTATTTTTCTGATTTTCCAAGGTGGATGGATAAAGTAGACCAAAGCAGGACAACGAAATCAAAATTGCTTTAGATTAATGCTTCTCGATCACAAACTCATATGTCATTATGGGATTATCATCGGAAAGAAAAACCAACAAGGAATGGGAGTAACAGCAGCGAGAACAACAACAGGCACAGGATTTGTGCAAGCCAGCCTTCCATTCCGTAGTAATAATGGAAACACAAACCCAAAGAGGACTAGATTTCATTCAACTTTTATTACTACCGGTTGCAGTGCTTCCAAAGAGGGAGATAACAGAGCGATGTCATCATCCTCATCATCATCCAATTTAATTAACAGCGTGGGCAAGAGGCTTCAGAGCTATTTGGACACTTATAGAGAGAAGAACCCTTTTAAAATGAGTTCCAATATCGATACAGAGTGGGACTGGGAACGATGGCAGGAACATTTTGCAGACATGGAAAAAGACGAGACCCTCATTTCTGTTTTGAAGGTAACCCTGCTTCAAATTCCACATTGAAGTTCTTTTTAACTTTATTTTATAAAGTTTTAATTTTCAAATTTGTTTTCTGGTTAATCAGGGCAGGGGCAATATTTTTTTATTTTTAAAAATGTTCTCTTTTCATAAGGCAGGGGAAACGTACCATTTAAAAAATTAATCCCTTTTTGACTAGGGCAGGGTTAAACCTTTGGCTTAGATGCAGCATGAATTTGATGTGTGTTGAGGTACGCCATGCCCACAATTTGTTGAGGTGTATAATTCAATATTGAATGTCGTCAAATTCATCCAAAGCTTGTACCTGGGCTTGTCAGTATAGGTGCAATGCATTCAAAATTGGATGTGTTACCCAGAGCTTGTACTCGCCTTTTCTGCTGAGATGTGCGGCGCCCAGTATTGAGCGTGGTATGTTATTCAATTTTATACATACACATGTCGCCAAAGTCATCGAAACTTGAATGCAGAATATTACTCGATTTTATATATAAAACTGTCTCAATCTGATTCTATACATAAAATGTTCCATATTCACGAGTAGCTTTTGCTCCTGGCCTTGGCTGTTGAGATGTGCCTCACCGTGAATATAATTTAGTCTAAGTTGCCGTATCTGGTATGGGTACGATATGTCCGGCTAGGCATGTTTTGGGTATATCTGTACCAAATATATAATTAAGTTTAGAATGCCATATACCATGCATATGGTGAGCAAAATCATTACAAATTTCAAATTTTGAAATATGATATATTAATTTAAATTCAGTAATTTAATATTAAAAGGATAAAATTTGAATCTCATGATAGATAATCATTGTTTACTATTAAAATCATACAATTAGTAACTAGTTCAGTAATCAGCATCATATGGGTCATCATCAAAACCAAAATCATCATCCACATTAACATTAGATGATGCAAGTAGATTAGGAGAACCGCATGGAAGCCCACTACCACTTGGATGAAAAGTATGTTGGCTACTTAACTCCTTGAAAATTGAAGATTGTGTAACTGAAGAAAGATCAAAGTCAGTTCACTTTGGTTCTACATCTACAACTTTGTTGCCTCTTCCTTATACTCGTCATCTTTGTGAGTAAGAAGGTGCAAGTTGGAATACACGTAAACTAGCTCCTCTACATTACTTGATGCCAATTGATTGTGCTTCATTGAGTTGATGAAGGAGTATGTATTCCAATTCCAATTAGTTGAAGAAGAATTAGCAATCTATTGAAGAAAAGGGAGCTCTCATTAGAGTTGTTAAATTAATAAATTGTTAATCAAACTTCAAATTTGAAAATAGTAATTTTTAAATGAAAAATCAAATTTAGAGAGTGGTAAAAATTCATAAACTTACTTGGGATAAAATTTTGATTGCAAGAAGTTGGAGGTGTGGTAATTTGTGGCCATTGAGGTACCACCAAGAGTGAGCATCCTTCCCATACTTGTCATGGAGAGCGGAAACACTTTAACTAGTGGAGGCTGCAAAATCAACAAGCTCACTTGTAACTGCATCTTCTATATCAGGATCAGGGAAGAGTTTAGTAAGAGTTTCCCTAAACCCTTCGTTGACTTTTGCATCGTAGTATGGTGGCACCCTTGTTGGCATAGCAAGGATTTCTTCATTGTAATATTTAGGAGTGAATGCGAAGGCAAGAAGATGGAGTGGGATGGTCATTTTGTTTCACCATTGAACACAAATTGATTGCACGTCTTTGAAGAAGGTTTCTTTTAGGATCTTGCTCGTTTGTACTTATGATGGATTTCATCTTCTCAATCATCTAGTCAATGCCATCATAAACCTCTCTCAAGCATGGCTTATCCATGTCAATAAAGCGGATCATACTCATAATGGGCTTGGTTAAATTTAGAAGATATTCCATATGATACTACCAAGTGTCATCTAGAATCATTTGCTTTACATTTGTTGCCCTCTCAGTGTTGGATTGCCTCCATATGGACCATGATTGGCTGTTGACCATACCAGAAAGCACCTCTCGCACCTTCACAAGTTGTCTCAAGACGATTGTGTTGGATGCAAATCTAGTCTCAACAATTCATTTGAAAATAAGTAAATTTAAAAACAAAGAAGAATGCACAACTTTAAAATAAATAAATTACTAAAGTACATTATAAAACTAAAAAATTGCATTTTTTGAATTACCTTTAGTAGCTCTAGTCGTGAGAAAGATCTAAAAATAGCTTGTGACATGTGGTGGTTTGTGATGAACATTTGGATCTCTTCAACCTCAACATAGACTTGCTTGATTCAATTTATTTTTTGTACAGAACTTCTGTAGCATGAGGTTGAGTGAATGCATAGCACAAGGTGTCTAAAATTATGTGAGAACCAATTCTCAACTAACATACCAGCCACTTTGCAATTCTTTGCATTGTCCATTATGACTTAGACAACATTTTGAGGACCCACTTTGTGCATGCACTATATAAGAATGTCAACAATAAATTGTGTATCTTTCATCTGTACCTCACAATCCATTGCTTAGAAATAGCCCTCATTTTTCTGTTTTAAGTTTCATATTTCTCATGACCTTTCTAAATATCTCCAAAACAAAACATTATCCATACTTTCCTGTTTATCTTAAGAATTAAAGCACTGAGGATGGTATATGTTATATTGCTGAATGGTTCTGTGCATTTATAAATGTTTATAAAATATGATAGTGTGCTATGTTAGTTATGGTAATTAATGACGTGGAGATACTTTTGAGAAACTCTAACCCCTTTGTAGCAAAGGACTAGTCATCTGCAACAAAGGTTGTTTGTCAACCTGCAACCAAAGGAATGTTCGCTTACAGCAAAAGGCACAGTCGTCTGCAGCTGAAGGAATCAGTAGCCAAATATTGTGGGAGTGGTTTATTCATAAATCATTCTCTTTATCACTGATTCCGTCAACAACAAGGAAGATATCTGCGAAGATAAGAAGGAATTTATGACAGCAGTAGATCATGGTTCATAAATATGAATTATGCTCTGTTCTGCATGTTATCAATTTATAACTACTTTCTTTATGATGAAGAGTTATAATAGGACTATGATACTTGCACCTCTACATGATTAGTTTTCTATTTGTATTTTGCTTAGGATTGGAATAAGTCCTCTCCCCATGTTTGTGGATGAGTTGACATTTTTTGTTAAGTTGTTTACAGTCCAAAAAATTAGACTGTCTAGATCATGTATATATGGCAGATCCTGTATGAGTCGAGGATCTAGTAGATTTTGCTATCATCACTCTTGTTATCAATACTGTTGTCATAAAGCTTTGAGTTACAATTCCAAAATGCAATAAAGAAAATCAATTTAGTCAATTAGATGGATTCTTGAGTTGATATTTAATTAAGATATTGTGAGATTGCAATTGCCCAAGCAAGGGACACTTGAGGTAACTACAATACTCTTCGTAGTTTAGATTGTTTGTTAATGATTTGTTAGAATAGATTGTTAATAGCTGTGTTCCTTGATTTGATTTAAATTGATAAATAACAATCATTTGATTATCAACAGTTACTTAATAATAGTTGCATCGGCAAATAATTACAACACAGTTGAAGTATTCGGTTACAATCCCAACATGAACATCTACTTGTGTCATGCCCCCACAAATTTAAAATCCAAACATAGGTTGAAGCAAAACCAGATTGCTATAAACCATAGTCGTCCCTCACAAGGCAGCGATGAGAAGAAATAAAAGAAAGCGATTATTTAATGAAGGGGATGCAATTAAATTAAATAATGCTCAAACCCAAAAGACACCTCTCTTAAAACAGCAATCAAGATAATAATAACTAAGGGTGCTTGACGAGATCCCGGGGACTATGGATGTTGGGGAGCAGCCCTGTGCTTTGGAGAAGAAGATGGACACGCTCAACAAAAGGTTTCGTGGATTGACCCGCTTCACAATGAAGTTGGGCCACTTCGTTACAAGCACTCTATCCACTGTAATCAAGGAGGAGCTTGAGGGCAATAATGCCCTAGAGAACCAAGACTGGGTCGGTGATGATGCTGTGGACCTCCTGTTTAAAAACTGGGACAATGCCAGTTAGCTGCTGCCTGTGCCGGTGTTCTGTTGTTTGGCTGTCTTTTTGTGGTTTCTGTGCTGTTAAAGTGCTGTCTCTGTTCCTTTTTGGTTTACTGTTAGTTTTTTAGACTTGCTCCTTTTTGGCCCTTGTGGCTCGTTGTGAAGGGTACAACACCCTGTAAATGTTGCTTATCTTTTCAAAAACTAAGGGTGGCGGATTTCATAAATGAACAATTTTACAAGGAATAATGTTAATCAAATTAATTATTCCTATCTGCAATTAAGAAGGCATTAACAAGGAGTCATGTCCCTTGGCGAATTCATATCTTGAAAAGTTATGACCCTCAGCCATATCGTGGTGTAAAGGGTGAACAATTCAAGGCAGAGAAGGCATCGATTGGAGAGAGAATTACTCAATTTGGAAAATCAATAATTAATGAATATTGAGGCAGCGATCATCTGCAGATATAAACAGATAGCAGGGAATAGAAGTCTGCATCCTCCAAGTTAGAAATAATCAATTATTTAGCATTTGTGTAGCAGTCCGATTTCCTAAGTTGGTACGAGATCTGATTTACAGTTATATGGTGCAGCATAATTTGATATAAGTGATTGTGATTATTTAATTAGACACTATGATACATTGCTGTTATGACTGCTTCCTTATATCAGTAAATATGATTAATATTTGTTTGACATAAGTCTTAATGTTTTAGCCATGATAGAGGGGGCCGAGATTACAAGAGAAAAACAATGATGGGGCACTCTCCTAGGTACACCACCTCATGATGGGGGACCAAGTAGTCCCAAGGAGGCCAAGGGGGTACCAATGGTACAATGCCTTGGGCTTAGGAGAGATGGCATTTTCGGGGCACCTATTGTAATCTCACCCCTCCATCACCGTGAATCAGCACAAGAGGTCAAACCATAGAGAGAGGGAAATGGTTGGTAGGATGAGGGGATAACGGAAAGGGCACACCTCACTAGGTAGGCCACCTCATATGGATGATATGGGCCACATGAGGCCAAGAGGGATGGTATATCCACTCTTGGGCCTAGGGTAGAGGACTTGAGGCTCCCCATCCAAGTCACATTCTCCCATGCTCTCCTATGGTTGAGCCCTCCAAGGATATTAAATGCTTTGTGATTGAATTAGTAATTTGGCCATGAGTTCACTAATATTTAATAATGATAATCAACTAATTAGTATTATTGTGGTAAATGGTTATAATTTGCTAATCAATGTGACTGTGGTAAATGGTTTCTAATTTGTGTGCAAGGCTTCAATTAGGTGAAAGTTATTCTCTTACCCATTTGTTTGAAAATTAAGGATTTAGGGCATTCCCAATTAGGGGACATTACAACCTGCAACAATTGTCAAATAGTTAAGTTTATAAGATAGGTTTTTCTTTTAGTCGAGTTTACCTTCAGTCAAGTCTTCTATACACAATCTCTAGGACAACTTAGAAATCCTTAACTGCATATACAGTGCTAGCACCATCCAAGAAAATACGATTCCCTGGTTGACATAATTAAATGTAACACACTTAAGTCAGTAAGTTGCTTAATAAGGGATTTTTTGGTCCGTTGAGTCAAATGCATGCCCTTTCTACATCAATTTATTGGACATAAATGGAGTTAGACAACTTTTAGAAACATTGCTCCTTTAGGGCACATTGCAATCACATTGATTAATGGTCTATTTTTTGCATACTTCCATCTATCGGAAATGATAGACACGTCCGTTTATTTCCATGAGGCCTTAATGGGAGCTAATGAAGTTTCTATATGTTTGACCTCTTTTGACAATAAGGTGTTATACATCATCTCATAGTTTGGGCTCGTGTACCCTTTTGGAGCTTCATTTACTTTTTTTATCATGTCTTGCCAATACGGTGATCAAACAAAATTGAAGGACAAACCATTTGCACAAAGGCATCTTGCAATGGTTTGGTCAACAATCTCTCTAGCATCAATATTAAATGCCCTCGCCAATGGTTCCTTTGCTCTCTTCATGTTACTGACATTCCTACCCAAAAATGGGTGGCTTCTACTACAATATCAAAGACGACACTATGAGTATGAGATGGAGAAGTAGGTGGCCTCTGTGAGCACCTTCCTCTCCTCAAAGGATGCTTTGTTCTATTGACAACTCTTGCATCTAGTTCCTCTTGCTCTTTGATATATTTTTCTATTTTATAAGCTATTATAGGTACACTAGGTTTTCTTGGATAGGATTTGCTTCCCAATCCAAGAATGGCACACAAATGGCCTTTCACCTGACTATAGGAACTTGTATATCACTTATCACACTTGCTACATATCCAACATATTTCCTACCATGTAGAATTTGCTCTACCATTTCTACATGCGTCCACAAAGGTGAATTCACCTCCACAATGGTGAATTTGAGTCACTTTGACAAAGGTGAATTTGAGTCAATTTTGAAGGAGGGTTTATTGACGGAACTAGAATTGGTTGTCATCATAAAAATCTACGTGCAATAGGTATGAAAAAAGAAGTCTGAACAATGAAAAACAAAGTTTAAACAATTTACAAAACGTCTAAATTTTATGATTCATGCAAAATTGCAAATAAAAATTATATATTGCATTATTTAATAATTACTAATTTAAACTTTAATAAACTTATATAAAAGTTGATGTATTGCATATTATTTATTACGCACATTATTTGTCACTCTATGTGACAAATACAAATAAAACTAATATAAAAAATAAATTAAAATTAAAATAGTTAAACAATTTACAATAAAGATTAGTAATTCCTATAATACATTGTATTAGTTTTACTATTTTGTTTTACTCATACAAATAAAGTATTAAAATGATGTAATTATTATTTAAATATAATATTTAATAAGCTATATAATATACTGTATTTTATTTTGTATAAGTCTGTATTCAATATTTAGTATTTCATTAAATATTATTATATTATAGTATACTATTTATTTTTTAATAAATACTTTGAAATACAACTTAATGTCTATATTAAATATTAAATACAGATTTAATAATGTTTTTAGTATTTATTGTAGTCCTGACTAAATAGTGTGTTTTTTAAGGTTAATGTTTGCCCTAGTTTTGACTATGTTAAGTTATCAACTATATTTTTTAATATTCATGTTTGCCTTGGTTTGGAGTTGCAGTGCATACGGTTAAAAATGGCATGAATCATGTGTAAGTTTAATAAATTCATTGAATATACATTTAAAAAAGGAGTCTGAATCGTTGTTGATCGTTAGTTGCCTACAAATAGATGAAACACATCTTTGGTTTCACCACGAAATTGGAAAAAACCTTCTGTATTGGCATCTTGTGCAAAAAAAAAGAAGGAAAACTTTGAATTGGTCCAAGAAATGCTTCATCTTAGGGTTTTTTTTAAAAAGAGAGTCAAACCTATGCTTGGAATCGGTTTGGAAATGGTCTAGAAATGCATCACTGCTTGAATTGCGTGGGTACCAGAAGCTTTTGATGGATTTGTTTCAGCACCAAAAAAACCGATCCCTAGATAAATTTGTAGGTGTTTCAGATTGTATTCCAATTCGGGGACATTTCGTATCCGGAATCCCCAGGGAAGTATGCCGATTCAGCAATGTAGGATTTAGTGTGTTAGTCAATTTATTAATAAACATGTAGCCAAATTCACTAGAGTTTCTCATTGGTATATGTGTGCATCGCCCAATTTTGGACAAGATATATTATTCAGTCCCATACATTACCATGTCATGAAATTGATTTAGAACTTGTACTTGGCCTTATCAATTTAGGTTCTACTACGCCCAAAATTTGATGCACTGTATTATTCATCTTTATACATAAGCATGTCCTCAAATTCACCCAAAGCTTATGCTTGGCCTTGTCTATTGAGGTAAATTGCACCCAAAATTGGATGTAGCATATTATTTAATTTTATACACAAACATGTCCCCATATTTAGCTTGGTCTTACACTTGGCCTTGGTGTTGAGACACACTGCACCAAAAATTGAATGTGATATTTATTCAATTCTATACATGAACTCGGGGTGTGCTATGAAATCTCCTTAGATTTATCACTTGAAGTTATCCCAGTTGACTTATTCCATCTTAAAGGTGAAAAAAAAATGTTGGGATAAGATGGAATCTGAAGTTTATCCCAATTGACTTATTCCTCCTGAAGCTTGAATATGTAAATCTTGAAACAAGATTTCTTGTGGATTTTGGCATATGTTTAATGCATATAGACATCATTCATTGGGCCTTTTGATTTTATTATTTTAATTTTTACATGTTTATTTCTGAAACCCAATTTCCTTAGTCAATAATTCAAGTAGATTCATCTAACTCTTGTGCAATTCTTTTCCATCATCTTCTACCTTTTGCTTCTTTTTGTTAGGAAAATAGGGTCAGGCTTCATAGATATAAGCTACCACAGAACATATTGGCCTCTATACCAAAGCATAGCATTAGGTTTAAGTGTTTTTGACATAATCCATTTTATGATTAGTATCTGGACTTGCAGTTGGCAAGTTGGTGTCAACTTTCAACTTGGGTGGGCCTTAGCACTGAGTTAATTTAAATAATTATTCATATATAGGAAAAATCACAAAAAATGAATTTCATTGTTGTCCACCAGTGAAAATTTAAGAAAAAATTCTGAACTCAAATCTACAGTTGAAAATCGTTGCTGACTGGCAAAATTTGTTCACAAATATGCCATTCATGATGAAAATTCAGCTCCATGGAGGAGAAAGGAAAAGAAAATTGTGCATTTGGATTTCTTTTTAGGTGCTTTTATTCTCATTCAGATGGTAGCCTAGTCTTACTAAGTCCGTTGTGTCTCTGTAAGTTTAGCCAGGTCAATCCATTTCAGCTTCTCTTGAATCACCCAGGCTTTGTACTTGTCAGTTTTTCTGAGTCTTTGTTGCATATGGTAACTCTAATTTTTTTAAGATCTGTCTGACCCTTGATGGGCCTATCAGGAGGTATTTTTGCAACTACTTGTACTGTCCCTATATATTTGCTGATAGATATTTGCCTAAGTTTTTCTGCCATGTTTTCAGATTCAAAGTTGTGAAGAGAAATTGATTTGCAAGGATGTCAAAAAAGTTAAAAACCAATGAAAAATTTACCAGAAGATGAGTAAAAGTCAGGAATTTTCTCAAGAAACAATTATGATATTTCTATAAAAAAAGGAATAAATGGAAGAATATTTATTTCAACACAATGCCACCAGAATACCTGAATGAAAAACTTAATGAACTCACTGGTTTGCTCCATTGAACTCCCAATGCTACAAAAATTACTTGTAAGGACTGATGTGTAATGTTTCTAGCAAATATGGTTAACCAATTTGAGATTCTGGTTTTGAAGGATTCTGCAGGATGTTGCCAATGCTCCAAGCAAACTGCCAATAATCCTTTTTGACTTGTTTCAATCAAGCAGCGTACTCTGTTTTCCTCCAGTTTACTGTTCCAACTTAAATGTGCCAATTGATATAAATAAGATGGTTTGTATTTACTGCAATAGAACTCAGACCTCACTAAAGAGAGCTCAAAAATATTTTATATTTACACTAAAATGTTTCTAATCAAAATGCAACATAAGGAATTCTTACGACCTTAACTTTTTATGGAAAATGACAGTGAGTGAATAAAGAGAAACTTCATGGCTTTAATGCCATGAAAGAACTTGGTATAGAACAACATTATGCACAAACTGAAAAATTGGTCACAGTTGGATTTATCTTAGCGTTATGGCATGTGTAGATGTCTTCTACACTTCATCAAGTTAGAACTTTATCCCAAACTTATTTTTATGAGGTGCCAGTGACATTTGGAATGCATCAATTGTTAGTGTTTCTTAGATCAGATTGAACAATACAAGTACTTAAAGAATTGCAACACATAAGACAATGAACACACAAAGATACCCTGGGAAAACCCTCCACTTGAGGGAGAAAAACCCAGCAAATTAGTCTCTTCTATAATGTATAACAAATGACAGAAATCTGCTTACAACACAGGCCCAACAATGGCCAATAGGGAATTACAATGAAGTCGCACTTCTCCTTGATGCACAAGATACAAATGAATCTGTTCTCCCTTGAGATTGGACTGCTGCTAAGAATGCGAATTCTGCTCTTGAACAATAAATGCGAACTTCTGCTCTTGAAGGATAAGGTGCGAACTTGCTTGATCAAATCGAATTGAATGATACAATGATAATGACCTTATATTTATACATCTTAGGCGCCTCTTCATTTAGGTCGGCCTTTCTTAGGAAAACATAACAATGAATATATATTGAGGTCGGCTCAAGTTAAGACAAGAATAAGCGAACCATAAAGGGTCGGCCCTTAACAAATATATATTGTTTGATATAAATTAAATAGCCGAGAGGCTATGCATTTAATTTATCTTTTCTTCTTGGAATTCGTGTGATGAAGTGCAGACCGTAGCTGCTATAACATCAACATCAATGACCTTCCTTTTGACATTCCACGCTTGACTCTTTGTATGCTCTTATTCTCATCATGTACATACAAATAAAATTTACAATTTACCTTATGATCGCCTAAAGTACTACATTTAATACAAGTAGTCAACGTGATAAAACTTAAAACACTAAAGATAAAATCAATCAGAAATCCTTGAGAGGATAGCAGATGGTTCCTTAAGAGCTATTTTTTTCCTATTGTTTGCTACAATGATAACCCTTTCTCTATTTTCTCCTACCTCTGGTATATCTGTTACTTACTGCAACAATCTCTACAAACAAGAATTTGCATTTGTTGTGACTTTGTTTTCCACTGGTGTAGATATTAAAAAACTGCTTGATACTGTAGCATTAAGGTTCCACCTTAAACTGTTTCAAATTTTTTCTTTATCTTTCCCTAACCTTCACTCCTTTTGTTTTGTAGAATGTCAATTTTTAAAGAGGAAAAATATGAATAGCCATTCAATGGGTTGTTTCTGAAATTTGATTATTATATCAGAGCCATTATGCGTATCCTAATTTCCATTTCAAAAACAGATCAATGAATCTTTTGCTAACATGCATGCTTTCTTGTAAATAGTCCCAACTAGATGATGCAATAGGGAGTGAAGATTTTCAGGAAGCATCTCGGCTGAAAAAAGCCATTGCAGCAATAATGGTAAATGACACTGTTGCTGAAGTTATGTCTGAACTTGAGGTAGGGAATATTGCTCAAAGTTTTGAAAATTTCTATAAAAGAATGGATTTATCATTTCACTTGGAAATTTGGTTTTGGTTCAATCCATACCTGCAAATTTTTGCAGAAAGCAATAGAAGAAGAACGCTATTTGGATGCAGTACGATTCCGTGATGATGCAGGTGCTGGTCTGGTAAGTCACTTCAGTATTATAAATTTATAATTGCTAAAGTACTCACAATTGTTATGATTTTTTTGGAATTTTCTGTTTTAATTTTTAGGATACTGTTTTTTATTTTGAAAACTCAACAGAGCATCTATAACTTATGTTATATCTATTGCTTACGATACTTAGTTTCATTCTTTTGTTGATTAAAGGAGATTATTTCTGTGTTTTTTGGAGAATGGGAGTTTTTTTTCTCAAGGCTTATCTTTTCATTTTGGAAAGGATTTTGAGCAGGCTTCAGATTTCCATTCTAATTGTGAGTTGTTCTAATTTAGCAAATTCTGTTGATGGATTATGGTTGTCTTTTCTCTGTTTTGCCTACATTTTATTCAAGTTTAGCATATTAATTTTTTGATGATAACTTTTTGCTATCTTTTTCATGAAAATGAGAATGGAGTCGATTATCTTTGTTGAGATGATTTTGTATTGTACAAGTTTTCTAAGATGCAGCAGAGAGGGATGATCTATGCATTCAAGGGATAAAACCCTGGCTCTTAGGAACTATTCAAGAAACAAATATAACTCAACAACAGGTGTTCACAAAACAAAGATTTCCTATGTTCCACCAAGTCTTTAGAACAGGGTGATGCGTTTCGGGGATGGATTTTTTTGAGGCCATTTTGGGGACAGCAGGGTACGGCAAAGGGAACAGCTATATAAAAATACAGAAAATTTTAAAAATGAAGGGAAGTTTCAAATATTCATACGATAACATTGATAAGGCATTCATCATATTGACATATATATTATAGAATCCTTAAAACACAACAATAGAGTTCACACGAGAGTTGAACAAATTAATATTTAATTGCTTCCATAATTCATTGTCAATGTGCATCTGATATAAAATTGCCCAAAGGCTACAAGTTTGCACTACAAATGTCAAAATGATAGTGTCACAAGTGTCAAAGTGACAAAGTCACAAATATCAAATTATAAAACATAGTGATGGAAAGTATGAAGCTGCCTCTTATCAGCATCTCCCAACACTGCATCAAAATCAGAGTCTGACACTGAGTCATTGTCACTATGAGAATGAGGGGTTGGCTCTTGTCTAATGGGGACTTAAACCAATCCCTCCTGTGTGTCCTCATCAATCTGGGTGGCATCCTTTGGATCAACATCACACCATAAAGTTGGAGTCTGCCAATACTTTAAAGTTTGACAGTCTTGAAGTTGCAAAGCACTATGCATGACCACTAACTTCTCTGCACGTCTAGGGGTCAACCTATTCCTCATGATAGAGTGAATAAAGTTGTATGTGGACCAATGCCTCTTTGTAGTAGAGGAACTAACAACCTGTGAAAGGAGGTGAGTAGCGAGCATCCTCAACTCTGGTGCATATTTGCCATGTCAATCCACCATCCAATAGGATCCATTTGGGCCAATGTAGCTCTATCTATTTTCGCCTCTGGTTTGCCGAATGTTGGACCACGAAGATTAGTAAAAGCAAGCCATTGTGTGCGAAGTAAACTTGACTCCTCAATTGAATACATCTTTCCAAGGGCCTTCATTAACCCTTCTTTTACCTCTTCATCATCACGAGGAAACCTACCAGATTTTGGTGCATACCATTTGGGATTGAGATCAAAGGCTGCCATATGAAGTGGGGTGTTCAGAGTGTTCCACCACCGCATCACAATGGGCTTAATGTGTTGCTCATACAATCCCAAATTAGGATCCTTGTTAGAAATTGCTTGCTTCATTTTTCTAAGCATGTTGTCAAATGTCTCATAAATCTCTCCAAGACTAATAGAGTCCATATCAACATGTCTAATGATATCCACGATTGGTGAAATGAAGGAGCAAATATATCTGCAAGTGCAAACCAAATTTGAAAAAAAGACAAGTTAAAAAATTAAAATCAGATTTTTCTTTTAATAAAATCAGCAATCAAATTATAAATTATAAATTTATGAATAAAATGAAAATCAGCAAGTTAATAAAAATAACAATATTTTACCTCACATTGGACCACCAATCATCATTAAGAACTTTTTGTTTGATGGTTTTTCCTTTTGCAGTGTTTGAAGTAGACCATCTACTCCACTTTGAATTAACCAACATCAACTATAGAGCCTCCTACACCTCAAGCATCCTATCTAACAAAATTAAATAACTGGCATACCTTGTCTTTGCAAGTTTGAGGAATTCTTTCTTTGAAAATTTCTTGAAGAGAGCAAGTGATGTGTGATTGCTGCAAATAAATATCTAAATATCTCTAGCTTATATCACCACCTGTTGCACCCAATCTATTTTCCCTATGTTTTTCAATGTGTTGTTCAACGCATGAATACAACAAGGGGCCCAAAAGATGTGCTTGTAAGCACCCTCCACCATCATGCCAACTAGTTTGCACACACGTGCCAAATCAGTGACCACCTGCATAACATTAGAGGCCCCAACCTCCTCTATAGCATCTCTCAAAATATGAAATTGGAATTCTGCATCCTTGCTAGTGATTTTTTTAGTGGCTAATAGTGGAAATTTGGGAATCCAAATTTGGCTAATAGTTCAAAATTTAATGCGCTTGAATCACCACATTTTTACACACTTTTATTTTAGTCTTATTTAAATAACCAAAGAATTTATTTTATTAAACTTTTTAACTCAAAAATTTTCCACAATATTCGATACATGATTAGATTAGATTCGCTTAAATTTTATATCATAATTATTAGTTTCTTTAGGGCCATATTTCCATTATTTAGTTGTCACCATTGGATTAAAATATAATCTAACGAACCTCATTGTATTCTGCGAGTTAAAATGTACTTGAGATGTAATTCTCATGGGGCCCGAAATTGCTTTTGGATCGTTGATCTCAATGGGCTGTTAGATTATATTTTAAATCAATGGTGGCAACTAAATATTATAGAGTCTACCCCTTAAACCCATTGATCATTTCCACCCTTAGGCCCCTACTTTTCCGTAAGAATTAATTTTTTTAAATGGAGATTCGCCATCACAATTAATGAATTTTCCTTTTATTTTCCAAGATTTGCCAATATTTTCTACAAAATCCTAGTGATGTAAAAAAATCGCCAATAAAATTAATATTTTTTTCGAAAAAAGGGAAAGATTCGTCAATAGAAATTAATATTTTTTTCTAAAAAAGAGAAAGATTCGCCAGGATTTTATCTTTTCTTAGGGGGGTGTGGAGAGGCGGGGTTCTTAAAGTTATCACTAATCCTTGCACTTCCCAGAAAAATCACTAGCTCTAAGAAAATATGAGCCAGCTAAACATGTGACTATGATGTTGATATGTGGCCGATGTCTAATATCGGTCCACCGATCCATGACAATAGAGCAATCTGTCCTAATCCAACATTGTTTCATGCCCTCCATCACCAAACTCACCTTGGAATATTCTTTGTCAAGGAGTGCAGTGTGTAGTATATGTTCTCCAGGAGGGGTGAGTGAGGAACCAACAACAATTATATTTTTGAACATTTGTTTGAAGGAAGGAGAACATGCTACATGGAATGGGATGGCATGGGCATAGAAAAATTTGGCAATGGAGGACTCTACCACATCTCATGCATGCAAATTGAACAAACATGCAAATTTACCTGGCTGCTCACTAGTAATAGTCTTCCTCTTCCCTCTTGTGGAAACATGAACATCACCACTAGCACTACCAACTATAGAGGGCATATACTAATGATATTGTGATTTTTATCATATATGTTGATATTACTGCCATTATAGAAAGCACAAACACTATAGCTCAACGAGTAAAATCAAAATTACATGCTGCTTTTGACATTATTGCCAAGGAGTTGATCTTTGATAGTTTGATGATTGATCATTGCATCATCATGGTTCAAATCAAATATGCCACAAATCTTTTGGAGCATAATCTTGTACACCTATGGAGGTTGGATTGAAGTTGTTAACATTTGATGATTCATCTCCGATCAATGAATCATTCTATAGATAGTTGGTGGGCAATGCTATATATTTTACATCCACTAGGCTAGATCTTTGCTTTGTTGTTAGCTATCTCCCAGCTTTTGTCAAAACCAAAGCTTTCTCATTGGATAGCTGCAAAGTTAGTTTTGGGGTATGTCAAAGACACTCTTGACTTTGGCATGCTTTATCAGAGGACAACAATTTTGGGCTGATTGGATATACAGATCTTGATTAGTGGGATCAATTGATACTCAGTGGTCTAATCTTGAGTACATCTTTCTCCTTGGGTTTAGGAGTGGTTTCATGGCAAAGTGAGCTTTAGCAAACCATAGCTTTATCTTACACTAAAGTGTTTACAAAGCAGCTTGGAGTGCTAGTTGTGAAGTAGTTTGATTATGAGTGATTTTGATAGATTTTCAACTTCCTCAACATACTCTTACTTTGCTTTTTTCTAATAATGAAGGAGTATTGAAGTTGGTGAAAAATCTAGTGCATCATGCTCAAATCAAACACACCAAGATTCATTATCACTATATTTTACAACTAGTGGATTGTGAAGACTATAATGACCTAGGGTTTGATAGTTAGTGATCACCAAAGAAAACAAATAGCCCTAGTGCAGTCACTTCCAGCAGGCAGTACAAAAAACAGGTCTCTACCTATAATTCCCTCAGTATTTCATAAAATGATGCAAACCAACACACAGACAGACTGATCTATTCTTTGATAACAAGATTGGAACAGATATAATTGAACTGCAGTAATAAGGAAAAATTGTTTACATAACTCTCCTTCAAAAACATACATAGATCTTGAAGCCTGTTAGGCAGAAGATTATTTATCAGGGTTGAGGCTCCAACTGCTAGTGGTTAGGGCTTGCCAAAATTCAGAATTGCAGGCTGCAGGTTAGATCACAACTTGACAGGGCCAACTGCTGAAATTGCCTCCCAAGGCCATTCACAAGGTTCTCACTAGATCTGGGATTTGGCGACTGGATCAAATTGTTGGAGCCGCTGCCATATGGCTCCAAAGCTTATACCAGTAATGGCGCTCTGTCCTGAATCATTTCTCCTAGGGTTTGAGGCGTGGAACCCTCAAACACTAGTAACTTCTTGGACAAGCTCCATCGAAATTAATCTCCATCTTTGTCCAGATCTGTGAGGACAGTCTGACTAGGTTAAGCTGTTGAGTACCCAATTCTGGAAGTGTTCCAGGTTTGTGGTAAGTCTGCTGTATGCTCCTCTCTGTGGCGGCCTTAGATCTGGGCCATAGATGACCTGAAGATCCGCCAGAGACCTTGCTATCCTCAAAAGAAGCTCCTGTTGAACTGACCTCCCTCTCCAGTATGGTGGAAACCCTTTGCTCAGCCTGGAAGTGTTTGACAGTGGTAATTAGCAATCTGCAGATGTTCAGTGCAAAATTTTCTCTTCAAATTTAGGGACAAACTTGTCATTGTCTTTTGTTTAGTCATTAGGGGGGTTATTGGAATGTTAGTTTAATATGATAATAAAATGTATGTATACACTTCTTTGTAATAAGTAGTTGTAGTTAGTTTGTTACAACTTCATCAATTTTTAGACTATTGTCTATTTTAAGTATGTAACTACTTTCTATTTTTAGCATATGATCAACAATATTATTTGATGCTCTCAACTTGAGAAAGCATGCCATTTCCTCTCAATCTCATTCTTCAGTTTCTTACTAACAGAATCTATGTTTGCATTCATCATAGAAGCCACGTGCAAGATTGATTGAGGCACATTCATGATTGCCTCTCAATAGGAAAGCGATAAGTTCAGGAAAATTTATTTTGTATGTAAAGAGAAGGCATATTGTTTCTTGGCGTTGTTTTCCAGAATCTTCATAGTCCCTTAAAATAAATAATTTACTTGAGAATGTAAAGCACCATATTCAAAAGCCTCTAGTCATGGATATCACCGCAGATCTTGATGGGTGCCTTGAGCTCCAACAAATTAAATTGGTCTAAGAAGATCTCTTTAGAAGTTAGGTAAAACTAGTGAACCTTAGGCTCAGAAATATAATATGGATTTCACGTACAGGAAATTCGTGAGAAGTCATGTTTTTTGTATGTCATGTAGCCATGATGACAAAAAAGAGAGGGAGGTTAGAGTCTTCTGCACAATCACATACGACAGCATGCCTTGCAAATCAACATCTCATCTTCCTCCGCACACCTACACATTAATACCACTTGGTGATTAAGCTCACAAACATTTGCACTCACCGGATCAGAGAGGGAAAATAAGAGGAGCCATGGCAATGAAAGACACACAAAACAATTTCAATATGTGGCAACTACAATGATACATATAAATACATGAGGTGGTTTAGCCACCTTTCAACCATGACGTAACTGCCCTTGTTAATTAGGGATGTGATTAAGTTGAGCTATGACTTAGGAAATAGGAAAAGGATTATAGTCCAAAGTTAATAATTGTGAGCATATACAACAAATTGTATGAGTGGCTGGGAACTTTTGATATTGCAAGATAACAAGTAATGGTTGGATGTGTCATATGGGGCATTGCTTCAACATAGCTACATGTATTTCATCCATGTAAGAAAGTAATTTTAGTTGCAGTAAAGTCCATTTTGGATACAGGAATATTTGCATCAGGCTAATGTAGGAGTTGAATGTTAATTTCCAACACCCTAGGATCCGCTGCCAAATCTAAATATCTTCCACCAGAGAGAACATGGCAAGAATAGCTTGCTTGATTATGGATGGAAGATTGATTGATTGAATATGAAATGTACGTGAGATGCCTTGCTTATAAAGGCAAGGTTGTGAGATAAGATTAGACAAGATCATGACATGTGTCTTATCCTATACAATGAGACAATTACCTCAACAATTATTAAATGACCCAAGACACTAGAATTAAATGACATGATAAGATAAGATAAGATCACATGATGACACCTAAGACTTCTAGAAAGATTCCCTAGGACCTAAGTAAACTTAACATGTGAATAGGACCTACTAGTGTACTAGTTAGGTAAAACGCCTAATTCACACCAACAGCTAAGATTTTGTTATTATAGACATTTAATTTTCAGTAGTGTAGGCGTGTATTTGGGTCACAAACACATTAGGATCAACATAAAATTTAAATGATGTAGATGACTGTTTACAGCTGTAACACATCAGTTTTCAGTCTATATATGTTGGGTTGCAGTTGTTTTTTCATTGGATCAATAACATAGGAAATCTGAGGTCTGTTATGAAGATTTCTATCAGGCATAGCTTGAGATCATTACAGATCAGAGTTTAATTATATTCTCCGCCCATGAAATATTTGCACTCCAATCTTTATAACTTCTTCATTGACAAACTTTCCATCTACTGCTGGTAGATTCCTGATCTGGCCTAAATTGAGAATGGCACTGGTGCCAAAATGTAGCATAGCAAATAGAAATAAATTATGTGCAACCAAACCTGAGAGAAATGTACAAAAAAAGAGTAGAATTCAATGCTTTATTCATTGTATATAGTAAGTACGACAATATCACCAGGAATAAATACAATGACTGCTCTCCAACACAACAAAATAAGGACATTGAGAGTAACCGAGAGGTGTGTTGTTGGCAATATTTGACAACCACCTAATCTACCAATCTCAACTAACCAAATACAAAACTAAATTTGTCCAAATACTCAACACCAGTCAACTAAATGCCTTTATTTCGTATGTCTTTGGCATGCCACTACAATACAAGAACAAACTATAACAAAAACCTAAAGAGATTAGAGATTACATCTAACTATTGTAAAACTCATTGTATATAGTAAGTACGACAATATCACCAGGAATAAATACAATGACTGCTCTCCAACACAACAAAATAAGGACATTGAGAGTAACCGAGAGGTGTGTTGTTAGCAATATTTGACAACCACCTAATCTACCAATCTCAACTAACCAAATACAAAACTAAATTTGTCCAAATACTCAACACCAGTCAACTAAATGCCTTTATTTCGTATGTCTTTGTCATGCCACTACAATACAAGAACAAACTATAACAAAAACCTAAAGAGATTAGAGATTACATCTAACTATTGTAAAACTGACACCTACAGAATTGATCTCATGGCAGTGGGGTTTTTCTGCTTTGAGCCGCTTGGTATTTCTTTCTTAAATGTGCATTTTCTATGCAAAATAAGAACATGAGGACTAGTTTTAAGTTTTAATCTTCTGTTACATGCTTTCCTTTCTATTCTTTTTGTTCCAACTGCTTGTAGTTAAATCCATGGTTTAGTAAGTTTGGCTGATCATTTTGAGGATAACAATGTTTGTACCTGTTTTTTCTCTGTTGCCTAAATCTATCTATATGTTGTTTAAATTTTTTCTTGGACTTTGGGGTAGTCATGGAACATCATTTCTTTGTGGTGTGTGTGCCTATGATAGAAAGGTTTAACTGGAAAAGGAGATTTTTAGGAAGATGATTAGCAGAGCAGGTATATAATCAGTTAAAGATTTTAGTGGCAACCTTTTGTCGATTATAGTTGACTAATGTTCTCTCTGCAGGTAGGTTGGTGGGTTAGTCTGCCACAAGGTGAAAAGTACCCATATGGTCGAATTGTAAATATCTGTCCTGCACAGGGTAGATTTGTGGCCAAAAGTTACAGTGCAAGGTAGGTTGTGTATAGATGCTATCTTTGTGCAATGTAGTTGCTAAAAATAAAGGAACTAATGAAAATTTGCATTTCCTTTTACCAGGCAGTTGGCTGCTGCAGAAACAGGTGTACCCTTGTTTGAAATCTTTGTAACTAAATATGGGGATCTTAGATATAAACAGCAGGTAATTGTTGTAAGTATTATGGATTTGATTGCTTGGATAGTGTTGGGACGAGAAAAAAAGTTTCAGTCTTCCTTTTATTTTGCTGGCTATGGAGTAAATATTTTTGAGTGCTTAAATATATGCTGGGGGGATATATTAAAGTTGATACCATCTTTGGCAGGCAGTTAATTTACAGCATGCCAAAGAGACTTCAAGTGATTCTCTTCCAGCATTAGAACCTCTTGATGCTGATCTTTTAAGTTCCTCAAAAAGTTCACTTGAAGGAGACCAAAAATATCAGGGTTTGGAAATTTCTGCAGATGTGGAAAATGAAGGAGACAAGAGTGATAACAAAGATAATATGGATGAGCTGAATCGTGTTCTAAATTATCTGAGAGATAGGATACCAGGTATAAAATTCAAGGTTTTGAAAGTCATTGCACCTGAAGGGGCGGAGATGGACACAAAGATATTTGAGCAGTTAATACAGGAGGATGATGAAGAGAACAATGAGACTGATTCTAGTGAAAGTTCTGAAGATGAGGAAGATGAGATTAAAATTGAAGGTGACCTACAAGATGATAAAGAAACTATTGAAGATATTGATTTTACAGAGAAACATAAAGAAACCCCCATCAAACTTGTGATTGGTGGGGTTTTACCAAGTAGCTCAGAAGATAAGGCTCCAAGAGTTGTGGTACGTGTTCCAGCCAAAATAGAGTATAGAGGGCGGGATGCTTTTATCTTCCATACAGAAGAAAATGACATTCAGGAGCCATCTTTAAAAGATGTACTAGCTATGAAAGTGGCGAAAGTTGCAGCACAGTCATCTTCAGACCCTGAGTTAGCTAATGTTGTAAAATCCCTGTGGAAATCCAAAAAGATTGGTTTAAAGGTAAGTGTTTATGTCTGCAGACTTTGTTTGTAGGGTTATGTTTATTGTGTTTATTTTAATGGCAAGCATTTACGTAAGCTGTATGTTTCTCTGGAAATTTATAAAAGTCTATAATTCATTCTTCCTCTTTCTGTGCATTTCTTCTATTTCAGATTTTCATTTTAATGTTTACTTTGTAGAAAGTTGCACTTTAAAGCTTAAGGGACAACTCATGTAAGGTGTAGCAGTGTCTGCTAATTAGAACCCTAGTCATTTAGAAAGGATTGAGGGATTGTAGCAGTAGTTTTTTGTTCATAATGGTAACATTAAATTCTTAAATGAGTTTCGTTCATGGTTGAAAATCCCTTTTTGCAAACCATGGCATTCTTGTCAATAATTTTAGCATGAGGCACCTTCTCAACCATTTAAGCCAGAGAGATGAAGTATAGCTTACATGAGATATACACAATACCAAGTCATCTAAACACACTAACAAATACAATGATGCACATAGCTTAATGTTTGTCTGTAAATATAATTAAGAGGATCTCACGAAGAGCATAACTGAGACACAATCCTATTTTTACCATAATTAGTGATTACAAGCCAACTATATAGTTGACCCGGCACAACTTCTTTAGAAAATTACATTGATTACATGTACCATATTGACAATCAAATACAAATATCATTGACAGTAAACTGTCAATAGATAGCCACCAAAAGCACTCTATAGATGAGTGTTTTGGAAATTAAAAAAACTCAGTAGACATAATGAATCCAGAAACATCTATTCAATTGTTACTCCTTGAAGACCATTCCACTCATAAATTTTGCGTTGTCATAAGAAAAAACGATGGTAATGGGAGTTGGAGAAATTTACAGAGGAAATACAAAGAAGATTTCAATTGGGACAAATACTCACAAAATAGAAGCCTTGGAGTTGCTCCATTTGCACAAGTTCAGGATAAGACACAGCTTCATCCTTGGAAGGACTTAAGCTAGATAAAGTAATTAAGTGGTCATACTGAACTAATGCACAATTAGAAATCTCATTGTTCAACCCTAGTCTTTAAAAATCAAATAAAAGAACAGAGCACTGATGCTTGTTGCAACAAAGGTATTTTACACTTTACATTGTATAAATGGTTTGAAATTTGTGCCTCCTTCGATTTTATCCTCTCTACAAAGCATGAGAATAAACTCAGCCTCTCCAATCTGTCTACACTCTACGAGATTATAAACTCATGCGGCTTGATTGGTTTTATATTAGGTTGCTGGTTTAGGTACAAGATTTGGTATGGATTTGGGGTTTGGGTTTGCCGGTATGGCAGTTTTTGTTCCTAGCTTCAATACTGCTGGGTTTGGCTGTACTCTCTCTCTCTCTCTCTCCCGCTATATATATATACCCATAATTTGAAAACAAAATTCACAGATTGAAAACACACTTGAGATAATTGATAATTCAATGTCAAATGTCAAATCAATATAAAATATCTGTCACAAGGTTTGTGTTTGGGTTTGTATTCGGAAAAGATAAAATTCCAAGGTTCCACAGAGTTTCCTAATGGGGGGATGGGTTTCGGGGATGGGGGGACCAAGGGCCTAAGTTTGGGGACGGCGGGGGGACGATGGTGGCACTGATATACATATAGTACTTGAAAAAATAGTTATAAAAAGATGTGTAAGAATTACAGTGTTGAATTTACAAATGAAACTTTGACAAATTACTAATTAAAATACTTAAATACTATAATACTATTAATACTACTTAACAATTAAGTTATTAACATTGAAGTTTGAACAATGAAAATGTCGAATTCAAATTTTATATTCAAGATTTCATAATGATGGTTACAATGATTACAATGATGTCAAAATAACAAAATGGAGTGAAGTGAGGCCTCTAATTAAACCCAAATCCTCATCACTAGAACTACTGGAAGTGGACACATGATCAAGCTCCGCCAAACTAACACAAACCAGCCTTGCCTGTGTAATTGTAGCATCCTCATCAATTTGTGTTGGCTACTTTGGCTCTACATCCCACCATGTTGTTGGACTGTCTTTGTACACAAGTGTGTTGCGGTCAATGAGACACAAAGCACTATCTACAACCACAAGCTTCTCTACTCTCCTAGAGGTACGTCTATTCCTCTTAAGAGAGTGGATGAAGCTATAAATATACCAGTCTTAACAACTCAAAAACTAGAAACCTGAGATAGCAATTGTATGGCTAGAGTGGTAGTCAAAGAAATAGGTCCATGGCAATTCCACCACAAAATTAGGTCCTCTTGTGCCATAGTTGCCATATCCATCTTGCCCGCCTCAAAATAACCCCCAAGAGTAGCAAATTTTGTCCACTTAATATGAATGATGCTGGCCTCTATAGGACCATACATATTGCCTTCACCTCAACATCATGTAAGGGTGTAACTCTACCAAGCCTTTGCTTGTACCACTTGGCGTTCAATGCATAGGAAGCCATGTGCAAGGGAGTGTTGAGATTCTCCCATCTTCGATGAATGATTGGCCAAATGTGCTTATTGTAGAATGCTAATGTGGGGTCCTTCTCTCGCACGACAACCCTCATTTGGTCAAGCATTCTATCAATGCACTCATACACCTCTCCAAGGTTAGGTGCATTGGCATCCCCATATCTAATCACCTGGAAGAGTGGAGTACTTATGGAGACTATATATTTTACATCACCCCAAACAACATCACTCTCACTACTTCCTTCACTCTCTTCCCTTGCTCTATCTTGGAATCGGGCCACCGATGCCATTTTGCTGTCATAACCATTAGTTGCAATGCCTCTTGCAACTCAAGCATTCTCTCCAAGAGAAAGAAATAGGATGCATATCTAGTCTCGACAAGTTTCAAGAACTCCTTAGAGAAGCTCTTGAAGAGTGCATGCGAAGTGTGGTGGTTGTAGATAAACATTTGCACATCTCTAGCATCATTGACCACTACTTGTATCCAATCAATCTTTCCCATGTCCTTGAGTGCTTTATTCATGGTGTGCACACAACAAGGAGTCCACCAAATGTATCTATAAGTTGTCTGAATCAATTTCCCTACAACTTTGCACACATGGGCTGCAACTGTCACTACTTGGACCACATTTTGTGGCCCAACTTCCTCAATAGCATCCTTGAGGATCTAAAACTAAAATTAGGCATCTTTGCGATGTCCTGAATAGTCAACTACCTTAAGAAAATATGGGCCCTCTGTACATGTAACCATGATATTGATGAGTGGACGATGCCTAATGTCCGTCCACTCAACCATGACTATATTGCAGCCACTTTGCACTCAACATTCCTTCATTTTCTCCATTAACACATTTATCTTGGAATAGTTCTTATCCAAGATTGTGGTCCTCAATTTTGTCTCACTTGGTGGCACATATGACGGTCCTTCCCTTGCTACCATCGAAATCATCTCCCTATAAGAAGGAGATCGAGCCACATGGAATGGAACGCCATTGGCAAAGAAGAATTTTCCAATGGCATCATCTATATCATCCTTTAATTGCACATTGAATAATTTAGCTACTGGGTTACCACTACCAACATCACTTGTCAACTTGCATTTCCCCCTAACCTCCACTGCATGGGCCCTTGAAGAAGAACCTGGCATATGTACAACATGCCTCTGCAAAGTAGAAGTAGAATTGTGTGGCTGGCCCTGATGACCCTGCGGCCTTTGAGATTGTTATGCCCCTACCCCTATAGTTTGTATAGTGTTATGAGTAGTTGGCTTGTGGCTACCTTAACTCTTAATTAAGTCACATTATCATTATTATATTGTTGTTTAGTTATTTAGATCGGCCTAAGGCTTATACAGGGTTATCTAGCTTGGATTGGGTGATATCTTAGTCATAATGGTATATATAGGAGGTATAGGTAGGTTATTATCATCAGGTTGAATATTGAGTTCTTGGTGAAGAAGATTCGAGGTATCTCCCTTGAAGTGGATTAGGAGGTTTCCCCCTCGAAGTGACATATTATTATCAAGTATTTGCAACATATTTAATATTATATTCTTCTCTTGTGCAAGCTATTTCAAAACAAGTGGTATCAGAGCATGATCTTGGCATCGTGGCAACAAAACATTTTTTTTTCAATTTTGGAGGTCACTTTGTGAAACACATCTCCAAAATTTTGATGAATTTCGCCTGATTTTTAAAGGGTTTTTGAAGATCATATTATTAGAATTTGGGCAGAGCAAACAAAAGACAATTAATTTTACACATAAAATAACAATGCTTCTATATTATCTTCTCACATTCGTTCAATACATCTTTATAGGATTTTTTAGATCCTATTTTATAGGAAACAAATATATAAATATATGAGTTAGTTTAACAACTTAAAACAATTCATAATACAATCCTAACTAATTACTTTCAAACCTAAAATAGCTACGTGATTTTTTATTATAACTCACATAAAATATATTATTACCAAACCTAATTGACCTAATGAATAATTATTATATTGCATCCTATAAATGATGCAATATTCCTAACACCCCCCATATTGCATCATTCTCCAAATGGGGATAAGTAGACTAACTATAGTTGATGACCATGTTCAATCGATCATCATAAGGTATGAGTAGGGACATACACATCCACTCATGAGAAGCAATGGTAGAACTAGCCTCACCACGCTAACTGTACTTTCATCCAAGGATAGGGACAATCACATCTACCCATGGTTTTACAACAAGTTTGGATAGAGACAAACACATCTATCCAACATCAAGGTTATGAATAGGGACACACACATCTGCTCGCAACAATATGATTGGGGACACACACACTCAATCATAATTACTCAACACTTGTGACTGGGGACAAACACTTCCAATCACTTCACCACCTTGATGAATGGGGACAAACACATCCATTCACTAACAACCAAGAAATGTGATTGCCCGAACATACACATCCAATCACAACTTACAAAACTTGTGAACCAAGTCCTTGTTGTCGCGTATGCAGCCGCCATTGTAGATCATTGCCATTTTGATCACAAATGATATAAGATGATTTCCGCCCCCACTTGGAAACCGATCTTGGCTTTAGTCATTTTGGCACATATAATTTTGTCACTAATGCAATTTTGCAACCCCATCGCTAGTGACTGATGAGAGGTCACTAAATGTCCTCCAGCCTCCGTTGCCTCCTGCCTCCAATCGGTTTGCTACCTACTTAGCAAATTTGGCTTTTGTGGCTCATTTTATCAGTTGTGAGGAAAGAATATATCCTCCTTTATCTCCACTTGTCTCTGTTAAAGAGCTGACTACACTGAAATAAAAAGGGCATCAAATTTGGCTACTCCCCCAAATATTCAAGCTGATCCTCCTTAAGGTACAAAGTCATCTTTGTGCCCCTGCCCAGATTCTCACTAGAGACATCCCTAGTAACAGTGAAAGATCCGTCAGCCTGGGACTCCCATACATATTGCTCATCATCATTGTACTTGGAAGTAACAATTATTTTCTCTGCCACCAAGTAAGCAGAGTAAAACCCTACACCAAACTGTCCAATCATGCTCACATCAGCACCTACAGCCAGCGCTTCCATAAATTCCTTGGTGCCAGATCGAGCAATAGTACCAAGATTGCCGACAAGGTCAAATTAGTCATGCCAATACGGCTGTTAACTATGATCAACATGTTGTTGGTCTTGTCCGGAATGATATGAATAAACAGTTCTGACTGAGAATCAAGCTTGCTCTTATCTGTCAGTCCTTCGAATCGAATCTTATCCAAGGCATCAGAAGAATTGCTGATAAGTTCTCTGAGAAAATCCTCCTTGTTGCTGTAAAATGTATTGATAATCAAACTCAGCAACTGATTCTAAAAAGCAAAAGTCTCCGTCTCTCCAGCCATTTTTCCAATCCAATACAATTAGATCATAGCTGCTCTAAAGACTTACGTAGAGAAAACAAATATGAACTAGGTGAAACGGCAGATGAGAGATGAAATACCAGTCAGAGCCGCGAGATAATGATTATCCTAATCTTGATTCAAGATCTCTTCCTCAGCTCTTTGCTTTCTGGCATCTTCTTTGTTCACAGGCAGCATTGACAAACTCTACAACCCTCTTCATACACAAAAACTTAGCGAAAAATAAAAAACAATCCACTCTCCTATGCTAACTAATCCTAGATCTACATAGGATTATTACTTAAGGTTCTCTCATGTTCTTGGGCCCTCTTGTGAGAGAGTTAAGCCCATACCTGCTCTGATACCATATTAGAATTTGGGCAGAGCAAACAAAAGACAATTAATTTTACGCATAAGATAACAATGCTTCTATATTATCTTCTCACATTCGTTCAATACATCTTTTTAGGATTTTTTAGATCCTATTTTATAGGAAACAAATCTATAAATATATGTTATTTTAACAACTTAAAACAACTCATAATACAATCCTAACTAATTACTTTCAAACCTAAAATAGCTACGTGAGCTTTTATTATAACTCACATAAAATATATTATTACCAAACCTAATTGACCTAATGAATAATTAATTATATTGCATCCTATAAATGATGCAATATTCCTAACACATTTAAAAAGCTACAATCCAGACTTGAGAGAAATTGGAGCAGAATTAAGTGATTTATTTCGGAATTGAGTGATTTATTGCAAAATTAGTGTTTCTTCCCAATTTATTTGGAAAGTGCATATCTTCTAAATCCTGCTAAAGTTATTCGTAATTTTTATTGGGTTTTTGAAGCAGTAAAAGAGGAGGCCTACAAAAACAATTTCAAAGTGATTGGAACCTAATTAAGTGATTTATTGTAGAATTAGGGTTCCTAGAAAATTCTCTCTCAAGGTTGCAAAACACCTAATTTTTGTGAGATTTTTCCGGGAAAGTGCAATCTAAGCCTTGGTAAGTTACAAAAAAATTTCAGATCAGTTTTGACTTAATTTGTGTGATTGATTGCAAAAATATCTTTCGAGAACTTCTTCAAAACAAAAAGTAGCCTCAAAAAAGAAGAAAAAGAAAAAGATGTAGAAAAAGAGCAAGAGCAAGAGAAAGAGAAAGAACAAGAGCAAGAGAAAGAGAAAGAGCAAGAACAAGAACAAGAGCAAGAGCAAAAACAAGAGCAGGAACACGAAGAAGAAGAAGAAGCAACACTAGAAAAAAAAGCGAAAGTAAAAATGGAGATGAAGAAGAAGAAAAAGAAAAAAGTTTGCTTTGAGAACAATTCTTTTGTATGGAGGGCAATGTTATGCCCCTACCCCTATAGTTTGTATAGTGTTATGACTTGTGGCTACCTTAACTCTTAATTAAGTCAGATTGTCATTATTATATTGTAATTTAGTTATTTAGGTCGGCCTAAGGCTTATAGAGGGTTATCTAGGTCAGCTTGAGTGATATCCTAGGCATAAATAAGGTATATATAGGAGGTATAGGTAGGTTATTATCATCGGATCGAGTATTGAGTTCTTTGTGAAGAATATTGGAGGTATCCCCCTCAAAGTGGATCAGGAGGTTGCCCCCTCGAAGTGGCATATTATTATCAAGTATTTGTAGCATATTTAATATTATATTCTTCTCTTGTGCAAGTTATTTCATAACAAGTGGTATCAAAGCATGATCTTGGCATTGTGACAACAAGACATTTTTTTTTCAATTTTGGAGGTCATTTTGTGAAACACATATCTCCCAAATTTTGATGAATTTTTGCCTGATTTTTAAAGGGTTTTTGAAAACCATATTCAAAAAGCTACAGTCTGGGGTAGGGGGCCTAGCTCAATTGGCTAAAGCATCCTGTTGTAGGCAAGAGGTCACGAGGTCTAGTCTCCCCCCCAAACCCGTTGTATTGGAGGGTGTGTCGCGCCAACGCCACTAGTCACATGAAATTTTTTTACCAGGCGCATTGCAATTTATAGGGGGACAAATACCTGACCAATTCCTGCAGTCTAATAAAAAAAAAGAAAAGAAAAGCTACAGTCCAGGTTTGAGAGAAATTGGAGCAGAATTGAGTGATTTATTGTAGAATTAGTGTTTCTTCCCAATTTATTTGGAAAGTGCATATTTTCTAAATACTGCTAAATTTATTCCTAATTTTTATTGGGTTTTTGAAGTAGTAAAAGAGGAGCCTACAATAACAATTTTAGAGTGATTGGAGCCAATTAAGTGATTTATTGTAGAATTAGGGTTCCTAGAAAACTCACTTTTAAGGCTGCAAAACACCTAATTTTTGGGATATTTTTCTGGGAAAGTGCAATCTAAGCCTTGGTAAGTTACAAAAAGAATTTCCGATTAGTTTGACTTAATTTGTGTGATTTATTACAAAAATATCTTTCTAGAACTTAAAAACAAAAAGTGGACTCAAAAAAGAAGAAAAAGAAAAAGATGTAGAAAAAGAAAAAGAGAAAGAGTAAGAGAAAAAGAAAGAACAAGAGCAAGAGCAAGAGAAAGAGAAAGAGAAAGAATACAAACAAGAGCAAGAGCAAAAACAAGAGCAAGAACATGAAGAAGAACAAGAAGCAACACTAGAAAAGAAGCGGAAGTATAAAAGGAGATGAAGAAGAATAAAGAAGCTAGCATTGAGGACAATGCTTCTATAAAGAGGAGGGCAATGTTATGCCCCTACCCCTATAGTTTGTATAGTGTTATGAATAGTCGGCTTTTGGCTACCTTAACTCTTAATTTAGTCATATTATCATTATTATATTGTTATTTAGTTTTTTAGGTTGACCTAACACTTATATAAGGTTATCTAGGTTGGCTTGGGTGATATCCTAGGCATAAGTATGGTATATATAGGAGGTATAGGTAGGTTATTATCATCAGGTTGAGTATTGAGTTCTTGGTGAAGAATATTGAAGGTATCCCCCTTGAAGTGGATTAGGAGGTTGCCCCATCGAAGTGGCATATTATTAAGTATTTGTAGCATATTTAATATTTTTTTCCTCTCTTGTGCAAGTTATTTCATAACAAGTGGATTAGGAGGAAAGGTCCTTGAAATTGGAGAAGCCCAATGAATTCATGTCTAAAAAAGCATTATCTTCCACCTTAGTAGGTGAATCTTCGCCCTTACATTTCATCCCTTGAATAATCGTGTCCAACTTCTTAGAAAATTCATTTATGTTATTCCTAATTAATGAATTTTCACTCCTAACCTTGTTGATCTCATCATTAGGGTTAATATCCTCAATTTCCACCTCATCCTTATTTGAAGATTTCCCCGGTGTGGTAGCATTCTTTTTGCCTCTTGTTGCAGGCCTCGTCATGATGGTAGAAAATAATTTTGCAATAAATCACACAAATAAATTCAAAATAATCAGAAGGTTTTTTTGTAACTTACTAGGGCCTAGGTCGTACTTTACCAGAAAAATCTCCCAAAAATTTGGTGTTTTGCAGCCTTGAGAGTGAAATTGTTGGAAGCCCTAATTTTGCAATAAGTCACTTATTTCTACTTCAAATTCTCTAAAATTTGGACTGTAGGCTTCTCTATTACTTTTTCAAAAACCCACTAAAAATAAGGAACAAATTCGGCAGGATTTGTGAGATATGCACTTTCCAAATAAATTGGGAAGAAACCCTCACTCTACAATAAATCGCTCAATTCTATTAAAGTATTATTGTATTATTTAATGGTCATCACAACCTTTAGTTAGTTAGTAGTTTACTTTCAGTTAACTTAGTTTGCTTCAGTTAGCTTTTATTAACTTTTAGTTAATTACTTTTGTTAACGATTGTTTCCTTTTAGAAACTTCATCCTGTATTGTATTATTTAAGGAGTTTTCCTCTCCTTTGTAAATAACGAATATTGAATATCAATTATCATTTCATAGTATCAGAGCAGAGGCTCTTTTATTGACAATTTTTTGAGCAATAAAAAATTGTGTTTTACTAAGAATTTTTTGAAAATAAAATTTAGAAGTTTTTTAGTGAACTCCCTTACTAATTAAAAATCTCTTAATTTTTTTATTAGCTAAAAAGAAAAAATCGTGGAAGATTTCAAGCTAATTTTCTTGGGGTTTGTGTTGCTATGAATCATGTTTTCTTTGCTAAAGATCGCGGGCCTGAACTCAAGAAAAAATCGCGTCATTGTTATCTGCTAAGTTGCAAGGGTTTTTCATCTGGGAATCGCGTGTTTGCCCAAGGAGAAATTGCGTCATTCTTTTCCAGCAAATTGCGTTTTTGTTTGAAGAAGAATCGCAGTAGTTTTTTTTTGGTGAAAGAATCATAGTTTCTGCAAAATCATGACTGAAAACCTGAAGTTTTTCCATTTGTAGTGATGGGTTGAGATTGTAAAATCGCGATTTTTTCCTCTTTTTTTGCCGCAACTTTTGTCAGGGTTTCATGGTTTTATTTTGACGGATTTTCTTGGCGTTTTTTAGTCAATTCGTGGTGTTTTTTTTTGTGGCAACAACGGGTCTTATTGACGAGTTCTTGACATTTTTTTTACAACTCCAAATGTGTTTGTGACGGTTTACTAGGGTTTTATGCTTGTGTCAGAAAGTCCTGAAGAGTTTTTAATGTGACTAGGGTTTTCCAAAATTTCATGGGTGTGTAGTTTTGAAGAAATTTTGAAGATTTGTTTTTGATGATTTTTTGAAATAAAATTGTAGTTTATTGACAATTTTTTAAAATCATAAGAGTGGTGCTAGCTGATCATAAATTTTACCTCGTTTTATGCACTTTTGGAAAAACGGGAGGGATGGTATCTATGCAAGAGTCTACCTCTTATACATTATTGGCCAAAAGACCAGCAGGTCGTGTCAAATCATCTGCATGATACATTGATTCTAGAGCCTCTCGGCATTTCACAGATATGAGAGATTGGTTCACAAAACATATGGCTTGCTTCGATTCCGTCATCTTTGGTGGTGGCAAAGAGTATACAGTTGTCAGCAAGGGCAACGTCCAAATCACATCTGGTGGGAGAAATTTAATATTTCTCAATGTATATACTGTGTCGGGCATGGAGCTCAATCTGCTCTCGGTGAGTTAGATTATGCGACACAGTCTGAAGCTGGACATCATTTTTTGTTCACACAAGTGTCGAATTGTTGATAAGGAGTCCAAGAAAATTGTGGCAGTTGGGCTCGAGGATCATGATTTGTATCAGTTGCTTGATATTGGAGATCCTCTGGAGCATGTGTTGGTTGCAAGGAGTTCATCTATCAACACTCTTTGGCATCAACGGTATGGGCATCTCAACATTGCCTACCTCTCTCAGTTGGCTCGTGAGATTTTGGTAGAAGGCTTACTTGAGATTTAGTAGCAAACACATGGTGTTTGCAGAGCTTGCCAAGCAAGGAAGCAACATCGTACTCTATTTTTAGATAGAAAGTCTTGGAGAACATCTAAGGTTCTACAGTTGGTTCATGGAGACGTTTGTGGACCAATGAATGCTGCATTGGTCACTAGTGCCAGGTACTTCCTCCTATTTGTTGATGACTTTAGTAGAAAAATGTGGATGTATTTTCTCAAAGCAAAGTTACAAGTATTTAATGAATTTTAGAAGTTTAAAGCATTAGTTTAAAAAGAGTTTGGATGTCAAATCATCACTGTTAGGTCAGATAATGGGGTTGAGTTCTGTTCCAACCAATTCACCAACTTTTGTGCTAAACACGATATTAAACGTCAGCTTACCACACCCTATACCCCTCAGCAGAATGGTGTTGTTGAGTGGAGGAATCGTACCATCACAGAAATGGCCCGCAATATGTTGGAGAACAAAAATGTTCCCAAGAAATTTTGGGCTAAGGCAGTGTATACTGCTGTATACCTTCTTAACCGGTCTCCCACACAGGCCGTTAAGAAGATGACCCCAGATTAAGCATGGTCTGGGAGAAAACCAAGAATCACCCATCTTAGGGTTTTTGGTTCGATTGCGCATGTTTGGATTCCAGATGCCAAGAGAACCAAACTGGATTCCAAGAGCCAAAAGTTGATGCTAATAGGATACAGTGACAATCATAAGGCCTATCGACTGATTGATGTGGCCACTGATCGTTTGAATTTCAGTAGGGATGTTGTGTTTGATGAGGAAGGTGGGCCCTTTTTGCTCTCTTCTCCCATCAAGAGTTTTGACAATCAACCTCTAAAGACCAAGGATTTGGGTGCTAAGCTTTCAGTAGCTCCACCTGTAGGGAGGGATTTTGATGATTTTGACATTGTGGAATCTCCTAGGTAAGATCCTCTACCAGCAAGGAGGGACTCTAATGATTCTGACATTGTGGAATCTCCTAGGCAAGATTCCATCCCAATAGATTTTCCTCAGGATAACCTGGATCAACATCCAGATGGTATTATTCCAGGCAGCCCAAGTCATGATGATGTTCATCCCGATTTGGAAGAAGATGCATCTCCTCCTCGTCCTAAGTGGTGGGCGAAGCTCATTGGTGATGTTCATGATGATGAACTTGTCGAGGGAAGATCATCTAGAGGCAAGAGCAAGAAGAACACAGTAAACTTTGCTCTTATGGCCAACATTCAAAGTGTTTATGAGCCTCTGTGATATTCGGAGGCCAAGGGAAAACTTGAATGGGAAAAGGCTATGGATTTTGAACATCATAGTCTTTTGAAGAACAACACATGGGTTTTGTCAGATCTTCCACCAAGGAAGAGACCCATTGGCTGCAAATGGGTATACAAGGCTGATGGAACATTGGATAAATACAAGGCTCGGTTGGTGGCTAAAGGGTTCTCGCAGAGAGAAGGTATTGACTATGAAGAAACCTTTGATGTGATAGAAAAGATGAGCACCATCGGACTTGTCTTGGCCATGGCAGCATAATTTGGTTGGAAGGTCCACTAGATGGATGTGAAGAGTGCCTTTCTCAATGCCGATTTGGAGGAAGAGGTATACATGACACAACCTCCTGGTTTTAAGGTTGTAGGAAAAGAACATAAGGTATGTAGATTGTTGAAGGCTCTTTACGGTTTAAAGTAGGCACCCAGGGCATGGTACTTGAAGTTTGATAAGTACTTAGTTGCACAGGGGTTTCAGAGGAGTCCCTCAGATGCAAATTTGTATGTCAAGAACACTGGTAGTGATGTCATCCTTCTTGTCATCTATGTGGATGATATTATCATCACTGGAACTAGGTTACATTTGATTGAATAGATCAAATCAAATTTGTGTTAGGCATTTGAGATGACGGACTTGGGTCTCATACACTATTGTCTTGGTGTAGAAGTTTGGCAGATAGATGACAGTATCTTCATTTCTCAGTCGAAGTATGCTAGGAGTTTGCTTGAAAAATTCAGGATGGAAGATTGCAAAATCTGATCCACTCCTAAGGAGAAGGGGCTGAAACTTTCAGCTAAATTAGACTCATCAATGGTAAATGAGTTTGCGTTCAGGCAACTAGTGGGCAGCCTCATCTATCTTACTGCCACTAGACCTGATCTCAATTTCGTTGTGAGCTACATTTCTCGTTTCATGACTGCCACTAAGGCGGAACACTGGGTTGCCGCAAAGAGAGTATTACGATATGTCAAAGGGACAACTAACTTTTGCATTTTGTACAACAGATGCAAAGATCCTAGGCTGGTTGGCTTTACAGACTTAGATTGGGTAGGTTCAGTTGATGACAGGAAGTCCACTTCTAGGTATGTTTTCAGTCTTGGTACATGTGCAATCACATGGACAAGCAAGAAACAACAAGCAGTAGCTCTTTCCTTGATCGAAATAGCGCATCGGGCACAATTAAGGCAGTATGTGAGGCAGTATGGCTTCAAAGGATGCTTGTTGACATGCAAATGTCTCAAGTAGAGCCTTCACCCTTGTTTTGTGATAATCAAGGGGCCCTCAAACTTGCTAAGAATCCAGTCTTCCACGAGCGAACCAAGCACGTTGAGCTTCATTGTCATTTCATCTGATAGCTTGTTGAAGATGGATCTGTGATGTTGCAGTATGTTCCAATTGAGGATCAGACTGCGGACATTCTCACCAAGTCTCTCAATTCGGATAAATTTGTAAAATTTTGGAATAAGCTTGGTGTAGTTAGTAGGATGACCATTAAGGGAGGGTATTAAAGTATTATTTTATTATTTAATGGTTATCTTAGCCTTTAGTTAGTCAGTAGTTTACTTTCAGTTAACTTAGTTTGCTTCAGTTAGCGTTTAGTAATTTCAGTGAATAACTTTTGTTAACGATTGTTTCTTTTTAGAAACATCATCCTGTATTGTATTATTTAAGGATTTTTCCTCTCCTTTGTAAATAACGAATATTGAATATCAATTATCATTTCAAATTCTGCTCCAATTCCTTTGAAATCTAGATTGTAGCTGCTTGAATATGCTCTTCAAAAACCCTTTAAAAATTAGACAAAAATTCTCCAAAATCAAGGAGATACGTTTCACAAAATGACCTCCAAAATTGAAAAAAAAGCCTTGTCGTCATGGTGCCAAGATCATGCTCTGATACCCCTCGAAGTGGCATATTATTATCAAGTATTTGCAGCATATTTAATATTAGCTTCTTGGCTAATTCCATGTCGATGAAGTTATACTTGCTGCTAGGGTTTATAAAGACAATAACCTTTTCCTTCTGAATGCACCATGAAATTGAAGGATTGAATCTTCCTTCCTTGGAGCTAAAGTGCATGTACATGTATCATCACCTTCTTCTAAGTCTTCTCCTTCTCCTTCTCCTTCTCCATCTTCTTTTTCTTTCTCCACTTCTTCCTCTTCTTCTTTACTTTCTTCCTCCACTTCGCCCTTTTCTTTATTTACTTCCTCCTCTTCTTCTTCATTTTCTTCGTCTTCTTTATTTTCTTCCTCCTCTTCTTCCTCTCATCCTTTTGGAGCCCATCTATCTAAGAAAACCAAAGTTCCACCAAGTTTCCGGGACGGCGGGACGAGTTTCAGGGACGACAATTTTTTAAGGGGATTTTAGGGGACGGGGGGACGGCTATATATATATAGATAGATAGATAGAGAGAGAGAGAGAGAGAGAGAGAGAGAGAGAGAGATAAATAAATTTTAAAAATATAGGGAAATTTCAGATATTCATATGAGTAATGATAATCATAACAATGAACATTCATAAAGTTGCAAATGTAATTACCAATCATATTGACATATGCATCATAGAATCGAATTATCGAACAAATTAATACTATAGCTACCTAATTGCTTCCATGGACCATAATTCATGTCAAATAGTCAATGTGCATATGGTATAAAATAATAAAATGCCCAAAAGGCTACAAGTTTGTACTACAAATGTCAAAGTGACAAAGTCACAAGTGTCCAAAACATAGTACTAGAAAGTATGATGGCTGCCGCTACTCGGCATCTACCAACATTGCATCAAAATCAGACTCAGAGTTTGAGTCATTGTCACTATGAGGGGCAGGCTCATCTAATGGAACTCCAACCAATACCTTTTTCACTTCTCTTGCTGGTTGCTGCCTTAATGCTCTCCTTTTTTCCTTCTAAATGTTGGTTTTTCTTCTCCAACAGCTCCTTCAAACCCTCCTCTTTCTCTTCTCACTTTTGCTTTTGGCTGCAATTTTTTTTTGGCAAATTAAAATGAGGTCAAATGAAGGTAAGAAGATGTTTTAAGTGGCCATATTAGGGTTGGGAGGGCGTGGGGTCCACAAAGGAAAGAATAAAAAAAAGAAAATTTTAAATTACCTTTTTTTTTGTGTTTAAATTGTTGTTGGGCAAAGGGGGACGGCTGGCCGTCCCCGGGACGGACAAGGGACGGCTAGGCGTCCCCTATCCATCCCCTGGACGGCTGGCCACCCCCCTTCTGTGTCTGGGCCGTTTCCTCCAATTGGGGACTTTTTGGGGACGGTTGTCAGCCGTCCCCCAGGCGTCCCCCGTCCCCAAGACGTTCCCGGGACGGGTATGGGGGGCAAAAACCCAGGGGACGCATCCCCGTGTAACACTGAAGAAAACTTGTTCTAGTTCATCCAAGGAAGAAATATCTTCATCCAATGATAAATACCACATGCTAGGTTCACCTCTTAATAAACACAAACTTTATTTTCCATGCTATATTTTTACCATAAGATATTTTATATTTGATCCACCATTCCAATGCATCTCCACTTCCATCAAAATTAGGAACCTCCCTTGGAACTAAGATTTGAGACAAAAATTCTTGCAATAGATAACCATTCTATCAAATCCAATTGATCCAACTTTGATCTGACCAATAAATGATGAAGTCAGCCTCAAAGTAAAAAATGCAATTAATAGACCCCTAATGAATTTTGATGCCCTTTCCAGAAATTACATTTTTTAAGAAAAATACTTTGATTTGTGGCCTAGAGGGCGAATTTATGTATGAAAATTCATAAAACTGTAATAACTCGCAAAATACTGAAGACAAAAACCTGATTTTTGGAGTATAGCTTCCTTTTATGATCTTTCAACTTTAGTTAAAACAATTGTGGAAAAATTTGCAGCCATTTGAAAATTATAGGTGAATCTTCAAAAACTAGGGTTTCATCCACTATTGCCCAAATCGATGCTCTAATACCACTTGTTATGAAATAACTTGCACAAGAATAATATAATCTGAAACTTGCTGCAAATACTTGATAATAATATGCCACTTCGAGGGGACAACCTCCTAGTCCATTTCGAGGGGGATACCTCCAATATTCTTCACCAAGAACTCAACATTCAACTTGATGATAATAACCTACAAATACCTTCTATATATATCATACTTATGCCTAGGATATCACCCAAGCCGACCTAGATAACCCTATATAAGCCTTAGGCCGACCTAAATAACTAAATAACAATATAATAATGATAATATGACTTAATTAAGAGTTAAGGTAGGTAGAAGCCGACTATTCATACCACTATACAAACTATAGGGGCAGGGGCATGTTGGTGTATGTTTTATCATCCACTGAACACACAGAATAAAATGTTCCAAGACATTCTATCCTCTCTTGAACAAAATCACCACGTATGCTAAGATTGCGAGAAGATCATATGGCGATTCCAAGGTTTCTTTTGTCAGGTCTTGACGTGTGGATAAGCTCAATGGGTGTTGTGATACACTGGTAATACACAAAGGGACTTACGCTATTGAATTCTTCACAAGTTAAGTTTTAGACAAATTTGACATTTAATGCTCTTTCTTTTTGGGATTTTTTGTTTGAGATTTTAAAAAAAGTGCAAAAGGATAAGGGTTTAGAAGTTCTAATCTATTCCTAAGAACTCAAGAGACGGTAATGATTAGGTGAAACTAGTAACCACGCTTTGCTTCGCCTTGTTAGGACAACTATACAAAGTGGGTGCAATCTTCAAGGGGGTGTGCTTATGATTTTCACGTCATGAATAATTACCATCAAATCGAACAATACTCATCCAGACAAAAGTTAAGCATCCACAATTATAAGCTCAAGCTAACTTTACGCATTGAATAAAAATCATCTATGCAAAGAAAGTATGAGCAAGAGTTTCACCCATCAATACTATCAAATCTTTCATTCATCTAACATGCATTCAAATCAAATTCTATAATATCTAGTCTATTGTTGAAGGAGATATGCAACCTTGCAACCACTTGACAATAAGAAGGATTCAAAGCAAATCATGCATAAGAGCTTTTATTATCCAAAGTAGCTATACGCAACAATTTCATACAACTCTCTTCACAAAATAACAATGAGAGAATAAGAGTTTATATAGAGTTTCTGAGAACAAATGAAAGGCTGAGATTAACTTAAGATTAACGACCGAGATCAAAATATGACAACCCTAATTAGGGTTCCCCAAAATAATATCAGTAGCAGTTGCATGTAAGACAAGTGGCGCCAGGAGCTATCTTCAAGGGAGTGCATCCTTATCCGCTCAGGTGGCAGTATGTTCGATGAACTTGGACACAATTGGGATGACCTCTTCCATCGTGACCTATGGTAGCATGTTTACCTTGAACTCCAATCTGTCCAAGTCCTCAGTGCACCAACAAAAGCATTTTCCCACTCCAATTCTTGTTTCAGGAAGGCATCTTGGATAGACAAGAAGCTTGCTGCTTTGGTAAAATTCTGTCTCATGACCGGTCCAGTGATGGTGAAGATCTCCTGAGCTTTGAGCTTTAGATTCTCTAGCTGCATGTCATTTTCTTGAATGATTTCCTTCTCAAGTACATCCGCAGCTGTGAGGAAAATCTTATTTTGAATCTCTTTAATCTGCTCTTCAACTTTGACTCCATCAGACTTTACTCTTTCCAAGACCTCACTCTGTGCTGTCAATGCCCAATACCAAGTGTGGAAGTCATACGCAACGCCTGCTGCAATTATCTTCCCATCAATCAACTCCTGCTTCACGACTCCTTTCAGCACTCTAAGGCATGGAATGATTTTGTCTTGAATATCCTGGAGATTATCCCAAGCTTCTGTCACAATAGCAAGTCTGGAAAGCAATGAGGAAGTTTGTCCATAAGCCAATGTCAATCTTTCCATAAATGTAGTCGCTTCCTTGCTTTTGCTCACCATCCACTCCCTAGTTTCTTTAGTCGTGACCATTTCTTCTTCAGAGTCCTTGACTGCTTCCCGCGAAGAGTTTAAAAGTGGAGGAACTACTGCATCACCCTGATTGAGAGGCTTGGTCAGGTGCTGAATGTATTCCTTCAGGCATTCAATCTCCTTATATTCTCTTTTCTTTGCCACTTCCTTTTCCAACCTTGTCTTGATGGTAGCGACTGAATTATCCAAGTCTTCAACCTCTTGGCCCTTTGTTGTTGGACCCAAGTCGACAGTAGTGATGGCATACTCATGGGGAGCAATATCCTCTTGTGACTTATCCACTGTTGGCACTGCAATCTGCACTGAACGGCAGCCGGCTTCATCCCTCTAGATTGTGGAGAATTTCTTGGCGGGCTTCTTTACAGTAACTTGTTCTAACCTGGCCAAGAAATCTGCCATGTCTTCCTCCTCCTGAATCTCAACTGGTATTTTTATCTTCAATCTTTCCTTTAGCCAATCAAGAATTGTAGGTTGTTCAATGCCGTACTCTTCCTGAGTATTTTCTCCACATGGAGTATCCTGAATTCCTCTAAGAGCGGAAATCATTCCCTCTTGAAATTCTTCATCTGGGATATCCATTTCATTCTTCGATTTGAGTATCTTCGTGCTTGTAGGAGATGGAGGCTCATCATCATCTGGCTGGATTGACTCAATATTCCCCTCATGAATTGGAGAAGGAATCCTTATGTCGGCCAATTACTCATCCACAGTGGCTAATATCTCGTCAACATTTCTGGATGTGGCAGAATGAGATGGCTCCACTCTTTGCTTCTTTTGAACAGGTTCCTCGTTCATAGTTGTCTTCCCCTTTGACCTGGTAGAGTCATCAATTGCCTCCTTCCTTTTCTTAGAATTGGTGTATTCAATCAACTCAGCACTTAGAGATACTCCTGCATTCGAGGAGTATGATTCCATCTCGCCCAGTAAGTCATAGGTGAGGGTCAATCTTCTTCGTCTTAACTCCTGGACTTGCTGGTCAACCCATGACCGAGAATACTTTACAACCGGCCTCATCAAGGTGGTTAAATCTGCGAACTCAGGCTCTGACCACTTCACAGAAGGAAGATGCCAATTCTCATCATAGCGCGGTTGGACATATTCTCCACCATCTTCTAGCTAATCAGGCACACGGCAAAGTTTGGTCATTCTAATCAAATTCACTAGCAATCTAGACCATAACCTTTTCCTAACATCATATTCATCTGCAACATTTGCCCAAAAGTCCTCCAGGTCTACCTTATGTTTATACTTCTTTCCTTTCATGGTCCCAATGTGATTATGAGGATCAAAGTCAGCCCTAGACCGGTAAGTTGTGAACAGATACCATTGCATCTCCAACCTGGCACTTTCAGCTGCTTGTGCCGACGGAAAGGACTCCAACATGTTTCCAATGAAGAATAGGAAGGTAATGGCTGCCTTCTGCTTTGACCTCTGGAGGTTTTGGTATGTCTCCAATTGCCTAAGGATCTCAAGCAAGACCATCCTATTGGTAGGATAAATTGGAAGTCGGTAAGGACATCCAGTGAATCCCTGAACCCTTATGTATGTGAATCTTGGAAACTGGATAAACCAGGATCCATACTTGCTGATAAGGCTCTTGGCCTCATGAGTTAACCTTTGGTTAGTTCCTCCTTGTTGTATTCTGGTGATATACATCAGGAAAGCATCATTTTCCCACCTGAAGTGGGCTTTCTCGTTGAGCTGCAACCACGGATAATAATCATAAGACTTGAATTCATTCTCACCATTGCCTACTACGCCTCTGCAGATCAATCCTGTGTACTTGTAAGTTCTGGCCATCAAGTAGACGATGTAGGAACTCATGTAGAAAGATTTTGTCCTTTCCAAATTGACTAACTGCTCATGAAGATTGTCACTAATCATCGGGACCAGTTGATCATCTTTACGCCTGAGGTGATTGCATCAATGAAGTAATACATCCAGGTCTCAAAGGGTGCGCCTTGGGGGTTGCCCATTATTTTGTTTAATAGCAAAATAATATCTCCATACTCCTCTTTGAAGTCTATTCGAAGCAATTTCTTTGGCATTTTCTTGATAGAAGGCCTCGGCTTCTCTAACCATGACTTATTAATATTCGTTGCACAAAGCTCAAACTGGTCTTCATACAGTCTTTTGGCATCTTCCTTGGTTTTGTATGAAGTCCAGTTATAACTCGGTATGCCAAATGCTTCTTGGATTGCCAACTCTTCGAGATGAGCCAATATTCTCCCGTCCAGCGCAATGATCTGCCTCTCCTGCGCATTCTACCATTAATTCGGCACATGCTACAGCTGGTGGAAATCCGGCTGCTTGGACAATGCCATTCCTCATCATCCGGCAAGCAACTGGTGTCGCCAAGAATCCGTCTTGTCCATACATCCTCTTCTTAAAATCTTTGAAGTCTACATGTCCAAGGTTAGTGTCTGTGATGTTTTTCCATTTGGAGTTGATTTTTGATTCTGGCTGCAGTCCTTTGCTAGCGAACTTCGTTTGTGCCTTTCCCGAAGATTCTCCTCTGGCGGTCATTAACTGACAATAAATATGAAAATAACTGACTTTAGTGTGGAGATTTTAAATCTGGTTTTTTTGGGCCTTTATTCGAAAATTTTCACTTTCACCCTGTTAAAAATATAAAATTCTGTGAAAAATCAGACTGAAAATAAAAAATTTGGCTCAGTATTCATCAAATCTCTGTCGGAATGAGTGAATAAGACGGAAGAAAGAGAGAAGAATTCAGCCAACTCATTTTTGAACCTTCGAAAGTATCCTCTAGTTGTGAATCGATCTTTTACTTCTGAAAATTTACTCCAAAACTCAGAAAAAAGCACGTTATTTTCTGGAAATTACGCCCTTCAGCCAGAAATTTTACTTTATTTCTCTAGAAATTATGCCCTTCAGCTTAGAAAATTTACTGCTCCACTTCGAAAAATTACTTTGTCTTCAAAAAATCTCCTTTTGAAAACTTATACTTCGCAACTTAGGAAGAGCTAAAGAAAACTTTTGATCGAACTTTGGAAGAATGATTTGAAAGTGACAAGTCAAACTTCTTATAAAGTTGGAGAAGTTTGATGGTTTTAGCAACTTCGTGTTTTCTTTTTAAATTCGTCGAATCTGGACTTGTTTTATTTCTTCTAAAATAGCAATTTAATCTTCACTGAAGATTTTCGAGAGAAAGTTTCCAATTTCATCATCATGGCGCCATTCTTAGCCAAAATTCCTCTAGATTTTTCCTTCGAGATTTTTGAAGATTTGTCCAAGTGTTGAGTATTTCGCAATTTCTTATAAGTGTTGGATATTTTCCTAAGTGTTGGAAAAATAATAAAAATATTCCAAGTGTTACATTTTATTTTCTAACCTCTTCTAACCTTTTCCAACCCTTTTATTATTTAATTATGGCGAAATTTCTTTTACCCATAGTCAATTTATTCATTTTCAAGTCATTTTATTTCTCTCCTTTGACAGGGCGGACTTCATACTTGTCTTGCCTTTTTCTTCAAAGTGGGGTGGACTTCACACTTGTCATGACATTTCCATTGGTCTAGGGCGGACTTCACAACTTCCTTGCCATCTTGCCTAGGGCTGACTTTGCACATGCTTGGACATCTTTCTTCAAAGTGGGGCAGACTTGGAGTTTTCTATGCCCTCTTGTCTAGGGCGGACTTCACCTTGGTCTTGCCATCTTTCATCTCTCCTCTAGGCGGACTTTATCTCTTCCTTGCCAAATTTTCTTCCTTGTGCGGACTTTGTGATGCCTTAGACGTTTTCCATCATGCCAAGGGCAGACTTCATGATGTTTATGCCATTCCACTTAGTGGGCAGACCTGATGTGTCTTGTGCCATGTCTACTCTTTGGTGGGCGGACTTGGAAGTCCCTTTGCCAACTTGCCTAGGGCGGACTTTGCCTTGTGTTTTCCATTCATTCTCTAGGCTTGGGCGGACTTTGCAACTCCTTTGCCATGCTTCCCTTCCTTCCAAGCGGACTTGACCATGTGTTTGGACATCCATCCTTGGGCGCACCTTGAAGTTCTCTGGACATATCGCATTCCTCCTTGACACTTAGATAAATTTCATGGATTTTTTTGGATCATCTAGAACAAAACCCTAGTTTGGAGATTTTCTATGCTTTTTATACTTAGAGGTGTCAATTTTTATTCTGAAGATATGAATGTTGTTGCCATGACATGCGGGACCCAATCCTAGGTCTACTTTCAAAAAAGCAAAAAAAGCAAAAAGCAAGCCAAAAAAAGCAGCTTCCCAGATTGGTCCCAAAATGCCAAAAATAAAAAAAGCAAAAAAACAAAAATCCCTAAAAAATAGGAAGTGTCAGAATTCACTCAAAGCAATGGTGTTCCTCGTCCTCCGGACCTTCCAAGCACTTTCATGATGTCCAGACATTGATACAGGCTTGAATTTCCAACTTGACTTGGATGATTTCTCAAAAACTCTAACTCCAAACTCTCAAAGCAAATGGTCATATGAAATTGTAACACCACAACAAAACCCTAATAAGCAAACCACTGGGGGTCCCCATTTGCAATGGGGCGATGTGTGAAATAGGTCACAACAGGGCATAATAGAGACAAAGTAGCAAATGCAGGTGCAGCTGCATTATCCTCACCGATACTCTATAGCTTATATATCTCAGCTTTGTATTTCAAGTTTGCTGGTCTCCCCAAAAACTTACATGCTTCCACACCTTTCCCTTAGATATGAAGGAGGTGGGCATTAACTCTGGTAATGCTGCCAAAAAATTCAAGGCCACAAAGTGGCACTTCCATAACCTTGTGCCCCCAAATGTCCTAGGCTTGCTCGGTAATTTTGTTGCAAATTGTTTCAAAGGAGACTTACGATCAAAAGGACCCTTAGCATACTCTGCCAATAATGTTGAGGGGCAATTAATACTTTCAGCTGCACTTGCCATGGAACTAGTGGTTTGGATTTGAACGTCATGGCCACACCTCTCAGTCTCAGTGTCAGCCTCAAGTGCATAATCGGATTTAGTACTTTCACTGTGAACCTCAACCTCATCCACACTCATGTCATGAGAACTCATTGTGGCACTACAATAAACAATATAAAATTTATAAGTTTATAATTTTAAAATTAAAATTGAAACTATGCATGCAAAGGATTAAGACACAAATTTTCTTTTGTTTTTCTTACTTCAAATCGCACGAAGTGCTGAAGTAGAGGATACACAAATAAAAATCATTGCTCTTAATCTTTGTCAACCAAGGATTCCACTTTTTTTTCTTACTTTAGGTGGCACGAAGTGCAGAAGCAGAGGATACACAAAAGTTTTAGCCTAATTTGACAAACTTGATTTTAAAAAATAAAATTCAATGTTGAACTTTGATAACAATATGAACAATGAACAATAAAAATTGCAATGAATCATTGGATATGCACTTGCAGCCATGTCTATGAGATCATGAATAAAATAAAAATTTGAAAATGAAACTAATGAAAAAAAAAAAAACTTTAAAGCAGTCATAGAAACCTACCTTGTGCTTGAAAAATCCTTCCAATTTGGGGTAGAATCCCTCTTCTTCATCTTCTTCTTGCTCCTCCTCACCCCTCTTGCACTTGCAACACTTCAATCACACTCTTTCACTCCTTCACTCACTCTTTTGCTCCTCTTCAACCTAGCTATTGAAATCAAATTGTGAGTAAAAATGAGGAATTTGGAGTGTTTTATAGAGTTTATGGGGCCCATTGGCCATTAGGGTTTGACCTTGGGCTCTTATTTCAAAAAAAGTTTTTAATTTTTTGCCACTCTATGGATTGGCAGCCGTGGGAGTTTTTTGGGCATCCCCGAGATGGTCGAGGGATGTGTTGTGACCTTTTCACACATCGCCCCATTGCAAATGGGGACCCTAGTAGTTTCCCTCTGATGGTTTTGCTTTTGAGTTTTGGTCTTCCTGGTGGGGTACTTAAAATTTGAAATTTTGAAGGTCATCCGAGTCATGAAATGATTGTGAACCCGAATCAATGATAGAATGTTGCCAAAGCGCTTAGAAGGCCTTGTGGACGAGGATCGACTGTCTGTTCTATCAATTCTGACACTTCCTAAATTTTAGGGTTTCCATCACGGGCCCCTATTTTTTAGGGACTTTTTTTTTGGCATTTTTAGCACATTCTGGGATCCCTATTTTTTAGGGATTATTTTTTAGAAAGTTTCTATTTTTGGAAAATTTCTATTTTTAGAAAGTTACTATTTCGGGAAAGTATGCAGGTCATGGCTTCATAAACATCAACTTCAGAAGGTTGCAAGGAAAAATGGGTAAAAGTTTGAAAAACCAGAAAATACGCCTAAGGCATGGACTTGCATGGAGAAGATGAAAATGGTGAAGCGCAAGAAGAAGTTGCAAAACACTCTCAAAGTCCGCCCAGCAATGGAGAAGACTACAAAAACATCTTGAAGTCCACCATAGGCAAACATGCAAAGGGGTTGGCAAGTCCGCCCAGCAAGCAAATGAAAATTGCAAAGAAGTCTTAAAGTCCGCCCAGCCTAGAAGAAATTGCAAAATAGTCTTAAAGTCCGCTCCAAGAAGGCTGGAAAGGGGTAAAATGCTAAGGGGTGCGCTCCAAGATGATTGGAGATGGTGAAACTACAAGGAAAATTCGCCATTTTGTGAAATTAAATGGCAATTACTAGTGAAAATTCGCCCAAGCATGGATAAAGTGAAAAAATTGCACAAGGCAAATACGCTGGAGTCGTGTATCGCATTGAAAATCACTTGGATGAACAAAGATTTAATTATTTGCCTAGAAAATCAAAGGATTTGAAAATTTGCCTAAGTCCAGACGATTGGAAATTTAATTGAAAAATCAAACGATATGTCTGGCAAAATTGAAATTCGCCTAAGTAAAAATCTTGGCAAGATTAAAATTCGCAAAGGCACAGAGAGATTTGAAAAAATTCGAAATTGCCTTTGGAAAAAAAATAATAATTAATTAAATATTATTATTTAATTATTTTAACGAACGGGTTGGAAACAACACATAAAATATTATTTTAATATTTTATTTTCCAAAACCCATTTAATGAGAAAATTCGAATTTCTCTAGGCAAATTGCTGAGAAAAGAAAGAAGAAAAATAAACTTCACTCGACTGGCGACGAAATTAGAAACTTTCTTTAAAGACTTATGCTGGAGACGGAAAGTGCCATTCGAAAGACAAGTGCCAGCCGAGTTCAAACTGAATTAATTGGAAACAATTAATTTTTGCTAAATGGGTCGATTTTCTCAGCCTTAAATTGGCTTTACATTTCATTTTCATTCATTCTTTCGAAAGCGAAGTTGAGAAAATTTGTTAAGGCAGAGAAGTTTGTGAAGTTTTATATATTTTTTGCGAAGTAAAAGGCTGAAAGTGCGAATTTACTTCAGTAGCAACACAGTTTTCATTGACAGGCAGACTTTACTTCCTCTATTTTCGACAAAGTTTTCTCTTTGCAAGCGATTTAATTCTTTCATTTCCAGCAACGGTTGTTTTCACGAATTAACTCATCAAGTTTGCTGGAATTTATTTATAAATAATTTCTGATTATTAAATTTTTCTTTTGCAGATTTATGCTGAACGTCGGAGAATCATCGAAGAAGAAAATGAAGTTTGCAAGCAAAGGTGCGCAGCTGGAGTCTAAAATTATCTTCAAATGGAAGAATGTTGCAGACACAGATCTCGGCCATGTTGACTTGGAGGAATTTCGAAAAAGAATGTACGGAAGTGACACACGCATGCCGACTCCAATTGCGCAAAGGATGATGCGAAATGGTATAGTTCAAGCTGCAGGATTTCCGCCAGTAGTCGAGTGTCCGGAGTTGATGGTAGAATGCACCTTGCACTATAATGCTGAAAAAAGACAAATTGAGGCGCCTGATGGCAGAGTATTGGCATACTTAGGCGAGTTGGCTATACAGGAAACATTTGGCATTCCGGCTTACCACCGAACGTACTACCGGTCGAAGGAGGATGCGCATAAATTGTACGAAGATAAACAAACTCTTTGCATGGCCAACATGAACAAGAACTGGCTCGAAAAACCTAGATGCTCATCCAAGAGATTGCCCAAGAAATTACTCAGGCCATTTTTTAAGGAAGAATACGGAGACATAGTCTTGTTGCTGAACAGACTAGTAGGCAGTCCTCAAGGAGCGCCTTTTGAAAGTTGGATGTATTACTTCATTGATGAAGTATCTGCTGGGACAAAAATGATCAACTGGTCAAGGATGATCAGTGATAGTATTCATGAACAATTGGTTAACCTGGAGAAAACTGAATCTTTTCATATGGGTTCTTATATTGTGTATTCACTTGCTCGTACGTACCGATATACCGGTCTGATATGCAAAGGTGTAGTCGGCAACAACGAAGGAGAGCTCAAAGTTTATAACTGCTATCCCCAATTGCAGTTGAGTGAGAAGTCACATTGGCGCAGGGCACATAACGCTTTCCTCATGTACATCACTCGGGTGCTGCAGGGAGGAATGCATCAAAGACTTACACCCGAAACAAAAAGTTTAATCAGTAAATATGGATCCTGGTTCATCCAGTTTACAAGATTTACGTACATCCGAATACAGGGATTCACGGAATCTCCTTACAGGTTGCCAATCTATCCTACTGACAAGATGATTTTACTAGAAGTAATCAGGCAACTGGAAACATTCCAGAATATCCAGAGACCGAAGCAGAAAGCAGCTGTCACGTTTCCCTTGTTCATAGGAGACATGGTAGAATCCTGTTTGTCATCGCAGGTAGCAGACAATGCCAAGATAGAAATACAGTTATATCCGTTCACCTCGTACAAGTCCAGAGGGGATTTTGATCCACTCAATCACATGGGAATGGTAAACGGAAGGAAATACAGGCATAGAGTTGACCTTGAAGACTTTTGGGCAAATGCTGCTGATGAGTATGAAGTAAGGAGAAGACTTTGGTCAAGGTTATCCTTGAGCATGATCAGGACAACAGAACTTTTCCGTGTGCCTGACCAGCTAGATGACGATGAAGTGTACATACAGCCAGGATATGATGAAGGATTGCCGCTCCCTCCTGTCAAATGGTCAGAGCCTGAGTTAAGTGATTTGACAACTCTTATGAGACCAGTGGTCAAATACTCACAATGGTGGGTAGATCAGCGGGTACAAACATTGAAGCAACGAGGTGTGCCATTTACCTACGATTTAATGGGCGAAGCTGAATCTTGTTCTTCAAATATTGGCGCTTCTCAGGAAAATGAACGGATTGAGCCTATCAACCCGAAGAAGAGGAAAGGCAAAGAAGTGGCAACAAGCGAGAAGCCGATCCTGAAGAAGTCTAAGGCCCTTCACTCAGCCGCATCTGGGAATATCAAGCAGCTACTGATTATGGAAGAAGAATCATGGGGAAATATAAGAATTCCTTCACCAGTGCTTGAAGGAAACACGGAGCCTATGCAGATTGAGCAGGACTTTCACCATTCTCCAACCGGCACAGAGATTTGTGAATCAGATGAGGACCTGAATGACAGGGAAGGCGACTTCCAAGAAGGGATGATTTCAGCCCTAAGGGGGATTCATGAGGACCCGCCGGCACAAGAAATCCAAGAGATTCAGGATATTCCGGACTGCGAAGACAATGGAGTCGAGCAGCCTACAATACCAAACTGGCTTAAGGAAAGAATTAAGGTTAAGGTACCAGTTGCAGCACCAGAAGCAGATGATATTGACGATTTCTTGGCAAGGTTAGAGCAAGTAAATACGAAAAAACCGGCCAAGAAATTCTCTACTATTCAAAGAGATGAGACTGGTAACCGCACAGTGCAAATTGCAGTCCCGACAGTTGAGAAACTGCAGGATGAAATTACTCCTGCCGATTATGCCATTACTGTGATTGATATTGGTCCATCTACCAAAGGGCAAGAAGTAGAAGATCTGGACAATTCCGTTTCCACCATTAAGTCCAGATTAGAAAAGGAGACTCAGAAAAAAAGGGAATATAAGATGGAGGTTGAGCGCCTGAAGGAGTATATCCGGCATTTGACAAGGCCACTCAACCAAGGCAACCAATCAAACCCTCTGCTCTCAAATGCATCACAAGAGCCGGTAGAAAGTCTTGAGAAAGAACTAACTACTGCTAGGGAAACACAAGAATGGATGGCAAGAAAAGAGGGAGAAGTAATGGCATTTATGGAGAAGTTAGTACACGCTCATGGGCAAACTTCTTCCTTGCTCACAAGGATTGCAAATTTGACTGAGGCATGGGACGGATTGCAAGACTTGCAAGACAGAATCATTCCCTGCCTCCGTGATATAAGGAAAATTCCTAAGCAAAGGTTGATTGACGAGAAGATTATTGCAGCTGGGGCGGCTTACGACTTCAGCAACTGGTATTGCGCATTGGTCTCCCGTAGGGAAGTGCTTGAAAAGGTTAAGACAGAAAGTATCAAGGTCGATGAGCAAGTAAGGAGCATCCAAAATGGCATCTTTCATATGGCTGCAGATATATTGAACAAAGACATTGTTCGAGAAAATGACTTGTGGCTGGATAATATGCAAAGGGAAGTGCAAAAGATTTTCTCCATCATGCCAATTTTGGGCGAAAATCTGACTAAGGCATTTGACTTGTTGACTATCCATAGTACTTTCTTGCAGCACGAACCAGAATGGGCAGTTGTCTTTGCTGATTGTGCAGATAGTTTGGACCTGCTGGAATACAATGTCAGCACCTTGCCAGACATTACCATCGAGGAGATTGGCGCCATTGTGTCTAGGTTCGTCGAACGAGGCATTGCATGAGTGGATAAGGATACAACCGCCAGTGGGTGACTCATCTGTCAGTTAACTGATCGATGTTTTGGGCAACCCTAATTAGGGTTTTCGTGTTTAAATCTGGGCCCTTGATTTTGTGTCAATCTCGGCCATTCATTGTATCGGGGAATTCTATAAGTACCCTTTCTTTTTCATTTCAAACGATCGGAAGAAATCAGAAAATTGTTATCAGAGGATTAGAGATTAGATTTTTGAGTTAGAATTAGTTTCTTTTAGAAGTAAGAGAAGAGTTATATGAAATTGTTGTGAGAACCATTGAGATGATAAAATTTATAATTGCATGAGTTGCTTTGAAACCTTTATTGTCAAATGGGTGCATGGTTGCTATTTGCTCTTTCTCGTAGGATTGTTATAGATTAAAATTTATTTGTTAGTGGAGCGAAAGATTGATGGTGAGGATTGAAAGTAACTTAGCTCATACTTTTTTCAAATGGATGCTTTTCATTTGATGTGCAAAGTTAGACTGAGCTCTTGATATAAATGCTTTTAAAACGTTCACTTTAAATAATATTGTTCGAATTGATGGTGTTATTTATAAGTGAAAAATCTCAAGCATAAATCCCAGAAGATTGCACCTGCTTTCGTGTAGTTGTCGTTTTTCGAGACGAAGCAAAGCATGGTTTCCTTTAAGTTGCATTTGATCGTTACCGTCTCCTAGTTCCTTAGGATTAGCATAAGATTTCTCACCCCTTTCCTTTTCTTTTTATTTTTATCCAAAATCAAAAAATCCAAAAGGATACAACACTGCATTCAAACCCTTGCTTTCAAAGTAAATTACTGAAATACTATGCCCCCTTGGGTTACCAGCAAACCTCATACTACCACAGAGCCTATCCGCACCCCAACTTAGGAACATTGGAATTACCTTGTGATCTATCTAGCAATCTTAGCACGAAAGGTGATTTTTATCAAGAGAGGATAGAGCATCTCCGGACACTTTATTCTAGTGTGTTCGTGTGTGTCACAACACACGCATCAACAGGATGCTTGGCCATCCCTAGGATGTCTCGACGTCCCTGTCGTCCCAGCGGTGTCCTTGCCATCCCGATGGTGGTGGCATAGGAGTCATCCCTGTATTTGGATCACTTGGTCAGAGGAGCAGAGCGTTGGTCAAGGAACTCTACCGCTTTCTCCTCGCTCTGCCACAATGCTTCACCTCTTTCCCATGTAGCCTAATGGCGTGATCTATTCTTCCAGACCACTAAGAACTCTTGCACAATGCAACTACAACTTGCAGAAATCGGGCTCTAGTCAGTTCTCTTCATTCCAACTGGTTACTAGACAACAACCCTTTACCCCACACACTGTGTCGAGTGCTTACCAGTGTTCAGGTAGCATAGATGCAAGTGATTATTTGAAGGAGTGGAATTATCAGCTAGACCTTGCGAAGTACTACCTTACGAAGGTGAGCGATTGTATGAAAAGAGGTGTTGATTCTAGTTGTAGGGAGGTTGAGTTCCAAATTGGTGATAAGGTGTTGCTGAGGATGGACCCTCAACAGTTCAAGTTGTAGAAAGGTATGAGCCAAGCTCTCATCCGAAGATTTGATGGACTGTTTGAGGTGATAGGTCGAGTGGGCAAGGTTGCGTATAGATTGAGGCTACCCCTGCACATGAAGGAAGAGGAGGTGATTGACATGAGAGAGGGGATTTGGTAAACATCGGTTGCAAGAGTTCTTAATGGCCTGGAAGAACAGGCTATGCCATGAAGCTACCTAGGAAAGAGGTGAAGCATTGTGGCAGAGTGAGGAGAAAGTGGTAGAGTTCCTTGACAAGCGCTCTACTCCTACAACCAAGTGATCCAGATGCAGGGAAGACTCCCGCGTGGCCGTGGAGGCTATGTCGGCATCAAGGGTGTTGCCTATTTGAAATGGGAGAGAATGTTGTGCTTGGTGAGTGCTTGTTCCGTTTGTTCTGTCCCAACTTGAGTTCAAATTCGAGTTGATGCAAAATGTCCCTAATGTGTTGGATGCAATGCAAAGAAGGTTGTAAATTGTTGCGCTAGTGTAATTCAGTGCGGATGAAGGATTGGCTTAGCGGTAAAGGAAAAGTGCAAGGCTAGGTTGCACATGGGTTGTTGATGCCCAATATATTTGGTCGACATGGTTCCTTGTAGAGCAACGCTTATCTCGTCCCGCGAGTTAAGGTACACACTCTCATTGGTCGAGCTTGGATTTTTTACGCTCCTTATTGGATACTCAGATTGTGCTCCAATTGCTCCAATTTGATTAGTTGAAGCGGATTTCCACTTGTCGGCTCTAGTGTTCTATAAATAGAGGAGAATTCATTTTGCTTTGTAATTTCTTGTAGGATAGAATGGTGTAGTTTTGAGTTTCTTTGTATTTTTAGGAGTTGGGAATTCTTTGTATAGTGATTCGAACCCTAGACCTATGAGTCTTGTTTGAGGGTTTGTACATGCTTTGTATAGAGGGCTTTGTTAGCTCTTGAGTTGGGAATAGTGTTTACAGGCCTCAGTAACTGAGAAGGGTTTTCAGATGCATTGTGCGTGAAGAATCTGGAAGGGTTTGGAGAGCGGATTTTGTTTGCTCCTTGAACAACTTGTAAGTAACACCACATTTTGTTGAGGTGCTCAGACATTGTTGGTTGAGTCTAATCCAAGTTCTTGTGCTTTTTGCTTTGATATTCTTTGCACTGTTGGATTTTTGAGCATGTGAATAAAGTGAAAGCATTTTGCCCAATTCTTTGTGTTTAGTTATTTTCATTGTTGCTTTGAGTACTTTGATATTGAATGTATGGATGCACTAATGAATTTGTGAAGAGGCGTAGTCTGTTTAATTTGTTGTTGAACTCCTTGAGCAATTAGCGAATTAAGTCAGTGCCATAGGGACTTGACCCTGGGTCCTCGACAGTTGCCTATCACCAAAACGCCTAGTTTTTGAGGGGGGGGGGGGTGCGTGTCCCCGTGGTTCACTAGAAAAAACAAACATTATCCATAGAGTTGTGAGAAACATTTAACTTGGGAAACCCATTTGGAAAAACTTAACACCAAAAAAGAGCAAAGAATGTATGATTTTGCAATATCATAGAGCTCAAAAAGCAATTGTAATCTCCTTCACCTCATTTTCACATTTTGGTGACATCACTACAGGTCCTACCAAATGAGCACATTGATGATGTTAGATGGTATCATTTTAGGTTACACTAATCACTGAGCACTCCTTATGCAAAGATCAACAAATGATGATCATTGTGCTCTTATCTCATCAAATGGCTCTCAGGACTTTGGCTTGGGGAAAACTCAAACAACACCAAAAAACCTTGAGAGTCCTCTAATATGACGTGTCATAAGATGATCACTGATTCTCACAAGTTCTTAACAATGCGTACCATAAAGCACAAACCATCAAAATTGATGTGCTCTTCTCAGCTCATGTTGGTGGTTGTAGACTATTTAGTCTACTCTACGAATATGGAATTCTTTGCAAGTGAACAACACTCAGCTCATCAAATTCCAATGTGATGTTGTGAGGGCTTGATCCTAGGATGTGGTTATATTATTGCATTGTTTAGTTGAAATGTGCTAGTCAATTTTTTCCTTGAAATTATCACAACACAAACTAGCACTACGCCAATTGATTAGTGTTAGCTTCAAAGAGAATCAAGTGAAATGTACTCAACGCCAAGATTGTGCACACAAGACCCGATGTGGGTGAGGTGTTAACATATGGTGGAGGAAACTGAATTAAAACTAAAAGTAAATACAACTGAAAGCAGAAAGAGGCAATGAACCAGCCATGAGAGATTTCCACACTTACCACTTAATTAGTGGGGGGAAAATCATTACAATTCAAAACTAATCCATCCGTTGCAGCAGGCATCAACATAATAGTGGGAATTCGCCACTTAAACAATGGGTGAAAGATGTGTTACAATATCAATTTCCTCCACACTGGCGGTAAACCATCCAGGGGTTAAAGTGTTTGCATTAAAGTTCACAAGTAAATGCAGCAATAAAATGACTAGATTAGTACTACTAAATCACAGCCTTACAATGAAATAAATCTGCAATTTACAAGTGTTACAATGATAAAATCAATGCAAATAAATGAGGGATGATTTCTTCAACTCTTAATCTTTTCAATCACCAAATTACAAGCCAAAATCTGAACCTTTAGAAATCTGATAACAATAACCAGCAAACTGAAAAAATCATTACCAGCAACTAACCATCATTAAATTGTTCATATCTTCACCCAAATGGCTCCAATCTCCTTCAAACGGCTACACATGTTACTAGCTGCATAGATGCCAAGGCATATTGCATAGCATAGAAAGAACAAAGTCTGATATAAAAATGCCAACAAACTAAAGTGCAGACCAGCAACTGAACAATCATCAAATTGCTTATTTCAATCGCCAAAAATTCCAACAAAGCTCTCTAAACATTTACCACAGCTTCCTTTAAACAAGGTGACCAGCAAACAAGATTAAACAATGCAATGAAGCCACCAAAAGGAAGGCACAAAACCCCATGTTTGCTTCTTGAAGTGGTACGGCCCTAGAAAGAGGGCGACCTCACTAGAAAATCAGGCTCATCATAATAAAATCTGCAAATCATGGAGAGGGGGTGCCTCAAGCATATAAAACTTTAGAGCAAATACCCACAAACCGAATAAATTCTCATAATCAGCTATGACTGAAAATCACCTACAGTCATGGATGAACCAACAACACAAAAACTGGAAAAATCTCACCACAAACTCAACAATAATGCTCGATATGCACTTCTGAATGAAGCACACTCCCAATTGACCATCTAGTCAAGCATATAAAACTTTAGAGCAAATACCCACAAACCGAATAAATTCTCATAATCAGCTATGACTGAAAATCACCTACAGTCATGGATGAACCAGCAACACAAAAACTGGAAAAATCTCACCACAAACTCAACAATAATGCTCGATATGCACTTCTGAATGAAGCACACTCCCAATTGACCATCTAGGGAACCATAGTTTCAGGCCCGAAGAATGGTGAAGAAAAGCTAAGCCTCCCCTTAGCCGAGTTATGAATTCAATCCAGCAGCATTTCGATATAATAAACCAAAAGATGAGAATGAATGAGCAAGACATCAATAAATAGGCTCTTCAGCTAGAAAATGAATCGACTTGAAACTCCCACAAGAAACTCTTTAGCTTCCTCCAAGGGATGCCACCTCTCATGTTGCACTTTATTTGAATTATTAAAACATTAATCATCTCCCTCTAGGCGTTCATTTACAAGTTGCACAATAAAACATTTAATATAAATATTAAATGCTCAAATCAACCCCTTTATGTCCCCTTTTTAAAAACAACTTGAAGTCATCAAGCCTAGGCATGGGGTACAACTTCAAAACATAAAAATTGACTACATCTGAAACTCAATCGAAGGAGGGATAGAAGCCAAAGCCAAAACCAACGCTCAAACTGATTTTGCCAGAAATAGAATGATGATCTGAGCTGAGTCAAACTGGAGATGATACCACTGCCACAAATAGACTTACTAAAAATATCAATTACCAAAAATAGTAAGTTTACTTCAAACTCAATAGAAAGCCAAACTGATCAGCCACACTGCCCAAAATAGAAATGTGAACTGCAAATGATTGAACCACTGCTAGAATGATACTGCTATAAATAGATTTACCAAAAATAACAAACTGCTATAAATAGTAAGTTTGCAAAGCTTAATCTAAACACCAATTGAGCAATATCATGACTTACTATAAATAGTAAGTGTTTCCAAATGCCTTTTGAGCACAAACCGGGCAGCCAACATGACTTAATTTCTGTCAAACTTTTTGAAGTTTTAACATCTACAATTTAATTTCTTTTGGAATTGTCTCAACATATATAGTCCGACACACTTTCTAGTCGTACAGAGGGTGATGTACAAGATGTTTAATGCTTTTCCGATTAGCTGTGGAACTTGTAAGTCCTAGATTGGTGTAATGTCACTTTTCCTTCAAAGTTATTTTAAGTGTTGGCAAAGGATTTAGTGGATTAAATATTAGAGTGAAGATAATTTATAAGCTGCAATACTATTAAAATGGATGTGAATAGGCAATGCAAAATACAATATGTGATAACTTAGTAAGAAACTCCAAACTAGATAGTTAACATGATAAATTGAATACACATCCATATAATTCATATACATTAACACCAAAATCATATATATATACTATTCTCAATATAATTTAGAATCAATGGTTTTAATACTTATCTGAATAATAACACTTGGAACAACCACTCTCAACCTAGGAAGATGTCAGTGGTATTGGCTCTTGCTATGGAGCAGTCTGGGAGAAATAAGTGGACTTCGCCGCTCTACACGAGTGTTGGTTCCACTGGAACAATGTTCAACACCATGCAATACCCAAGCCCTGGCCAGGACAATCTTGAGTGCGCTTTTGTACACCGGGTTGGACACACACATAAAATGTGCCCCCTTCTGTGTCTTGCCCATAGCTCACCAACCACTTTCATTCTTCCTTGAATGTTTCCCATGTCTCACACAAATGCTTTATATAAGTCTTAAGGGATGGTTTCCAAACCATCACACCCTTTCACAAAGGTTGTCTCTAATAATTATTTAAATTCCCCTTTTTTAAAGGTATTTATACTTATTCTTTATTAATATCCTCTTTTAACCAAAGGATCACAATATCCTTTATTTTTCTATCTCTCTTTTTAATTTTTCAAAGGGTTATTTTATAACTTTCTCTTCTCTTGGGGAAAAAGTCACATAACAGTTCTCCCCCTGTAAATTAACTACTATCCTTAGTAGCACAAGATGCATTTGCATTACAACTCATAGAAACACATGGTCAATAATTGAAGATACTAACATTGAATATTTGCAATCTTCATAATAGATCTATTTTTTTCTATACTTTATCTACATTATTTGCTTCTGTTAATTCATAGATCATCCTTTTTAATTTTATTTTAAATTCACAAGTAATTTTAATAAAATCACTTTTCCAATCCAAATTATGATGAGAACTATATAGATGTCTTATGGAATATATCATGAATTTATACTTGAAAAGATAATTATAGTTTATGCACTTAACCTCCTATCCTTCAACTTTATCATTTTACTCACTCATGTAACTCCTTTAAATTATTAAAGTATTACAATGTAATCACACAATAATTACTATGCATGTCCAATACTATGTGGTCACTCATAATTTATAAAAGTATAATCTATAAATTCAACATACATTCCAAGATGGTATTCATGCATTCTAGACTACATGAATATCCTCTTTTCATATATCAAGATCAATGTACAAATAGAATCTTAGTATAATAAGGCAATTGTACAAGGTTATTGGATTGATCAAGTCCAATAACAAAGTACAATAGAAAATAGAAAAATTTCCCATTAAGAACCTTAAGCGAAAGAAAACAACAATAGGTTATGACTACCCACAAGGTACTTGATAAAAATACTAGTTCCAAATTGTTGATATGAATCTTCAATAACCCTGTTGTTTTCTTATAAGTTTGACAACATAGGAAAATTCACTAAAATGATTTATAAAAGAAACATGTGAAAGATTTAAACATGACATAACCTACTTGCATATCATAGAAAAGGTTGGAATAGATAATTTCTCCCCCTATTGACATGTTCCCATGTCTAAGCCTAAGAGCCTATTTGGTTTCATATCTTATAAATATGTTATTCTTGCCAACTTATTTCAAACATAGTGTCATTTGTCCAAGTTTAAGAAGTGAATCCAAGGACCTATGTGTTATGGGCCCACAATGTAACTTATGTTTAAACAAATCTAGATGTCGGTTTCGAATAAAAATGAGTATATTATCACTATCCTTGGAATTCACCTTCCAAGTTTACAAAATAAACCTAGACACAAAAACTAAAGGTTCTAGTGTTTAAAAATCTCTCTTAGGATTATAACTATTAAGGTCTTAAAGATGGATATATAAAAAATATATTGGATATAAACATCCATAGACTTCTTTGAGTATGTATCTCACACAAAAATATGACTTTATATCCTTGACTACAAAATCCTTTAACCTTAATCCAAAAGAATTTCCTGTAAACTAAGGTCACTTCATAATAAATCTAAGTAATAGGCTTTTCAAATTAGATGATACATTTATTTAAAACATGTCAATAAAAAAAATAGTCAACAATCATTACAATACATGTTCAAACTCATAGAACTTACTTATGCAAGTAGAATCATATTCATATGAGTCAACTTAAGAATTAGATCCATAATTCCTACATAGGTTAAATACTTTGTCAATAAACTTGAGACATAACAACCATGACCCAACATCATATCACCTAGACAAAGGCTCCAACCCAATTTAACTTAGTCATTATATAGAACATGTGTTTATATTGCACTAAGGGAGTAAATTTCATAAGAAAGACATAAGCTAATAAACTAAGACATATCAACCTCTTATTGGACAAAAAAAACCCAATAATTTGTAGCTTCAACTATAAGGTTGGGTCAAAACATGGATAGTGCAAGCAAGCTTCAACATATTACTAAGACCATAACCCCCAAATTAAAGCAAAGATACCGACTTAACTAATCTCTTCATAAATAGTATCATTGAAATTGGCCATCTTCATACCAAAAATTGTTCCCATCCAAGCATGAAATTTTGTGTATTATTTTGTTTAACATAAAGTTTTAAAACAAGAATCAACTTCTATCTTTATACTTCCCATAATTTATTTTCTTATTTAATATTGTACAGGATTATTAGCACGACTAAAATCTCAATGGAAGTAATCAATTCTGTAATTTTGACATATCATACTTAGTCCATAATTTAACAAATGTATTTTATGTTCATAATTTAACAAATGTATATTATTTATTTTATTTTATTTTCTTCACTATTTCAGAGAGTTTTGTTTATGTTTCTTAATTATTTGTCTAGAGTAAATGAGGCAGTGCTAGTCATCAAACATGGAGAGCTTTTCTCAAGACACGACTATTTCTTGTCCTATGATTTTTTTTGCCATTTAGTTTATAATTAGCAAAACCGCTAGAACACAAATGAGTGAAGGTTAAAGTTAAATTCTATTCATATCCATCCAAATGAGACGAAGAAGTATGGAGTAGTAAGAGGCATTTTTCAAGTATTGAGCAATGTTATCATTAATTCAGTGTGCAGTTGATAAAATGTAGTTGATTTTGGTACAGATCTGAGTATCTTTCAGAATTCCATGAGGATCACAGGTTACAGTCCACCCAAGTTGCCATCAGGAACAAGCCATCGGTTTGATATGGTTCCAAGGGTAACCAATGGAACAATGGTTGGAACAATCCTATTGGCACAAATGGCTCATTACCAAATACCATGGGAGAGTGTGTTTCACCTGATATAACTAATAAGCCTAACTTTTTGCTGTCTCTGCAAGCTTAGCTAGATGGCCATGGCTGAAAACAACACCACATGGATTATTAGGATTACTAAGAACAATTGTTACAGTGTTGCTGTCAGCTATTGCTTCAACTTGGTCTAAATCGATTTCCCAATCCCTTTCAGTAATTAATACCCGGCTTGGATATCATTGTATGCTAATAAAACATCATAAAGAGGGTATGATGGTCTTGGCAAGAGAACGTTTGCATCTTTACGACTCAGAACAGTGAGAATGGTATCCAATGATTGTCTACAGCTGGCAGTCAAGTAAACATCATCTTTGGCTAGCTTGTAAGGAAGGCCAGGAGAAAGATACTCTACAACAGCCCTTAGAGGGTTTTTGTCCTATTTATTTCACACAGACTCTCCATCTGCTTTTGGTAAATTCAAGCATTATTATTATTATTTTTAATGGTATCATGTTAAGAGTGATTAAAGGGATTATGTCCGGTGACTCTATGCTTCTGAATCTCTGATTACTGAACCATGCACCGAGTATAAATTACAATATCTTAAGTTATGAAGGGATTAAAAAACCTTATCTTTTGCTGGAAAATTACAGATATAATTCCCAAAATAAGAATATTCAAAGGTTTCAACTCATAATCTCTAGGCTTTGAAAGAGTATGAATGACTTCATATTATCTGTGCAAGACATGCTCACTCCTGGGTCCCGACTCGTGTCATAAGTTTGCAAGAATAATAGCTAAGATTTATGCATCACTTTCTTTCATAACAAAAGTATCATAAAAAAAAGACCTTGCTCAGTCGTATCTGAAAAATCAATGGTCTTTCTCTGACAAATTCTTCATTAATTAATTCTCATGTCGAATAATTTTTAAGTCGTACCTCACGCACTCCAGAGGCATAACAAATCCAGCAATCTGGTAATGGTGGTTATATTTATATTAGGGTGTTGAGGGAACCTCCTGTATCTATATGATGCGGTAAAGAGTCTATTTAATGGTTGCTCCATCATCAACTTGATCAATACGAGACGATGTGGTCATCGATCATGTTACGTATATATGGGTAACCCATTAGAGACTATGTAATTTTCGTGCATTCTAAGGAATAATCATGGTTAATGCTTCTATCGATTCTTTCCTTACCAGTATCAATTTTTTAGCAGATGCAAGTCATGACACAAGTGAAAATTTCCATCTCAGCACCTATGTCATTGAACAAGGACTCTAATTATGTTCATATTTTATAGAGTAGTCTACGTATGCAACTCTTGCACGACCGGTCTATTAAAAGATGCCAGACTTCTACATAGCAAATATTGTGTCAACACGTGAAAGGATGTCATGCTTAAGAGACATGATCCTTGACACAAAAAGTCTCAACCTTTAGGATTATGTTTTCCAATGAGAGTCCATTATGCTATATACTCTTGTACAAATATTTGGATGCAACAAAGTGTAAATGCTTCATAGTTTATGGTGGTCTAAGAAGATATCAATGATCATATAATAGAATCTGAATACCTGGAGTGATCTAGAATGATTTATTTATGCATCCTAAAGAGGATAGAGATTTCAATAAAGTGAAGCATAGACTTAAATTTATAATTAAGGTTAAATGATTATATATTTTTTAATATTAATAAGTTATTATAATTAAAAAAAGATTATAGTTTTATAGATCAAGAATATATATATAGAATTTTTATTAATAAGTTATGGATATTGTATTTTAAGTTGAGTCTATGTTTATATAGGAATGTTCTCAAAGAAATGTTAACTCTTGAATATGAATATGAGCATACATAGATGATCTAAGGATTTCCAATAATGCCAATAAAATTAGGCCTTATAGAATTAAGTCTGTTAGTTTTAGGATCAGAAATGAAAGCAATCAGAAAATGCAACACATAAGACAATGAACACTACAAGATACCCTGGGAAAACCCTCCTACTCGAGGGAGGAAAACCCAGCAAATATATCACTTATATATTCAGGAATAAGAGCAGAAATCTGCTTACAACTCAGGCCCAACACAAGGCCAAATTTGATACAATGAACAATAGCACCTCTCTTAGATGCATAGATACAAAAATAATATGTTTCTCCTTGAGATCAATCTGCTGCATCAATATGATGATCTGCTGCTCAAGTGCGAACTTCTTCTAGGAGTGCGAATTGCTTGAATGAACTTGATGATCAAATGAGAGATCATCACCTTGTATTTATACAAAAAAAAGTGACTCTTCATGAGGTCGGCCTCATTAGGAATTTACAATAATTAAATAGGTCGGCCATCATAAATAAGTCGGCCCAAATACATAATAAATATTATGCCAAGTGAAGCGCCTCTTCACTTTAATAGATGCAATAAATAAATAGCCGTTAGGCTATATGAAATTTATTGTTCAACAAGCTAGGCGGAAGTATGTAGCCCGAAGCTACAACATCAACACTCCCTCTTAGCTAGGGAGGAATACTTCCGATACACATTGTCATGGAACCTCTCAACATGACACCCACTATGGCTACACCCATATGTGGAGGGGGCTCATCACGGATTCACTCAATCGTGATATCAACCATCATGGCTACTCCCATGTATGGTAAAGCATATGTGCACAAGTGCCCATCACGAAATCACTCAATGTGATGTCATCATCTCAACATGACGTTCACCATGGATACTCCTAATATACTTCAACTGGATTGCTTTCCTTAATACCATATCTCTGATATAGTGGTATTTAATCTCAACATGTTTGGTTTTGTCATGAAACACTGGATTGACAGAAAGCTTCACACAACTTTGATTATCACAATGAATGACAGTCGACTCCAATGATTGTCCAAACAATCCTGCAAGGAGCTTCTGAAGCCACACTGCAATGTACTCGGCCTCTGCGGTGCTCAGTGTCACTGAGGACTGCTTCCTGCTACACCAAGAGATCATCGCAGACCCCAAACTGAAACAACATCCAGAGGTGCTCTTCCGATCAGCAACACACCCTGCCCAATCAAAATCAGTATAACCATGCAGCTTCAAGTCCACACCAGAAGAATATCTCAAGTCATACCCAACTGTGCCACGCAAGTATCTCAGGATATGCTTTGCTGCAACTAGGTGTATTTGCCTTGGTTCACACATGAACTGACTAAGTGCACTCACTGCATAGAAAATATTTGATCTACTATTGACTAGATACATCAATGATCCAATCAACTTCTTGTACATAGTAGGATCCACCAGATCTGAACTAGCTGCAACCTCTTTTAACTTCTAAAAATTGGTTTCCATAGGTGTAGACATGGATTTGCAATCCATCATACCAAATCTCTTCAAGATGTCTATTGTATACTTCCCTTGACTTAGAATGATCTCATTAGGTCTCTGCCATACTTCTAAACCAAGGAAGTAATGCATGTACTTAAGATCCTTCATTTCAAATTCAGAAGCCAACTCCTTCTTGCATTTGGTAATGAGGTGTTCTTCTCCAGTAAGAAATGGATCATCAACATAGAGAACCAAGATCAAGGCCTCACCATTAATTACTTTGAAATATAGGTTTGAATCAACATCATTCTTGGAGAAGCCCAAGCTCAACAGGTATCAATCAATCCTCTCATACCAAGCACGAGGAGCCTGCTTAAGGCCATACAAAGCCTTCTTTAATTTGCAAACATGAGGCTCCTTCCCATGAATCTCAAAACCATCAGGTTGCTCAATGTATATCTCTTCTTTAATCACACCATTAAGGAATGTTGTCTTCACGTCCATCTAATGTAGCTTCCATCCCTTAGCTGTTGCAATAGCAATAATGGTTCTGATGGATGTATAACGAGCAACTGGAGCAAAGGTTTTTTCATAGTCTATTCCCTCTTTCTGAGAGAATCCTCTAGCCACAAATCTAGCCTTGTACTTCTCAAAGCTTCCATCAGCCGCATGCTTGATCTTGAAAAGCCACTTAGAAGATACAACAAATTTGCCTTATGGTCTAGGTACAATGTCCCAAACATCGTTCTTGAGGATAGATTGATATTCTTCAACCATAGCATCTCTCCATACTTGCTGACTTGTAGCTTCCTCAACATTGGAAGGTTTAGACTCAATGATTTGACTCATCAATGCAACATAGTTTGAAAACTTGTGAGGTCTTTTGCTCTCTTTGAATGTTCCTCTAGGGGCTGCAAACTTTTCTGCCTCGTGCATTGTTTGCCTAGCCCATAGAGGTATGTTTCGACCTATGACAATATCTCTTGGCCCATCAGTTGGTTCCAAAGGCTCAACTGAATCACCATCCTCTTTTGGTTTAGTAGACTCCCTCTGAATCTCCAAGTTCTTGCATCAACCTCCTGACCTCCTCGTCCAAGGTTGCCTTTGTTGGTTTGTCAGACTCCCGCTAAAGGTTAATTCCTCCTCTTCGAAGAAATTGATCACAATGACAACCTGAATAGGTTCTTTCTCTTCGAGAGATGTCTTCAGCCACCAACTCAGTTGCATGGCTGCAAGCTATGACTCCATGCTTGATCATTTCTCCAGTCGGCATGACTTCCTCACGGGATGCCTCAAGCTCTTCCTCTCTTGCTTCTCGATCCGTCCTGAAAGCATTATAGAGAGAAATTACTAAAAGTTCATAGAACTCAACTATCTCAAAGAGAAATACCAATGCTAGAAGCATACATGATTCACTATCCCAATGTTATAGCGTGAATTAATAACTACATAAAAATTCATGAACATTATTCAACATGAAATACTTATCTCATTGAAATCATCTAGCTACAACTGAGATGACCATCATGAATAATATGTTATAACAGCTCATGAAAATCAAACTACAAATGAAGCATGTGGCAAATATCATTAGGTAAATTTAAAGAGGTAATAGGACTTATCTTCGTTGATTCTGATATTTCTTTCTTCCATCTTTATTGCTCTTGGAAGTGCTAATCTCAGCACAACGAAAGACAATCTGCTCAACATAGATTTCTTAGATACATTACACGGCCAACATATAGAACCAGACCTCTCAAAGAATCAAGGCTCTATCATAGTTCATGCATATAGAGAATGATATCAATGTGGTCAACCAATCACAATCGAGGTTGCAGTTCTCCTTTCATTTCTGAGTCACACTCGGAAATCTTCACAACTAGCATGAAACAACTCCAAATAAACTATGTCAGATCTGCACAACTCAATAGACTAAAATTCATCCCAGATTTCAAAAGTATAAACAAAAAAATACTTATCTCTTTCTTGACTAATCTTCCTTACAATCCATCAATTGTTCTTTCCCGATCTTTGCACCTAAAGATTCAGGTCTGCTACAATGGAATGATTTGCTGCTCCAAATACACTCAGAATAGGAACAGCAAACTTCCGTATCATAAGAAGGCACCATTATCTATTTTGTATCGCCAGGGATAACTCGCAACCAGTTCAAGCAATGATCAAACATTTCGAATGAAATGCTTATATTGCCTTGGTCAACAATCTGCTCAGTTTCACTGATTAGACTCACAATCATGAATTGTATGATTACACAGGAAACATGTGCAATATCATGTAGCGGCAGACCTTTACACACCAGGCAACTCCCGACAGGTCTAAGTGGACCAATGCGGTTATTAAATCTTCTTCAATTTTGGCGGCATATTCAAACCAAAGCTTCTTCCTATGATCACCTTGTATATGCGATTCCCTTAATTAAGTTGATCTCCTTTGTCTTTTGCTCACACATCGACATCCAAGACCGCGCCAATAGAGAATCGAACTAAAAGAGTGTGCGCCAAGGATGAGGAATAGAATTTCTTGAGACGTATTATTTGCAGATGATACGCCCAACCTTTGTTCAGTAATTTTTCACTCTAGATGCCACGATGCCTTCAAGGAGTTCGACCTCCAACTCTACGAATAGATCTTCCTGGCTGAGATATACGATTTACTTCCAAATTGATAAGATCCTCACAATATCGAATTTCTTTGCTTACACAATCTGATCAGGTCTTGTCTAAAACCTGGCTCTGATACCATGTTAGTTTTAGGATCAGAAATGAAAGCAATCAGAAAATGCAACACATAAGACAATGAACACCACAAGATACCTTGGGAAAACCCTCCTACTTGAGGGAGAAAAACCTAGCAAATATATCACTTATATATTCAAGAATAAGAGCAGAAATCTACTTACAACTCAGGCCCAACACAAGGCCGAATTTGATACAATGAACAATAGCACCTCTCCTAGATGCGTAGATACAGAAATGAATATGTTTCTCCTTGAGATCGATCTGCTGCATCAATATGATGATCTTCTGCTCAAGTGCGAATTTCTTCTAGGAGGGTGAATTGCTTGAATGAACTTGATGATCAAATGAGAGATCATCACCTTGTATTTATTTAAAAACAAAGTGACTCTTCATGAGGTCGGCCTCATTAGGAATTTACAATAATTAAATAGGTCGGCCATCATAAAGAAGTCGGCCCAAATACATAATAAATATTATGCCAAGTGAAGCACCTCTTCACTTTAATAGATGTAATAAATAAATAGCCGTTTAGGCTATATGAAATTTATTGTTCAACAAGCAAGGCGGAAGTATGTAGCCCGAAGCTACAACATCAACAAAGTCTTATGACTCAAAGGTTAGGACAAGTGTATAGAGTTAGACCTACACAAGGAGAATTTTAAAGATTGGTTAATATGAAATTTTTAAAAAGTAAATAGGATTTCAAAGATAGGAAGGCTGGATCATTAGGCTTTGATACCAAATGTAATGTCACTTTTCCTCCAAAGTTATTTTAAGTGTTAGCAGCGGATTTCATGGATTAAATATTAGAGTGAAGATAATTTATAAGTTGCAATACTATTAAAATGGATGTGAATAACCAATGCAAAAGACAATATGTTTAAACTTAGTAAGAAACTCCAAAATAGATAGTTAACATGATAAATTGAATACACATCCATATAATTCATATACATTAACACCAAAATCATATATATATATACTATTCTCAATATAATTTAAAATCAATGGTTTTAATACTTATCTGAATAATAGCACTTGGAACAACCACTCTCACCCTAGGAAGATGTCAGTGGTACTGGCTCTTGCTATGGAGCAATCTGGGAGAAATAAGCGGACTTCACTGCTCTACACGAGTGCTGGTTTCATTGGAACAATGCTCAACACCGTGCGATCTGGCCAAGATAGTCTTGAGTGCACTTTTGTACCCCAGGTTGGACACACACATAAGATGTGCCCCCTTCTCCGTCATGCCCATAGCTCACCAACCACTTTCTTCTTCCTTGAATGTTTCCCATGTCACACAAATGCTTTATATAAGTCTTAAGGGGTTGTTTCCAAACCATCACACTCTTTCACAAAGGTTGCCTCTAATAATTATTTAAATAAATAATTATTCTTCCCCTTTTTTAAAAGGTATTTAAACATATTCTTTATTAATATCTCTTTTAACGAAAGGATCACAATATCCTTTATTTTTCTATCTTCCTTTTTAATTTTTCAAAGGGTTATTTTATAACTTTCTCTTCTCTTGGGGAAAAAGTCACATAACAATTGGTGCAGAGATCCTAGGAGCTAATATCCAAAGGTTAAAGGAAAATATGTGTTTTAGGATTGAGTAGCTAGTAAATGCTGAAAGGTGTTCCCAATGTAAAGTACAGTGCATAATTTGAATGAGTTTTATGTTACTATATGCAGACTTTTATATTTTGTAGGTATCAATAGGTATTTGTTGGGACATGCATACATACACTCTTATAAAAGGGTTCTTTTTTTTTTTTGACCTTTTGATTTTCTCTAGCTTACGACCAAATTACAGGCTCTTTAAAATGGATGTAAGAGAGCCCTCTTGCGACTGAAGTTTACATCTACTTTTCTTTCATGTGTACAATGGTGGTTATATTTATCGTGATGGAAATACCTCAAGTGCATCATGACTTGGGTCAGTGAAATCTTTGTATTATGATTAATTGTTTATATGGTCTCAACATGAATTGATGTATCAAGATTCTATCCCAGTTGAATTCTTGTTATCATTCTTTCCAATTGGTTTGACATTTCCTATCCAACAAAATAAGCTAATTCTTTAGTGATTTTAATCTATGTCTATCTGGCTGGGTTTACTGTTCTTTTGGCCAATGAATTGGGAAAGTGGTAATTGTAATCAAAATTTACAATACAGTTTGTTTATCAGTGCTATTTGCAAAGCAGTTTCTCCCTTTTATAATGCAACGGGTTTTACTTTTCTTACTCTCTGAATCTTCAAAACATTTTTCTGTTGAATAACTATAAGGTCTATGCAGGAACCCAAGGATATAGAAGAAATAGTTGAAATAATTAAGCTTGCATTTAGCCAAGCTCAGAAAAGGAATGTTTTATCTGGGAGCAGAATGTTCCGGCGTTTAAATGTTGCAGAAGCTAATTCAGATCTGTTAAGTGGTAGTTTACGTGAGCCATGGATCTTAATGCTTTTTATGTACGAATATAGGTTATGGTTGAGCTTCTAAAAATATGATGTTTTCCATGGCTCTCATTCAGGACTATATATTGGAACTTTTGGTCACCACAATTCAGAAGTGGTTCAGCTAAGGCGCAAATATGGGCATTGGCAGAACACAAATGAAAGTCTGAGTGAAAATTCTAAACTAGAATTCTTTGAGTATGTAGAAGCTGTAAAATTAACTGGTGACCTGAATGTACCTGCTGGCCAGGTAGAGAGCTGTGATCATATTAATTATTTTCCTTTTTTAAATAATTGCCTTGTTCTTGGATATTAAGTTTACTGAATGCTGTAATATTGACCATGAGACTTTTCATTCTTAATGTCATATGCATGGATTACTTTATTTTGATTATTTGTCTTATAGGAGTTTGATTTATTCATGCAGGTTACTTTTCGAGCAAAAATAGGCAATGCAAATTCTCTATCAATTCGTGGAATTTATCCAGAGGAACTGGGAGTGGTAATTTAATTTCTAACTGTACAACTTAGATAATGTCTATTCATTGTAGGCCGGACTTTCTAGCTTCAGTTTTCTGTCAACTGGAAACCTAATTTATATACTATGCAGATTGCTAGGTACAAAGGTCAAGGAAGAATTGCACGGGCTGGTTTCCGTAATCCACAGTGGATTGATGGTGAATTAGTTCTACTTGATGGAAAGGTAATGATGGCAGTAGTATAGGAAACTGATTTATTAATTATAAGAACGAACTTTGTGGCCAGGTTTCGTTTTGGGTGTTCTGCTTTACTTGCTCATATCATTCAAAAAGACCATTCTATAATTAGATTTCTCTTCAAGAGGTTTAATGTAGATTTTTAATTTCTGCATTCAGGGTGGTGGTCTTACAGAAGGTGCACAGCTTGGCTTTGTATATTGTGTGTCTGAAAAACACATTCTTGTGTTATTCAATCGGTTGAAGCTTCAAGAATGAGATTTAGTTTTTTCATTGTTCATATCCGCTATTCATTGCAAATGTATATTTATAGAGAACTTGACTTGTTCTGGTCAAAGATATTTGGCTTCCTGTATGCCATATTCTATGAAGTTAAATTATTTTTCTCTCTCGTACATTTGACGGTATAATGGGGAAATTGATCTTTTTAGATGTGCAAGTCAGAGTCAGTACATGCTAATTTTATTGCTTGGATCGGCTCCAATACAAATTGTCATCAGGGCTCTTTTACTAGGAACATGAGAGATAAGTAGTTAACATGAAATCATTGCTAAGATGATCGAGTTCAAATGTAATAGTATGGATTCTAAGAACCTGTAGAGCATATTGCATTAGTGATCAGTTCTTAGAACAGTCTTACTGTTTGACGATGATTGTGAACATGGAATTTAGAGATGTTAAATTACATCTTCTAATGATGAAGGCTCCAAATTTCTGTAGGGTACATCTAAATTAGTAGAAACTTGGTTTTGGACTATTTTCTGTGGTAGCAAAGTAAAATTAGATGATCAGTTGTAATTTGCCTCGATGGTGATTTCTTGCTTTAATTTAACTTTATATTTAATCATACACCTGAAATTTTTCATTTTTGTAGCATAGCTTGAGTTGCAGAATCGTTAATTTAATGGCTTTTATACTTAATAGAGGATCATAATGTTGAAATGCTTTGGGATGTATTATGTATTTGCCTTGTATTAATATTGGAATTTTTGTCCATACTAGGAACTGCAGCTATTCTAATGATGAGATTTTTAAATAACCCTCTACAAATATCACAAAATCTGAGAAAGGATTCTTATGACTATGGTGTTAGTTTTCAATAGTTTTAGCTGCTCGTCCGATAAATGTGATCTTAGCTTAATCTTTTTAGTTTTGATGTTAACCAAGTTGCTCTCTGCTTCAATTACTGCATCATAAAGTCTAACGGGCAAAAGTAGGCAATTCATTATTTTCAAGGTTCCCATTACGAAGGTGGAGCAAAAGCTTGCATCAAGTCATAGAAGAAACAAAATAAGATAATGGATTGAAGGGTTTACCATACTTGTAAATATGACTTGCAATTGTTCATTCACCTATAATTTTGCCCAATGTTTGATCAATGAAAACTCAAAAATAATTTCCATCCTTTATATTCTTCGGATTACACTTGGAGTGTACTCACTATACTGGGAAGTGTACTTGGAATTCTCACCATTTTGTTTTGGGGAGTACATATTTTTTTCTGTGCACCTTTTTCTATTGTATCTAAAAAAACATTTTCCAAAGGTTAGAATTTGTTTCCAGGATTGCAAAACCACTTCTCTACTAAGTTACCGATTCGTTGAAAAAAGGCTTTGGATACGATTCGATTCGATTCGTACCAGATACGAAATTCGAGTATGATACGGCTTGGATTCGACCAGGATACGAAATGGTGCCTGCGGATTCGAGCTGGATAAGTCGGTTGCTTGCGGATTTGACCAGGATATGGCAAAACGAATACAAGGAGAATCCGCGACAAATCTAGGCGTGAAAACGCCCAGTCCGCAAAATAAAGTGTTTTTTTAGCATTTTTTAATCATTTTTTTGATCGAATCCAAGGAGAATCCGCAACGAATCTAGGCATGAAAACGTCCAGTCCGTGGAATAAAGTGTTTTTTTAGCATTTTTTAATCATTTTTTTGATCAAATGGTGACTTCTAAATATTTTAATATTCGTTGCAACCTTAATTCGTGCCTCCAAACACACTAAATAGGTAAAAACAATCTCATTTAACAATTTGTGAATAAAAAACAAGTTTTTTTGCCTCCATTGTTGAACTTTCTCTTGCTTGCACAAGCTTGAATAGACTTGAAGGTTGATCGTTTGTTGTTCAAAGTTGATTGTTGTGCTATTCCTAAGCACTTGCAAGTGTCCGTTCGTTGCCAAGAAGATCGTAGAGCAAGCTTTGTTTAAAAGAGGTAGGTTTCTTTGAAGTTTTTTAATTTTTTTCTTACATTTTTTTTAACAAATGAACTATTTTGTTTTGTTTTTATTGTTTTGTTGATTGTTCTCATTCTTTTAAGTTTTTTAGTTTCAAATTTCAATACCAAAATTATTTCAATTTGTTGTGCCTTAGGTATTACAATGGCATCCACTTCTAACTCCTCAGGCCAATCTTGTTTCAAAATAAATGCAACCTCTCCCCTTTGGAAATATGTAGAAATGGTTCAACAATGTCTAGGTGGTGGAGTATTTATTTGGATTTGTAGTCATTGCAAAGTTCGATATACGAGCTCATACAGTTTAGTGAAAACTCACTTGTGTAAGATACCTGATAATGGCATCAAACCTTGTCCAGAACCTCCAAAAGGTGATAGCAAAGGCCTTATAGATGACCTAGTGTTGAAATATATTGTTGAGCAAGAAAAAGCAGAGCAAAAGGCTGGTAGTCTTAAAACAAGCCATCCTTTGAGGAAAGGATCTTGATCCATGAAACCCCCTACACCACCACCTACTTATCTTCCACCTACACAAAGCCATCCATTTATGAACATCCTTCAAGAGCAAACCGTGCCATCATCAAATAAAAGATCTAAGGGACCATTGGAAGCTTCATTTTAGAATTAGGCAAGAGATATTGTTGATCAAGACATAGCAAGATGTGTCTATGCCAATGGATTGGCATTCAACGTTGTTTATTCACCATATTGGCAAAAAATGGTGAAATCTATTAATGAGACTCCAAAGGGGTATAAGGGCCTAGGTTTTGAGGTGTGTTGCACCTTATTGGAGAAAGAGGTGAAACATGTAGCAGACTCTTTGAAGCCCATAAGGGATTCATGGATCAAAACAGGGGTGACCATCGTTTTTGATGGATGAAAAGATGCAAAAAATCGCCCATTGATCAATGTTATTGCCATGTCCCCTAAAGGGGCAATGTTTTTTAGAGCAGTAGATTGTGAAGGACAGGTGAAAGATGGTCCATTTATTGCTAACATCCTTTTCCAAGCTATTGAAGAAGTGGGCCATCAAAATGTTGTGCAAGTTGTAACCGACAATGTCAAAAATTGTAGGGCTGCAAGGTTATTGATTGAGGAGAAGTATCCACACATTTTTTGGACACCTTGTGCTGTCCACTCCCTCAATCTAATGCTACAAAAAATTGGATCCAAAATTGAGTGGATCAAACAGGTGTATGCTGAGGGCGAAGACATCCAAATGTTCGTCACCAACCCCCATATGACACAAGGAATATTCAAACAATTCTCAAAATTGGAATTGTTGAAGGTAAGTTAATTCTCAATATTTTTAAATTTTTAATTTTGATTTTGTAAATCCTAAATTTAAATTATATTTTAATTTTAATTTTGATTTTCAAACGGGTTGTTGAGACCCGTTTTGCCTCCAACACAATTGTGTTGAGACGACTTATAAAGGTTCATGAGGCACTTTGTACCATGGTAATCAACCCTAATTGGGCCATATGGAGGCAATCTAGCAATGAAAGGGCAAATAGGGTCAACCAAAGGATCTTAGATGATAGTTGGTGGGATCGTGTTGAGTACCTAGTTAGTTTCACTGAGCCTATATTGAGCATGATCCGTTACACAGACATGGATAGACCTTGTTTGGGAGAAGTATATGATGGTATCGACTCAATGATTGAGAATATGAAAATCATCATCAGTGCAAAAGAGGAAGATCCTGAAGAAAAATTCTTCAAAGAGCTACAGGAAATCATGGTTGATAGATGGAACAAAATGACCACTCCATTGCATCTTCTCGCTTTTGCATTGAGTCCCAAATATTATAATCCTACGATACTTTCTACTTCATCAAGAGTTGCTCCATATAGGGATGTTGAAGTGGCTCAAGGGTAAAGGCAACACTTCGTAGAATCTTCAATGATTGTGACCAATGTGATCGAGTGAGGGCTAAGTTCATGGCTTTTGCATGCTTCGGTAGTGTTGATTAGAATATGGATGCTCTTCAAGACAAGGTCAGGGTGGATGCTCATATTTGGTGGTACTTCCATGGGCAAGAATACATGCACCTCCAACTTGTTGCAATTAAAATTTTATCCCAAGTAAGTTTTATATTTTGTAATTTTAATTTAAATTTATAATTTTATATTAATTAATAATTTTGTTTAGTTAAACTTAAATTAAAAAATTTGTAACTCTTAACTATTTAATTTGGTCTTAATAGGTTGCTAGTTCATCTTCTTCTAAGAGGAATTGGAGCACATACTCTTTCATCTACTCAATAAAATGCAATAAGCTACATTCAAAAAAGGCAGAGGACTTGGTGTATGTGCTTTCAAACTTGTGCCTCCTTACACACAAACAAAGTTCCTATAAAGAAGGAGACACAAGGAGGTGGGATATTGAGCCAAAGCAGCTTGACTTGGATGCTTCCACAAGTCACTTAACTGCACTTGATATTGATGATGAGTATGAGCCTGAAGCAGCTACTGAGTATGAGAGTGGTAGTGTTAGTGCTAGTGGCAGTACTTGTGCGAATGCCACTAATGCTATTTGTGGTTCTACACAAAATGTAGCATCTAATGATGCTGATGATGTTGCTTTTTTTGATGACCCATATGATTCAGATTGATCATTGATCAATAATAGCTGATTGTAAACTCTTGACATTTTATGTTTGAACTTTAATTTATAAATTTATATCATGACATTCGAGTAATCACTAATATTTTAATATTTGACTTAGTGACTATGAAAGTGGTGATGTATTTTTGCTATGTTATTAGACTATTAATATGGTGGTGTATTCTAATCTCATTTACTGCTGCAAATATGTATATATTTCTGTTTTTTATATGTTTTTTGTATTACCGTATCCAAGCTGTATCCAACCCCAAATTTTTTTTGACCGAATTCTGTACCGGATTCATGTACCCGTACCCAAATCCAAAAACGAATCGGTAACTTAGCTTCTCTATCTTCGAAAATTATAGACTCCTAGAGATGGAGTTGAATCTTTAAGAAAGGGTTCCGAGAGTTTCTAGCTGTACACTTGGAGTTTCCAGAATTGAGATGCCGAAACTCTATTTTTGAAGTTTTCAGAAGTATTCATGATCATTTCCAAAGTGTTTGAAAAATGTCTTTATAGTTTCCGAGAGTTTCTATACTGTTTCTGATTCTGTGTCTTGCTGCTTTCTATTACATTAAGTATACTCCAAAACTTCTGTCACATCATGGTCCACCCATCCATGATTCTGATATAGCTGAAGTTCTCGAGTACTTATTTTTAATTTGTGGTGCAACCTTACTTTTTCTTGCAATTTCTTTTGTCCTTATCTTTTATATTTATCAGTATGGTGTGTAGGTCATGTCAAACCTGTCTCAATGAAGGAGTGGACCATTGAATAAGCAGTCACTGCAGATGCTGCATTCAAAGTTTCTGATCAAATTTAGATGCATGACACATTGAGCAACATAATTTGTTTTTACTGGGGACATTGAACTCATAGTAGAATAGTGGTGAGAATCAGTGAATCTTCTTTAGAAATCCAGAACTGCAGGCTTCCTCCTCACACTCTCAGTCTCTCAGTGAAGGCTTTGCAAGCAACAAAGTAAAGAGAGATTTATCAATTAGCAGAATTTTCTGGATTTTAACGCCCGAGTACCCTTATCATTCGTCTCTCCTACATGGCAGTACCTTTTCCCCTTGCTCTGGTGGTCGTTGCAGAGTGAGGTCTTTGCCATGCCTTTTCGTGCTTAGGCTATTTTTATTTTCTTCCATGGCATTATGAGTCATATTGAGAGTATGCAGGTCAAGCTTGGGATGTCCTCAAGGATCTCTAGCAAGCTTTCCATCCATGTGTATTGTAAATTATAATGGGATTGCTTTCAAAAGTCCTAGTTGAAATTATTGTCGATGCTCAATGCAAGGATCTGACTTCACAAGTTTAGAGAGGTTTCTGATGTATAAGGATCTTCCCCAGTAGAGTCAATTATGATAGATTTCTGAAGATGATCCTCAGTTTGTCATGAACAAGTGAATATTATACGGTAGGATGACTTTCAAGAGACTAATAGTAATCATGTTGGCATGGGGAAGATAATTACAAGGAACAAGATGCATGGATCTCGGTGAGCTAGTGAGGTTGATAATTATTTCTTGCATTGGGAAATCATTACACACATTTCTGCTTCAGACACCTCTTTGGTGGAATTCTCTACGAGGAATAAATTTCAATATGATGCAGCTGATGGAGATTATATTACATTTATATAGTATATTGTAGGTTAGATTATAGTAGTAAGTATATAAATAAATAGATAAATAAATGAAACAAATGTTAATTTTCAGAACTTTTCCATGAGTAGTTGGTTTGGGGGTTAGTTTCATAGCTATTCACGGGAATGGCTTATAGACAAATATGATATCATCCTGATTGAATAAAGGAATAAATTCTGGTGAAATCAATAAAATAAAACATTGTACTTATGTGTAGGAATAATGTAATGAGTTTTATTTTTCTTTATGCTCTACCATTTTCAACGTGGTGGTTCAAAGCAATACACGATCCTATACTTTGCAAAGAAGACACGAGTGCTAGATGGAGTAGGGTGATGTTGAAAGTATATACAGGCACAGAAGACTGCTAAGGCATGGGCACATGATGGTTGCTAAAAAAGGGATTCTCTGCCATAAGGGAGGCAGATAAATCGATGTGGCGAAGATAAAGCCAATTCAAGTGCTTCTGCCTGTAGCCTGGTACAGTCCAAGTCAGCGTATGAGCTAAAGGACAAAAAGGGACTGTCAAAGTTTCCTTTGCACGTTGTCTTTTCAAAAGTGTTGCCAAAGCATTAATTTTCTTCTATCATTGATTTAGAAATAAATCCAGCAAACACACATGAAGTCAGAAGTATCCTTTGAAAAGTATAATTTCACCCAAACTTTATTTGTTGCCTCTGCAGTGGAGAAGATTGAAATTTGGCAAAAGGAATATGGCATGATTTTCGATGAAAAATGACTTATGACATGGGAATTCAAAATAAAAGTGGGTGGTTTTGCAAGTGCTGTTGCAAGATGCCATTGGAGGCATATCTTGGAAGTAACATCAAGCATATTATAATTCTGGCTGATCAACAAATGATGGTAAGGTAATATTACCGATCAGCATTTATTAAAATTAATTACTTACATGGCAGTAGTTTTTTATTAAAAGGTAAATAGGTTTTATCGGGCTCTTAAAACCTAGTAACATCAAAATGTGAACATAAAAACAATTGACCAGCAACAAAACTACTAACTAGAATAGGTTTTAAAGGTCTTTGAACTTTGTACAACACATTCAACTTACACAATGCCATTTCCCATCTTTGCAATTTTCATACCCTTAATCTAGGGATGGGATTCCAAAATAGATTTAGGAAGATTTATTTTAATTCTTGTAACAATTGTCCAAGACACCCATTCTCAAACAACTTCAATTGAGGAGAGAGGAGGAAGCCCACAATAGCCACCTCAACTAGAGTTTCCTTGCACAATGAGGAAGGTTGTCTACCCAAAGATGTTGTATGTTGTATTGAATCCTCAAAATGAGCAAGAACATGAATTCTCCCACAGTCCACCACCGTGGCAATTGAAGCATATATAGTAGGAAATTTAAATTAGTTCCAAAGAAGAAGTTGTATCAAGGGATGCCAATTTTTTGGGTTGTACTAGCCCTATGAGAAGCACCATCAAGTGGAACATCCCCAATCAAAACATGATCCATCATTAGGGAGGTAGGACTAGGTTAAGGAACTTTATCAACCAAAGAATCAGAGACAACATAAGCATTTGTAGTGTCACATCCTCATGTTAGGACCCCCTTTTGGGCTAGAAATTAAATAGATAAAAATAAAACAAAGGGAAAAGAAAGAATTAACAACAAAAAGGAAGAAGAAGTGAGCTAGGTCATGGCATTTATACCAACAACCCAGCATGGGAGACAACCCAAATTAAATGGGAATGGCTTTGGTTTACAAGGGAAGGGCACGAGTATGCAATGAAAAGGATTCCCAATGTGTAAGGCATGGTGTCCCACCTTGTGTCGTCCAAATTGTAGTTTAGAGGAAAATGAATGATGCGTAGGGAAGGAACATGATTGTGACCTCTTAAAATATGTTTTGGATAGAGTTCAAGGCAAGGAAATGTAGCGAAAGGGCGTGGGAAGAAGCAACTAAGATAGTGGTGTGTGAGGAAGGCATTCTAGAGTCTGGGTGTGGTGTCTAATGCAATGTGTAGGTGTATCACACCCTCATAACCAGAGATTGAAGAGTGGGAAAAGAAAAAATGAGTGGTAGGGTGGTTGATTAGGGTTGGAGAAAAGATTTGCAGTTGCCATTAGTAGTTTGGCATGAAAGTTGGAAGTGGTGAGTTTCACAAGAGAATTTCAACTAAGAGGTAGGCGTTACACCTTGGGGTTTGATCTTACCACTAGTTAACATTTTATATTGGTAGAGTGTAATGGAAAGGAAGGAGAGAAAGGATAGACATGGTTGCCACTTAACTCCCTTTTGATGAGCACACACTTATACTGAAGGGGGGATGGGGGGGGGCAAGGGGGTGAATCAATATAAGTTAATCTCTTACCAATTTAAAAATAATAATCACAACAATATCAATCACACAACATCAAACAATTAAGAACACAAGATTTACATGGAAACCCTTTCGAGAGAAAACCATAGAGATGGATTGCTTGGATCTACTATCCAAATCTAGCCACAAAAATTAAAATACTTACAAAAATATTTGTAGGCACCAACTCACTGAAGACACCAATCCCAACTACTAAGCACCAAATTAGTCAGAGACACCAATCTCTTCTATTGAGAGGCACCAACCTCTAAAGTGAAAAAAAACTTCAGCTTCTTGAGAATACTTCTTCAATGGATGACAATTAAATATATCTCCTTAACAAAAATTTGTCTTGAACGATCGTCTATATTTCTCTCCTTCAAAACTCTGCTTGTGTTTGAATGATATAAATTTTTATTCCCCACTTGCTTTTCATCCACACTTCTTATTTATTTATTCCTTCATACCACTTGGAGAGGGGTGCAATTCTATGAAGAGAGGGAACTAAAGAAAATACACACACACATATTGAGAGGGGGGTGAATTAGTATGTGTCTAACTTTTTCAATTTATATCTTTGGCAATCATAAAGCAATAATCAATGTATCCACACAAGCAATATCTAACAATAGAGAACACGAGATGCACACATGATTTTACATGGAAACCCTTGTGGTAGAAAACCACGATAAAATATTGCTTTTATAAGAAACTTCTTACAACTTCATAGGCACCAACCCACATGAGACACCAATCCCCTCCATTGAGCACCAACTCAGCAAGAGACTCTAATCTCTTTGAGTGAAAGGCTCCAACCTCCAGATCTCGCAAATTAGAAGGAACCAACCTTCAAAATACAAAGTGATTATAGTGTTGTTGGATCTGCCCTAGATCCCTTCAAAGACTTGAAAAAAAATTCCCGCTTATTCACACAAATCCACCTTGAATCTCTACTCTTAATCCTTGACCTAGATTTGCAATATGATCTTCAAAGCACACTCATAGATCTACAATGTCTTCACATGAATATTCAATGATGTTCCTTCATGGGTTCACTCCAATAAGATCAAATGAGTCTCATAAATTTGTTCAAATATTTAATAAATAATTTTTGCTATAAATTTCTTTCTGCTCTTCATCCACCAAAGAATCTGCTCTTAATTGGAATAATATTGCAATTGAATTGATGATTAAATGTCCTCCAAACCACCTTTATTTATACACCTTCAAGTGACTCTTCATCCAAGAGTAGCACCTCCCCAAAACAAGTCAGCCAACATGAATAATTAATTTTTATTTATTAATTTTTCCTTGCCCAAATTGGGTGCACCACTCTAAGGGGTCAATCCCTTATGTAAATTAAAAAACATATTTTAATTTTTTTTTTTTAAATTCCTTTAAGTGAGGCAGCTCCAATGGGGGTCGTCCAAGTTATTCAAATTTAATTTTGTATAATGAAACTTCCAAGTCAGCCCTTTGATATCAATGTTAATCAAATTTTCAACAATCTCCCCCTTTGTCATTGATGGCAACCTTGTAATGAAATTATCTTGAAATGCAATGGGATCATACTTCTCCCCTAACTGAATTTCTCCCCTTGACTCTACTCCTCCCCCTTTGAAATCAATGGCAAAGGGTATCTAGGGAAAATTGAATAAGACAATGAATAACTCCCCCTGAAAAAATGATTCTCTTGAAGAACTTAGTGAATGGATGAGAGTGACATCACACCCAACTTCTCCCTCAAGTACTCAAAAGTCTCTTTTGGAAGAGGCTTTGTGAAGATATCTATAATTTGGTCCTTTTTAGCAACACACTCCAACTTTACTTTCTCCTCAAGTACTTGCTCCCTCAAGCAATGATAATCGAAATATGCTTTGTCATGGAGTGCATAACTGAATTCTTTGATATATCGATGTCACATATTATCATAGAGTATGGGAATGGGATGCTCATACTCAACATCTTTCAAAGTCTATTTCATCCATAAAACCTATGTGCAACAAGTTGTTGTTGCAATATATTCAGCCTCTGTTGTAGATAGAGAAATTGATGCTTGTTTCTTGCTTAACCAAGATACAAGGCAATTTCCAAGGAATAATGCTCCTCCACTAGTGCTCTTCTTGTCATCAACATTGCCTGTCCAATCCACATCCTATATGTTGTAAGGGTGAAATCTTCACCCCTTGGATACCATAATCCAAAATCCATAGTCCCCTTCAAATATTTCAATAATATTTTGAATGCATTAACATGGGTTTCCTTCAGAGCTACTTGAAATCGTGCCACTAAACCAACAACTTTCATAATATTAGGCATTATAGTTGTGAGGTATATCAAACTTCCAATCATGGATCTATACAATCTGATTTGTTGCAGGAGATTCACCATCTTTGCTCAATTTACAACCAGTAACCATAGGAGTACTTACTAGATTACAATCTTCCATCCTAAATTTTTTTAACATCTCTTTAACATACTTGGTTTGAGAGATAAAGATCTCTTTATTTGACTGACATTTGCAAGCCAAGGAAGAAAGATAGCTCACCTAGCATTGACATCTGAAATTCTTTTTGCATGCTAGAGGCAAAATATTGGCACATCTTATCATTGTTGCCCCCAAAAATGATGTCATCAATATATACCACGGCAATCAACTTATCTCCTTCATTCTTGATGTATAGGTTTCTATCCATAATTCCTCTTTTGAAGCCTTGTCCTTGAAGATACTTGTCTAACCTTGAATACCAAGTCCTTGGGGCTTACTTTAGTCTGTAAAGATCCTTCTTCAATCTATAAACATAATCCTCATTCTTTGATAGAATGAATCCTTCAGGTTGTTCAATATACACTTCCTCTTCCATATTTCCATTTAGAAAAGTTAAGTTGACATCCATCTGATAAACTGAAATTCTTGAAACTTGCAAGAGCTAAGAACATTTCAATAGCCTCTAATCGTGCAACAAAAGCAAATGTTTCTTCAAGTCTATTCCTTCCACTTGTGCATAGCCTTTACACACAAGTCTTGCCTTGTTCCTTATGACTTCTCTATCTTCATTTAGCTCATTTCGAAAAACCCACTTGGTTCCAATGACGTTCTTGTCTTTAGGTCTTGGGACAAGCTCCCAAGTTTCATTCTTCTCTATTTGATCCAATTTTTCCTCCATAGCCTTGATCCAGTATTTTTCTTCACTTGCTTCTGAAAATTTCTTTGGTTCAACTTTGGAAAGAAAACACAAATTTGCATGTTCTCTTGTATTGGAAAGTCTTCTTCTTGTTTGAATTTCTATGTCATTGTATCCAATAATTAGATCTTCAAGATGGTTCTTTTGAACAAATCTAGATGGTGTCTTGGGTGGTGCATTTGATGGAGTCTTTGGATTTCTTTGCTCAACTTCTTGGTTTTCAATTTCTTCCTCTGTTTCTTCTTCTTTGAAAATTTCTCCCTTTTGATAATCAATTCCTTGTACTATCTCCTTTGGATGCCTTTCTATGTCAACCCTAAAATTTTCACTTTCAACAACTTTGTGCAATCTCTTGTTATAGCATTTATAAGCTTTGCTCCTTGTGGAATATCTAAGATACCTTCATCACTTTTGGAATCAAATTTTCCCAAATCTTCCTCATCTCTTCTTATATAGAATTTTCTTCTGAAAACCTTGAAGTACTTTACTGATGCAGGCCTTCCCTTCTGAAGTTCATATGGAGTTTTGTTGTTATTCACCCTGATTTGTGCTCAGTTTGAAATATAGATAGAAATATGAACTGCTTCTTTCCAAAAAGAATTAGATATCTTGGACTTATTTAGCATAGCTCTTGCCATTCCTTGAATTGTTTTATTCTTTCTCTCAACTACTCTATTTTGTTTTGGAGTTCTTACAACTTAATATTGTCTCTTTATCCCATGCCTTTCACAGTATTCTTAAAATTCATTTGAGGTAAATTCTCCTCCTTTGTCATATCTAAGGCATTTGATCTTCAACCCTGTTTCATTCTCTACTAAGGATTTGAGTTCCTTAAACTTCTCAATTGCTTCAAATTTTTCTTTAAGAAAATCTACCCAAGTCATCGTAGAATAATCATCAATCAACAACATAAAATAACTCTCACCTTGCAAGCTTTTCGTCCTTGTTGGCCCACACAAATCAATGTGAAAAAGTTCCAAAGGCTTTGAAGTGGAATAATCCTTAGATTTGAAGCTTGTCCTTGTTTTTTTGTCATATTGACAATGTTTGTAAATGATATTTGAAATCTTTTATATCTTCAACATGTCTCTTATGGCTTGCTTTTTGCTGATCTTTACAATGTTATCAAAGTTCAAATGTCCCATCCTTTTGTGCCACAACCAACTCTCATCTTCTTTCCCCATATAATATTTCTCACTTTTGACTTTATTGAGAACGTACATATTACCATTTGTTTTATAAGCATCAGCTATTGATTTTCCATCTTTCATGATTTTGCATCCTCCAAAATGAAATATGAAAGTGCGCCTTTGGTCACACAATTGACTCACACTTAAGAGATTATGCTTCAATCATTCAACATATAAGACGTCCTTAGTTTTAGTTCTTCCATTATCCAGACTAAGTGTGCCTTTACCTTTTATGCTTGTTGTAGCATTATCCCCAAACTTCACCGTTCCTTCATTCACTTTCTTTAGAGAGATAAATTTTATTTTGTCACTATTCATGTGGGTTGAACAACCATTGTCAACATACCATTTGTCTTTCTCATATTGGGAATGTAGTGCAACTTATACAAGCATGGATTTTTCTTTCACTTCTTGTTCCTTCTTCTCTTTTCAAACCTTGTTTGATTCATCCTTTTTCTTGTCAAAAACATCCTTCTTATTTTTCCTTGGAGGCTCAAGAAAAATAGTTCTACAAAAACATGTTGTGTGCCCAAAATTTTTGCACTTGTGACATATAATGTTATAATCCATCAAAGGAGCAAATTAATTATAATTCCTCTTCATGGGTTCAAAATCATTCCTTAAGCGAGCTCTACAATTTATTGCTTTATGCCCAAACTGATTACATGAAAAGCAATAACTATGGAAATAATATTTAAACTTGGTTCTATGGGGCTTCCTTTGAATAAAGGACCATTTGAGGTTGTCCTTATTAGTTGTTTGAAACTATGAGGCTTTATCCTCCTTCTTCTTTTCCTCTTTGTTTGCCTCATTTTTGTGTTCTTCCCTTTTATTATCTTCTTGGTTCACCTCCTCTTTGTTGAAACTTTTGAGAGCTGCAACATAATTCTTACTTTACAATTTTTTTTAAGTTTGTGAACTTTCGCCATCAAAACCAAGACCAATTTTAATAAATGGTGATCTTTGTGAGTTGATAAGGTCCTCTAATATTTCAGAACTTTAATCAAACTTTATATTCCTATTGAGCTGATCTTTAGTCTTTTCTAGCTCCTTCCTCAAGGAAATGATTTTAGATTCAAGCTTCTCACACTCCAATTCCTTTGCTTTTATTTGATCTTTTAAAACATTAATACATTTGGATTCTTTTGCTTGATTCTTCAAATCCATAATTATCTTTCCGGACTTTTCACTATCTTCTCGAATTTGGTCTTTCAACTTTGAATTATGCTTCTTAGGTATTTTGATTTCTTCTATGGCAATAGTAAGTTCTTCCTCAAGATCTTCTATAGTATCTTTCTCGTTTTTTATCTCTTCATTCCTTTTCTCTTTGCACCTTAGAGCTTTTTCTTTTGTTTCTATGGTCATGAAGATAATTTCTTCTTTATCACTTTAGAGAGATTTTCATCACTTTCCTTGGATGAACTATTGCTTCCTTGAACATAGAGGCTCTTCTTATGCCTTAGGAAATTCTTCTTCCTTTTAATTTTCCTTTGAGTGGACTTCTTATTATAATGACTTTTCTTACCTTTTCCCTTGTCATAATATACTTCTTCACTGTTATCACTTCCAACCCGTGGACATTTGGTAGCAAAATAACCTATATTACCACAAATAAAGCATTTAAGTGTAGACTTACCTTTTCACTTGATAGTTCCTTTATTGGATTTCTTCACAAAGTTAGCCTCTTCCTCATTGCTTGAACTTTCACTTGATACGGGTCCTTTGTTCTTTATCCTTCTTCATGCTTTGAAGGCGGCTTCACATTTTGATGATGTTTCTTTCGTAGTCCTCATTTCGTAAGTGATAAGTATGCCATGTAACTCATCCATCTTTAAAGTGTTTATATCCTTCATTTCTTCAATGGAAAAAACTTTCACATAAAATCTCATGGGTAGAGATCTTAACACCTTTTGCACAACAACCTCATCCTCAATCTTTTCTCCAAGACCACAAATGGTATTTACGATTTCATCCATGTAGAGAAAATAGGCAACATCACTCTCTTTTTCCTTCATCTTCAAAATCTCAAATTGTCTCTTGTGGGTTTGGAGCTTTGCCTCTTTCACTTTGTTTTTTCCTTCATAACCCCTTTGAATCTTATCCCACATCTCTTTTTCCGATGTGCATTGCATAAATTTGACAAATTCTGATTTAGTTAGACCATTTTGAATTGCATTCATAGCTTTAGCATTGTTCTCACTAGCCCTCGTTTTAGCTTGACCTGTTGGTTGATTAGATGGTGCCAGATAGCCATCCATAATAGATTGCCATATATCAAATCCATGGGCCATCAAATAAATGTGCATCCTCATAATCCAAAAGCATAGTTGTTTTCGTTGTACAATGGTGCTTAGCTTGAGGAAAACCCTTCTTGACTCACCACGTGTGTTATTAAGATCTTTCCTTCAAGCGATATCCTCACTCTGTTACCAATTGAAGAAAATACACACACACATATTGAGAGGGGGGGTGAATCAATATATGTCTTAAATTTTTCAATTTATATCTTTGGCAATCATAAAGCAATAATCAACATATCCATACAAGCAAGATATAACAATAGAGAACACAAGATACACACACAATTTCACATGGAGATCCTTGCAAGAGAAAACCACAACAAAATATTGCTTTTATAGGAAACTTCTTACAACTTCATAGGTACCAACCCACAAGAGACACCAATCCCCTCCATTGAGCACCAACTCAGCAAGAGACTCTAATCTCTTTGAGTGAAAGGCTCCAACCTTTGGATCTTGCAAATTAGAAGGCACCAACCTTTGAAATACAAAGTTATTATAGTGTTGTTGGATCTGCTCTAGATCCCTTCAAGGACTTAAAAAATTCTACATGTTTATTTACACAAATTTGCCTTGAATCTCTACTCTCAACCCTCTACTCAGATCTGCAATATGATCTTTAAAGTATGCTCATAGACATGCAATGTATTCACATGAATCTTTATTGATGTTCCTTCATGGGTTTGCTTTGATAAGATCAAATGAGTCTCACAAATCTGCTCAAATATTTAATAGATAATTTCTACAATAAATATTTCTTTCTACTCTTCATGCACAGTAAATCTGCTCTTAATTGGAATAATATTACAATTGAATTGATGGTTAAATGTCCTCTGAACCACCTTTATTTATACACATTCAAGTGGCTCTTCATCCAAGAGTTGCATCTCCCCAAAAAAGGTTGACCAACATGAATAATTTATTTTTGTTAAATAATTTTGCCTTGCCCAAATTGGACACACCACTATAGGGGGTCAACCCCTTATGTAAATTAAAAATTAACTTATTTTAATTTTTCAAAAAGAATCCTCTAAGTGAGGCAGCTCCAAGGGGGGTCATCCAAGTTATTCAAATTTAATTTTGCATAAGGAAATTTTCAAGTCAACCCTTTGACATCAATGACAATCAAATTTTCAACAATACCTCACAAAATGATGTCTTTTCCAAAGGAGGCATATCTATATATATTTGTTTGTGGGTGCCAAAATGAGATTGGCTCATTATTATTTAAATTTAAATTTATTTTTCATTTTACAAAGAGGGTTCCAAAGTAGAGGAGGGTTGGTCAACATTAACAAGGAATTTAAGCATTGCCTTGTTAAGGTAAAATAGGATCCATCTTATGATCTCAAAGAGTGTATCGATCAGTGGCCTTGGCCATTACAACCTCATGCAATTTCTTTCTTGGACCAACAATTTCCTTCTTGACATCAATGACATTTGTGGACAACAATTTCCTTCTTGACATCAATGACAATAATATTTCCAATAATCTCCTCTTTGTCTTTGATGGCAACCTTGCAATCAAACCATTTGTGAATGTAGCAAGAAAATAATTTTCCCCCTTTCTATAATTCTCCCCCTTTGACATCAATGAAAAAGAGTTCACAGAGTTGAAAGATATTGCAGTGATTAGCTCCCCCTTACAAAGTGTTTCTCCTTAGTGACTAGATGAGAAAGACATCAGCCCCAACTTCTATTTGAGATACTCAAAAGTTTCTTTTGGAAGGGGCTTTGTGAAAATATTTGCAATCTATTTTTGTGTGGCAATTTATTCCAATTTGACTTACTAGTTTGATACCTAGTCTCTTAAGAAGTGATATTTGATTCAATGTGTTTTGTTTTGGAGTGCATAACATGACTCTTCAAAATGTTTATTGCGCATGTTATCATAAAATATTGAAATTGGATAAATATATTATACCTCAATATCTCAGTATTTGCTTCCTCCAAAGAACTTGTGTGCAACAAGATGTTGCTATGTATTTGGACTCTGCAGTGGATAGAGAAATATAAGTTTGTTTCTTGCTTAGCCAAGATACAAGGCTACTACCAAGGAAAAACGCTCCTCCACTTGTAATCTTTCTATCATCAATACTACCAGCCCAACTTGCATCAGTATATACTACTAGGGTAAAATATTCACCTCTTGGATACCACAAACCAAAATCCAAAGTGCCCTTTAGATATTTAAATATCATTTTAACTTCTTGCATTTGAGTTTTATTTTATTTTATTTGAAACCGTGCCACCATGCCTATAACTTGCATAATATCTGGTCTTGAAGTTGTGAAATATAGTAGACTCCCAATCATTGACTTGTATAGAGTTTGATTTATTTTTGAGAATTCATCATCTTTACTTAATTTGCAACCTGTGGCCATGGGTGTGCTCACTAATTTGCAATCTTCCATCCTAATTTTCTTCAACATATCCTTGATGTACTTGGTTTGTGAGATGAAAATTCCTTTATTGGATTTGTAGAAGAGGGGGACCAACCACACCAAGGCTCCATGTCATGGAGAGCCAAGAGTGGAGGGATGCCCTAATCTACCTCAACTGCATAGGGGTTTAGCTCAAGGATAGAGAATGAAGAGCACTCTCAAGTGCTTCTATCACCCTACTAATCCGATAGTTTGGATGGGGCTAAACAAGCTGGTTTCTAGAACTTGAATTGTACCTCAAGCAGCTCTCTACCCCAAGACAACAATGCAGGTCAGGGACGACAATGCGACGTGTTGGCATCCCTTTGGGGTGTTGGCGTTTGTATGACCAGAAATTATAAAATTATAGTACAATGTGCAAAATCCAACTTATGGTCTAGCAAATAGATTTCAAAGCACTAAACATAATGATAAATGATAGAATGAACGAAATAACTAAAAAGATGATAAAGGAGATGATGAAAGAAAAGGTGATGAAGATTAACTCATGAAGAGTCCAATTCGCCAACAAGCTCCACACAAATGCGTACCTACACACAACCAAGAGAGGAAAATTTTTGGGGATGTATAGGGGTTTTTCATAGTCAAACCCCCACTTTAGTGTTCCCACCTCCATGGACAGCCAAATAGAGAGATATAAATATGATAAATAAAGTAGTACTAGAATGGAAATGGAACCGAATACTACAAGAGACAAAAATCCAACAACAAAGTAAACAAAAGCGTTACAACCCTCGACCAAAGGCACTCAAGGCCAATGAGAGCAATGCAAGCCCACAACAATGGTAGAGTCGATGCAATTGCAACAACACCAAAATCAGCCTCACTAGGCACCAAGCTGCGACTTTTGTGGTAGAATGCATAGGATGTTATGATGTTGGAGTTGTGATAGCAATAGTGCAATGAGTAGCAAGAGTATGGAGTGAGAGTTGTAAAGAAAGATCAAGCAAGCATGTAGAAATGTGAATAAGATGGATTGATTGAAGAAGATAACCATTTGAAGATGGAAAGGGTGGGAAAGATCCATTCAAAGGTCGGTTGAAAGGTACAGAGGCGTTAAGCTTCATTTCCAATGGATAACGTAACCTCTATGTGGATTCCATAGGCGGGAATCTATCAGGGATGGCAGGATGTTGCACAGACATCTATGCACTGCGCGCACGTCTCCAACAAAAATTCCCCCCAAAGACAAAGGAAAAGTGCCAAGTGGATGCACTGCAGATAGGTGATGTGGAATTAGTCAAATCTGATTTTTCTAAAGTAGAGGGTGTAAAAGGGGAATTTGCAAGGGGGGTGCAAATTCGCTCCTATACATTTTTCCTCCACTTTAGTGAGTATGAGTTTCAATGAATGTTTGGTAAAGTAGATTGAAAGAGTTTAAAAACGTATACCTAAACTGTCAAGGAAGTAGACCGCAATCTAGTGAACTCAAAAGCATAGGGTAGGAAAATATCTCCACAGGTACTCTCTCCTGAGGAGGTTCAAATAAAGGACTCTGAAAATCCTTGAAATTACTGAGTTTGTCAAAGTGCATTGAAGGTCCGCAGACCAACAATGGACAAATCTCGCAGGATGCAAGTGCTTTGCGGGTCCTTAGACCCACAAAGAAGGTGCCCTCAGGTACTCTCTCTTGAAGGAAGCCCGATGTGGGGACTCCGCATAGTCGAATTGGAAAGTATCTTCACAAGCGCACCCAAAAAGAAATATGTTAATTCATAGACAAAACATGTTAGAAAACAAAAAAACAACCACACAGGTAGACAAGCAAGCAGATAGTCACATAGACAGTAAAAAATTGAAAGAAGAGCTTTCAAAGGGGTCCCTCAGGAACCCTTCAAAAGAAAAGGGGTCCACTTAAGGGACACTCAGTTTGAAAGTATAAGAGCCTTTTTTTCAAATCAATTCAACATCAAGGTATGTGCAAGATCATGATGGGCCAAAAAGTGGCAATGAGAAAAAAATTACGTTTTGCATTGACTCAAAAACGCGGAAATCCTGAGTTGACTATTTTTAGGCTTGGGTGTCAGTACATTGCTCTAAAGCAATGCCCAAACCTAAATTTACAAATCGGATATCCAATTTGAGCTGCATATATAAATAAAAAAGCAATAGCCTTTTAAACTCATTTCAGACATTTTGAACGCAGGTGCATAGGGAGAACTCGAAATCAGATATCAGTTTTCATCATATATCTGATTTGAAAGGTAAGTTTTTGGTTTTTTTATGTTTTAATCGATTTTTCAATTAGATTTTTATAATTTTAAGTAGTTTATATGAATTTTTTTTCAAAAGTAGGGTAGGGTTTTTTATTGATTTTTATTAAAAACTAGAGTTTACAATGAATTTTTATTAAAAATTAATGTTTTTAAATGGATTTTGATTAAAAACTAGTGTTGTTGATGTATTTTTATCAAAAACTAGAGTTTGTTATGGATTTTTGTGAAAAAGTAGGGTTTTTTGGGATTTTTATTAAAAACTAAGGTTTGTTTACAATAATTTCATTTATATTGTGTAATTTCAATTAGATTGATTAGTTTTTAACTTTAATCAGGTATTATGGCTGAGAATGAAAATGCACAAATGCAAAACACTCCACCACCTTTGTAGCCACCAATTGAAGACTTAATTGGTGAAAAATTGGTGTAATTGAGGGGCATTTGTGAAGTTTATAAGACAATCCCTCGATTATCTGAGATGACAAACACATTGAAGGAAATAATTAAAAATATAGAAACCCTCTCCACCCAACATAATGCCTTTCATTCGTGGCGAGAAGAAATGAAGGAATATTATGCCTGTGGATTGTCTTACGATGATGTGAAAGAACTCCAAATAACCAAAGCCCAAATAGCCTCTTTATTCGTTAACCCCTGCACCGGTTTGCCAGTTAATGTTAATAAACCAAAACTTTCTATAAAATGGTGCATGAATAGGGACATTGTAGATAACTTTTGGGATCATTGGTGTATGGTTTTTGATAAACCACCAAACAACAATTCTGATATACCATTTTACTATATTAAAAAATTATATGTTGAGTTTGTGTTAGGGCATCATGTCAATTACTTTGACTTTAAACCCTTCCATGGCGTCGATGGAGGTATGCCCCAGGATAGACCAGGGGCAATTAGATTAGTCTCGCACCCATATGTTCCCCCTCCTCCCCTTCCTCTGCCACCTCTAGTATATCATCCAGAGATTATCCAGGATGCAACCACACAGACTATTCAGGCTATTCACTCTTTGAGTGGTCATTTGGTTTCGCATGCTTCTACAGTAGCTCATCCATATTCTGGTGATGTTGGTGAAGGCTTGAGTGTTGTTGCATCATCCTCTTCAGATCCACATATTTGTGTGCCACATACTTGCACTATGTGCCACCAGATATGCTTGGTTCCTCTTGTACAGCCCGCTGAGCATCCCTTGGACACTTTTGATTATGACCTTCATGATGTGGACATTATAGATCAGTCGTAGGGGAGTGGAGCACACCCTACAGAGTCCTCTCCTGCTAGAGAGGGGACGTTGGAATAGTGACACGGGTAATATTTAAGTTGTAAATTCATAACTTGCATTTGTTTTTAAATGAATATTAATAAAAAATAGTATCAAGTACTAATATTTATTTACATGGTCTATTTAATAGTTGATGTCTGAGGAGGAGCTCACATGGGTGACTGATAGCACCCTTAGGGCCATTTCATTTGGCCTCGACATGCACACAGTATATATTTTCGCACTCACTCGTTTACATTTTTTATTATATACTTGCTTGTCATTTGAATTGTCATTAATGAAATTATATAATAACTTATATGTTTATCTTATTTTCCTCTTGTAGGAAATACCTAGTGCGAGTGAGGTGCAGCCTTGTCCAGACTATGGAGGTGCAAAGTTAGATAAGGGGGAGGTAATTGAACTCAAATTGGATTGAATTAATATTTTTAAGATCTTATATTGATTATGCATACATCGACATAGATTGGTAGTTTCATATGTACTTGTCATTTTTATGTACAGGCGATTATGAGCTATACATCGTTGTTGACAAGTGACACAATGCCTGAAGGAGTAGGTATTGGAACACCTCAAGGAGTAGGTGTTGAAACACCTCAAGGAGGAGGTGTTGAAACACCTGAAGGAGAAAGAAAAAGATCAACCTAAAGAGGTATGTGTTTATTTTATTTTGTGTTTGGTAAATATGTTCCTATTACCAATAATCGTATGCTAACTTAGATCAATTTTATGTTTTTGTTCACATATATAGATTGGCATTTCAAAAGTTGGTTTGGTATATTCTAGGACTCCTAACCCTTTGAAGAGACGCATATTTCAGGTAATCAAGATTTTAATTTTAGAGCTTAATTAAAATTCAATGTATATTGATTTTGATGTTAATTATTCGATTTTAAATTATATAGTATAACTAATCTCAATTGTGGTTTGAATTTTTCTTGTGTAGCTACCTTCAAAGCCAACGAGTGCTTCAAAGGGGCTCCATTTTGATGATCCACCAGTGGTTTAGGATGAGATAGACATTTTGGCATGTAAAATTTGAATAGATATTGAGATGGCATATGCCACATTTTGTAAAAATTTGGTTGAGTTGGCGTCAATGCCAATTTTGTATATGGACATACACTTGATTATTGGATAATTTGATATATAGAAGTTGACAATTGAAATTTAATTTGTTCCTCATGTGCATTATTAAACTCTTTGAAAATTTTATCTTGAGCAATGGTTAAATATCAATGTACAATAGCATAAAAAATAATGGTTATATTATGTAGTTTATATTTATATCACTGATTACATTGAATTGCACATCTTTCAAACTCAAAGCATTACTTCACATTGCATAACTAACAACTAGATGTTGATGGATGAAAAAAATTTAATTACAATATAGTTTTTACAAAGTCAACCTAAGTAGTTATGCAATTACTTCACATTGCATAACTAATAACTAGGAGTTGTTGTCAATTGCATTTGCTTGTCATGGAATTCTATGAGACCACATTTCTTTTAGGATTTTTTTCAAATAGTCCACTGCCTTGTCTATGCTACCACATTTTTCATACATGTCTTCCAAAGCTTTTTATCAAATAGTTCACTGGCTTGTTGGTAGGGATTATTGGAACTTGTATGCTCTGACCTCACTCAATCCTGAAACCACTTCATTTCCTCTTAATTTTATCTACTTAAACTTAAAACATCATTGTATTATTCTACCCCATAATTTGGCTTACACTTTCTTTGTAAAATCACTAATTTTCCCTTGTTTTTGCCCCTTGCAACTAGGATTTCACACTTTTACTCTTCTTGGGTTACTCTTAATCACTCAGACCTCTTAAACACCATTAAATACACTTGTTCCAACAAGTTCCAACCTATTTTCATTCAACTTCTCAAAAACTCACTCTCTAGCCTTACTTAAAAGGCACAAAAATCTATGTTTCTTAACAAGGCAGCCTTCTCAGACCACTCTAATCCCTTTATCACCCCTAAAAACTTGTTCCTACGCCTACCCCTATCTAATTCACACCCATTCCTCTGAGATACAGCCTATACAAAAGGAGGAATGGCCTTGTCAATTCAGGAAATCTTACATGTTTTAGGTGCTCCTACACCATACTCCTCGGGTACAAAAGATTTATGCCCCATAAATCACTCCATAGGTCTACTCCTATCTTCTTCACAATCCCTTCAAACCCGCTCCAAGTCATTTGCATGGAAATATTCATCCGAGGGATTTTGTATCCTTCATGCTTTGTGTTGTCTTGGTCTTTCCATGCTTGATCCTTCTCAAATGGATATTCTTGCTGCTATTTGTCTTCATTGACACCTGAAAATGGTGTTTCCCAAGATTTGACACCTACACACAAAAATTTAGTACACAAAGCTAAACATCCATACATTAGTATCTCTATTTCATGCTCTTCCATAAGCTTTTGCCAACTGGACATGTATATTTGCCCTTCAACTCTTCTCTTCACAATCTTTATCAGGTTCTTTATGGTTAGAACCATCCCCATAGTAGCATACATCTACCACACAACCAAATATGACAACCAAGTACAATCCCCTATCCTAACACCATATTCCTCAAACTCTTCTTCTCTAGCCTTCACTAGGCCACTCACCATCAACTCTTCCTGTCTAGTTTCCCACCTAATCTACTATTTGCAAGATTACACATTTGAAGGTTGATAGGTTGAGAGGTTAGGTGTGATATATTTATGCTAAATAAGGTCAATCAAGACCATTTAAGGTGTATTAAGTTGAATTTTTGAGTCTAGGGGTCCAATATGCCAAAAATGCATTCTTGCTTCAAAATTGTCAAAATTGCCATGTAGTCTTTTGAAGGCAAATTATTAAAATTATAAAAGGAAGTGCAAGATAGGAGTCTAGAAGTTGTGGTAGGGTTGAAATAAAGGTGTTTTCCTAGTTTTTTGCAACAAGCTATGGTCTCATGGATTTTTTTGCACAAAAATCAGCGTTGGAGTTCGGTTGAAGGCTGAAAACTACTTGTAAGGGCATCAATAAATCTTGTTCTACAACTCATATGACCAAACTGACTATTCCATCACATTCGGATGGGTACGTTTAGGTTATGTATGGTTCCCTTTTGCACCCAAACAGGCCGAAGCAATCTGAGCTATGTTCAATTGGCGAAATCCCTTAAGAGTCCAAAGTGTAGAAGGGAAGCAATATTTCATGGATTGTTACTCAAAAACCGTGATGCTTACAAACGCTTTGTCTAAGGCTATGGGATCATGTTGGGACCATCTACAATAACCTCTCTCATTTTTTGCTATCTCAGAGGCGTTTTCCCATGGTGATGAGTTTTCAGTTGAGGGAAAAGTTATCAGACGCAAGCAGTGTAAAGTTGCAAAGTGGTTCAACTTTCATTCTCCAACTCGTATGACCAAACGGACTATTCCAACACATCCGGATGGGTATATTTATGCTAGGGATGCTCCTCTCTTGCACCCAAATACGCTGAATCACTCTGAGCTACATTGGATCGACGATTTTCCTTAAGAGTCCAAAGGGCTAAAAGGCAGCAATCTTTGAAGGGATATTTCTCAAAAAACATGACGCTTACAGACTCTCCATATAAGGATATTGGATCATGTTGGGACCATCTACAATAACCTCTCTCATTTTTTGCTATCTCGGAAACGTTTTCTCGTGGTGATGAGTTTTCAGTTGAGGGAAAAGTTATCAAATGCAAGCAGTGTAAAGTTGCAAAGTGGTGCAACTTTCATTATCCAACTTGTACAACCAAATGGATTGTTCCAACACATCTGAATGGGTACATTTATGCTAGGGATGGTCCTCTTTTGCACCCAAATATGCAGAATCACTCTGAGCTACATTGGACCGACGATTTTCCTTAAGAGTCCAAAGTGCTAAAAGACAACAATCGTTGAAGGGATATTTCTTAGAAATTGTGATGCTTACAAACTCTCTTTCTGAGGCTATGGGATTGTGTTGGGACCATCTACAATAACCTCTCTCAATTTTTGCTATCTCGGAGGCATTTTTTCGTGGTGATGAGTTTTCAGTTGAGGGAAAAGTTGTCAAATACAAGCAATATAAAGTTGCAAAGTGGTGCAACTTTCATTCTCCAACTCGTACGACCAAACGAACTGTTCCAACACGTCTGGATGGGTATGTTTATGCTAGGGATGTTCCTCTTTTTCACCCAAATACGTCAAATCACTCCGAGCTACATTGGATTAGCTATTTCCCTTAAGAGTCCAAAGTGTTAAAAGGCAACAATCTTTGAAGGGTTATTTCTCAAAAACCGTGATGCTTACAAACTCTTCATCTAAGGATATGGGATCATTTTTGGACCATCTACAATAACCTATCTCGATTTTTGCTATCTTGGAGGTGTTTTCCTGTGATGATGAGTTTTTAGTTGAGGGAAAAGTTGTCAGATGCAAGCAATGTAAAGTTGCAAAGTAGTGCAACTTTCATTCTCTAACTCATACGACCAAACAGATTGTTCCAACACGTTCAGATGAGTATGTTTACGCTAGGAATGGTCCTCTTTTGCACCCAAATATGTTGAATCACTCTGTGCTACATTGGACTAGTGATTTCCCTTAAGAGTCGAAAGTGCTAAAAGACCATACCATCTATTATACGGTATGTAGCTAGATGGTATGGCCATGGTAGATGTTATTAGGACTATATAAGGTGAATATGTGGGTTTAAAGAGATGGAAAGGTCTGTAGTTGAGTTGGTGAGTTGCCATGCGTGGCAAAAATGAGTGAAATTAGGTGAAAAATGGTGGTTACAACATGCTAATGTCAATGAAATGTGGGGGAAGCAAGATTTAAGGTTGGATCAAGCTTTTGCAAGTCCTAATAGATGTGTTTGATGAGTTTATGGGGTGTGGCAAGGTTTGGTGAGTGAAGTTCCACCCAAGTTTGGTTTTGACGATCAAATTGGAGTTTAAATCATCTTTAATTATAATTGTGTTGTTTAAAGCCACCTAGCTCTTGCATCAAAAAAATCTTACCCAATCAACTTGAACATCATGCACACCCAAATACCTTGTTTCCACTTTGCCAAATCAAAGAATCAATTACATGGGAAATGACCTTCACATGAATTTTTTATATTTTTGTTTTTGAAAAAAGTGGCAAGCCACTGTAATTTATTATATATAAATAGGAGATATTACAAAACCTGGTTCAAATGAGCATACCGACAGGAAAGAACTAGGAAAGAAAACCTTCGGTTGTAGCTCGATTAAGTAAAAAATATCTTTACATTTTAAACATACCCTTTATACAATGCCAGACATTTGACCCATATTTCGAAAAACATCAGTGGATATAGATTATGCCTATACACAGTTATGACCTTTTTACATTGTTTCACATTTCAAAATTCAAATTTTTACACAATTTTCCTATTGGAAGCATTCAGGGCACAGTCTTCCACAAGAGTAGTATGTTGATGTTCTGGAGTGACAAGCACTTGTACAAACCATCAAGGTAGCAGTTAAACTACATACAGTAGAAAAGATGCTTAGAATAACCAATCTATATTACTGTAATCTATCGCATACCTCTCCAAAAGGATTAGAGTTGCCTATTGTTGCAATAGGTCCATGATCAATCGTGCCAAGAATATTGCAAAATTTGTCAAATGATAAATCTATATTGTCACAACAGAATAGATGCTTAGACTAACAAATCTATATTAATCTAAACAACCTGAATGATGATGAATTGGTAATGCAAACTATAAAATATGCTTAGAATAACCAATCTATATTATTCTAAATGACCTAATTGATGATGAGATGGTAATGCAAACTATAAAAGACGCTTTGAATAACCAATCTATATTATTGTAATTTGTCACATACCTCTCCAAAAGGATCAGAGTTGGCCATTGTTACAGCAGGTCCATGATCAATCATGCTAAAAATATCCCAAAAGTACATACAAAATATCACTATTAAAGACACCTGCATTGCAATAGTATACAAAATATCAGTATTAAATAAATAACACTAATGAACTTAAGCATAATGAACCTAAGCATTATACCTTCCATTCTTGAATAAGCTATTCAAGTGTGCTTGAACAGTCACCTGTTTGCTTAAGAGTATCCAATATTGCTTTATGATCAGTATTACTAAGTGTCCATAGTTGTTTTTTCTTTGGTTTGGCATGATTCTTCAACAACTTAACATTTGTTGCTATAACAAGGTGTTAATACATGAGAATGGTTTTGTGTTTCTCGTAGTCTTCAAATGTAGGTATGCCATTCTTTCTAATCATGTATGTTCGCAACCAGGTTCCTGCAACCACAACTGAACTTGTAGGATACACAAACCCATCATCATCTTCTATCGGTTGTGTTAGCTTGTGCTTTACTCGCACACATCGAGCTAACCAATATTCTGATATCTCTTCATTCCCCTGCGGTGCAACAACTGCAAAAACATGTCCTGGCTATAGTAGATCTGAAATTTGTTCGTAATCAAGTGAACTTTCCATTGTGTCATTTGTCATGGATATAGTTTGAGATAAAGGAGTTAGATACTGTGGAACCCATGTATCCACCAACTCACTTGACTCGCATTGATCCCACTCGTACTGAATACAACTTTGACAAAAACAAGCCAACTATCGTGTCCAAATGGTCCATGTGCTTGCATCTGAGCTTCGAAACGAAAGCATATTTGAAGAATCTTTGATTGTATGACAATCCAATTTTCCTCCCACTATACCCTCCTCAACCAGCCAAAAGAATCTACGCATTGTTGAATCAAGTGTCCCTCCCTGTGACAATGTTGAACTACACCAATCAACAATAGAACGTACATCACTGAATTTTTCTCATGAAATCTTCAATTGCTCCTTAACTAGAGCTCTCTTTACACATGCACCTTCTCCATCATGCTCCCCTTTCCCATGTCCAGCTTCAAAAAAACTCCAAATATTAGGTATACCCCTCTCTACATGCATTCTACTCAACCAATAAAACATACGAGCATTCTTGAATTGACCTGTACAGTTATCTGACCAAATGAGATGTTGGTCTAGTGCTATATCATGCTCCTGCAAGAACTCAAAAAAAATCTCGAAACAATGTTGGACATACTTGGACGAGTGAGATCTATCATCACTCATATAAAAATGATACTCTTTGATTATCTTTTGATCCTCCTCTGTACTATCAGGTGCATGTCTAAATGTTATGTGGACAAAAATAGCAATTTGAATGAAATTGTAATACTGAGATTGTACCTCATTTTGTAATTGCAATGTGTAGTTTTCTGCAAAATCAACCACTGATATAATAGTGCCAATCGGAAAAGAGTCCTTACACCTCTCGAATTGTTGATCCAACCACTGAGACCTATGACTATGCCTTGCATACTTGTAGTAAAGAATGTCCTTAAAATCTGAAATAAAATCAACAACACTGCATTCTTTTATAACCAACTCGCATCTAGAACCTTCACCTCCACTCTACAAAGTATATTTGACTATCTCATATCTCTTTTTCTCAACAAGCTTCTTTCCAAATTCATGTTCAGAACCCTCATGAAAACATTGAACAAACTTTGACAAGCCACCACATTGTGAGCACTTTGCATTTAAAAAATCATTTCTATAGAAAAAGGAACCATCATCTCTAGAACATAAAAAAAGATCTAGCAAGTCCCTTGATGATTTCAGAAGATGCATTGCACCACACTCTTTCAACATTTCATTAGTATGCAAAGTAGAATGGATATAGCATAATAGTTCATGGTACATTGAAAACTCCACAAAGTATTTGCAACAAGTATTATGAATCTTAAGAGATACACAATAAAATGGCTTCAAACCTTCAAAAGTCTTTCGCGAGATTTCCATATTTGGATGTGTTTCAATAAATTTGTTGAACAACATTGTTTGGCTTGATTCCAAGAAATGTCTAGGATGTGGTGTATGGTCTCGATTGCTAATTCTTAACTTTAAAACATCATTTGCATTGGGTGATACTCTAGATTTATCATGCCAAAATTGTTGAATTACCTGCTTTACATTATCAGTTAGCTTCTTATCAACACGTGGAAGGCTCCCGGCAAAATCCCATGTATCATTTTGAAGAGGATCATCTATTCTTTCTCTTCTTGCAAGTGCTCTATCCAAATTTTTACGATTTATGTCAAAATCAATACAAGTTTGTCTCATACAGTGAGCCTTTTTCAATTGATGGCTTACTAGGGCGGTTGTAATGACTCTCCGAGTAGCTCTCTTACCTTTTTCCTTGTTATTTTTTCTAATAGACTTGAGAGTATTAAAAATATTTTTGATAATAATAGAATTTTTTTCGGTCTTCTTGTTCACACGAATCTTCAATTTGGCTAGCAAAGGTCTCATCTTTTGCATCTTTAGCAATTGTACAAAAATTTGGGATTTCTCGGTCAATGTCTTATCGCTAAAATATTGGTTGAATAGTCTTCTAGCCCACAACCGAATAGTTCGTGTTGACCTCTTGCCTTCAAAATTGTTTATAATGTTATCATCAATTTCAAGTAACCATTTAGGGGTTCTTGAAAGTCTTGAATTTGGAATATATCTTTCTTCCACACAAGGTTCTTCATTTCTCATGTAATCTGGTGAAACATAATTTACACTTGCTTCAATATTATGTTCAACATCTTCATTTCCAACATTTTCAATATCAATTTGAATAATTTCATTCCCAATTTCAATATCATGTTCAACATCTTCAATTCCAACATTTTCACCTTTAACATTTTCATTATCAATTTCAATATTTTCATTCCTAATTTGAATGTCATGTTCAACATCTTCAATTCCAACATTTTCACCTTGAACATTTTCATTCCCAATTTCAATATCATGTTCTACATTTTCACCTTGAACATATTCAATTTCCTCTTCACTTGAAAGACCATAGGGCTCAAGTTCACCAATATTTAACATACCTTGTCTTCTCTTCCTATGACCTTCTCTATCACTTTGTCTATATTCTTCAATTTTTTCTTTTGTAAGCTTTCTCTTACGTTTTTGCTTCTGACGATTGTTGCTCCCCATTATACCTCATAAAAGATGCTAAAAAATCATTGCTTATGACAAATTTGAGTAGAAGATGCTCCAAAAAGTTGATCTTTGTCTCTTCTTGTCTAAAACCGCATGTTTGTCGCCTACAAAGTGCTACAAACAAAATGTAGGGTCCGTTGGAATGCACAAAAATGACCCACATGGGGTTTTTCTATGGCCCAGAAATCTGATATCCGATATAATCGGATATCTAATTTGGAAAACATTTTAAAATGTTTTGCAACGATAAGATTTTAGCTCTACACATCGAAGTTTTACAAATTGGATATCTGATTTCTGCCCACATAGACCTAAGGGTTAATGGTAGAGAGTGGGAGAGTGGGAGATTGAGAGAGGGAGAGGGAGAGAGGGAGAGTGGGAGGGAGAGAAGGAGAGTGGGAGAGTGAGAAGGAGAGTGGGATAGTGAGAGAAGGAGAGGGAGAGTGGGAGAGAGAGAGAGAGAGAGAGAGTGAGGAGAGGGAGAGGGAGAGGAGAGGGAGGAGAGGGAGAGAGGAGAGAGGAGAGGGAGAGGAGAGAGAGATGGAGAGGAGAGGGTTTAGGGAGGAGAGAGGGGAGAGGGAGAGAGAGAGGAGAGGTTTTAGGGTTAAGGGAGAGAGAGGGGTGGAGAGGAGAGAGAGGGGGTTTAGGCTTGAGGAGAGAGGGAGATGGAGAGGCAGAGGGATTGGAGAGGAGGAGAGGAGAGAGAGAGAGAGAGAGTTTAGGGCTGAGGGGAGAAGGAGAGGAGAGGAGAGAGGAGAGGGAGGAGGAGAGAGGTTGAGGGAGAGGAGGAGAGGAGAGAGAGAGGTGAGGAGAGAGAGGGTCAGAGGAGAGAGGAGAGAGAGAGGAGAGAGGAGGAGAGAGAGAGAGAGAGGAGAGAGGAGATGAGAGAGGGAGAGGAGGAGAGAGAGAGGGTTTAGGGAGAGAGAGAGAGAGAGAGAGAGAGAGAGAGAGAGAGAGAGAGAGAGAGAGGAGAGAGAGAGGAGAGAGAGAGGGGGTTTAGGGTTGAGAGAGAGAGAGAGGTGGAGGGTGAGGGTTTAGGGTTGAGGGCGAGAGAGAGAGAGAGAGGGGGAGGGAGAGAGGGAGACTGGGAGAGTGAGAGGGAGACTGGGAGAGTGAGAGAAGGAGAGGGAGAGTGGGAGGGAGAGAGGGAGAGAGGGAGAGAGAGGGGGTTTAGGTTTGAGGGAGAGAGGGAGAGGGAGAGGGAGAGGGATAGGGAGAGAGAGAGAGAGAGGGGAGAGGGGAGAGAGATAGGAGTGATTGAGTGAGAGACTTGGGAGAGAGAAACAGATGGAGAGAGAGAGAGGGAAAGAGATAATATTTTATATATTAATAATATATATATATATTTATATATTTATATATTAACTAAAATATTTAAATATTATACATAATAATATAATATATTATATATTAAATACATAATTCGGTACCGATTATCATAAATTGTATATTATATATTACATTATAAACTATATTGTATATTATATATTAAATTATAAACTTTATTACATTTTTTAAATCATATATTATAAATTGTATAACATTTTTTAAACTCATATCTAAAACATATCAGATATCATATTCAAATTGGATATCTGATATGTTGACATAAAATTTAATGCCTAGGGATTAGGCTCAAGCTTGCTTTGGAATTTGGTTTAGATCTGTCAATCCTAAGAAGTCAACATGAAAAACGTGTTTAACAACTTACCTTGCTTTTCCAAACTTCGCCCATGTGGCTGACGACTTTTTTTTTTACCCAAAATTGATGAAACGAAAAGGGTTTGTAAAGGAGCTTCTCATCTTTCCACCAATATAAATTATACTTTACTTTGAATCTAATAAATAATTATTATTCATTTTCTATTAGAATTACGACTAAAGTCCTGATTGATAGCTTGATTGACAAACATCTATAGCTTTCAAACGGTATCACATTTTTTGAATCCAAAACATGCATCACATTCTATGCTTCACATACTATAGGATTAAAAAAAAAAAAATTCATGAAGTTTTGACCAAGTTAAGGTGGTCAGACATACGACTTTTTATATTTTTAAAAAGTTTTAATAAAAAATTCATAATTAATTATTTACTTGGAAAAAAATTACAAAAAAATATGCATCACATCCAGACATGAGTCCTCTACTTATATCTAAAATCTAATAAAAAAATATTATCATTTTCTTATGGTTAGGGTGGTCAGACACACACTTACTTCTTATTTTTTCCCTGAAATTTAAGTACTACTGCATTGAAATTTCAATTTTTCACCAAATAGATTTATTTTTTTAGAAAAATAAACCTAGTAGTTTAGAAACTACATTCAATTTTCCACATATTCTATTCTTACATATTTTTGAAATAATATAAGTAACTTATTCAAATTTTCACGTCAAGTTGCCTAACTCTGAGTTTTTTGAATTTTCATTGCCACTTAAGGGCCTATTTTTTCCATGATGATCCTGCACATACCCATCAAGGAATCCTTTTGAAAGATGTTCACTTCATCAAGGAATTCAAAAGGAATAAATTCCCCCTGGAAGGGGTAGATCAAACTTCACCCATAGGAAAAGGTGTTTCCTCCTTGGAGGAAGGTGTTTCAATTTTTTTCTTTAGAAACCCATGATAAAGGAAAAATATTCCGCTAGGGGTCCTTGCTAAGGAATGCGATTTTTGAAAAAATAGTTTTGAAAATATTTTCAAGAAAAGATTTGTTGGCCATCGAATGCATTTTCTGAAAATTAGATTGATATGATAGCCCCTGCTTAGGATGGTGTGTGCCAAACACAAAGGCACATGGCATCCTAAGGAGAGAAAAGCAAGAATGAAAAAGTGATGTTGTGGCCCACAACACATATTGAGATGTAACTATGGTAATGTTATCACACATGCAAGGGACAACACGTGAGCACCACAACATTGCGAAACAAGCAAGAAAGATGAAAGAAGAGAAAATAACATTACTAACAAGGGAGACAGGGGCGATATGATATTTCGATATCAAAGCTGCTCATAAATATAGATAAATAGATAATAATATATAAAAGAACTTTCATCAACCCCCTACTATATCAGATCATATGAAGAATGCACGAGAAGACAAAATAGAAATAAAAAATTGGGTCAGCATGGAAGGGAAGCCTAAATGCCCCCAACACTTTGCATCATCCCCAATTGTCGAAAATCAATACACAACGAAGGAAGAATGATGTAACAAATAGAGGAAGTTTTACGACACATAAACACTCCTGTATCCAAGCACCTACAAGGGTGACAAGGATCATCTAGGAACACATAACGCAAGCACAAGGGAACATAGACACACACAAAATCTACTCTACAGATAAAAAAGAGGTTCCCCCTAGTCCTCATCAACCAAGAGGTCATCGTTCTCCAAATCTAGATCATTGTCTGGGGAGGGTGGACAAGCCTACAAGGGTGAAATGTCAAGGGGGAACCCTCTGACCCCCAAGCAAACAAGAGCCCAAGAAGAAGGACCCTTGAAATCTTCTCCACTCAGTTCTTGTGGGGTGAATATCAACGATTTTGTGAATATCGTTGATAGAGCCAAGACCTCATCCAGATAATTAAACATGCACTTCACAGGAGAGCCATGTGTTAACTCAATGGGCGAGGGAGACAACACCCAAAATTTACTGTTAGGCTCAACGAGAGACTCGAGAGCAGTGACAAACTCTGGGGATGTCGGGACTTCTTTCGTCACTAGGACAACACAAGCTAATGCAGAACCACCCTCTGAAGAAGGTAAACCCCTCTTTCAACCCCCATTGCTAGCGAGGTTGTCCTCCATCTTTTGTTTTGTCAGAGGATGCGAGATCCCCATGGATGAAGCAGAAGGCATAGAGGAAGAGGAGAAAACCGTGATGGACACTACCGAGGTATTTGAAAATGACGGGATGTCCATGAGGGACAATCAGAAGGGGTGACTCAACTTCAAAGGAGCAATAAACACCTGTGCCCTCTTTGGGTGAGGATCATTTATACTCGTGGTGGGAGCCAGAAGTAGGATTGAAGTTGAAGGAACTGAAGAAAAGGGGGTGAGAGAGGAGGATACAACAGAAGGTGTCAGAGCAAAAATTGTTGACTCCTCCTCCTTCCTCTGTAGGGTGTCCTACTTAGCGGCCAAAGCCTTTCTCTGACGCTTGTTCTCACAGGCAAGGCGGTTCCTACAAATCCGAGAGCTAGAGGCTAGAAGCTAAGATGGAATAGAAGGCTCATGTTCAACCATCAAAGTATCCATCACGACCGTTTTCGATGGAGGGAGAGATACTTGGATGGGAATAGGAGGGAGAGGTTGAGAGGATGATGGGATGACAATGGGGGGAGTTGACTCTAATGCCTCGATGATGGGCCTCTCCCCATTCATTGCCTTAGACGCAAGAGCAGTAGGGGGCTGCAAAGGTCGAGACATAGAGGACTCCCCACGAGGACCCTTCCCCTTACCAGATAGAATTGGTCGAGGCATTGTGGGTAAGAGGGGAAGTTCAAACGTCGTACACTTGGGCTTTCGCCAAGCAGGCACCATCGGGTTCTTCAACAAATTCCTAGGAACAAAAGATGGCAGTGCCACAACAAGGAGAGAGGAAGCGATAGGTGGGATAGTGAGAGAAAAAGAAGAAGGGCCCTTGGTGCACTTCTCCTCTTCCCTCTTTCTAGCCAAGAAATTTTTCTTTCTCCACCTTGAGGGAAGTCCTATGAGAAATGGCATAGGGAGAAGGATGGTATCTCACCTTAGGCGTTATGCCCCCACTCTTGTACTTTACATAAGCTCAATACAAGAGGTTCATCCTAGGGGGAAGTGGAGCAACAGGCACAGGCCAAAAGTGATCCACTAAGTAGCCCCCACATGCAATTGACGGTTTATAGGTAGTTTCATGGACTATATTCACTGTACCCTCATTGGAAACCTTCAGACACTTATGAACTACCAAGGGAACTGCATTCATAGTGACCAATCAAGGGATACCTAGTTTCACCCTGAAGATTTCAGACCTCGGGATTATTTCAAAAAGTGCATTCATAGATCTAGGTCCAACTAATACTGACAAGGTCATATAATCAATGGAAGTATGGAAATCCCATTGTGTGTACAGATGGTACTCCTAGATTCACCATACCCATCTTTATGTAAGAATTAAATCAACATAATCTCCTCAGTGATGACATTCACCCGATATGTGGGGTCAACAAGAACATCCATTACGATGTTTCTATTGATTTGTGCAGGGATGTATAAGGGAGATGGTTCTCTATTGTAATTCATCAGCAAGTATTGCGAGGTGAAAGTTATGCCAAGGGATCCACTTGCAAGTTGCATAGATGGGATGGGAAGATGTGAAAATGAGGCAATTACGTATATGTTGGTGTTTCAATTCGCACCTCTGGTATGTGAATTAGAAATGTACAGCTATACACAAATTAAATGCTCTTCAAATTAGGAGGGGAAGCTCCCTCTTTGCTGATGTTGCTTAAAGAAAGTAAACTAAAACTATTTTTCCAATATTTTTGTTTAGCTAAGAGCACAAGGTTATAAAACTCAAGTGTCGTAGCTAAGATTTTCTCTTTTAGAATTTCAACTATGACTAAGCCTACTCTAATGACATTTCTAACTACTCAAGTAAACACAGAGCTTGAGAATTAGAAATGAATGAGGAATGATTTTTCAACACAAATACTTAAACAAACTTTCTCCCAACGCACATCTACTAAAATTTCAATGTAAGCTGAAATAGAGATCATATAAGCATAACACATAATCTGAGACATTATATCAGAGAAAAGTAGGTACAAGACTTTATTTCTCAAATCTCAAGAACAAAATATTACACTTTTGGGATAGTTGGATTGTAGCAAAATAGGCATATAGTTTAGCGATCAACCAGAACACATTGACACAAGTAACACATGGACTGAACAATAACTTGTAGATAAAGAGGCATACAAGCTTTCTCTTACACTAAGTGAACATGAAACTAAACAACAACTTGCAAGAAAAATAGGCTCAGCGATTTTCTATCACAATAATCGTTCTTGAACAACATTTAATAACAATTAGAAGGCACTAGTAGGCTCAGTGTTTTGTTATCACGAACATTATTAAAAAAAAATGGGAAAATTTGCCCTTAGTTATATACAAGCAAAGGAGTAGGGAACCCTAAAGTCTCCTTGCTTTTACAACTAAGACTTGCCAACATGCAAACTTTATTTCTAAAACTAAAACAAGATAAGCATCTAACAACCTATGAAAACCTAAAAACGAGGAAAGTACCAACTATTACATTTTGATTTCCTTCTTTAAAGAATGGATAATAATTGAGACAAGAATAGAAAGAAAGCATGAGATAAGAATGGAAATAAAGCTAGATGAAAGCTTCAAGTTCACTGCTGCTTTAAATCTCAACCACATCCGCCAAAAAGCTGGAAACTGCCTCTCTATCAGGAGCGTTGATACTAGCTATAGCCATATTCCGTTTTCTAGGATTTATTAGCCTTCTACAATTGAACTTAGGAAATATTTGACCTCTTCAACTAGTTTATGAGTTCTACTCTTGAAAAACATCGCTGCCCCAAAAGCTGACTCACTAATTGATAACTTGGCGGCTCTACAACTTCATGCTTCTGACAATTCTCTTGATTTTCCCACAGAAGAGTATTGTACAATAGTTCTCAATGTCATCCATTCAAGAGAATCATAATACAACACTTGTTTGGCTCTGAATTTGATGGGAGAGTGCTCCATGCTAAAAAAATTGAAGATTGATTGTAAACTTGACTATGCTCGGACAAGCTGAACACAAATACTAAAGATAACTTGCTCATTTTTCTTCTTCAAAATGACAATTTTTTCAAAAATAATCAGAGATATGGGTTTTGTGTAGAATCTCATTGCAAAGAGACTCAGATTGTCCATTTTGAAAAATTTTGATGGCTGGTCGAAAAAGCAGCAAACCCTGAATTTTAGGATTTTCTCGAAAAAAAACTGAGAGCTGGGTTTTGTCAGGAATTACGTTTGAGAAGGACCCAGATGATCAGATTTTGAAGATACTGAAGATTTCTTAGACATGCGTGAAAAAAGCAGTTTATTGAAAACTTGAAAATTTTCCAAAGTTGTAGAGAATTGAAAACCAAGTTGACCCAAATTGATGGAAATTGAAAAAGATTACCCCCTCCTTCTAAAAAATGATGCCCTAGAAATTTGAAGCATGAAAAAGTGAGCCTCTGTGTGAGCTGATCTAGAAAATATGAAGAACTCTAAAAAAGCAACACGTTTTTCCCTCTAAATCTTGAAATGAATCAAAATTTATGTCTCCTCCTCTCTTGCTCTTGGATGCCAACCTACAAAAAGTGAATAATGAAATCCAAAGTCTTCTTAAATAAGTTTTGAGGATAAACAAAACACTTTATTCTCTACTTTAAAACTTTCAAAGCCAATCCTAAGCAGGTTCGTTGAACTTGGAAAAATTTTGATGTTGAAAGATGAAATTTTGAAAAATTCTTCTGAGGCATGAAAGCTTGAACACCCTCCTTTGCTAGAGGTATTTTTCCTCTCCAGACAGCCATTTTTTCACGTTTTTCAAGATTTTTCTTGATTTTGACCTCAGTTTGATCTTGATTTTTGGATGCTTGGTTGATGCTGTGAACTGACTGAATGATCCATTGTGGAGCCTGAGTGAATTTTATGAGATCATCCTAGAGGTTGATTTTGATAAAAGCTTCATCTTGACCCTCAAAATGTTGGGCGCCCCTGGCTACCTAGGGCGCCTAGGCTTACCAATGTTAGCTATTTTTCACATTTTTTTCATTTCTTGCTTGTTTCCTCACCTTCAGATGATTTCACAATTTTGGATGGTCGGGAGGTCTGACGAACTAATGGTTGGACTCGTTGAATATCTTGATGAATTCTAAGGGGGGTCTCTTGGGAATTGCATCTCCTGAAAGCTGCTTTTAGGGCCTCAAAAGCTTAGGCGCCTATCTCCTCCTGGGGACTCATGGCTTTCAGACAAAATTTTCTTGAGATTTTCATTTTGCCTTTGACTTCATCCCTTCGCTTTGTCTTCAATATCCGTTGACTGCCAACTCCGATGGACTTGCTCATGATTGCATTGAAGAGCTTGATCAAAACTGAAGGAGACATGCTAGAGACTACGACTGCAAATTTGATGTTTTAGACCTTCAAATCCTTGGGTGCCTATCTCCACCTAGGGCACCCATCACTACCAGATAGTCATATTTTTACTCTTTTTCATCTTTGAAACTTGAAACCTCATGTTGTGTTCTCCATTCGATCTGGATTTATCTTAAGTTGAATGATCTGATGATTTTGCTGAGATATTCATTGCGAAGCTGGCAAGATTCTAAAGAGATTGACTGATCTGGAAAACCCTAATTGCTAGATTTGAGCCTCCAAAACCCTAGGTGCCTATCTCCTCTTAGGGTGCCCAAAATTCTAGACTTAGAATATTTTTTGATGATTTGATGATTTGCCTTTTGCTTCTCGGTTGAGACCTCTCCGTTCAATCTTCAATTCTAGATGACTGGTTGATCAAATGGTTGTGTCAATGGATTTACTATGGAGCTGAGAAGATTCTGAGCAACATTTTTTGGGATGAGCAAACCCTAATTTCATCATCTGACCTCCTAAAAGACTAGGCGTCGATCTCCTCCTGGGGTGCCCATGCTTGGCATTGTTAGTTTTTATTTTGCAAATTTCAACTTTTCCCTTCATTCCTCACGCCTATCGTTGCCTTGACTTTTGAAGATGGGAATTTTTCTAAGGCACAAAACCCAAGGCACCTTAACTAGGCAGGGGCACCTGGATTTTCCAAAGCCAAAATTTTGCATTTTTAAGATTCTTCAATCTCCATTCTCTATTCTTCATTCCTCAATCACCCGTTGTAGTTTCTTGATCTGTGCAATGTTTGAGACTCTAAATCTAGCACCTCACTGTTGAGCAGCCTCCATTTATGTCCTTGGAGCTCCTGAAAAAGCTTCTAATAAAGCATAATAGACCCACTAGGGAAAAACTGATCTTTTGATGATTCTGACTGGACCAGCCCGATGAGGAAGTATTTTGAACCAATCAAAATCAATTTGGACCCTAGAAGCCAAACTTTCTATTTTTAGAAAAAATTGCAAGCATCTGTTTTAGAAGAAACCCAAAAAAACCCAAAAAAAGTTTTATTTTTAGAAAGTTTCTAAAAATAGAAATTTTCCTAAATTTTAGGGTTGAAAAAGATTTGGGTTTTATAGAATTGGTCACTCTAAGTAGACCCAGATCATCAAATTTTGAAATTTTGAGTTTTTGACCCTCATGCAAGACATGCAAATTCCCCATTTTGACCTTTTTTTGATGATTTTAACAAGACTTTTGACCATTTCTTCAAAATGCCTAAGTGTAGTGAAAATTTTAATTTGGGGTACAACAATATACTAGACAACTTTCATAGAGCCCCCAAGGGTTTTGCAACTATACATTGACCCAACTAAGGTTTTGTTTCGTGATGCTTATGGAACCTTCCAACTACACCACTAGGGGTCATAGTTTTGGGTTGCAAGGCTAGGTGCCTCGAAAGACTCACACCCATAACACTCCTAGGATACGAGGAAAGGGTCTTTCAACATTGCTAAACGAAACCAAAATGGTTCACGTAGGGTTCACCAAAATGTAGAAGAGGGGGACCAACCATACCAAGGCTCCAAGTCACGGAGAGCCGAGAGCGGAGGGCTACCCTAATCTACCTCAACCGTACAGGTGTTTAGCTCAAGGATAGAGAATGAAAAGCACTCTCAAGTGCTTCTATCACCCTACTAACCCAAGTGTTTGGATGGGGCTAAACAAGCTGGTTTCTAGAACTCGAACCATATCTCAAGCAGCTCTCTACCCGAGGACAGCAACGCAAGTCAGGGGCGACAATGCGACACGTTGGCATCTCTCTGGGGCATTGGTGTACATATGACCAAAAAGTATAAAAGTATAGTACAAGGTGCAAAAACCAACTAATGGTCTAGAAAATAGAGTTTAAAGAACTAAACAAAATGATAAATGATAGAATGAATGAAATAACTAGAAATATGATAAAGGAGATGACGAAAGCAAAGATGATGAAGATTAACTCACAAAGAGTCCAGTTTTCCAGCAAGCTCCACACAAATGCATACCTACACACAACCAAGAGAGGAAAATTGTTGGGGCTGTATAAAAGATTAAATTATATTTTTTGAAATATAGATTCTCAACATCAATATCTAGGGAAATGATATTTTTTCATAATTTTTTGTTGCATATTTTTTTTAAATTAATTTTTGATTTCACTATAACTATAATTTGGACATACGTGTTGCGAGAATGGAGACAGGAATGAAAGTTTAGTCATTGATTTCAACTAGTCAATTAGTTATCTACTGGTTGTTGTTGTCATTAGTGTCATGGTTACAAGTTATTGGCTACATATGTTGGGGATATTGAGAAAATTGTATTAAATAAATTTTACAGGTATTCAATTATTGCTCTGGGTGATGATCTGGTATTTGCCCCAATGTTCGTGTAGTTCAGATATGTTGGTCATGGTTGTCGAAGGTTGCTATATCCAATTTTTTGGCTATTGGTTCGTTGTGAAGTTTGAACTATGTTCACAAGTTGTGAACTATGTTTTTTTGTGTTCTGGTTGAGGTCCGAGAAATAAAGTTGTTGGTCCAGATTTCTCTTTGATGAAGTCTTTTGACTTGTGGTTCTAGAGTTAAGATTCTTTGGTTGCATTGAAGATATTTTTTTCGTTTTTGGAAGTTTCGAGCTTATTGTTCTATGTGTTTTACACTAGTTTGGCCGACCTTGTGTTAAGCACTATCTTTGAAGTTGATGAAGCGTGTTGGATCTATTTTGGGTCTTGATAAAGTGTGTGTTTGGGTCGCCCCCATTCTAATTCCACCCTAGGATGTTTGGTGCTGGTCTAATTTGAATTTGAAATTGGATGGCCGACTTTGGATCTTTTTCAAGGTGGGAGATAGTATAAATATAGGATGAGCTAGTAATGAAAAATGTACAAGAGCAAAGAGGGAAGATAAGTGAAAGAGTAGATACGGCATTGATGTTATTCAAAAAGTGTGTGTGAATTGTGTGTGGTAGATCAATGCAAAGATTAATGTTGAGTTTCTGGATGCAGTGAGCAGAAGGCGAACTCTATCATTTATGCAAGTTGATCAAGTAATTGTGGTGGAATTCTTTGTTGCATTGGGATTGTAGTCTGTTTATAAAAAGTCCTCTTTGTCTTCTTTGTATCTCTGTGGCAATGAGCCCTTCAAGTTGTAGCCCTGTTGGATAGTGAGTCCTTCAAGTTGTAGCCCTATTGGATAGTGAGTCCATGTTTTAGGCAATGAGCCTTGTTTCAGGAAGTGAGCCTTATCTCAGACAGTGATCCTTGTTTCAGGTAGTGAGCCTTTTTGTAATCGATTTTGATATTCTCTATAGTGTGAGTTAATCCTCACCGTGGTTTTTCTCTCATTAGGTTTTCCACATAAATATGGTGTTATTGTGTTTATGTGTTAGATTTGAGTTTCTGCATTGGCATTTGATGATTAATCATTTAAGCAGTTTTAAGTATTAGTTCTAGTGATTGAATTAAAGGTTAAAATATGTGACAACTGATTCAACCCCCCTCTCAGTTGTCCTATTCAACCATTGGTATCAGAGCTCAGTCCTTTGGAATAAGTTTAATAGCTTAAAGGAGATCATGGTAGGTTGAACTAAATGGTGAAGGGATCTGACTTGGATGAAGAATTAAGAACAAATACTTTAGAATCTGAAAATGAAGATCTAAAAGAAAATATCAAGCAAGCAGGTGAATGTATTTAGAAACTAAGGAATAAGATCCGAAAGTTCAATTTGAAACATAAATAAGTTAACCAGGAACTAAAGGAAGCAAAGGAGACCATTGGGAATCTAAGAATGGAACTTCAAGAAAGCAAAAGGATGGAAAAAAATCTGAAATTGAAAATTGAAAAAGGAAAAAGGAAAAATAAAGGAAGGATGCTTGAAAGAAATTATCAATCAGAAGACAGAAAAATGTGATAAGCTTGAACAAGTAGTAACCCTAAAATTTGATCTGGAAAAAGTGAAAGCTCATGAAGAAAGGTTCAAGACAAGTTCTACAATGCTTGATGAGTTGATTTCATCTTAGAAACCTGCAAAGGATAAAGGTGGTCTTGGGCTTGAAGAAGGACAAAGCTCAAGGACTAAAATTTTTTTCAACAAGATGGAAAATCAAAGGAAATTTCAAGGTAAGAATCGAAAGATCAATACTCGAAGGATACCCATCCAACACCCTAATGCTCAAAGGTACCCATATTTTAATGGATTTTGTTTCTCATGCAATAAATTTGGACATAGAGCAACAAAATGTAGAAGTAGGATGAACCAAAATAGAATGAGTTAGAATGTTGGATTCTTTGCTAGAAAATGTTATGTTTGCAACAAGTTTGGACATAGAGCTATCGAATGTAGTATCCAAATGATGATGAACAGGTCTAATACTAGTAGAAGGATTCAATATTTTCAAGGCTACTGTTACACATGTAATATCTTTGGACACAAGGCTAATTAGTACAGGATAAAGATAAAAGAAAAATCATTTGATCTTGGATATGTTATGTGCTACACTTGTAACAAACAAGGACATATCTCAAAATTTTGTTGGAACAAAGTTGGGAAGAAAACTAATCTGAAACAAAAGAACAATCCTATGAACAAGGTAGATCCAGAAGAAGTAAGGAGAGAAATAGAAAAAAATTGAAGAAAGAAGGAAGAACCAGAGAACAAGGATGAATCAAATAACCCTGTATCTACATCTGGTATAGATACCTCTTCTAAGAACTGAACCCAGTGATGGTTTCAGGGGGAGCAGTCATATAAAAATCTAGAAAACCCCTAATATATGAGGTGGAATGCGAGGACAAATGGATATGTGATGTGAATCTCTATTTTGAAGGCATTGAAGAAAATTATGGCAGACAAAAATATCATTGGATCAAAATAGGTATTCATAAATAAGTTGAATGAGAATGGAGAAGTTGTTAGAAACAAAGTGAGACTTGTGTGTAAAGGCTACTCGCAAGTAGAAGGTATAGATTTTTAGGAAAATTTTGCTTTGGTAGCAAGAATGGAAGCTATAAGGATGTTCTTGGCATTGGTTGCTTATAAAGAATTCAAATTCTGTCAGATGGATGTCAAGTCAACATTTCTGAATGGTTGAAGAAAGCTTTATATGGACTAAAGCAAGCTCCTAGAGCTTGGTATGCAAGGTTAGACAAGTATTTGATTCAACAAGGATTTAACAAAGGTACGATAGACAGTAATTTGACTTTAAGATTGATAATGACAAAATCTTGATTATAGTTGTATATGTTGATGACATTATCTTTAGAGGAAATGAAAAGATGTGCAATATGTTTGCAGAAGAAATGCGAAAGAATTTGAAATGTCTATGTTTGAGGAGACGAATTTATTTCTTGGGCTACAAATTAATAGAACAGAGAAAGGAATTTTTATTTCACAATCTAAGTATGTGAGAGAGATGTTGAAGTTTGGGATGGATGGTTCCAAATCGGTATGTACTCCTATGGCGATTGGTTGCAAATTGGGTAAAGATGATGATTTACCTAAGGTTGATCAGAGCAAGTATAGATCTATGATTGGTGGATTACTATATTTGACTGCTACTAGACCAAATATTATGCACACAGTTTGTCTTGTGGCTAGATTTCAAGAAGATCTAAAGGAAACACATGTCATTGTTAAAATAATATTCAGATATTTGAATGGCACTTTGAATTATGGATTGTGGTATCCTAAAGATGTTGAATTTACACTTAGTGCCTATACTGTTGCAGATTGGGCTAGATGTATAGGTGACATAAAGAGTACAAGTGGTGGTGCATTCTTTCTTGCATGTAGATTGGTGGCATGGTTGAGTAAGAAGCAATATTTAGTCTCCTTGTCTACTGTTGAAGCTAAGTATATTGTTGTTGCATCTTACTATACACAATTTCTATGGATGAAACATACATTAAAAGATATCACAGTGCTATATGATGATCCTATTTCTATCTTTTGTGATAATAAAAGTGCAATTAACATTTTGAAGAATCCTGTGATGCGCTCGAGGAAAAAGCATATATCTATTAGATATCATTTCTTGAGAGAGAAGATCATGGAGAATGAATTAAATCTTGAGTATGTTTCGATGAAGGATCAGATTGCTGATATTTTCACAAAGGCTCTTCCTAAAGGTACTTTTGAGTATCTCTAGGAGAAGTTATGGGTTATTTCCCCTCCTTTCATAAACTAAGATACATTTGGAGATGCATCAGTCTGGTGGATTCATGGTTCTATTTTTTTGGACTGATGTTTTGGTGGCTACCACTCAAGGGGAGCAGGTAGTTTGAGGTGTTGTCATTGTGAGTATTTTGTTTTCATGTCAAAGTAAGATTCAATGAACATATATTTTTCCTTTTCCATTGATGTCAAAGGGGGAGAGAAAGCATGTGAAAAGGAGAGAAAGATAATAAGAGAAAGCAGGTAATGAGCAAGATGATCTTTTCAGGGGGAGAAGCAAAAAGGAAAAATCTTGAGAAGTATATTCAGAATTGGTATGGTGTCTTTGATGGTTTTTTACATCATGTGTTTCCATCAATGACAAAGGGGAAGATTGTTGCAAGAATGGAGAAAGGAATGAAGGTGTTGTCATTGATGTCAATTAGTCAATTAGTTAACTACTGGTTGTTGTTGTCATTAGTGTCATGGTTACAAGTTATTGGATGCATATGTTGGGGATATTGAGAAAATTGTATTAAAGAAATTTTACAAGTATTTAGTTGTTGCTCTGGGTGATGATCTGATATTTGCCCCTATGTTCATGTGGTTCAAATATGTTGGTCATGGTTGTTGAAGGTTGTTGTATCCATATTTTTGGCTATTGGTTCGTTGTGAAGTTCGAATTGTGTTCACCAATTGTGAACTATATTTTTTTGTGTTCTGGTTGAGGTCCGAGAGAAAATTTGTTGGTCCGGATTTCTCTTTGATGAAGTCTTTTGACTTGTGGTTCTAGAGTTAAGATGTTTTGGTTGTATTGAATATATTTTTAGTTTTTGGAAGTTTCAAGCTGAATTGTTCTATGTGTTTTACATTGGTTTGGTCGACCTTGTGTTAAGCACTATCTTCGAAGTTGATGAAGCAGGTTGGATCTATTTTGGGTCTCGGTGAAGCATGTGTTTGGGTTGCCCTCATTCTAATTTCACCCTAGGATGTTTGGCACCGACCTAATTTGAATTTGAAATTGGATAGCCGACTTTGGATCTTTTTCAAGGTTGGAGATAGTATAAATAAAGGATGAGCTAGTAATGAAAAATGTATAAGAGAAAAGAAGGAAGATAAGTGAAAGAGTAGATGCAACATTGATGCTATTTAGAAAGTGTATGTGAGTTGTGTGTGGCAGATTGGTGCAAAGCATAATGTTGAGTTTTCGGATGCAGTGAGCAGAAGGTGAACTCTATCATTCATGCAAGTCGATCAAGTAATTGTGGTGGAATCCTTTGTTGCATTGGGATTGTAGTCTCTTTGTAACAAGTCCTCTTTGTCTTCTTTGTATCTCTATGGCAGTGAGCCCTATTGGACAATGAGTCCTTGTTTCAGGAAGTAAGTCTTATCTCAATTAGTGAGCCTTGTTTCAGGTAGTGAGCCATTTTGTAATCAGTTTTGATATTCTCTATAGTGTGAGTTAATCCTCACTGTGGTTTTTCCCTCATTGGGTTTTCCACGTGAATCTGGTGTTATTGTGTTTATGTGTTGGATTTGAGTTTTTGAATTGGCATTTGATGATTAATCATTTAAGCATTTTTAAGAATTAGTTTTGATGATTGAATTAAAGGTTAAAATCTGTGACAACTAATTCACTCCCCCTCTTAGTTGTCTTATTCAAAAATATGTGTGTTTCATACAACCTAACTTGTTGTGTATATATCAAAATCCTTTTTTTTTTGGTGAAACAAAGACATCAATACTTAGGGAAAGGGTATTTTTTGAAAAAAAATTACAATGGTTTACTATTTTTCCACCTCTAGACAACAAAGAGCTTGATGTTCAGAGAAAAACCTATGTTTAGTAAAAATTGAAAATTAAATACATGATAAAATGGAAATATATCAAAACTATACTTGTTGGAAAGCTCATTTCGAGGGCTACAATCTTGCAAAATATAATATTTAAATGATGTTATTTAATCCCTCAAAAGATAAAGATAAAGTGGTTTTTTAGCAACATTTTGATAAGTGTGAAGGAGAATCCATTGTGGGTGTGATTTAATACTAGAGAGGTTCTATTCAAGGGGGTTTGATCTAAGGGGGTTTTATCTATATCTCTTCAATTAAAACCCTTTAGATGGATCCTCTCAAGACTTAAATCATTAGTTTTTTTAAAAACAATGATTTCAGGTGAAAATCAGCACGTCCCAAAAGTTAGACACACTATTGTGGTGTTGGAGTTATGATGGAAATAGTGCAACGAGTAGAAAGAGTATGGAACGAGAGTCGTAAAGCAATATCAACAAAGCATGTAGAAACATGAAGAATATAGCCATTTAAAGATGGAAAGGGAGGGAAAGATCTATTCAAAGGTCTGTTGAAAGGTGCAAAGGCATTATGCTTCATCGCCAATGGAGAACGTAACGTCTTTGCGGATTCCAGAGGCAAGAATCTGTCAAGGGTGGTAGTGCGCCACATAGTCGTTCATGTGTTGCATGCACATCTTCGATAGAAATTCCCCACATTGACACAAAGGACAAGCGCCAAGTGGATGCACTACAGATAGGTAATATGGAATTACTTAGTCAGATCTGATTTTTCTAAAGTAGAGGGTGTAAAAGGGGAATTTGCAAGGGGGGTAAAAATTCGCTCCTATACAATATTGAGAAATGTGTAACCCAAGGAAGAATGATAACTCACCAAGCATTGACATCTCAAACTATTTTTGCATTTCCATAGAAAACTCATGACATATTTTGTCACCACTACCTCCAAAAATAATACCATCCACATAAACCACAACAATGAACTGATCATCACCTTCAGTCTTGTTGTACAGGTTGTTATCAATAATTTTCCTTTTGAAACCTTGTAGATACTTGTCAATTCTTGAGTACCAGGCTCTAGAGGCTTGTTTCAACCCATAAAGAGCTTTCTTTAGCTTGCACACATAATCCTTATCTTCTGATAAGAGGAAACCTTATGGTTGTTCAATATATAATTCTTCCTCTAAATTTTCATTAAGAAAGGCTGATTTGACACCCATTTGATAGACTTTAAAGTTCTTAAAACAAAAAAATTCCAAAAACATTCTAATAGCTTCTAGTCGCACAAGAGGAGCAAATTTTTCTTCAAAATCAATACCTTCAATTTGAGCATACTCCTTACAAACTAAACTTTCTTTATTACTCACCACTTGTCCATCTTAATTCAACTTGTTCCTTAAAAGCCACTTGGTTCCAATCACATTTTTTATTTTTTGGTCTTGGGACAAGTTCCCAAGTCTCATTCTTTTCGATTTGATTCAACTCTTCTTCCATAATGTTAATTCAATGTTTGTCTTCACTTGCTTCTAAAAAATTATTAGGTTCTATTTTAGATAGTAAGGATAGGTTTGCATGTTCTAATGCATTTTCTAATCTTCTTCTTGTCTGAATTACAATATCTTTATCACCAAGAATTATATTTTATGGATTATTCCTTTTGACAACTTTGGATGGTGTCTTTGTATCTTTTCAATTAATTACTTCTTTTTCATCATTTTTTTCTCCTTTTCCTTCCTTGCAACTTGATTTCTTTAGGTAATAAATTTCTAGTGCTCTCTCCTTTTGATACCTTACTTCATCGACTTTTACATTTGCACTCTTAATAATCTTGTACAATATTTTATTATAGCACCTATGATGAGCACACACTTATACTGAGAGGGGGGTGAATCAATATAAGGATTTTTTTAAAATTTAATAATCACAATAATATCAATCACATAAATTCTACAATTAAGACCACAAGAACACAAGATTTATGTGAAAACCCTTTCGGGAGAAAATCACAAAAAATATTGCCTATATAAAATTCTCTTACAAACTTTGTTGGCACCAACCTATTGAAGACACCAATCCCCATTACTAAGCACCAAACCAAAAAGAGACACCAATATATTTTATATAGATGCACCAACCTCTTAACACAACAAATATTTTGTCTTCTTTATATTGCTTATTTAAAGCATGAGAGTCTACTTCATAAACTATTCTATAAATATGCTCTCAAGTTTGTTACAAATCTACTCTTAGGTTTGCTCTAATTTTTCTATAAATCACCTCCAAAGGTCTAATGTAAATCTCCTTTTAAGATATGCATATATTCTTCATATAAATATGCTACATTTTTTCTTGAAAATTTGTCATAAAATTGATTTTAACCTTCTTCAAATTAGGTCCATAAATCTACTCCTCTTATTCTTAAATATTCTCTTATTCTCCTAATTTTTTCTCTTAAAAGGAATGATTTTTCATTTTAGAACTTACTTTATAAACTCCAAAATAACTTGTATTTATTTCCAAATCATGCACTTCACCAAAAGTAGGTCAGCCAAGAACTTAAATAGAAGTTTATTTTAAACATTTAAATTCACCTAAGAAAGACGTCAAAGAGGAGGTTGGCCAACAACATAAGTATTATTTTTATTATTATATTTTGATGTGCAAAGTGAGCACAAAGGTGAAGGAAGGTCAACCAACACTTAGGAGTTATAAACATTTCTTTTACCACCTTGAAATAATGCAATCTTCCCTTGAATGAAGTGATCAATTCTTCTTTGATATCACCTTTGACATCAATAACAATAACATTTCCAACAATCTCCCCCTTGTTATTGATGGAAACCATGCAAAGAAATAATCTGTGAATGCAAGAACATAATTCTCCCCTATCTATAATGCTCCCTCTTACCTCAACTCTCTCCCTTTGACATCAATGGCAAAGTCATGGAGCTGCAATATAATGCAATAAGTAGCTCCCCTTGAATTTATGATCCTCTTAAGAAATTAGTGATTGGATGAGAGTGATATCACTCCAAATTTCTTCTTAAGGTACACAAAAGTATCTTTATGAAGTGGCTTTGCGAAAATGTCTACAAATTTTTCCTTTGTGGTGATGTACTCCATCTTGAAATTCGCTTGTACAACCTATTCTCTTAAGAAGTGATACTTGATAGGAATGTGCTTTGTCCTAGAGTGCATAATTGAATTATTTGAAATATTAATTGCACTCGTGTTGTCAAAAAGTATGGGAATAGGATGATCATATTCCACTTTCATGTCCTTCAATGTCTGCTTCATCGAGAGAACTTGTGTGCAACATGATATTGTTGCTATGTATTTTGCCTCTGCTACAGATGAAGAAACTAAAGATTGTTTCTTGCTTAACCAAAAAACTAAACTATTACCAAGAAAGAATGCTCCTCCACTTGTACTTTTTCTATCATCAACATTGCTTACCTAATCTAGATCTGTATATGTTGTCATGGGGAAATCTTTACCTCTCGAATGCCACAAGCCAAAGTCCATCATGTCATTTAGATATTTAAATATCATTTAAACTAATTTCAAATGAGTTTCTTTTGGTGTTTCCTGAAACCATTCCACCATGTCTATAACTTACATAATATTTCGTCTTGAAGCTGTCACATATAGTAGAATCCCAATCATTGACCTGTATAGATTTTGATTTGTTTCTGGGGATTCATCATCTTTACTTAATTTGTATAATATTACCATGGGTGTACTCACTGGTTTGAAATATTCCATCTTAAAATTATTCAACATTCCCTTAATAATTTTTACACAATTATTGCATCCTCAACCTTTTCTCCAAGGCATTTGATAGTGTTAACAATTTCTACCACGCTAAGTAGATAGGCTGCAATGTTTTCTTCATCCTTTATTTTTAAACTTTCAAATTGTTTTCTATGTGTTTGAAGTTTAGATTTCTTTACCTTTTCATCTCTTTCATATGCTTTTTGAAGTTTTTCCCACATTTATTTCTCCAACACACAATGCATCACTTTGACAAATTTTGATTTTGATAGACCACAAAAAATTGCATTCATAGATTTTGCATTATTTTCACTTTCCTTATTTGCCACCATATCTATTAGTGGAGATGATGGATCTACATATCCTCTCCCCACCAATTTCCAAATATCAAATCCACAAGCGTTTAAGTAGGTACACATCCTTATATACTCCAAAAATCATAGTTTGTTTCATCGAACAATGGAGCCCTATTGGAGGAGACTCCTTCTTGGCAGACCATGTGTTCTCTTGAGATCTTCCTTCTAGTAATTAACCTATACTTTGAAGGAACCAAATCTAATACCAAATTGATGAGAATACTCTTATATTGAGAGGGGGGTGAAAACAATTTCCATAATTAAGAACACAATATTTACGTGGAAACCCATTCGAGAGAAAACCACAATAAAATATTGCTTATATAAAATTATCTTATAAAATTTGTAGGCACTAACCATTGGAGACACCAATCCTCGTTATTAAGCACCAACCCAATAAGAGACACCAATATTTTTTATAGAGAGGCACCAACTTCTAACACAATAAAGCTTTCGTCTTCTTGATATTTCTTCTTTAAGCATGAGAGTCTACTTCATAAAATCTACTATAAATCTTCTCTTAAGTTTGTTGTAAATCTTCTCTTAGGTATGATATAAATCTGCTCTTAAATCACCTCCAAAAATCTGCTCTTAGGTCTACTCCAAGTCTACTATAAATCACCTCCAAAAATCTGCTATAAATTTCCTTTGATTATCTACATGTATTTTTCTTCAATAGCTGCATATATTCTTCATATAAATCTACTATATTTTTTCTTGAAAATCTATCATAAAACTAAATATAACTTTCTTCAAATCAGGTCCATTAATCTGCTCCTCTTCTTTTTAAATGTGCTCTTCTTTTCTTAATTTTTACTCTTAAAAGGAATGGATTTTTATTTTAGAACTTACTTTCTAACCTCCAATATAATGTGAATTTATATCTAAAACATGCACTTCACCAAAATTAGGTCATCCAAGAATTTAAATAATAGTTTATTTTAAACATTTATATTCACCCAAGAAAGGTGCCATAGAGAAGGAGGTTGGCCAAAAAAATGTATTATTTTTATTATTTTTCAAGTGCAAAGTGAGTGCCAAGGTGGAGGAAGGTTAGCCAACACTTAGGAATTATAAACATATCTTTTATCACCTTGAAATAATGTGATTTGGCCTTGAATGAAGCGATTAGCTCTCCTTTATTATTGCCTTTGACATCAATGAAAATAACATTTCCAACAACCTATAGGCCTTGCTTCTTGAAGAGTAACCAAGGAAGATCCTCATCATATATTCTTATGTATCATTTATTCTAAAAACTTTGAAGTACTTAACTATAGTTGGTCTACCCTTCCATATTTCACAATGTGTTTTACTATTGTTGACTCTTATTTTCTCTCCAAAATGTGTAGCAATTTAGATTCATTCAACATTGTTCTTGCCATCTCTTGAATAGTTCGATTCTTTCTTTCAACAACTTCATTCTACTATGGAGTCCTAATATCTGAGAGATGTATCCTTATTTCATAATGCTCACAAAATTAATCAAATTAATTTGAAGTAAATTCTTCTCCTCAATTTGATCTTAGACACTTGAGTTTCAAACTAGTTTCATTTTCAACTAAGGATTTGAATGCTTTAACTTCTCAAATGCTTCAGATTTCTCCTTTAGAAAGTAACCCATGTCATTCTAGAATAATAATCAATTAGCAACATAAAATAACTCTCACCTTGTAAAGTTTGTCACCTTGTAGGCCCACAAAGGTATGTGTGGACAAGTTCTAATGGTTTTTATGTTGAGTACTCCTTCGATTTGAAGCTTGCACTTTTTTATTTATTGTGTTGACATTTCTCGTGGATACTATTTTAAGGCTTAATAATCCTTGGAATATCCCTTACAACTTGCTTAGTGCTAATTTTTACTAAATTATCAAAGTTTACATCGTTGAACACTTTCAGAGACTGGGAGGGGGGTGAATCAGTCTACACAAAAATTAACCTCTTCTGAAACTTGTAACTTTCAGCACAACTCAAACTCCTTTAGTAGATAAAGTTATAACTTTAAGGAGAGCAGTAATAGAGAAGAATATAGAAATCTGAATCTTTAACACCTTAAAAAAAATTAACAATGAAAGATATAGCAATAATCAGATCAACAACAAAGAGAAAGAGGATAGATAACACACACATGCACAAGGAGACACCAGATTTATGTGGAAAATCTAATGAGGGAAAAACCACTGTGAGAGTTAACTCACAATATAAGGCTCACCGCCTTAGAGAAAGATACAAATAGGACTTGCAGAATTAAAGTACCAACCAAATCCAGGAGCAGGATACAAAGAACCTGATGCGATTCATTATCTCAGAGCAGGATGCAAAATATTTACAAAGAGAATTACAAATATTTCCAACACAACTCTCTATTGATTGAGGCATTCAAGCTCAATTGATCTTTCCTTTCACAATATTTAGCACTATCTATGTTGGATATTCAATACATCTCTCACACACACTTTTTCTCACTTGTACACTTCTCCTTCATGTTGCATCCAAAATTATTTTGCATTTATATCCACCGCAACACTTTAATTCTTCAATTATGTTGGAGAGGAAGAGAATAAACAATGAATTCAACTGGTTGACCACCAAAGCATAATGTGGTCCTATCTCGAGGATAGAGAGGACCAAAAACAATCTTAACACTTCTTTCGATGTGATCCAAAATGATTTACACACAGGCGCACATCGACCTAAGTCAACATCAAGGAAATGTGTATATGATACATTGAAGCACATAACTAGTCGACCCATAAACAATCTTTCAAATGAATTTACTTGATGTAGTCCTAAATAGGATAGGTCAAAAACCAAATCTATCATGACACATCTTCCAATGCTAACACAAACCCCCAAGTGCACTACCCAAGAAAAGGAACCGATGCAATGGTAATGGGACTCCAAACTAACACAAACTTAATTAACTTTGAAAGACCAAAACTCTAACACTTCAAACAAATGACTTTTCTCATAATCTTCCACTATGTTTTATGAGAGTAGCAAATAAGGTATTTTTTACATAACTTTCAGATAAAAAATCCAATCCACAACCTAAAACCTATTTTGGATACCCATTTCGCCCTTCTAAAACATATTTTATATTCAGGTTGGGTTACTTTGGAACATATTCCTCAAAAACTTGCTGCTACGCTGTCCCAGAGGCTTAATTCTGCAACCTACCTTAAGTAAAATGGCCATAAAACATTCAAAAATGAATGAAATTTGATGAGACAAAAATAAAAATGAATTAGACTCATAGTTGCATCAATCCCAATGACTGAGACTCGAAAATAACACCGTAAATTTTCACACATCAACCTGCAAACACATTTTACCAGTCTGAAATACAGAAAAAACAAAGTTTAAGCATGCACAGGGTTTCTAAATGATTTTCTTCTTATTCAAACTTCCCTGCTTCATGAAAAATGAGATAAAATGCATTTTTTAAATATTTTCATCTTCTCCAATCGAAATAAACTTTCCATTTTCCCACTTGACTCTTCATATTCTTGCCTTTTTGCATTTTCATCATTTTGACAATTTTTGCAAGTTTTGCTTTTTCCACCTTTTTCCCACCTAGTGACCTATTTGACACTTCAAAAACATTATTTATGACCTTTTACAAACATTTATACTTGATAATTTAATTTTTTTACAAATTTACCTATGAAAGGCATTTAATGACCAAGGTGCTCCTGCGCCAGGAACAAGCCTTGTCAGCTAGATATCCACAAACAACCCAAAAAGCCAACTCAAGACACAATGTCGTACTAAAGCGGCCAATTAGAAACATGAATATCACATAGGGATGTTCCTTGAGCATCCAAAATCACTTCTATACACTTATTTCATACTGTCATGCCATCAACAACTATCGTAAACCAAACAAGTACAAAAAAATTTGTTCAGGAAACACAAAATACATAATCAAATGATGTAACATTTGTAGAACAATTTACAGACCACTTCATCATATGATATTGGAACTAATACATTACATATATATTGTGAGAACATTCACCAATCTATAGGAGTAGAAACCTCAATGCAGAGCATTTCCCAAACTAGTCCAAACAACTAGCAAAACTGCCAACCTTCTACAATTCACAAGAACCTCGTCGGCATCACAGGTGACCTAAAAAATATAGGAGTGCAATGTACACATAGCATTTACATCAAATACCAAACCACAAGACCGGAATTGTAATAGTAGAGGAATGAGGATCATTCTCCTAGACAGACTTCAATACAACTTCTTGAACTAGAAACATTTGAGCAACTTGCAGAGACCAGATATTCCTTTCAGCAACACATATATTATCAAGAATATCAGGAGAGCTCATGAAACAAATTGTAGACCTTCAAAAAAATATCTCCAACATTATTCATGCTTCTAATCCTCATATGAATATATTATCATGAAAACAACTTTGTTGATAATAATAATGCATTATATGAACATCAACAATAATACTTCTTTGATAAGGCATGGCATCCAGCCATGAACTTCTTAAACTCTTCTCTTCTTTGATAAGGCATTTCATCCAACCAATGTTAGCCCAAACTTAATATAACAAGGACAACCAATGTCAAGGACTAACAACATATTACTCAGGCGTTGACATCAATTACAACTAACAATCAATGTTGACAACAACTACCAACAATCTCCTTAGTGTTAACATCAATGACAATCATCAATTTTGACATCAATGTCAACAACACAACCATCATTTTTGACATCAATGACAAAAATTGCCAACATATATGACCCCTTCTTCTATGCCATAACCAACTCTCATCTACTTGCCCCATGTAGTATTTTCTCCTTTGATCTCACTAAGGATGTAAAGGTTATTGGTTGTTCTACTTGCATCTACAACTACTTTTCTTGTACATGCCTTCTTGATTTCATAACCTTCAACATGAAATATGAGGGTGTTATCTTGATCACACATTTGAATAAAACTAAGAATATTATTCTTCAACCTTTTAACATACAAGATTTTTAGTTTTTTTTTCCATTGTCAAGCCTAAGAGTACCTTTACCAATTATCCTCGTTGTAGCATTGTCTCCAAATTTTACTATAACTTCATTTACTTATTTCAAAGTGAGGAATTTTCTCTTGTCCCTTGTCATGTGGGTTGAGCAACCATCATTAATGTACTATTGATTTCCTTCATTTTGAGCATGAAAAGAAATTTGTACAAGCATGGATTTATCCTTCTTATTTTCTTGCTCCTACTTATTTTTCCAAACTTTTGCATTTTATTCCTTTTGTTTATCCATGGCTTCTAGTTTCTTGTTCTATCTAGGAGGTTCCATAAACCACTTCTACAGAAGCATGTTGTATGTCCATAGTTGTTGCACTTATAGCATATAACATTGTGATCCATTATAGCAGAAAATGAATTATAATTCCTACTTGAGAACCCATAAGGGATTCTATTCTTGTTCCAACCAAAATTTCTTGCACGAGTCCTACAATCTATTGCTTTATGAAAAAAGTAATTACATAAAAAGCAATAACCAAAGAAAGAGTATTGAAACCTGGTCATGTGAGACTGACTTGGAGGAAAAAATCTTTTGAATTTTTTATTGTTATCTTTCAAAGGAATGTTGGTATTATGTGGGATATGATTTTATTTCTTCTTGCTACTTTCATTTTCTATGACACTTTCGAGAGCATTTGCATACATTTTTTGATTTTCTTCATTTACCTTCTTTGGTGGCTCTTCGAGATCTTCTTTGGTAGTCATCTTATTTTCTTTGTACAGTCCAAGACCAATCTTGATAAATGACGACCTTTGGCCATTGATGATATCATCTAATATTTCAATACTTTTCTCAAACTTTAGGCTTCTATTCAACTTAATAATTGTTTTCTCTAGTTCCTTCCTCAAGTAAACAATTATAGACTCTAGCCTCTCACAATTTTATTCTTTTGCCTTCAATTGGATTCTCACCTCTTCCTTTATTATTTTCCTCTTCAAGTTGAATCTTTAGGCTAATGATCATTTTTCCTGATTCCACGATATTTTTTCTTTTGAATCACAATCCTCTTCTTCACATTTTTCAAGCTATAACTTTGTTTCAAATAATCCTTCTTAAGATTCTTGATCTCACTTAGGGAACAAATGAGATCTTCTTCTAGGTCCAATTCCCCATCTATTTTAGCATTTTCTTCTTCTTTTGAATCCTTCTCTTCTTTTCTTTTGTCTTCACTTTCCAAGATATCCCCTTTTGTTTCTATTGTCACGAATATAATTTATTCTCTATCACTAGCAGAGATACTTTCATTACTCTCTTTAGATGAGCTACTTTCCTCTTTGGAATAGAGGATTTTTTTGTGCTTATGAAAGTTATTTTCTTAGGTTTTCCCCACTTGTAGATCTTTTTATATTGATAATGTTTGCTACCTTTCTTCATGTTATGATCTTCTTCATCATCACTAGTCTCATTTTTTGCATATGGATATTTAGCAGCAAAATGTCCTACTTTTCAACAATTAAAAAAATTTAAAGGGCAGCTTACGTTTGTACTTGTCATATCCTTTCTTAAACTTACTCACAAAATGAGCTTCCTCTTCATCTAATACATTGTTAGAGCTATTGCTTGGATCGATCTTTTTATTCTTCATCTTCTTTGAGGCTTTGAAGGCTACCTCTCGCTTTGATTATTTCTCCTTTTCAATTATCGTTTTATATGCCTTGAAGATCCCATGTAATTCATATATTGTTAAAGTATCTAGATCTTTAATTTGTTCAATGACAGAAGCATTGGTAGCAAACCTTAAGAGAAAGGGGCCTAAACACCTTTTGCACAATCATTGTATCTTCAATTTTTTCTTCAAGACATGTGATGGTGCTGACGATTTCATCCAAATGAAGAATATAGGTTGCAATGTTTTCTTCATATTTCATTTTCAAACTCTCGATTTGTCTTCTATGATTTTGAAGCTTGAATTTCTTCACTTTTTCATGTTCTTAAGTTTATCCCAGATTTATTTTATCGATTCACAATACATCACCTTGAAAAAATTTGATTTTGATTGACCACACAATATTGCATTCATAGCTTTTGCATTGTTCTCATTGGCCTTCTTTCTAGCCCGATCCATTGGTGGGGATGATGGAGTAGTATAACCATTCATTATTGATTGTCAAATATGAAAGCCAAGAGTGATTACATAAGTTCACATCCTTATGCTCTAGAATGCATAGTTTGTTCCATCAAACAATGGAGTTCTATTTGAGAAGAAACATTCTTGACATGCCATGTGAGCTCTTGAGATCTACCTTCTAGCAGTTAGATTATTTTTAAGGAACTTACTCTGATACTAATTGATGAGCACACACTTATACTGAGAGGGGGGTGTGAATCAATATAAGTTAATATTTTTTTAATTTAAAAATAATAATCACAACAATATCAATCACACAACATCAAACAATTAAGAACACAAGATTTATGTGGAAACCCTTTCAAGAGAAAACCATAAATAAGGACTACTTGGATTTATTGTCCAAATCTAGCTACAAAGAATAAAATACTTCTTACAAAACATTTATAGGAACCAACCCATTGGAGACACCAATCCCCACTACTAACCACCAAGTTAGCAAGAGACGCCAATCTATAAAATGGGTAAAAAATTTGACTTCTTGTGAATAGTTCTTCAATGGATGATAATCAAATAGATCTCCTTCACAAAAAATTGTCTTAAATGATCTATATTTCTCTCCTTCAACAATTTGATTTTGTTTGAATGATATATCTTTTTATTCCTCATTTGATTTCCATCCACACTTCTTATTTCATTTATATCTTCATACCACTTGGAGAGGGGTGTGATTCTATGAAGAGAGGCAACACTTCACAAAATGATGTCTTTTCAAAAGGAGGTGTCTCTATATATATTTGTTTTTTGGTGACAAAATGGGTTCAACCCATTATTATTTAAATTTAAATTTATTTTTCATTTTACAAAGAGGACGCCAAAGTAGAGGAGGGTCAACCAACAATAGCAAAGGAATTTAAGCACTACCTTGTTAAGGTAAATTGGGGTCCATCGTATGATCTCAAAGAGTGCATCAATTAGTGGCCTTTGGACATTACAATGTCATGTGATTTCCTTCTTGGATCAACAATTTCCTTCTTGACATCAATGATATTAATGGACAATGATTTCCTTATTGACATCAATGACAATAATATTTGTAACACCTTTGGCATGTTGTTTTGGGCATTCCTTCTCATAGAAGGCACCACTAAACTTAGGCAAGGATTTGTGTTTGGTGAGTTGGGCCAATAATGGAGGAGGAATACCTATGTTTTATTTTTTCATTTTGGGGTGGAAGGTTTGTATGTTGGTATTTGCAATATTTAGGGAGTGAAATAGAGGGATAATGTATTTGAAACTTTGGTGCTTTACTTGGGTATATTGTTGGTCTAAAGTATATTTTTACATTGCACCTATTTGGGATGATTCCACAACATTTTGATGTTTATTAGAGTGATTTGTGTGGTGTTATAATACAAATGAGCAATGTTGAGACCACTTGTTTTGTTGTTGTGAATGAATATTTTAGATTTCAAAGGGGTTTTATGATGAGCTATTTTAATGGCATTTTCAATTATGAAATATATTTTGTAAGCATGAAAAATAAATTTTCCCCCATTGAATTGTTTTAAAAATGTTTAATATTTCATTTGAATATTGTATGTTGATAGTTCATTTATCCCCAAAATTTGCAAATTATGGGAAATTAAACTCAAAAGAATGTTTGCACAAAAGAACTTTGAATTTTAATTTGAAATCATTATTATATGAACAATTTATAGGGAATAGAATATTGTTGTTTGGGTCACCATAAAAGAGGGCTTTTAGTTTACATAGGTATTCCCAAGTATGCTTTTGATCATAACAACATTGTATTATTCTAAGAGTTGGCCTAAAGGAGTCTTCTATCTAAAATGGACCAAAATAGGAAAAAACACATTGGATAATGATGATGGACGTTCCAAATTTGTGAATAGATATATGCCAGATGGAAGCATTGTGGTATATGATGTCTTAGATTTCCTATTTTATCAATATTATATATGGAGAATTAGTTATCAGGTTTATTTATACTTATAAATATTGTTGTGTGTCATATAAATATGTCAAACATGTTGGTAATATATCAAGTACATGGAACTTCTCTACGTTATGTCTTATGGTTGGTGTGTAGTCAAGGCTATAATACTTCTCATTGATTTGGTTTCCCACAGTAATCCCTTGCATCCAAATGTAGTGAAATTAGGGAAAGTATAAAAAAATAACTTTAACACATCATGAATTTGTTTTAGCTATACTCATGCATAATTGCATGGTACAAGAGTAGTTTTATAGCCACTACATGTTTCTACAAAATTTTAAGGCCATTAGCTAAAAAAAAACTATTGTAAAGCATATAGGATTTTAATAAAAAAATACTCTATAAATTATGGAAAGAAAGAATAGATAGACCTAAGAATTTGGGGTTAACTAGTTGTCCAAACTAAGTCTTATTTGTATGATTATAGATTAACCCTTTCAAGGTTAAATTGTTTCATCTTTGAAAGTTTTGACTTCCTTGTAAACAAGAGGGAAAGGTAACACATATTCTTATCTTAAATTGCTACATGGAAAAAAGTGGTATAGAGGTGTAGATTAAATCTCTAGGTGTAAATATATTCTCATACTATGAGCTAGGAATAAGGTATACTTAGTATGAGTTTGTCCAATTATGACATGATAATGAATTCTTCTAATGGCATTAGGAGCAGGTTGTATTGAATATATTTTTATGTTGCAAGTTGATACTTTTTGTAATTTATTTTAGATTTGGGGGTAAAGGCTTAATATGACTACATGATGTCTATTGACCTCTTAAATATGAGGACCTTGATATCGGAAATATCATGTGAATGAAGGATATTATAACTGTAGTGAACCAAAATACGATTATGTACTACATGAAAGGTAACTAATATTTAATTTTACCATGTTGTTGAGATTGAGCGAAGAGATAAATCCTATGTAGCATCTCTTGATACCCTATTGTTGACCATTGAGGTCATATTTAGTGCAAATGACAAGCATGAATAAATTATCTAGTCTATGAAATAGACTATTATAAGAATGTGGGGTTGCACCATAAAGTAAATGAATTTAGAAGATTAAGAATAATATTATTCATATTATTCAATGTACATATTCATACAATGAACTGAAGGATATAGTGTTGCCTATTTGTCTCAAGTAAGACTCAAATTTTGATCACATTTGAGCAAGTATGTATTTGAAGTCCAGGAGAATTATATCTGACTTTGATTCCATTTGGAAGCGAGTATATAGGAAATGCTTGGGCGAAGGATGCCCTTGTGACCTAAAGTCCATAGGAGAGTGTTTAAGGGGATAACTCCAAGGTTTGAGTTTTTTTTTAACTTGTTTGATATTCTTTGTTCAGTAGCCTTTAGTTTGAGGTTGAAATGTATATTAGATGGATATGAATGAGTTAAGAAATATTGATAGCTTGTATCTAATAATATACAAAATTTTACTAATAAGATCTAAAGGAGTTAACAATGAATACTTTTATTGACTACAGATGATCCACTAGTAATTACAAAATATAAACCTTATTTTTCAAGCCCCCTCATAAGGCTTGCAAGGCTTAATTCTTTGAAAAAAAAAAAAAAGGAGTTGAGTTATGTGGAGATTGGAAGAGTTTTTTTTTTATTTTAGCAAGGCTTGGAATGAAACATTATAACTACTACTTACATATGTGAATTCCTACAATCTTTGTGTTAGGAGATTGAGCAATTGGGTGTCAAAGTTGCACCAGTCAATCTTGATTTTAGAACTCTCCAACATCGTGTAGATGAATTTTAAATATTTTTTTCTGGTTTTGGAGTATCAGTGTTTGCATTATATACATGTGTAACATAGATGGAAATTAGGAAAGGCAAATATATTTGAAGAGATCATTCATACAAATATAGATAATATTTTGTGTTGTTGAGATCTTTGGAAATCTTTGCTTCCTTTGATTTTACTATTATAAAACATGAACCTATATGTCAATCAACATCCATGAAGATTACTCCAAGCATGGAGAATAGTTTGAAAGTGGAGGTCTCCTCTCTAATCTACTGCCTAACTTATTTGTTATTTTGTTTTATTTAGTTTCATTGGAATTGTTGATTTGATGGAGAAGTGCATTAAGATCACTAGTTCGAGTTTATTTTTGAAATTCCATTGTAGTAGGTGTTCAAATTTAAAATATTTTAAAAATGTGCTATTGTTTGAAAAGGGGAAGTTGCATATTTTATATTCACATTCAAAGAGAGAAATTTTATTTTACTTTTATTTGTTTTTTTTTTTTAAATGGAATTTTATAATGTTGAAAGCTTATGATATTTCTATTAGGATTCAACTCTATAGTTCTTGAGTCAAATTCATTGTCTCATATTTAATGAGTATAGTCGTGATATCAATATTATAGTTTGACACACTGTGGAAAATATCTCTAATTTATCATGTTGAAAGACATTAAACTATGGTAGTATAGTCAATATTATTGAATGATAATAATAATATTAAGTTATTTGGGATGATTACTCATACATCATAATATAATTTTTATAAAGCTTCTTCAAAACGTAGCTACCAAAACCACTCGACAATTAGTATGATACTAATTAAACATTTTAATTTCTAATATCACTAAATGATAGGTGATTTTATTATAAAATTTAAACCTTATTTTTCAAACCTTCTCTCAAGGTTTATTATTTTATAGTACAAAAAGTAAAACCCAAAACAAAAAACATGTCAACAAATCTCCAACATTTTCCTCCTTATTACATTAATCTGAACAAAAGATGGAACACTACGAGTAGATTGAAACCAATAGTCCATTTGGAAATATAATGAAATACCTTTACCAAATATCCCAATCACCCAACACATCAAATTGATCATATCAATGAATATCCTTACTATTGAATTCCAAAAATCCTTTGTACCACATGAGAAAACAAATCTCAACCTCCATACACAATGAGAGAATAACTCTCCTCCAAGACTCCATCCTTTGATATGTCAAGTGTTGTGAAAATGTGTCTCAACCTTACAATTATATACAATTTATCGATAGGATGTATGTTGGTATGTGGCGACTGATCATGCAAATACTATACACTCGTAACAAGATGTCGGGTTTGGGGCAATAGCATGATTTTTTTTTCGCTGACACATCAAGGTTTTTTCCCATTGATATGTCAAGGATTTTTTCTTGCTGACACATCAAGGATTTTTCCCGCTAACACGTCAAGGTTTTTCCGTTAACACGTCATATGAAAAATGACCTTATAAAACCCTAATTATAGAAGGTTTCAAAAAGCTTGTTATAAGTGGGTGGGATGTATGTAGATGAATGTGTATTCTGAGAGCCTGATAGCAGTAGGGTTGTCTCTTAATCTCTCATGGTGATACTCTTGTGAGAAGCTTGCTCTACAAGTATATTGAAATCTTTTGATTTCTGAATAATATATTGGGCGAATTTTGGAGTGTGGGATTTTTCTCCCGAAAGGGTTTTTCCCACATAAATCATTGTGTTGTGGTATGCATGATATTTGTGTTTATTTCTATTTAAGTTTTTATAACTGTTAAAGATCTGTAAAAAATTTGCATTATCATCCTCTCAAGGTTAGTGTAGGAATTTGTTCCACTACCTTAGCTTCCTTACAAGTGGTATTAGAGCCCGACACCTTTGGTTTCAGTTGTGGGTTGTTGGGTTTTTTCAACTAATCCAAATTTGAGTGGGAGTTTGTGTAGAAGATAATTTGTGATCTTGTTGCAGGAATTTTAAGATGGCAAGTTCATCAGGGAGAATAGAGGTGGATAAATTTTCTAGAAATAATTTTGAAATGTGGAAGCTGAAGATGGAGGATTTGCTGATAGATCAAGATCTGTGGGATGTTGTTGATGAGAATGTTTCAAGGCGTACAAATACTACTCAGGTTGCTCAATATGATGTTATGGATTGTAAAGCCAAGGGTCTAATCAGATTGTGCCTGGAAGACTCTATTTTAATTAATATCCATGAAGAGACCTTTGCATAGAAACTATGGAAGAAGCTTGGTGAGATGTATCAAGCCAAATATTTAGTGAACAATATCTTCTTGAGGAAGAAATTGTATTCCTTGAGAATGGAAGAGGGTGGATGAATTACAAACTAGCAAGAAGCATTCAATATGCTAGTGGCTCAATTGGCATCAAAATGGATGAGGAAGAGAAATATCAGATCTTGCTTTGTTTTGTGCCTGATTCATGGGATTCTCTTGTTATGGCTATTGGGAGTACTTCTATTATATTGAAGGCCGAAGATGTGGTGGGTTCTTTGCTTTCTAAAGAGATGAGAAGGAAGGTATCCATCAGTGCCAAGGAAGCCCTGAATGTTCGTGGAAGACCTAAGGAAAAAGGAAAGAAGAATGAGAAGCTTGACAAATCCAAATCCAAGGGGAGATCTAAGTCTCCTAGAAAGTCCAAAGTTATTTGTTGGAATTGCGGTAAGCCTGGACATGTTCATAAGGAATGCAAAGAAGAAGAAAAAGAAGAAATTTGATTATGATTCTGAGTCCGAGAAAGAATATGGTGACACATTCATTGTAGCTTTGGCAACTCATGCAGGTAATGATGCATGGTTAGTTGACTCAGGTGCATCTTTCCATATGAACTTTAATAGAGATTGGTTTTTTGAATTAAAAGAATTTGATGGAGGTAAGGTGTACTTGGGTGATCATTCTCATTTAGACATTATTGTTCATGGTAAAGTTAAAATCAGGTTTCTTGATGGTAGAATAAGAAAGATTAATGGTGTGTTGTATACCCTTGGCTTAACACGAAATTCGTTATCTATGAGAAAACTAATAGATACAGGTGTGCAGGTAGTATTTTTTGATGTAGGGTGCAAGATGGTCAGAGATGCTATGGTGATTGATAGTGGTGTCAGATATAGCACATTATATAAGCTTGATGCATGCACTGTTGAGTGCAATAGTAATTCTGTGAAAAGAAAGTCTGTGGAAGAAGTGAGGGTTTCACCTTCAACAGATGGTCATGGATTTTGGGTACCCAAGGGTTCTCTTTCTTCTAAAACAAAGTTACCTATAGAGAAAACTATGTTATAGCACCAAAGACTTTGCCACATTGGAGAAAAGGATCTAAGGACCTTGAAAAATAAAAACCTTGTTGAAGGTTTTTCTGATTGTAATCTTGAATTTGATTTCTATGAGCACTGTATTTATGGAAAACAAACCATGTTCAGTTTTACTCGAGTTCTCATAAATCTTGTGGTGTATTGGATCTTATTCATTCTGATGTGTTTGGTTCTGTAGATGTTCCTTCAATTGGTAAATCCACATATTGTGTTTCATTTATTGATGATTACAGTAGAAGGACATGGGTATACTTTTTAAAGAGTAAATCTAAAGTTTTTAGTCAATTTAAAGAATTTAAAGCAATGGTCGAGTTGCAGATTAGAAAGAAAATAAAATGTTTGAGGACTGATAATTGCAGTGAATTTTTCTCTAATGATTTTGATAGATTTTGTAAAGATTTTGGTATTCATAGACAAAAGACAACTCCATATTCTACACAACAAAATGGAGTTGCAGAAAGAATGAACAGGACACTGATGGAGAAGGCTAGGAGTATGTTGAGTGGTGTTGATCTAGAATAAATTTTTTGGATTGAAGTTGTTGCCACTTCTTGTTACCTAATTAATAGGTCTACTACATCAACTCTTGTTGATAAGACACTTATAGAGGCATGGTCGAGCCACAAGCCTTCATTAAGATATCTTAGAGTTTTTAGTTGTGAGGCATATGCACATGTGCCAAAGGAGAAGAAAATAAAGATGGAGAATAGGGTTGTGAAATGTATCTTCATCAGATATAATTATGGTGTGAAAGGATACAAGCTTTGGGATCCTGTTACACATAACGTAATACATAGTAGAAGTGTTATTTTTTAGAGAAACTAAGCCTTCTTCTGTTACATTGAAGCCAGAACAAAGTAAACAGGAAGATGTGATTCAATTTCCTTCTACGCCCGAGAAAGTTGAATCGAGGCCCATGGATAGACAAGAAGTTGAGGAGAGCTCATCCAGCTCTGAATCTTTAGAAGAGGAGGAAGAACCTCCAACTCAACTTGTTTGTAGGTCTACGAGGCATATACAACCACTTGAAAGGTATTCACCTAATGATTAGAGATGTATTTTTGCTTTGAATACTAACATGGATGAACCCATATCTATAGAAGACGAACTAGGTATGAATGATGCAGAATCCTAGAAGATTGCTATGGATTAAGAAATGGCATCTTTGAAAAATAATTATACATGGGATCTTGTACCATTGCCTAAAGGATGCAAACTTGTTTGTTGTAAATAGGTGCTCAAGAAAAAGATTGGTTTAGATGGGGGTATTGAGAAGTACAAAGAAAGGTTGGTTGTGAAGGGTTACTCTCAAGTTGAGGGTGTTGAATATGGTGAGATATTTTCTCTTGTTCAAAAAATGGCATCCAATAGATTTTTGCTTTCTTTTGCTATTGCTTATGATTTAGAGATTGAGCAAATGGATGTGAAAATTGCTTTCCTTCATGGTGATTTGGAGGAGGATATTTATATGACACGGCTAGAGCACTACATGGTGAAAGGTAAAAGTAAGTTGGTTTGCAAATTGAAGAAATCTTTGTATGTCTTAAAATAGAGTCTGAGGATGTGGTACCAAAATTTTGATACATATGTGTTGAGTTTAGGATTTGAGCACTCTAAATTATATCATTGTATTTATTATTAAACTAATGGTGGTCATTTCCTGTTTATTATATTATATGTTGATGATATGTTATTTATTGGTAGAGGGAAAGGTATGATTTTAGAACTAAAATCTCAACTTGCTACTAAACTTAAAATGAAAGATCTTGGTGCAGCTAAACACATTCTTGGGATGGAAATTAAAAGAGATAGAGTGAATAGAAAGCTATGGCTTGGCCAAAGCAACTATGTCAACTCAATTTTACAAAGGTTTGATATGCGGGATTGTAGACCATTGTGTTTTCTTGTTTCAGTTGGAACAAAGTTATTTATTTCAGATTGTCCAACATCTCCATCAAAGATGGAAGACATGAGCAAAGTGCAATTGGAAGTTTGATGTATGCTATGGTTTGTACTAGACTAGGCATTGCCCAAGCAGTGGGAGTTATTTCCAGATATATGTATAATCCTGGTAGAGTTCATTAGGATGCGGTTAAAAGAGTCTTCAGATATTTGTGTGATACCTCAGATCATTCCTTATGTTATCATAGTAATATGACTGAAGGTGAGATTTATGTTGATATTCATGGTTATGTTGATTCAAACTAGGCAAATGATTTTGATAGCAGAAGATCCGTTAGTGCTTATGTGTTTACTTTATTTGGTGGTGCAATTATTTGGATGAGTAAGCAACAGGTTGTGGTTGCTTTGTCCACTACTAAAGCAGAGGATATGGCAGTTACTCATGCTTGTAAAGAAGACATTTGGCTTAAGAGACTGTGTTCAGATATTGGAATAAAACAAGGTGCAATGACAATTTATTATGATAGTCAGAGTGTGATATGTCTAGCCAAGAACCCAACGTTTCATTCCAGGACCAAGCACATCGATGTACAGAATCATTTTGTTAGAGATATGGTCGAAGATGGAAGGCTAAAGTTGGTTAAGGTAGAGACTTTGATGAGTGTTGTTGATTCTTTAACTAAGCCTGTGAGCACAAAGAAGTTTAGATGGTGTTCAGAGATTATAGGCCTTTCGGCCCTTAGCAATTAGAGATGATGATGACACCCTTTCGTTGTCCTTGTAAGGTGTTTGACAAGTAGGAGATTTTTTGGGAAAATATGTCTCAATCTTGCTATTATATACGATTTATTAATAGGATGTATGTTGGTATGTGGCGATTGATCATGCAAATACTGTACACTCATAACAAGATGTGGGGTTCGAGGCAACGCCCCAAAAAAAAAAATCGTTGACACATCAAGGTTTTTTTCCATTGACACGTCTTGAGGTTTTTTTCCTACTGACACATCAGGGATTTTTCCTCCTGACACGTTAAGGTTTTTTCGTTAACATGTCAAATGAAAAACAACCTTGTAAAACCCTAATTCTAGAAGGTTCCAAAAAGCTTGTTATAAGCGGGTGGGATGTATGTAGACGAATGTGTATTCTGAGAGTCTGATAGTGGCTAGGTTGTCTCTTAATCTCTGGTGGTGATATTCCTGTGAGAAGCTTGCTCTGCAAGTATATTGTAATCTTTTGATTTTTGAATAATATATATTGGGCGGCTTTTGGAGTGTGGGGTTTTTCTCCCAAAAGAGTTTTCCCCACGTAAATCATTGTGTTGTGGTATGCATGATATTTGTGTTTATTTGTGTTTAAGTTTTTGTAACTATTAAAGATCTGTAATTTTTTTGCATTATTCTCCTATCAAGGTTAGTGTAGGAAGTTGTTCTGCTACCTTAGCTTCCTTACATCAAGATTGTTGAACATAGGTTGTCATTGATGTCAAAGGTTGTCAATGATGCAATAAGAAGGTTGATTTCAAAGATGAAAAAGATTGCAGGAGTACTAGAATTATCATTATATTCCCTTGTTGTGTATACATGTTGTATGTCTGAGGTTCAGTGTGGTTGCATACCTATCTATGTTGGTAATTTCACTGTCATGAAGAAGTTGTCTCATCAATCAAGGTTTTTTTCCTGCTGACACATCAAGGATTTTTCCTGCTGACACATTAAGGTTTTTCTGTTAACATGTCAAATGAAAAATGACCTTGTAAAATCCTAATTCTAGAAGGTTCCAAAAAGCTTGTTATAAGCGGGTGGGATGTATGTAGACGAATGTGTATTCTGAGAGTCTTATAGCGGTCAGGTTGTCTCTTAATCTCTAGTGGTGATATTCCTATGAGAAGCTTGCTCTGCAAGTATATTGTAATCTTTTGATTTTTAAATAATATATATTGGGCAGCTTTTGGAGTGTGGGGTTTTTATCCCAAAAGGGTTTTCCCCACGTAAATCATTATGTTGTGGTATGCATGATATTTGTGTTTATTTATGTTTAAGTTTTTGTAACTATTAAAGATTTGTAAAATTTTTGCATTATTCTCCTCTCAAGGTTAGTGTAGGAAGTTGTTCTGCTACCTTAGCTTCCTTACATCAAGATTGTTGAACATAGGTTGTCATTGATGTCAAAGGTTGTCAATGATGCAATAAGAAGGTTGATTTCAAAGATGGAAAAGATTGCAGGAGTACTAGAATTATCATTATATTCCCTTGTTGTGTATACGTGTTGTATGTCTGAGGTTCAGTGTGGTTGCATACCTATCTATGTTGGTAATTTCACTGTCATGAAGAAGTTGTCTCATCAATCAAGGTTTTTTTCTTGCTAACACATCAAGGATTTTTCCTGCTGACACATTAAGGTTTTTCCGTTAACATGTCAAATGAAAAATGACCTTGTAAAACCCTAATTCTAGAAGGTTCCAAAAA
>CM021100.1:589327487-589477094 GCA_007115665.2 Sequoiadendron giganteum
TGGTTTTTCCCATCTTGGGCTTTCCACATAAATTTGGTGTCCTATTGTGTGCTTTATACTTTTATGTTTTGTTTGTTTATGTGGGGTTTGTTGTGAGGAATCATATATTCTAATAACAGTAGTAAAATTTCAAGTTGCATGATCTAGTAATTGGTGTTGAAGTTGAGAATTTTGAATTGATTAGATCTACTAATTCACCCCCATCTCAATAGATTGTGTGCCCTTTAGATATCCCTCCTCTATTGCCTGCATAATGTGAGAATAACTCTCCTTCTTGAATCCACTTTCCTTTAAAAGTGTCAATATCCCTCCTCAGTGCTATGGTAACCTCTCCTCTCCTTTGACATACAATTGGAATAAAACTAATGTAGATATACTAACCCCGCCTATTTTAGAGATCACACTATCTACAAAATAAGTAAGTGTGGATGCAAAATCCACCTGTTTTAAAGGTTACACTATCCATGAATATTTCCAAGCCCACTCCATGAACAAACACAAATGTAAGTCTCTAAGGTGATTTTATTACAAATCGTAATCTTATTTTTCAACAAAAAATAAAATAAAAAATAAAAAATGTAACTAATGTCGAACATTCCCTCCTTATTACATTAATCTAAATAAAGGAAGGAATGCTACATGGATTGACCACAACAACCCAATCAATAATTTTATGAAGGAACTCCAACAAATCCCTCACTCACCGAACACACACCAAATTGATTGCATTAATGGATGATTTGACTATCAAAGTCTACAAATCCTTTGTACCACATGAGATGACATCCCAACCTCCACACAGAATGAGAGAACAATTCTCCTTGTCTTTAGAATGTGTATTTTTTTTAAACGGGTTTGAACCTATATAGGGTTGCATCAAAATACCTTTACCAATTGAGTTACCTACTAATGTGATTATGAAGGACACACATATTACTTTAAAATCCTTTTTGTGAGTCTCTACAAAACAAATGCCTCCTCCAACTTAAGAATGTACCTCTCTTAATAATATCAATGCAAAATGAAGCAATCAATAGTCACATGCCCCCAAAATTAATAGTTTCATGCCTCCCTTTGATCAAACCTAGCAACCATAAGTAACTTCAAACATTGAGAAATCACTACACACACTTTGTAACTTTAGACACCTCTTTTGTGAAATTATCTATGAGGAACAAAATTAAATATGATGCAATTGATTGTGAAAATAATCTTGATAATGAGAATATAGGGTTTAGTAAATATTATTGTCTCACTAACTAGTAGTGACTATACTTTCTAGAAAATACATAGCAAAGATAAGCTAAGTTTGTAGATTGTGCCAATAAGAAAGGCCACTATGAAGACAATTCAATGGTAGGGAGTTTTTAGTAGTGAGACACCCATTTGGTTTAAAATGAATTGATGCTAAAGGGGATTATATTACCTTAGAGGTTCAAAATAGGTACTTTGGTAGATAAAATTCATGTATATGAAGTTTTTAGAGTCCATTAGATTGAGAAGATCTTTTGGAGAAAACATTACTTATATTTCATTTCTATCAACATTTTGAATCACACTATGATCAATCATTAGGATCATAACAATGGATAATAGGATGGTAGGAATAAATTTAAAATTATTGAGATGGTAAGGAAGGCAAAAGAACCGAAGATAATAATCAATGAGAAAAAATTTATATCGGACAAGAGAACCAAAGAAAATAACCATTGTTGAAAGTTTTAAGTTCCGAAATAAAAACTAGCTAAAAATTAGGAAGGTTTACGAACAAGAGATAAAAAATGACAAATACATGAAAATAAAAAGCAATAACAAGTGGTTCAAATACAAATAAAAAGATAAAAAATGACATGTAAAACTAAATGTTGAAGGAAGGAATAGCAAAATAATTTCTCATATTTTTATCTAATTGAATCACATGTCATTTCTTAATATCCGCTCCTAACCTTCTTAAGTTTTAGTTAATTTTAGAATAATTTTCTCATCGATTATTTTCTTTGGTTCACATGTCATTGGCATCTCATGCATTTTTAAGAAGCTATTCTTCCTATCCTCTTATCATTTGTTATTATCTTTACGTAATGGATCATAAAATGTGGTTTGAAACATTAATGAAAACAAAATTCACATAATTTTCTCCAAAAAATCTTGAAATATAAGTTATTATGAATGATAGCTAATCCATAAATTGGATCAGTTCATATTGACCAAATAGGGTTATTATTGCAAAGTCACTTGTAGTAGTCCTTCAAGTATTTAGTTTTGCAGATGAACTACTTATGACTTATAACATGTGTTGCAGTTGTTAAGGTTGATTGCAAGTTGAACCACAATAGTCTTACAAGTGTCATATTAGGTTGCAAGCCAACTTGCAAAAATGTTTTAGGTGTTCTCAAGGCTGTAAGTTTTTATATCGCAATGTTCTAGGTGTCTTGAATGACTACAAGCTAACCAACAATAGTGTTGAGAGCATTCCATATGATTTGGGAGCATTTATCACATCCGTTTAGATTGAGGGAAATTCATAAAATATTTTGAATGGTGTTTTATATGCCCTAGGTGGTAGATGATTTCTAGGTTGTTGAGCCATGGTAGTTAGAGTAGGAATTGTAGATGTGAGAAGTTGGTTTTCCCATACAGATAGTTGGAGGTTATTAGACAATTTCTTAGCATTCATTGCGAGTATACATGACCCTTTACCTCCCTGTAGGATTATATTTTCCTTTAGAGAGGACAAGTAGAGAGAGGAGGTAGTGGATGCTGAGAGGAAATCAATGAATTGATTCTTGTAGATGTGGGTGGAAGGAAGTGGCCACAATTATTCTCTTGTTATTTAGCAATGCCTTGTTTAATGTTTCAATAGAGAAAACAATGAAAGGATTATGGAATGATCTTTCATATTTGTATGAGATGGCCTTTGCATCAAATAAGGTATTTTTGATGAAGAAATTGTACTATTTAAAAATGCAAGAAGGTGGTAATATTGCAAATCATTTTAATGAGTGTAACACCTTGATCAACCAATTAATTTCAGTTAGCATCAAATTGGATGATGAAATCAAGGTCATCTTGCTATTGTGTTCTTTACTCAATATTTGGGAAGAAGTTGTGGTTATTAACAACTGGATATGTGATAAGAAGGGAAGTGTGTCAAAATTTGATGATGTTTTTGGGATTCTTCTTAGTAACAACACAAGAAGGAAAAACCAAGGTACTTCATCAAGAGACACTTTGGTCGTTGAAAATAGAGGGATCTAACAAAGGAACAAGGAAAAGATAATCAGAGGGAAAGATCAAAGTAAAAAAAAACATCAAAATCTAGAGGTGGAAAAATCAATTGCTAGCAGTATGGAAGGACACATGGAAAAAATCATTTGTCACTTAAAAATAAGAAAGTTGAAGACTAGTTAAAAGAAAGTGAAGCTAATACAACTTATGAAGAAGATGTCGGTGTTATTCTTTTATCTATAGGAGAAGTTACTACAAATGTTTAGATGCTTGGCTTAGGAGCATCATTTCATGCAACATTATGCAAAAATTATTTCAAAAATTAAGTCAATAATTTAGATAAAGTTTATCTCAATGATGATGAGCCTTGTAGTATCATTGGCAAGGGAGATGTTTTATTAAAACTGAAAAATGACAATAGTTGATTGTCAAACTATGTTAGACATGTTCCTCAACTCAAATGAAATATGATTTTACCTAGGCAATTGGATGCTTAGGGATGCAGTACTACTTTTGAGTCAAATATGTCAAAGGTAATGAAAGAAACATTGGTGATTGCTAGAGGAAGAAATTATGGTATATTATATGCGTTATAGGGTTAGACACAAGTGGGAGCTACAATACCAGTTGTTGAGAGCAAAATAAAACTTTGGCATAAAAGGCTTGATCATATGAGAAATAAAGGTCTTGAGATCTTGCATAAGAAGGATAAGCTTCTAGGTTTGAAATCGATAGATTTACAGTTATGCAATCATTGCATATATGGAAAATAGAAGAGGACAAATTTTCCTACCAAGAAAAATGAAAAGAAGTCATGTCCATTGGAGCTAGTGCATTTGGATGTCTTTGGTCCCTTAGAGGTAGCATCTATTGGTGGGTCAAATTATTTTGTCACTTTTTTGGATGATTGTACTAAGAAGGTTTGGGTCTGCATGTTGAAAAAGAAGTTTGGAGTTTTTGGTATGTTTAAAACTTTCAAAAGGACTTGTAGAAAATTAAACCAATAGTAAGAGTAAATGCTTAAAAAATAACAATGGGGGTGAGTATTATTCAAAATAATTTGATGAATATTATGCAAATAATGGCATTAATATAGTTCCTCTTACATCATAAGAGAATGGTGCATCGTAAAGGATTAACAAAACTATTTTAGAAGAGCACACATCATGATCTCAAACATTGGATTAGGAAAAATAAAATTGGTTGAGGATATAAATACAAAAGTGTACCTGATTAATAGAGGACCATCCTCTTGTTTAGATTTTGGAGTTTCAAAAGAGAAGTGGTTGGGTAAGAAGATTTCTTATGATCATATATGAGTGTTTGGGTGTAAAGATTTTGTTCATATCCCATAAGAAAAAAGAATAAAACTTAATGTAAAGTTTAAAAGGTATATTTTTGTTGGATATGGAGATGAAAAATATGGTTGTATAGGCTATAGGATCTAGTTACCAAGCAAGTCACATGAATTAAATATCTGATCTTTAATGAAAAGGTAGTGAAAATTTTCCGAGAACAAGACATATCATCTAAGTCGTATGCTCTATTAGAAGACATCAGAAATGGGAGTGAAGTGTTCAAAGAAAAGGAGATTGTAAATCATCCATAGGTATAACCACAAGTTCAACCCCCAAATTTCCATGATAATGAAGAGAAAGATCATCCCATTGGTACTCATCAGGAGGGTAGTTCACAAGAATTGATTCCTTAGGTTTGAAGGTTCATCGGGGAGCATAGGCCTCTAAAAAATATAATGATTTCATTCAACATTTCTTGCTTTCTAATAAAGTTGAATTTGTTATGTTTGAAGAAGCTTGTGAATATAAAGACAATAATGGATAGATGCTATGAGAGATGAGATAGAAAGATATTTAATGGAAAATCACACATTGGATTGTCTCTCCACCTAATAGGAAAGCATTAGAAAAAAAATGGGTATATAAGTTGAAGGAAGAAGGTGGGAAGAAAAGATCAATAGGTGTTCAAAGGTTATGATCAATAGAAGGGTATTTATTTCACATATATTTTTTCATCAGTTGTGAAAATGACCTCTATCAGAGTAGTGTTGGGTCTAGCAACTATGTATGACCTTGAATTAGAGTAGCTTGGTGTTAAGCCAATCTTTCTACATAGTGACTTGGAAGAAGAGCCACACATGAAGCAACTTGAAGGTTTTGAGAAAGAAGGTAAAGAGGACTTGGTTTACAAACTAAATTAAAATTTGTATGGATTGAAACAAGCCCAAAGGCAATGGTATCTAAATTTGATTCTTTTATGGCTGAGAAAAATTTCTCCAAGTGTGAATCTAATCATTGTGTGTATTATAAGACCTTGGAAAATAATAAATTTGTGTTGTTATTGTATGTTGATGATATGCTAGTAACAAGAACTAGTATGGCCATAGTTAGCAATTTAAAACAACAATTTTCTAACATATTTTTAATGAAGGATTTGGGTACTACCAAGAAAATCCTTGGAATGAAAATCATCAGAGATAGGTAGAAAAGAGAATTAAAATTGTCACAAAAAAAGTATATTAAGAAGGTATTGGACATGTGTTAGCATTAAGGGTGCTAAGATAGTACGAAAACCTCTAGCAAATCATTTTAAATTATCTTCTGAGATGTATCCTAATACACAAGAAAAAATACATGGAAAGGGTATCTTACTCCTATTCTATTGGGATCCTTATGTACACAATGGTCTACACAAGACCAACATTGCTCATGTAGTGGGAGTGGTAAGTAGGTTTATGAAAAATCCATGAAAAATTCATTGGCATGCTATCAAATGAATTATGAGATATTTGGAGGGCACATCAAACCATGTATTGAAGTTTAGAGTAGAATATGCATAATTACAAGGATAAATTGACTTAGATATGGCTAGTGACTTGGATAAAATACAATCTACCACAAGGTATATATTGACATTTGTAGGGACAATAATTAGTTGGGTTTCTAGGTTGTAAAATATGATCACTCTTTCCACTAGGAAAGAAGAATGTATTGCAATCACATAAGGAGCTAAGGATATGTTGTGGTTGCAAATTTTATGGTGTAAATTAAGTAGTAAAAAAAAGTGTTTTGTATAGTGACAGAAAAAGTGCAACTCATTTAGCAAAAAAAGTAGTAAAAAAAATATTGTTTTGTATAGTGATAGAAAAAGTGCAACTCATTTAGCAAAAAAATGTATCTTTTCATTCATGAATGAAGCACATAGAACTTCAATATAAATTTATTTGAAGTGTCATTGGACAAGGTAAGCTAAAGTTGGAAAATATACATAGTAGCCCAAGTCCTACATATGCATTTACTAAGATTATTTCAAAAGAGAATTTAGAGTTTTGTAGAGGTTCCCTTGGTCTGGTAAATATCTGATAATAAGCCTAAAAAGGTGGGTGAATTCTCTAAGCATGATTATTTGTAGCATGGAATTGATTTCAAGTGGAAGATTGTTCAGTTGTGAATTTTGTCTCTTCAGATCCAATGGAATATTCATTTCATCCACCTTGTCTTTAGTCTCTTCATCTTAATTGATGAGTTCAATATTAATGTGTGAATGTAACATTTGTCTCCACTATAAATTTTATGTATTTACTATAATTAATAAAAGAGAAACCTGAGTTTTCTTTTCCTATAGATGTAACCATTCTTTGGTGAGCCGCATAAATCTATTGTGTTTTTGTATTCTTTGGTATCTCTATATTAATCATTAGCCTTAAATATATTTTTATTTTCTTAACAATTTGGAGATTAGAGCAAGAAAAGAATGCAAAAGACTAATCAATTGTCATTTAGGACACCGTTTTTTGTCCATGATTGTTTCATAAAGAATTGTGGGTAGGAAAATCATTTGAACCCTTAAAATTATTGCATAGTGGATCATGTGGATTCAATGCCACAAAGACCTTCATGGAATGGATTGTGTAGGAATTATCAATTGTCTCCAAGCTTGAGATAGTTGTTGTATCTAGAGTTAGTTGTTGCAAGTCATGTTTCTTTAGGACAATGTGCATTGGGTATAATGGATTAGTAGTATAAGGAACAAAAGCTCACTCTTCTTATACTTTTATTCCCACTATAGGGTTTATCCATATTCATATTGTGTTACAATTTTCATTTTCTATATTTGAGTAGTATTATTATGTTTTTTGTAGGTTGAATATGTATATTCTTGTTCTTTGTTTATTTGAGATGATTGGGAGAGATTAAATTCATATGTTGGTGGACTGGAGCGAGGCATAGATTCTCCATTATTATAGACCAATGGTTGTCTAATTATTGAGGAGCAATATACACATTGTAAATAAATGATTATCAATAGCTCATTAGATAGGATTGTAGATGAAGTCAATTCCTTGCATGAATAGTGTGCACAATATGGCCATGTTTGTGAACCAAAACATTGCTACACTAATTTAGATTGGTAGAAAACATACAAATGTTCATAGTGCTAGAAGCAAAAATTGTAGTATTAGGATATTAACAACTATTTCAAGAGTTAATATAAATTTTTGGCTAATCATTCATTTTCAATAAAAGTCTTAATAGTTCAATTAAATTGACCTTTGGAGATCATGTGTGTGATTTTTCCTTTATATTTTACATTATAATTGGTGAATTTATTATAGAAATTATGTTCCTATTTCAAACTACTAGAGACAAAGAATGAAGTGATCACCTTTTAGGTGTTGATCTAGCTAATAAGGGATTAATAGTGTGGTAAAGAACCTTTATATGCTATTAGTTCCAAGTTGGTTAATGGTACCAATACATACTAGCAATTATTAAGGAAGATGGAAGGCATGGCCTTAACTTCATTTCCAACACTAGACTCGATTCTTTTAACATGAACTCATTGAGAATGGTGAAGAGGATGAATCCAAAGTTGACATAGGTGATGAAACAAAGAAAATCAAATTTAAAATTTATATTGGTCTAATAAAGTTGGTTATAGGAGGGTTAATTTTTTCCATAAGTATAGTTAAAATGTGAGGAATTTTAACTATAAGGAAGCTAAGGTAGCGAAACAACTTCCTACACTAATCTTGAGAAGAGAATAATGCAAAAATTTTATAGATCTTTAACAGTTACAGAAACTTAAACAAAAATAAACACAAATATCATGCATACCACAACACAATGATTTATGTGGGGAAAACCCTTTTGGGAGAAAAACCCCACACTCCAAAAGCCGCCCAATATATTATTCAGAAATCACAAAGATTACAATATACTTGCAGAGCAAGCTTCTCACAGGAGTATCACCACTCAGAGATCCAAAGGCAACACAACCGCTATCAGACTCTCAAAATACATCGTAATATATAGTTGTAATACAATGCCCTCATTTAAAATAGGGTTTCCTTCTAGGGCAAGTCAAGCTAATAAAATATTGGTCATTGGATATGATACATAATGATGAACGGTCCAGATTTATAGTAATAAAATATAAATAAGATTTTCCTTTCGGGGGCGCTACCCCCAAGCCCCCACCAGGGCACGCTGCCCCTGGACCCCAATCGAGGAGATGATCCCCCTAGACCCCTCATGGGGGGATCCCCCCCATTCCCCCCCAGTCATCATCGGTGGAACAATACCTTATGTATCAACAATACCTTATATAATTGCAAGGTCGAGACACATTATCTCAACATCAACATCGAAAAAGCAATGAGATTGTGTTGAGAAACAAGATAAAAATATTATAATAAAATCTCTTACAAATGTATGTAAAACTGAAATATATTTGTTTATCCAAGGATTACCGTATGACAACTATTTGATTGCATAAAATCAACAAAACATATGAACACATGATTTACATGGAGGAACCCTTTTTAAAAAAATTACACACAAGAAAGAGGAAAAAAATGTATTAATCTTCAAAAAAGAGATACATCCAACACATTAGCACTCTCTTCACTCTAATAGAACTCTAACAACACCTACATACATGTAAAATAAATCTATGAAACTATTATCTCATGCCTCTAATTTTTAGAGAAGTGATAGGAATATCACAAATTATTTCTCAAAATAATGTACCATCAAACCATGGTAAAATACAAAATCTTCCATGTCCAAAATGAAGAGGCTCTTCAAGAATAGTATTAAATGTAACTCCCAATGAGCCATGAATATAAAAAATAACCTTCATACTAATAATAAATGGTAACTTTGACTTGTAACTCCTCCATAATAACAGAGATCCTAAGGTAGGCATCCAAAATTATCACCCAACAATATGCAAGATGCTCCACTACTAAATTATCGTCCAAGTTGAGAGATTTACTAAAAATAACTCCCTGACCACCATTGCCAACTTTGTCTCCTTTGTGAATGCATATAACAACCAATGCTAAGACTTATAGGGAATCTTAATTATAAATTATTTTCCAATTACATCCTAGGAATTCAAAGACACTTTCAAAGAGTGTTGGAGATACATAAATTATACATATTATTTCAAGGTATATGACACCTTAATCCTAACATTCTCTCACTTGACATTAAACATTCCAAATACATCCATAAGAAATAAAAATAGAATTAACTACAAGAAAAAGGTTTGTGGCCTTCGTGCACCAAGAAAACTTATCCATGATTATTGGCTTCATAAGTGAATCTATAATATTATCCAAAATATCAACCTTCTCTAATTCTCAACCATTTCTCACAAAAAGTGATACTAAACATCAACATGCTTACTAGGAGCATGATAATGGGATTCCTATCCCAAAAAATAGTACTCTAATTGTCACATCCAATTCTAACAATCTTGCAATCAAAACAAATACTTTTACAAAGTCTTTGTAACCAACACACCTCCTTAGAGTCTTGTATAGTAATCATTATTTTATTTTCATGGTGGACAAAGAAATAGTGGGTTATCTTTTCCTCATCCAACTCACTGCACCAATAAATAGAGAAACACATAGCCACTAGTGAACCTTTGACTATCCAAGTCACTTGCCTTATTTGTATCAACAAATCATTGTATGTTCAATGACTTGTCCACATCCTTAGTACCATGACAACAACAAAAAATAATCATAAGTTCCATGCAAATATATAAATATCCCCCTAAAAAAAGTCTATTGCTCTCTACTAAGGTTCAACATAAACCTACTAAAAACTCGTAGTGCTTTGGTAATATCTATTCTAGTATAAAAAAATTATTACATCAAACTACAAAAAATACTAACATAATAAATGGTAAAAATCACATCAAAATTATCATCCAATTTAGGACACATGTTTATAGTAATCTTAGTACCAATATGAAATGGAATTCTCATTGTTTTACGGTCCTACATACTAAGCCATCACAAAATGGTATCCACATACTTACTTTGACTCAACTAGATTTATTTGTGCACACATTCCCTAATAATCTTCATCGCATGTTATACTTCATAACCCCCAAGTCCTTTATGTCAAATGTGCTAGAAATTTGAGTTTTGAGCTCATTGATCATAATCTTATTGTTACCAATAAACAATATATCACCCACATATGAGACAATGATTATAATTTTATCATCAATAATCTTATCATAAACACAATGAAATTTTTTGCTCCTAAAAAAGCCAAACTTAGTGCAAAGCCATCAAATTTATGGTACTACATCTTGGGTGACTATTTTAGATCATACAATAAGCATTTCAACTTAGAAATCAAAGCTTATAACTTATATTTGTATTAAATAATATGTTTCAATTATTTTTAGGCAATAGTTTATTGGTGAGTGTTGTGGATGAAATTTACATACATATGTATATGATTGTAGGAGAGATCAAATAGAAATTAAAATGTTAGGTTGACTTATAATATGAAAACAACCAATGACATATCCACAATTACATAAGAAAAATGTAGAAAAACTAAAACCATTTTGTGTTTTGTGGAAAGTTAATTTAAAATTAAATCTTTAATAATTTGTGGTGCTAGTCCCTATCACTATTAATGTCACATGGACATGGCTATTAACTATGTAGTAAAAATATTTCCCTTATGAGAAATACTAGGTGTGAATCAACTAAAAATAAGAAATTTCACTATTTGAAGGATTTTTATAATAATGTTATAGAAATATATAGATTCATAATCATCACCCTTGAGAGAAAGACAATATAGCTAGTGTATGACATATGTGTAAAGCTATGAGTGTTTTTCTTTCCATGCACATACTAATAGCTACAAACAATTGGATAATTTGACATCCTTGTAGAATGATAATTTATCATCAACCTATGAATCAAAATAATTGGATCCATGGAGGCCTAATGGTGTGATAACATCCATTGTGAAACTTTTAGATAAAGGTCTAATCAACTCAACAATGTTTCCCAATGTTGGGTATTTGGTGTAATTTTTGTTCTTTCTTTCAGAAATAAAACCAATTCAAACGATGACAAGTTGAATCGCTTAATTTATAAGTTTAAGAGGGCTAAGAAGAAGGAAGTTCTATTTAAATACTTAAGAGTATAATGCACACTACTCATTCTTGACTTGGAATTGTGAAAGTAGATAAATAGTCCTAACAGGAGTGTCAAATAACCATTATCTACTACATGAACATATTTAAAAAGTAAAACTTATAAAAAAAATAAAATTATTCATTGCTTTACCATCATTTAGACATCTAAATGAACTATAGGTGTATTTGATTTCCCTTTAGTTTTAATTAATACCATATGATATTAAAAAGTTGTATCTTAAAAACATTTCTACTTACTTTGTTAGTAACTCTTATTATATCATATATTCTAGAAGGTAGATGGAAGTGATGGACTAGCATATATTAGAGTAGTTTTTATTTCCTTAGTATTCTTTATTATCATTTTATTTTTAATGTTTCTTTTCCTTGTTTCTCTTTGATATACCATATAAAGATTACCTAGATCTATAGTTAATAATTTATATTCTTTGGTTTATGTTTGATGCTACAAAATTGCACCAACTTGGTGAGTAAGCTTTAAATAATTAATAAGTTTATTCCAATCCTTTAGTTATACAACTAAGATAAATTTGATTAAAGGTTCATTATTATAACTATCTAAATGAATATTTATCACTTTTGAGGTGAAAATGATATTAGTAATGAGTATGAAGATCATGCCACTTAGATTAAATTCATACAAATAAGGAAAAGTTAGTGTGAGTTAATAAGTGATAGATGGATATTGACATTTTGATAATTTAGAAAGGATAATAATGTAAATAGAAATCATTAGACTTATCTCCAAAACTAAGATAAATATGGAGTAAAATCTAATGTTCTTCATGATCTAAAATATGGGATGGCATATTAGTGATTGCTTCAAAATTTGAATATAATTTTATCATTAGCATAATTTCTTCAAATGTGATAAAGGAGTGCTAAGTGTAATTCCACCAAATGTGATAGATGGGGAGTTCTTATTGCAATACCCCCTATAGAGGAGGGGGACCAACTGCTTCGAGACCCCAGGTCATGGGAGGGTCCTAAACAATAGGCTGCCCTGATCTACCTCAAGCTTGCTAAGTGATTTGGAAAGGTTAAGCAATTAAGGTCGAAAAGGAAGAGCAATCCAATTACTATTGTCCTTCTAACCTGAATGTTTCAGGGGGTCAAACGAGTCGATTCCCAAAGTTTAATTTGTAACTCAAACAACTCACTACCTGAGGATGTTAGCGCATGACATGAACTCTAGCGCGACACACTAGCAACTTTGTGGGCCGTTGGCATCTGTACAGCCAAAGAGTGTGAGGAGTAGATAAAAATGCTAGAAAAAAAGCTAACAAACTAACCAATAGAGTTTTACACTTTGACATAATATAAAGAGAGTACAAAAATGAAGTACAACAAGAAGAATACTTTAACTAGATATCTTTGAATTGATGAGGATAAGAAAGCGATATCAAGCTTCATGCAACTTGATTCTTTGAATAGCTCCAATCGAGAAGTACCTACACACACAAGACCAATGAAAATGTTGGGGTTTTTTTTAAAGGAATGCCTTAGTTAGTCCCTCGCTTTGGTGTTTCCACCTCGATGAACAACCAAATAGCAATGATGTAGAAGATTATAAAGAAAATGTATTGGAAATGGAAGCACTAAGCAATACACAAAAAATGATATGCTACTATGCAAGTATGATGATACAAAAGTAAATGCTAATGGCGGATACCACCTTCATAGCCACGTGCTCTCAAGGAAAGTAGAGGAAGGTGTGAGCTTGCAAGTTCTCCAACAATATTGTCACAATGAACATAATGAATAAGCCAAGAGATCAACAGCTTGTAGCTACAATGGAGGTGGTGAAGCTTGAAAGTGTGTAAGTTAATCAACTAAGCATCAAGAATTTAGTCCAATGTGTAGAAGTGGTGAAGAAGTGTCAGAAGATGTGAAGAAGTTGAATGAATTGAAGGAATAGGCAATTTGAAGGCAAAATAGAGTCAAAAGAGTCGTTTTGCATCAATCAAGGGGGCAAAAGGTGTTACGATTTGTGTCCAATGGAGAAATGTAGCGCTTCTACAGATTCCATTGGTAGGACTCTTGTTAGGATGGAAACGCAGTGCACAGACATCCATGCACACCTCCCTGACAAAATTCCTCCACCGACACGTAAACAAGCTACCAAGTGGACAGGGAAAGGTGGCTGATATCAAGATTACATCATCAAAATTACATTTTCCAAGGTGAAGGGTATGAAAATGGGGAATTTTCAAGGGGTACAAATTCACGCCATTACATTTTCCCCCCACTTTAGCGAGCATATGCGTCAGTGAATGAGAGGTAAAGTAGAGATAAATTTGAAAAATATATACCTAAATAGTTGAGGAAGTAGATCACGATCTAACATGCTCAGATGTGTAGGAGAGAGAGATGGGTCCATAGGTACTCAGTCATATGGAAGTTTGAACAAAAGCTCTGCAGGTGCTCGATCCTACAAAATTGGCTCCACGGGTGCTCGATCTTGCAAAAGTTGAACAAAGGTTCTACAGGTTCTCAGTCCTGTAGAATGAAAGCACTTTACAAGTGCTCGGTCCTACAAAGGAGGTGCCATAGGTGCTTAGTCCTGGGGGGTCGAAAATGAAAGGCTCCACAGAGTCTGATTGATCCTTACAAGTGCTTGGTCTTGGGGGGTTGAAAATGAAAGGCTCCAAAAATTATGATTGATCCTTACAGGTGCTCGATCATACAAGGAAACCTTGATGAGGTGCTTAGTCCTCCAAGATTGATTGTAAAAGTAGCTTCATAGGTGCACTGTCCTGCAAAGCAACATGTTAATCCACAAACAAAACATGTCAAGCAAGCAAAAGTCACATAGACAAATAGTCATATCTTAGACCAAATAATTGAAGGAGAAGATTTCAAAGGGGTCCCTCATAAACCCTTCAAGATTGCAAGGGGCCCATGCAAAGGGATGCTCCATTTGAAAAAGCGATAATTTTTGCAAATGATCCAATCATCAAGGAATCTTTTGAAAGATATCTTTCATCAAGGAATCCAAAAAATGAATGGCCTCCTCAAAGGTGGATTTTCCAATTCTTTTTGCTACGAATTCAATTTCAAAAGAAAATCTTGATAAGGGGATCCTTATTGACAGATACAATTTTTGAAAAATGTAAAAAAATTCAACAAGGGATTCGTTGGCCACTGAATACACCTTATTGAAAATCAAAGAAGTAGTATCCCCCCTTAGGATGGTGTGTGCGAACTGAAGGAGCACGTGACATCCTAAGGAGAGAAAGGAGACATAGAGATTTCGTGGCCCGTGATACATGATGAGATGTAGACATTGAAATTTTGTTGCACACGTGAGGGACAACACATAAAGCACCACAACATCAAGAAGCAAGAAAAAGAAGAGAGAAAGATAAATAAAGCAAAATGAGCAAAGATGAAGAAATCAAGAGATAAGGGGATCTGGGAGTTCGGGGTCAGATTAGTTCTTATAGGTAACCCATGATATATATGTGAACAAAAGATCATTAGTCCCCAAAGTTCCTAGATCTGAAGAAGAGCATGTGATTTTTTTTATTTTTAAAATGGGTCAACATGGAAGGGAGGCCTAAATGCCCCCAACACTTTGGATCGTCCCCAATTGTCAAAAATCAAGGCACAACATATAGAAAAACTATGCAACATATAGAGGAAGTTTATGACACAATTTCACTCCTGTATCCAAGCACCTATGAGGGTGACAAGGGTCCTCTAGGAACACATAAAAACAAGCATAGGGGAAACACAACACACACACAAATATAATCTAAAAATAAAGAAGAGGTACTCTCCTAGTCCTCATCAACTAGGAGGTCGTCATTCTCCCAATCTAGATCATCATAAGGGGAGGGAAGATGAGCTTGCAATGGCGGGATAGCAAGGGGAGCACCCTCTGACTCTCCTATGAAAAGAGCTAAGGAAGAAGTTCCCTCAAGGTCTCCTTCACTTAGCTCTTGTGAGGTAAAATTCATCGATCTTGCAAAGATCATTGACAGAGCTGGGACATCATCAACCAGGTTAAAAATGCACTTAACAAGAGTGTCATGTGTTAACTGAGTGGGATATGAATGAGGCACCTAAGATCCACATCAATCTCATTAAAAGAGACACTGAAAAACTTGGGAGATGTTGGGGCTGCCTCCATCACAAGGACAACACAAGCCAAAGCAGAACCCTCTCCCAAAGAAGGCAATCCCTTCTTTCAACCTCCATTGGAAGCAAGGTCATCCTCCAACTTATGCTTCAGCAGAGGATGTGGAATCCCAATAGAAGAAGTAGAAGGTAAGGAGGAAGAGGACAAGGCCGCAACAGACACCACCATGGTGTTTGACATGTCCATGGGTCAGGAAAAATGGAGGGATATCTAGAAGGGACATCAGAAGAGGAGGATCCATCGAGGGAGCGATGAACACCTACACCCTTTTGGGGTGAGGGTCATCAACGTTCACGGGAGGAGCCATAAGCAAAACCGAGGTAGCGGGAACTGGAGTAGAAGGAACAAAAGAGGAAAGCACAGTAAGAGATGTCAAAATAAGGGCTTATGGTTCCTCTTTTTCCCTCTATGAGGTAGTTTTCTTAGCAACTAGAGCCTTCCTCCAACACTTACGCTCATGCGCAAGCCAATTTTATCAGCTCTGGGAACTAGAAATCACTGCTTGAGATGGAACAAGAGGCTCTTTTTCTGCCATAGGCATGTCCTCCATAACCGTTGTCAGTGGGCAACCTCCTAGATAGGAGTAGGAGCAGGAAGCACCAGAGTAGACACAACAATAGGTGGAGAAGCAGACTTAGGCACCTCTGTGGTAGGCCTCTTCCCATTCGCTGCCTTAGGGGCAAGAGCGATAGGAGTCCATGAAGGCCAAGATGTAGAGGAAACTCCATGAGGACCCTTCCTCGTACCATAGACAATAGGCCTTGACACCATGGGTAAGATGAGAAGTTCAAATACTTGATGCTTAGCCTTCTGCCAAGTGAGCACCATCAGAATCCCCATGTGAGGCATGGGAGAAGAGGCCGAAGGCACCATAACATAAGAAGAGGAAGGATCTTGTGCGTGAGCAAGCTTCCCATTCCCCTTTTGTTGAGAGGAAGAGGCAACCTACTGATGTGCAATCATAGAGCCTTTGACTGAAATGGTGCAAGGGGAGATAGGGTAGGTCACCTTTGACGATATGCCCCCATTCTTATATTTGACATAGGTGCAGTACAACAAGTCCATCCTTGGAGGAAGCAAACCAATAGATATGGCCAAAAGTGATCTAACGAGTAGCCCCCATGCGACACCAAAGGTTTATACCTGGTGTTGTTTACAATGTGCACAAAGCCCTCATGAGAAAACTTCAAATACTTATGAATTATCGAAGCGATTGTATTCATGGAAACTTTTTTAGTTACTCTTATTATATCATATATATTCTAGAAGGTAGATGGAAGTGATGGACCAACATGTATTATAGTTTTTATTTCCTTAGTATTCTTTATTATTATTTTATTTTTCATGTCGCTTTTCCTTGTTTCTCTTTGATATACCATATAAAGATTACCTAGATCTATAGTTAATAATTTATATTCTTTGGTTTATGTTTGATGGTACAAAATTGCATCAACTTGGTGAGTAAGCATTAAATAATTAATAAGTTTATTCTAATCCTTTAGTTATACAACTAAGATAATTTTGATTAAAAGTTCATTATTATAACTCTCTAAATGAATATTTATCACTTTTGAGGTGAAAATGATATTAGCAATGAGTATGAAAACCATGCCACTTAGATTAAATTCATATGAATAAGGAAAGATTAGTGTGGGTTAATAATTGATAGTTGGATATTGACATTTTGATAATTTAGAAAGGATAATAATGTAAATAGAAATCATTAGACTTATATCCAAAACTAAGATAAATATGGAGTAAAATCTAATGTTCTTCATGATCTAAAATATGGGATGGAATATTAGTGATTGCTTCAAAATCTAAATAGAATTTAATCATTAGCATAATTTCTTCAAATGTGATAGAGAGAGGAGTTCTTAGTGTAATTCCCCCAAATGTGATAGATTGGGAGTTCTTATTGCAATAACCCTTGTAGAGGAGGGGGACCAAATGATCCGAGACCCTAGGTCACGAGAGGGTCCTAAGCAACAAGATTCCTTGATCTACCTCAAGCTTTCTAAGTGATTTGAAAAGGTTAAGAGGTTACAGTTGAAAAGGAAGAGCAATTTGGTTGCTACTGTCCTTTTGCTAACCTGAATGTTTTAGGGGCTCAAACGAGCTGATTCCTAGAGTTTAATTTGTGACTCAGATAGCTCACTGCCTAAGGATGTCAGCACAAGACATGGACTCCAATGTAGTGCATTGGAACTCATACGAAAAAAGACTATGGGGAGCAAATAAAAACACTATAAAACAAGCTAACAGATTGACCGATAGAGTTTTACACTTTGACATAATATAAAGAGAGTACAAAAATAAAGTACAACAAGAATAATACTTTAACTAGATATCTTTGAATTGTCAAGGAAGGATAAGAAAGCGATACCGAACTTTGTGCAACTTGATTCTTCAAATAGCTCCAATAGAGAAGTACCTACACACACAAGACCAATGAAAATGTTGGGGTTATTTTTAGAGGACTACCTCAGTCAATCCCCCGCTTTGGTATTTCCACCTCCACAAACAACCAAATAACAATGATGTAGAAGATGATGAATAAAGTGTATTGGAAATGGAAGCGCCAAGCAATACACAAAACACGATATGCTACTATGTAAGTATGATGATACACAAGTAAATACTAATGGTGGATATCACCTTCACAACCATGTGCTCTCAAGGCAAGTAGAGGAAAGCGTGAGCTTTCAAGTTCTCCAACAACGTTTTTGCAATGAACGGAGTGGAGAAGCTAAGAGATCAGCAACTTGCAGCTACAATGGAGGTGGTGAAGCTTAAAAATGTGTAAGTTAATCAACTAAGCATCAATAATTCATTCCAGTGAGTAGAAGTGGTGAAGAAGTGTTAGAAGATGTGAAGAAGTTGAATGAATTGAAGGAATAGGAAAAATGGAGGCAAAGGATCCATTTTGTGTCAGTCAAGGGGACAGGAGGCATTATGATTTACATCCAATGGAGAAATGTAACGCCTCTACAGATTCCAGAGGTAGGAATCTTGTTAGGACAACAATTTAGTGCATGGATGTCCCTAACAAAATTCCTCCAGCAACACATAAACAGGCTACTGGGTGGACAGGGAAAGGTGGCAGATGTTAGGATTGCATCATCAAAATTAAATTTTCTAAGGTGAAGGGTATGAAAATGGGGAATTTGTAAGGGGTGTAAATTCACGCCATTACACCCCAAATGTGAATGAATGATAATTGATTGCAATAATGTAATTTGTGTAGGCATAAAATTTCATATCAAGTAAGAAGAGGTCCCCATGTTAAATAAGTGCAAAAAAGAATCAAAAGTATGCAAAGAAGGATTGATGCCCCTCAAGTTTAAAGATATGTCAATGATGTTTCCTATGTAAGGGGGATGCATTATGGGCCTCTAAAAATAATTAAAAGATGTGTAGATCTAGAAGGCCATAATTTAAGTGTATAATTTGATTAGGTGGCCCTCAATTAACTTAATTTTGTGTAACCTATGCATGTCCAACCAAATGTATACAAATAAATTTAAATTATCCTAGGTTAATAAATTATAGCTAGACGTTGAGATTATGATAATCTATAATAGTTAGAAAATGTAAATAGAAACATTTATACTTAGCTTGATAACCAAAGAATACATTAGGACTAATGTGGGAATAAGTTTATTGCGCCTTAGTATATGTAATAATAAATAAAGGATTAGTAATCACCTAAAAAATTAGAATGTTATTTTTGTGTAGGGATGAGTCTGGGTATTAGGGATGAACTTGGGACTATGAAATTTTAGTGCACCCATGAACTTTTCATGTGAGATATGTAGACTTTTATTATCAACTACACCTAATGTATGATTGTCTACCTTTCTCTTTATAAAAATTATGGACGTTAGAATTTAAAAGTACTATAAGGACTATTGATTTGTTACAAGGAACCAAGTTCTCCCAAATCAACCCAATAAATTAAAAACTGATAACAAAAAATAATCTTTAGTAATGAAATACATATAGAATGATTATATAGAGCTACATTCCTTTTTAATCATTGATTGATTAATGTTTTAAAAAATAATCATCTCTCCTAGATTCTTCTATGCTTTCTCTATGATTAGAATAAGTACATTAAATGAATTTAAATATAAGGACATACCAATATTTCACATAAACTTGTGTTTACTTAGCCCTAAACATGAAGGGTAAATGTGAGAAGTTGACGCATTTTAATTTGGTTAGGTCAAGTCTATGATTGTGAGGACAACTTTGAAATAAGTTTGGGATTAAAAGGGGGCTAGATCTTTGTGGATAATGTGTAGACAAGAATGAGTACAAGTAGATGTGTGATAAAAAATTTAATAAGGAAAATTTATAAGAATATGTGAATATATGACTAGGCATGAGTGGTAGGTTCATAGAAACATGTGTAATAAGGTAGGTGTATAATGTAGGGAAATGGATTCAACTTTGCACAAAATTATGTCACTTGTCAACGTCTATTTATCAAAGCACTCCTCTCAAAATAGGCAAAAAATATGGTAAATGGAATGGGAAAGAAAAAATTTACCATTACATTTTTCCCTCACTTTGAGGTGCATGTGAATGCTAAAATGAATATTGATCTTAAAGTATGTGGAACTTAGAAACATGCACATTAAATACATATCTCAAATACTCAAATGATATTGCCATGGGTTCCATATAAAGTAATGGACCTTGTAAGGATATTGTGATGTGTGGAATCCTTATGTGTATGCATTCTCCATAAGATAAGTCTATATCGCTCTTGAAACTATTTACATATACAAGCATAATAATGTTAGTGACATGATATGCTTCCCCAATAAATGGTTATATCCAAAAGATACACATAATTGTAGGAAGAGAGAAATGTTGTACATGAAAAGTAAACGTAATATAAGAAAGTTACCATGTAAGCATATAAGCATCTAATCATGTAATCATATGAGAATGGATATAAATTTATAAAGAATGGATAATATAAGCACATGGGTTAGAAATTGTATCAATGGATAGTAAATTTGTGCCAAATATGGGAAAAATATGGTTGTGTGGCTCTTAGTGGCTACAAACACCTATGCAGGTACAATGGAATCATAACCCAATAAAGGGAAGTGATTAGTGAATATATCTTGAATGGGAAAAAGAGGGTAATACTAAGTGTAGTTCCATTAAATAGGATGAAGAGGGGAACACTTAATGCAATACCCAAAAAATTAATGAAGATGGGAGGGCTTAATGCAATTATGATGCAGTCAAAATTAGGGAATCCTATTGAATTTCCTAATTATGTAGCTAAATAATAATGCAATCTCAAAATCAATGTTCAGATACACAATTGATATTCTAATAACAAATTAAATCAAACCCTATTGCCTAGCAATAAAATTCTAACACAATAGTACAATCAAAGTTTTTCTTGATCTCTCACCATTCTACAACTCGCCAAAGATCCTAAAATACATGCATTGCTCTTCATTATATTTGTCGGTGGCTTGGAAGATAAATCATATTCGATCTTGGTCATTGCAATGAACAATCCATTGTAGAAAACACCAAAGTGTAGTATTAGGTTAGAAGTTTGCAAGTGTAATAACAAGTAAAAAACCCACAAATGTAGTTGCAATGAAAATTTCGCAATCAACTAGTTCAAACATGAAATCCAATTTTGGGTTTGGTTGGTCAATAAAGCCCCACAACTCGGACACAATGATATTATCATCCTACTAAAGTCGATTGACTCCATACTGATGTCATTGATAAAACTATTCATCTGAGTCAAGGTTTTTTAACTTGTAAGTGTTCAGTTCACTTGATTATATCCATAAAAGTTCAAATGACCATGAGTAATTCACAAAATTCCCATTGGACATGGAATTCATGAAAGAATTAAATGGACAAGGAATTCTTGTATGAATTTAAATGACCTCAAATTTCTCACAAGCTAGATGACTTGAAACTTCTTGCAAGTGTAGAAGGAACCATCAATATCAGTTTGTGTGGGGAAAATCATCAGGACTGGATAAAATTATTTGATCAAAACAAAGAGTTTGGTTCTCTTCGAAATGTCATGCATATGGAAAAACCTTCCACTACTATTGTATGAGAAAACACATCAAACTGGTCCAAAACATTATAACTCGATGAAAACTATCAGTTCAGTAACAAATTCCCATAAAAGTCCAAAGCTGACAAAACATATGCAAAGTAGTTTAATAGTAGCTCAAAATTTTGCAAATGATAACACACCAAAAACCAAAAAATATATAACTTTAACACTTTTTATCCTCCTTCACCAAATTGGACCTACAGACACCCATTAAGATTCTCTACAAGGTGACATCATTAGATTACCCAAATTAATTTTGAAAATCCTCTTGAGCAACTAACCAAAACTATCACTTTTTTGGTTGAAGCAAGACTACTTGTGGATTGGGATGCTCCTATATTAGACATGCCAAATAAATGAAATTTTGAAAAAATTTCCAAGCCCGGAATTAGAATTTTGTACATCCAAATCTACTACCTTCATCCAAGAGGCTTCATTTGTAGATTTTTCCCTCCAATGAACTAAGTATCCCATATATTGTTTTTTCTCGCTCTCTTACCCACTCAGGAACCAATCACCTTATCTATGTCTTCAAATTTATTTTCGAGAAATTGATGTATCCATTCTCGAGAATCCTGCAAATTTGTATGTGGATCCCATAGTGCACCTGTCTCCCCTTCATGATACTTGTATAGATAAACATCATTAAAGATGGGATATATTTCTATACCTATTGGAAGTTCTATTTTATGAGAATTGGATGAAAAATTCTTCAAGAACCTACATGGGCCTATCTTCTTCCATTTCAATTTATTGTATGATCCCTATGGGAAACTCTCCTTCCTCAAGTGTTTCATAACCATATCACACCATATGTAGCCTATCAGCTAATAAAGAGAGAAAAACTCAAAAATATAGGGAATGAGAGAAAGAGACAAATCTAGATAGATATTGAAAGAGAGAGGAATAGACAAAGAGAGATAGAACATGAGAGAGAGAAATATAAGAGACACAAAGGAAAGAGAGATAATAGAGAAAATAACTTTTGATTGGTTATTTCATGTCAACAATCCAAGGATGGTATGTATCCTTATGGAGTTGTGCTCAAGGTAAAATATCAATTGATTAAGGATATGATAATTCACCTTTAATACCTCTTCAATGTACCCACTGAACACTTAAGGAGACAAACATATAGAGAGAGAAAGAGAAAGGAAAAGAAAAGGGAGAGGGAGATAGAGATAAAATATAGATAGGTGGAGAGAAAAAAGATAAAGAGAGCAAGAGAGAGGGAGAAAAATGAGACAAAGGAGGAGAAAGAGACAAATATAGATAAAAAAAGAGGAAAATCAATAGAAATAAAGGGATAAAAAGAGGGATAGGGAGAAAAAAGAGAGAAGAGAGAGAAACAAAGATAGAGATAGAGACAAAGAGAGAAAGATAGATAAATAGAATTAGAGAGATAAACATGGAGACAAAGAGATATAAAGAGATAGATATATAGAGAGATAGATAAAGAGATAGAGGAATAAAGAGGGACATAGAAAGAGGTAGAGATAGTGAGGGAGATAGAAAAATAGATAAAGAAAAAGAGAAAGAGAGAAGAGGAGAGAGACATAGATAGAGATAAAGTCGCATAAAGAGATAGGGAGATAAAGATAAATAGAGGGAAGAATATATATATATATATATAAAGAGGGAGATAATGAGAAACATACAAATAGAGAGGGATACAAAGAGATATAGAGGTAGAGAGATAAAGAGATAAATATAAATAGATAGATATATAGGGAGGGTGATTGATATATCTCTCCCTATCACTCTCTATCTATTTATATCCCCTACTATCTATGCCACTCCCTCTTCCCTCTCTATGTATTGAGTTATCTCTCCCTCTCCCCCCCTCTCTCTCATTCACTCCATCTCTTCTACTCTATATATCTATCTATATTTCTCTCTTTATCTCCCTCTCACTCCTCTCTATCTCTTTCTATCCATATCTTTTTCTACCTCTATCACTATCTCTCTATCTCTTTCACTATCCCCCTCCATCTCTCTATATCACCCCCTTTCCATGTCTCTCTCTCTCCCTCTATATATATTGAGCTATCTATCCCTCTCCCCCCCATATTTTTCTCTCTCCCTCTCTACGTATCGCTCTCCCTCTCTTCTCCCTCTTCTTTCTCTCCCTCTTCTACCTATCTCTTTCCCTCTCTCCCCCTCTTCTCTCTCTTCCTCTTCAACCTATCTCTCCCTCTTCTCTATCTCTCCTCCTCTACCTATCTCTCCCTCCCTCTCTCTATCTCCCCCAGGTCCCTCTGTCTCTCCACATATCTCCCTCCCTCTCTTCCTCCCTATCCCCCTATCTATCTCTCTATCTCTACCTCTCTCTCCTTTTCTCTTCTCATATATCTCTATCCCTCTCTTTCTCTTCCCATATATCTATATCTCCCACTATTTTTTTCTCCCTTTATCTATCTCCCCCTATTTCTCCCCCTCTCTCCATCTCTATTTATCTATCTATAATTCTCTTTGTTTGTCTATCTTTTTGTTTCTCTCTCCCTCCCCCCTCTCTATATCTCCTTATATCTCTCTTTATCACTCTATCTCACCATCTATATCTCTCCATCTCTCCCTCTCCCTCTATATCTCTCTATCTCATCCTCTCTATCTCTCCCTCTTTGTCTCCCTATTTCTCTATGTATTTATCTCTCCCTCTACCTATATCTCTCTATCTATTTGTCTCCCTCTTCCTCTCTCACTCTATCTTCATCTTTACCTCTATTTTCCTCTCTCCCACTTTATCTCTAGACATGTCTCCCTCTCTCTATCCATCCATCTATCTCCCTCTCTTTATCCCTCTCTATATATTTATCTCTTCCATATCTATCTATCCCTCTCCCCTCTCTCTCTTTATCTCTCCCTCCTCACCTCCTCCTCCATCTCCATCTCCATCTCCATCCCCATCCCCATCCCCATCCCCATCCCCATCTCCTTCTCCATCTCCATCTCCATCTCCCTCTCTATCTCTATCTCCTTACCCATCTCTCTCTCTCTCGCTCTTCCCCCTCTACTCTCCCTCTTTCTATCCCTACCTCTCCCTCTCTCCTTATTGCAAACATAACATGAGTTTGTTGGTAATGGAGCCTAATTATCTTCCTAATTTAGAGGTTTTATTTCAATAATGTTTGGATCCCTGTAAGTGGATGCATAGTTTATTTGAAGCTATCACTTCTTCATTGAGACCTTTATTGCACAAAAAAATCATTTTCTAAATGACCTACCAATTGACCCCATGTACCACATAAATGTATGCAAAAAATAGACCAAAATTTATCCTAATTGACCTTCCGCACTTCTTCAGCATACCCATTGCACACTAAGGTGCGATTGCTAGTGTTAATATTATGAAAAAGTTATTTTGGTTCACGCTTTATCGTTTGCACATTACCAGGTAGGGGTGAATCTTCATCACCAATGAATAAGCTAGACAATTTGCCAAAATATTATACTACCTCTCACGATTATTTTTACGCCGAAGGCCTATCATATTTGGAAGTGGCCGACCTGATTTTTGTTATCAACAATTAATAGGTAAGTATAAACATTGCAATACAGTTATATTAATCTAGCCCGTTGAATTTTTTTGCCATTTTTTTAACCTTTCTCATTTTTCGACGTTTGAGGTCAATGAGCGGCAGTTAGGTATATTTACATTGCATGATAAATATTTATTTTTTCTTCGCATTCACATTTCATTTTTGCCGACACAGATATATATTTTAATTTTTTCTAGACCCTATAAATTGCAGTGCGCTTGGTAAACTTTTTAACGTGATCGACGGTGCTGGTGTGACACACCTTCTGGTACCAAGGGGGTGGGGGAGATTAGACCTCATGACCAACCTCCTGCAATAGGAAAGATTTAGCCAACCGAGCTAGGGCCCCCACCCTAGATATACATTTTTATTTCACTGACATTCTTGTGAATGATTTTTTTTTATATAGTTTTTGAATCTTTTGTATTGAAGATGTACAGATTCTCTGTGTTAAAGTTAATCATGGTATAATGTCCATTAATTATTATTTATCGGTGCATTAAATTGTATAATTACATTTATTATTATTTTTCTTTTATGTATATTATATTAATTAATTTATATATTATTTGTTCTAATTATATTTATATTATATTATATATTGTGAAAATAATATAATATTTATATATTATTTATTATATTTGTATTTATTTATTACATTACATTGTATACTTTATAAATAATATTATATTGAAAAATATTAGCAAATAGATTTAACATATTAATATATATTTTTACATTAATATGTTCTATTTTAATTAGTATTGAAAGGCAAAAAATAAAATCAACAAATAATTTTTATTTTGTTATTATGTTTATTTTTACAGTTATCATGGGGTGAATTTTTTTTGTTATTTTTTCATGAAATTTTAAATAATAATTGCATATTTACATGTACTTTAAAATATAATATTTTCTAATTTAAATATCTAAAATTATGATTACGTTTATTATTACATATTTTCTTTTATATTATATAAATCTAATATAACATTTAATTAATATAAAAAATATACTTTAATTATAATACATCTTACATTATATATACTATAATTACATTTATTATTATATATACATTATATTATTATTATATTCTATAATACAATTATACAATTATTAGAAGTAATAAACCATATCTCATAGTTTAATTGATCTCTGGATAGATTATGAGGAAAAAAACTATGTGTGTTAATATGTTAGAGAGTATGTGGTGAATATAATAATTAATACATAAAATAAATTAAAAATATATAATAATATTATTATATAATAAAAGTATAAAATAAAATTAATACTATAATAACAATAATGATAATATATAAACAATATCATTTTTAAAATGACCTATTGATTGATCTCATGTACTACACAAATGCATGCAAAAAAACAAACCAAAATTTTCCCTAATTCACCTTCCACACCTCTTTAGCGTACCCATTGCACACCAAGGTGTGATTGCTAGTGATAATTACTAGCAATCACACCTTAGTGTGTAATGGGTATGCTGAAGAAGTGTGGAAGGTCAATTAGGATTAAATTTGATCTATTTTTTGCATACATTTATGTAGTACATGAGGTCAATTGGTAGGTCATTTAGCAAATGATGTTTTTAATGTAACAAAGGTCTCAATGAAGAAGTGATAGCTTCAAATAAACTATGCATTCACTTACAAGGATCCAAACATGATTGAAATAAAACCTCTGAATTTGGAAGATAATTAGGTTCTATTACCAATAGGTTCATTTTATGTTTGCAATAAGGAGAGAGGGAGAGGTAGGGATAGAAAGAGGGAGAGATAGAGGGGGGGAGAGAGGGAGAGAGGGGTAAGGAGATGGAGAAGGAGCGGAGGGAGAGATAAAGAGAGAGAGGGGAGAGGGATAGATAGATATGGAAGAGATAAATATATAGAGAGGGATAGAGAGGGAGATAGATGGATGGATAGAGAGAGGGAGACATGGGGGAGAGAGGAAAATAGAGGTAGAGATGAAGATAGAGCGAGAGAGGAAGAGGGAGACAAATAGATAGAGAGATATAGATAGAGGGAGAGATAAATACATAGAGAGTTGAGGAGATAGAGAGGGAGAGATAGAGAGGATGAGAGAGGGAGAGGGAGAGGGAGAGGGAGAGGGAGAGGGAGAGGGAGAGGGAGAGATATAGATGGTGAGATAGAGTGAAAGAGAGATAGAGATATAAGGAGATATAGAGAGGGGAGGAGAGGGAGAGAGATTCAAAGAGATAGACAAACAAAGAAAATTAGAGATAGGTAAATAGAGATGGAGAGAGGGAGAGAAATAGAGGTAGATAGAGAAAGGGAGAAAGAAATAGGGGGAGAAAGAGATATATGGGAAGAGAAAGAGAGATAGAGATATATGAGAAGAGAAATGGAGAGAGAGGTAGAGATAGAGAGATGGATAGGGGATAGGGAGGGAGCGAGGGAGGGAGAGATGTGGAGAGGTAGAGAGAGGGGGAGATAGAGAGAGAGGGAGGGAGAAAAATGGAGAGAGATAGGTAGAGGAGGAGAGATAGAGAAGAGGGGGAGAGAGGTTGAAGAGGAAGAGAGACAAGATGGGGAGAGAGGGAGAGAGATAGGTAGAAGAGGGAGAGAAAGAAGAGGGGGGAGAGAGGGAGAGCGATACGTAGAGAGGGAGAGAGAAAAAGATGGGGGAGAGAGGGAGAGATAGCTCAATATATATAGAGGGAGAGAGACATAGAAAGGGGGTGATACAGAGAGATAGAGGGGGATAGTGAAAGAGATAGAGAGATAGTGATAGAAGTAGAGAAAGATATGGATAGAAAGAGATAGAGAGAAGAGTGAGAGGGAGATAAAGAGAGAAATAGAGATAGAGATATAGAGTAGGAGAGATGGAGTGAATGAGGGAGAGAGGGGGAGAGGGAGAGATAACTCAATAGATAAAGAGGGGAAGAGAGAGTGACATAGATAGTAGGAGATATAAAGAGATAGAGAGCGATAGGGAGAGATAGAGAGCGATAGGGAGAGATATATCAATCACCCTCCCTATATCTCTATCTATTCATATTTATCTCTTTATCTCTTTACCTCTCTATCTTTTTGTCTCCCTCTCTATTTTTATGTTTCTCATTATCTCCCTCTCTCTCTCTATATATTTTTCTTCCCTCTATTTATCTCTAACTCCATATCTCTTTATGTGACTATCTCTATCTATGTCTCTCTCCTCTTCTCTCTTTCTCTTTTCATTTGTCTATTTTTCTCTATCTCCCTCACTATCTCTACCTATTTCTATGTCCTTCTTTATTCCTCTGTATCTCTACCTATCTCTCTATATATCTATCTCTTTATATCTATTTGTCTCCCTCTTTATCTCTCTATTTATATTTATCTCTCTTTGTCTCTTTATCACTATCTCTATCTTCTCTTTTTTTCCCCTCCCTATCCATCTTTTTATCCCTTTATTTCTATCTTTGTTGCTCTCTCTTTATCTATCTTCATCTCTTTCTCCTCCTCTATCTCATTTTTCTCCCTCTCTCTTGCTCTCTTTGTCTTTTTTCTCTCTCCACCTATCTATATCTTATATGTATCTCCCTTTCCCGTTTCTCTTCCTTTCTCTTTCTCTCTCTATATGTTTGTCTCCTCAAGTGTGCAATGGGTACATTGAAGAGGTCTTAAAGGTGAATTATCATATCTTTAATCAAATAACATGCTACCTCGAGCATAACTCCCCATGGACACATACCATCCTTGGATTGTTGACATGAAACAACCAATCAAAATTTAGTTTCTCTCTTCTCTCTTTCCTTTGTGTCTCTTATATTTCTCTCTCTCATGCTCTATCTCTCTTTGTCTATTCCTCTCTCTTTTAATCTCTATCTCCATCTATCTATCTCTTGATATCTATTTATCTAAATTTGTCTATTTCTCTCATTCTCTATCTTTTGAGTTTCTCTCTCTTTATTAGCTGATAGACTACATATAGTGTGAGATTTGAGCTTGAAACAAGTCTCACGCCTTCAAACCACTATTGAGTCGTTGGAAAACAAGTTTCAACTACCATTTAATGGTAAATAAGATGCAGTTTAATGGAAAAATCCTTTAAAATATCAGGTAAAAGCCTCCAAAATCGTACTTATAACATAAAAGCCATATAATATGGATTTGACAACAAGATGAGAACATTCTATTTCCATTTACAATATTTTTTGTCAATTTGATGGCAACTTTCTTTTTTCATTTGCATTGGTTTATGTTTTAAATTTGTATGGAAATATTTCATAATTAGATAATATTTAATTTCTTTAAAGAAAAATTCTAGATTTGTCTAAATTTATTTCATTCCATTATTTAGCACGTATTATTAATTGTTTAATCTAGCCACATGCAACTAGAATTTGTAGCGCATCCATGCACAAACATATACTCTCTAACATATTAACATACATATAATTTTATACTAACGTAATTCTTGAACCTCATATATACCCCTCTCTATATAAATTGTCTCCCCCTCTATCTCTCTTTCTTTTTCCTAATCTCTCCAAAGATCAATTAAACTATGTGATTTTTTATATATTAATTTTATTTGTTCTATATAAAAATATATTAATTTTTATTTATAATAATTTTATATTTATATTTAATAATTTTCATTATAGAATATAATATATAATAATAATATAATCTATATATACTATTATATAAAATGATAAATATAATATAATATAATTATATTATATACATTTTCTATAATACATATTAAATCATATATAATATAATTATATTTATGCCGAAAGCGTGTCCTATATGAGTTATCATAACTCATTTGGTCTATCAACGCTGGGAAACAAAGGATAAGGTTTGGTTGACAGATAAATGAATCTCAACTGTCCATCATTTTTCGCCATTTATTTGACGTGAAACAATAGAAGGTTTCGGCAGGGTGGGCCCTGCCCTTTGTATCGTCTGTGTTTCGTACGAATTAAATTGCAAGTTCAATTTAAAAGGCGATAGCATTTTACCCTTAAATTTATCCTTGGAGATATTTCATACAAAAATTTCACGATTAATATTTCGCCGCTGTTGCACAACAGGAAGTAAAATTAAATATAATTGGTTTATATGGTAATCGATATAATTGGTTTATAATATTATGTTTTTTGGTTTTTTTTGGAAAGGATTTAAGTTTTTTACTATGGATTGATTTAAATAAAAATAATATGTTTTCTCTATTAGTCATTTGGGTTAAATATAACATAAATATAACTTTTTAAAGTTCTTCAATTGCAATGAATTGCAAACATAATATTAATTAAATATATGAAAATTTTATAACTTCCTCTACATATATGAAAATTTTATAACTTCCTCCACATAGATTTTTCTTGTATTGGAAAATGTATCATCAAAGAAAAATGAAAATTAAATGAAAATTACGGTCAAGATCCTAATATTGAAAGCATTTAGGTTTTAACATTACACATCTTGTTTTATTTTTTATTTTTAAATAATTATCTTCATTTATTTCAAAAAGTTATTTTGTTTTTAAAATTTATTATACTTATTATAAATAATTTAAGATTAAAATTTATAATTAATAATAAATAATTTAATTATACTTATTATTATAGTTTTATATAATACAAAAAATAGATCAAAATTTATCTTGATTGACTTTTCACACTTCTTCGACGTACCCATTGCATACTAAAGGTGCAATTGCTAGTTATTATTATTTTATATAATAGTATATATAGATTATATTTAATAATTTTATTAAAGAATATAATATATAATAATAATAAGTAGTATAATTTATTTTTTATTATAAACTCATTTTGTCCAGAATGCCAATTCTCCAATCTACAAACATTTGCTCCCGAGGCGTAATTTGGCGGATACTGTGAAACCCTTCGACCTGGGGGAATTGCTTTGGCACCCATCGCGGGAGAGAACTGATCACCAAGGACAAAATGAGCTCGTGAAGCTCATAGAGGGAACGCCTTCGGCGTAATTACAAGCACGACCCCATTAAACAAAGAACTGTGCTTGCTCGCCTTCTCTTTGCACCCTCGCAGGTTTCTTCTTTCTAAATCTCTCTAAGTTAGACATCGAGCAAGAATCCTGCATCAAACTCAGTAATCGCCATAACGAGTATTGTGTAGAGTATTCGTCACAAATTAAAGTAGGGGAATATGGCTCACAGACTGCTGCGGGACACGGAGGCAGATGGCTGGGAGCGATCTGATTTTCCCATCATATGCGAGTCCTGCCTCGGCGATAACCCGTATGTCAGAATGGTATGCTCAGTTTTTCATTTTCCTTTTTTCTCATCGATTTTTTCCAACTATTACATCTAGTTCGCTACTTTGTGGCCTTTTTAAACTCGTCATTTCCATCCACATTCATGAAGGAGTCGCGACCTACTTATTTTAAGGCGAATTTCAAATTATGAACTACGGCTTGAAACCCTAAGCAGGAAAATACTCGATTCCAAAATTTCCATGGTTTCCATTAGCATCTCTCTCTTTTTCTTTGACCTCTTTGTGATAAGGCACGCCTTGTTTTCTTCTTGATGGAATTTGGAACATTCAATGGTTTCTAGAGGGGTGCAAATTTTAGTAAAGTTTAACATAGTTTGCAGTCACCTCTAGAGCATTATGTTTGTTCATTTTTTCTTTGTTGATTTTTTTTTTGAGCTTATGGATTGCCCTTGATGACACGTTGACTGCATTCTCACTAAACCTGGGATAAGCTTCAATGGACTCGGTCATGCTCGAGTATACTACTCATTATAGCGAGGCTTTGATTAAGCCAAAGATATTCGAAAAACTTGGTAAATTAAATTTGCTCAAAATGCAGTAAAAATCACCAAAAAGTTATCAAAACCACAAAAAATGAGTCCTGCTTGTTGTACTTACTGATTTTTCCTCGTGGGTGCTGCAAAATAGGTTTCTAGTCGTTAAAAGGAGGAAGGAAGGGACAGTTCTGCAGTTTTTAAGATATTTTCTTCTTTAATTTAAATTTTCTTTCCTATTTTATTGAACTGTTCTACCATACCGAGAAAAAAAAGTTGGTAGTGTCGGAGTTGGGGTCACTTGTTACCAAACATGTTTCAGACGAATAACCTTCTTGCCGTACCTTTTTCATCTAGCACCATTTGATGGTTAAAAACTACAATTTGATGAGCATTAAATTCTGCTCCTTATAAATTTATCTCTGAGTAGCCTTTGCCTTAATGAAGAGCTTCACATACAAACAAGGCAAGGCATTCTTAGTTCTCACATTGCATGGGATCCTTAACGATCATGGGGTTACAGAGAAGTCAATGAAATCTAGATTCAGGACTTGTGGTATGGAGGGCATTTAAATATGATATGTTCTTCTAGTTTTGGTTTTGGGTTATATAGTTTGCAGATGTCTTTCTTTTTCAGAAGATGATGTCCTATTTTCATACAAAACTAATAAAAATAAACCTGAAGTTCTGCAAAATAAAATCTCAATTTGTAAGTCATTTGCATTTATATCCAAGAGTGTAGTAAAGCATGTTAAAAATGAAGATAAGAACTTGTGAGATAAGATTTAGTTAGTTTCTTATTCCTTGTGTTCTTTGACTCTGGTTTAAGGGGATGGTAGTGTGTATGTGCATGTTTGATGTAAACCTGCCTTGGCAGGCCTCTTGGGTCACTGTGCTTACTTTGGGGTGCTTGGGGTTACGGTTCATGTAGATCTCTGAGACTCCAGTTTGTTCCTAGGGATTATTGCCTACTTAGCACAATTGGTTACAGGTTTGTGGTACCTTGAGATTTAGGTTTATATGGGCCTACCTTGGTCTTGTAGAATCACTGTGGCTTCGCTTTATGTGTTAGGAGGCTGACTTGTTATGCACATCCCATGTTAGGTGGTATCTTCACATGTATAAATAGATGAGGGTTGTGTCTTCTCTAGATTATCTTTATCTGTTTTGAGTCGATGATTATTCGGTGCATCATGTGTACCTTCCATATCTTGTGTTTTCTGTACCTTCAATATCCTCTCTTCCTAATTGTCATGACTCACATCTATGGAAGAAGTCTGTCAAAATTTTGTAAATATGTAAGAAGCCTTCGACAAGGAAAATGGTCAAGCAGGTGAGGAGAAGTTTAACAACATGACTTGAGGTGCTGGTCAAAGTCTCCTGAATAAATTGGTCTCTTTGTTTACCAAGGCAAAGATAGCAAATTTTTTCTTTGGAACTTTTTTCACCCCACTCACCCCCACTCACCCCCACTCTCTGCATCCTTGTGTGGGAAAACAAGAGTGGACCATGTCCTAAGCTTCGGTTGCAAAACTTAGAATCTCTTCCTGAAAACCATGAGTGATTATTTTCAGGAATGAGACTTACACTGGTTGCTGAATAGAGGAGGTTGAAATTTTGTGGCACTTGCTTTTTAGGTTTTTACTTTTTGACCAATTGGCTCCCTCCATTTGGTCTTAAGATGTGAAAGAATTTGTGGCTTCTTGTTAAACTTGCCAAAGGAATAACAAAGATAATCTCAGAAGTCCAGGTTTGTTGTGATTGAAGGAAAGTTCCGTACATATGTGGGAAGTTATTATTCTCAAAAATAAATTTCCAACCAAATACTGAAAACCATTAGCATGGACATAATAACAAACCTACAATGAGTGGGAGGAAAGATTGGTATTTACGTGGTAGGTGATCTATGGACTGAGTAAGCCTTTTTTAATTTCTATTGACGGAAAAAGCGGCAAAAGTATTGACAGTTAAATCTTTGCAAGTTGCTGATCAATCTGTGCAGCATATTTAAGTCTTCAAAAATTCAGTTTATAGAGAGTTGTGTAAATGTGTAGAATCGACCTTAACTCTAGGTATCACCTATCATTCTCAAATAAATGGACAAACTGAGATTATCAGCAAATGTTTAAAGGGTATTTGGTGAATTATGTATGCATCATTAAACTTAATAGTCAAAATGGTTTGTTTGGATGCAAATTTATAAAAAAATGACGTATGATATAGCTATTGTCCTTTTACAATAAGGATCTTCCTTCGGTGATTAATTGGTCTATCAAAGACACTTAAGTTCCGGCTATCTGAGATTAATCTGAAGAGAGCCAAAGCTCCAGATTTTTTTCTAAAGAAGCCAAGGTGAACTGATCAAAGAAGGCACCCTTGTTTGATATCAATATTTCTATATTGTTATGCCAGAATAATATGCAAGAATGTTTCAGCTTGGCAGGATTGTTTCATCATCCTGATGATGGATCATTAAGTGTGATCTGAAATGTCGATGCAATTTAACCATCCACAATTTTTTTCAGGAAGCTTTACACTCGATACATTACATATGAAGTAATGCATCATTCATGTAAGACTGATTCAACTATGATGTGATCAGTTACACATAATTTATGCAGTTTCTGGTTATTTAGTCAGTTAGTATTTGTGAAGCAGTCATCATTAGGACTATGCCAGGTACAACATATTGACCTTACAAGTGGCAAAAGCAATGTGACTTAAGTTGCACCAAGGCTAAGGCCTTTGGGCTTGAAAAAAGTCATAAAAGGCCTTTAAACATGTAGGAGCTATAAAAGCCCTTTAAACTTAAAGTGAGTCTTGTTTAGCTGAAAATATTGATCAGGATCTTGGAGTGTTGTTTGTTGCCAAGTACAACTCCAATATTGCTCTTGGATTATGGCTCAATTTCACCCAGGAAAGTTTCAATTACTTTGCATGGCATATGGATTGTTCATTGAAATAGGATACTGTATGTGGCTTTTTCCATATTTTGGTGTTGTTATCTCATTCTTTGCCATGCAAAGATTGTAGATTATTTTTTTACGAAACATCAATTTTTTGCCAACACAAACTAAAGAAAGCAAAATTTTCAGATTTTGTTTCCATACTTTGTTTAATCTGTTATTTTATTTGTTTATTTATTTTCAGTTTCATATTCTTGTCATAGTAGTGGTATCAAAGCCGCTTTCTTGGTCTAGTGGAGTACCAATAATGGTTGCAGTCTAGGCCACATGAGGAAAATTGGAAATTGGAAGTAACATTCTAGTGCACGTTACAAATTTGATGGGGCACAAGAAACTTATAATATTGTAGCTGCTCCATGGTTATTTTGACTGATTGATCTTCCAATATGCTAGTGTTGACAACTGCTGTTCCCATTATTTCTTTTCAGTTGCCTGCTCAGTTGTAGGTCTGAACACCAAATACATGACAAATATTTTTAATTCAAGCACACATTTGTTTGGACCAATAGTATAAGGAGCTTCAGTTAATTCACATTTTTCATGTCTTACCAAAGTTGTTGCTGTCCAACTCAAAAATGGGTTAACACCATAAACATAAACTCCATCATTGAATGTGGAAGAAACCATCACTAATTCAATTGATAGGAAGTCATGAACCAGATGAACAATGGTATTGGGGACATGAAGAGGACTCTAAATGTTTGGTACTATCCCTTGATAAAAGAGTACAAGAGATTGAATTAATAACGAGGAAGAGGACCATTGTGTGGCCCAAAACAAAAGAAGAAATACTGGAAGGCACAAGTTATGGGAGAACCATCTTCTGAGAAATAGGAGAGGGGAACCTCATTGATACTTGGAAAAGATTAAGAAGGGAACCACATAAATCAAAGTTTGAAAGTGAAGATCCTTATTTCCATATCTGATGGGGTGAATGACCATGCTAATCCTAGGTCTCTAATTAGGAAAGATTGGATTGTATGCTTATATTAATAATTAAACTAGACATGATATTTTCAAAATCAGATTTGCCATGTTACACCTAGAGGGATCAACTTTTGATTAGTGGCAAATGGTGATTGAATGTGAGGTCGAGGTTGATCAAGATGGGAAAAGTTTTCGATTTTGAATTCTTCTATAATTTTGAGGGTTGTAACCAAGAATATTTCTTGGCCCTTAGAGGATAGGGTACAATTGTTAGTGGCATATTATTCCATTGAATATTGTCAAAGCAAGTTTGACGGTTGAAACTTTTAAAAGGATGCTCACTCAGTTGGTGGTTGCTTTGTAAATTTATGGTTTGATGGAATCCATTAGGGTTACACCAAAGCTTTGAAGCCCAGTACCTTAGAGGAGGCTGTTTAATAGGCAAAGGCCTATTCAAAAGATTTGGGAGTTAGTTTGCAATGAGTTAGCGTGAATCTCCCCATGAAAGGAATTAAAGCACAAAATCCTCTACAATTTTGAATATTTGCCTATCAAAAGCTACACCCAGGAATCCTACTGCCCTTGCTGGCTTGGGTTTGAAAGGATTTTCCTACACTTGGACAAAAAAACTTTGTTGAAAATGCACAAAAAATGGTTTCTATAAGCCACTTTTCTATTTCAACATTCATGTAAGGAACCAAAGATCATATGTTGAATGGGACGAGCTTAAGCAGTAAGCACAGTCTGTAGTTCAAATTCCCGAGTTGACATTGGGTAAAATACTGGTTGTGGCATTGGTAACCCCACAAGGGGACATTACCAAAAAAAAGCCAAAAAATAACTAGTTGAAGTCCACACAAATAGAAACGTAACTTGTTGAAGTCTAAACCTGATGGGTCATATGTTGCAAGAAAGAAACATATCCTTTGTCTGGACCCCAAACACAGAAGAAGATGGTATCAACTAAAATCTGGGGACAAAAGAAGTCATATTAGATAAAAGGTAGAAAAAGCATTTTTGTGGCAAATATCTAAAGACAATTAAATGCCTTTTTCCATCAAGAGCAGGACATATGGATTCAAAATCTTGTCATATGCTTTTGATTTGGAGCTATGAACCCGTGAGGTCACAAATGAGGGACATCATCCCCAACATAAACACTCAACAATAACACCCTGATGGGGTTTGAACCTTGGTGGCAAGAACAACAACACCAAAATCTTGTCAAATTTACTCTAAGTAGCCGGTTCGGGTTCAGGTTCGGGTTCGGGGGTTCGGTTCGCCGGTTCGGCTAAATTTTTTGGGGGGTGGGTTCGGTTCGTTTTGGGTTCATTAGTACAAAAACTGAAGAACATGTAAAAATAAAAAAATATATATATATGCAACCTAGAAGCATGAATTAGGATTAGAACATCACATAACATCATATAAACAACAAAACCACCATAAACTTGAATGATAACATGCATGATAAATATAGATATTCATCGTTCAAACTTCAAACTTCAAGTTCAATATTACAACACTATTAAAGTTTTAATCACCAAATGGATTCTCTAAATCATCTATATCAAAGTCATTGTCAACATTGACATTAGATGAAGTAGGAAGACTAGATGAATCACAAGTAGTGCCAATGGCACTGTCACTAGCACTAGTATTGTGCCCATGCTCCTGTTGGATATCGGACTCCTCATATGCAACATGGTGGGAAGTGGAAGCATCCAAGTCAGTATCCTCTGGCCCTATATCCCACAACTTCGTCTCCCCTTCCTTGTAGTCACGTTGTTTGTGTGAAAGGAGACGCAAGTTGGAATGCACATATACTAAGTTCTCCGCTCTTTTTGAGAGCAATTTATTGCGCTTTACTGAGTGGATGAAAGAATATGTGCTCCAATTCCTCTCAGATGCGGATGAACTAGCAACCTATGAAGACAAAGTAAACAATTAAAAAATTTAAAATTATAAATGAAATTATGAAACTTTTAAATTTTAAAAGTAAAACTAAAATATGAAAATTTATTAAACTTACTTGTGATAAAACTTTGATTGCAAGGGGCTGCAAATTTTGGAAGTATTGTCCATGGAAGTACCACCAACTATGAGCATCCTTTAAGAACCTATCACGAGAAGCATCAGCATCTAGATGATTTGAGTGCACAAAATCAGTGAACTCACTCGTGATTACAGATCGCAAATCTTGGTCAGGGAAGAGTCTCATAAATGCTGCCTTGTACCCTTCAGCCACTTCTAAATCTCTATATGGAGGAAGCCTTCCTGGCTGTGAAAGAAGCTGACTACTGTAGTATTTTGGAGTCAATGCAAAGGCAAGAAGGTGTAATGGAGTTGTCATTTTGTTCCATCTTTCTTCAACAATTGTTTGCACTTGTTTGAAGAAAGTCTCTTCAGGGTCTTGCTCTCTTGCATTTATGGTGCACTTGATCTTCTCAAGCATTGAGTCTATACCATCATATATTTCTCCAATGCATGGCTTGTCCATGTCAGTATAGCGAATCATACTCAAAATGGGCTCGGTGAAGCTAAGGAGATACTCCGCACGATCCCACCATGAGTCATCTAATATCATGCTCTTAATTTTTGTTGCTCTTTCAGTGCCGCTTTGCCTCCATATAGACCAATTGTTGCTAATCACCATGCTAGCAAGTGCCTCTTTAACTTTCACAAGTCGTCTCAAGACGATAGTATTAGAGGCAAAGCCGGTCTCTGCAACCTATTGCAAATTAAAAAAAATAATTAGAATTTAAAAATAAACTTTAAAGAAGAATTTAAATTAGAATGCACAATCAAATTATGAAAATCAGAAAATGACAAATGTAAATATTACTTCACTTACCTTCAATAGCTCCAATTTTGAAAATGATCTAAAGATGCTTTGAGACAAGTGGTGGTTGGTGATGAACATCTGAATGTCCTCAGCCTCAACATACAATTCTTTGATCCATGCAATTTGATTCCCAATCTTTTGCATCATAAGATTGAGTGAATGGACTGCACAAGGTGTTTAAAAGATATGTGAATATCTTTCCTCAACCAACAACCCTGCTGCTCTACAATTCTTAGCATTGTCCGTTACAACTTGAACAACATTGCGGGCTCCCACTTGCTCAATGGCTGCAATGAGAATACTAGCAATAAATTCTCCATCTTTTACTTGGCCCTCACAATCCACGGCTTTCAAAAACATTGCCCCTTTAGGGCACACCGCTATGACATTGATCAAAGGCCGATTTTTTGAGTCCTTCCAACCATCCGAAACAATGGACACACCTGTCTCAACCCATGAATCTCTTATAGGCTTCAATGTATCTTCAACCAACTCAACCTCCTTTTCCAATAAAGTGCTACGCACCTTCTCATAACCCGGGCCCTTGTACCCTTTTGGAGCTTCATTAACCTTTCTCAACATCTCTTTCCAATATGGAGAACGAACAACATTAAAAGCTAATCCATTGGCATATAGGCATCTTGCTACACATTGGTCGGCAAGGGCTCTACTCTCATTTTGAAATGCAAGTTCCAAAGGCCCCTTTGATCTCTTGTTTGCAATAGGTTGTGCACTTCGAGCTTGAAGATCCGGAATGACAATAAATGGGTGGTCTTCTACCACAATATTGGGATTGGATGGGGTTGCATTCCCTTTGATTTTTTTTTAAACAAAGGGTGATTTCCTTTTTGGGCTTCCCATTGATCTGCTGCATCTTGCTCCATAATGTATTTTGCAACTGTCTTAGGTGGAATAGGTGCATCTTTTTTTCCAGGGCAAGGCGTGATGCCTTTTCCACTCATGCCACACAAATGTGCTTTCACCCTATGGTATGAACTAGTATATGTAACGCCACACCCATTGCATTTCCAAAGATAACCACCACCACTTGGAACTTGTTTTATCATCTCAACATATTGCCATAGAGGAGAATTAGGATTTGTTTTGAACTTTGAGTTTGGTTTAGCTACGGAGCCGGAGGTAGAACCCATTGACATTGTGATTCCTATGGCAATTTGTTTGCAAACAACACATTCAAAATTTGAATGAAGAGAAAATATTGATTTATAAAACCTACCTCTTTTGAATCTTGCATACATTCATAGAAGAATGGAAAGGAAAAACATATATAAATCATAAAATGAATCAAAACAAAGTTTCTGGTTTGTAAAATGTAAAACAAAAAAATGGATGAAAAAACTCAAAAAAAGGTGAGAAAAACTTACCTCTTTGCAAAAATATCCCTCAACAATCTTTGTGGCAGCCAATAAACACTTGCAAATCTGTAGGAATGGCAATGCAATCGTTTGTAGAAGCTTCACTGATCAATCTTCAACTCCTTTTATCAACCCAGCAAGCAAAAACAAGAACTCAACCTCTTGGAATGAAAATGCTTGTTTGCAAAACAAATGAATAAAAATGATGTAGTTTAGGTGTTTAAAGTGTTTTAGAGGTCACTTTTAGGGTTCCCTTGGGCGTGGGTCAAAGTCAAACTGCAGAAAAATATTAAAAAATGCAAAAAAACGCTTTTATGCATCCAAACACGTGGGTTCTTGTTGGGTTCGCCTTGGGTTCGCCCGGGTTCTTCTCAGGTTCGCCCGGGTTCTTCACCGGCGAACCGGGACTCCAAATACCGAACCCTGGTCGAACCCACATAGGGACCGAACCAGGACTGGTACTCGGAGCGAACTCGGACCAGGACCCTGAGCCAGGGAGCCGAACCCGGCTACTTAGAATTATTTACTGTCAAAGATAAATGTGATTTTTTGGACCCCTAATACACAAGAAGCTGGTAGCAAGTAAAATCTGGGGACAAAAGAATTTTATTTATATAAGATAGAAAAAGAGTTAATTTAGTAAATATCGAAAGACAATCAAATGCCTTTTTGCATCAGGAACAAGACTTATGGATTCAGAACCTTGTTAAATTTACTTTTAAAGATAGATTTTGATTCAAAATTATCTTTGCACTAGACTCAATCTTTGGGTGGGGCACACCTTGTAGGAATTGAAATGCAGTATTTTTGTTCACATTTTTTTAGTGTAGCTATGTTCAGCCGGGTCAGGTTGTGGAATTTAATACGTGTTGCTTGCATGACAGATATAATTTCACAATTTTGAACCCACTCTGGTTTTTGATTGTTTTTAAGTAAATTTAACAAGGTTCTGAATCCATAAGTCTTGTTCCTGATGCAAAAAGGCATTTGATTGTCTTTCGATATTTACTAAATTAACTCTTTTTCTATCTTTGCACTAGACTCAATCTTTGGGTGGGGCACACCTTGTAGGAATTGAAATGCAGTATTTTTGTTCACATTTTCTTAGTGTAGCTATGTTCAGCCGGGTCAGGTTGTGGAATTTAATACGTGTTGCTTGCATGACAGATATACTAGTGCAGATCATCATTTCACAATTTTGAACCCAGTCTGGTTTTTAATTGGGAACAGTGATTATTTTTCATTGCTAATATAGGGTAAATGATTTGGTCATATGGGTGTGTGAAGTCTAGGGAAATCATTTAGGCACCTTGAGTGGGTTATGCTGGTGACAATGTGGAATCTAGGGTGCTTTTGTTGGTCACAAGACAGATATGCTAGTGGAGGGAATTGTTCTGTGTCTGGAAATTTAATTTGATTGTGAATTAGAAACTTTGACCATTTCACATTGAAAATATAGGGTAAATATGTTGCTTATACAAGGAATATATTGGGGAAGTCATATTTTTGATTTTTCTAATGGGCCTATTCTATTTGGTCTGAAATGAAATTTTTGGTCATCTCATACACATAATGGAATTGTTTAACCCATAGTTGGAAAGCTTGGACTCGGCAAAAAATCGCCAAACCCAAACTTGGCAAAAACTTGGAATAACTCAGCAACTTAAAAAATTGCTTAAGTTTCTATAGAAACACATTTTTTTTGTTGCAAAATTCAATGACAAGATGCATCCAATGAGTCCATAAATGAGTACAAAAGTATTTTCTATTAAATTTGATTGATTTGAGTGCAAATTGAGTACAAAATCGCCTTCTCATGTAGAATCTTGAATCTTGATGGTTGAAAGCCTGATACAATAGATAGCTGAAAAATGAAAATTGTAAAATTAAAAGTAAATACAACATTTTACACCTTCCTCTTCCTTAATCTATTAAAAGCTAGGGGAGAGGTAGAGGTTCTAGTCCTTGGAGAAGGCTGTGGGTCCTTGGTTGGCATGGAAGGTAGTGGCTTGATCTCCATCCTGGAAGTAGATGGCAATGACTCATCCTCATCAATGTCATCCAACCCTACATCTCCTGTTGCACCCACATTCTCCAATGCTTGTCTCTCAAAATCAAGAATCTCGTTCTCAATAAACAATGGGGGTTGCTTATCCCGTCCTGTCCAATCACTATAAGGATCTATCTCATCCAAATCAATGGGATCTTGTGATTTGTCCTCTACCCTTCTTATGTGCAAGTGAAGGTTGTATTGCACAAAGACAAGGTTATTGAGGCACTTTGAAGCTAATTTGTTCCTCTTCTTCGTGTGGATGGCCTCAAACAAGCTCCAATTGTGCTCATAGCTGGATGCACTACAAGGTTGGCATAATATGTGGAGGGCAAGTCTTTGGAGATTTGGGGTATTTCCACCCTAATTTGTCCACCAAGACTCTGCAAAATAAAATATTGAAGAGTTAGAAAACAAAGTCAAAACATATTTTATCAAATTATAAGATGCATGTGAAATAAAGACTCCAAATTTTATACTTGGTTTCTTAGTGGTTCTTCCTCGAATAGCTAGCTCTGAAGAAAAGAGCCTACCCCTTCCTTCCCTGTAACATTGCAATTCTTTGCAATGAGTTCTCTCACCTCAAGTTGGGGTGTCATCCTTTGAATGCATGTCGTGATCCCCTCCATAACCTCTCCATTAGGATCTGAGAAGGTGTTTGAGTAGAAAAAACGAGGGTTGAGGAAGTATGCTGCTGCATGGATGAGTTGGTGGAGTTGATTGTTCCATCTTTTATCAATAATCTCCCATATGGGATCAAATTTGAGGCTTTACCCCTTGGAATAATTTCTGATAGCCTCTTTGGCCTTATCCATGGCCTCATAAATATACCCCATTGGGTTTTGATCCCCATCTACCAAACGAAGAACTCTAACCAAGGGCTTCGACACCTACAATTTACAAATACAATAAGATTAAAGTTACAAATTTATTTTATTTATTTATTGGAAAAAAGCAATAAGAAAAATACATCAGAATATCAGCAATATAGCTGTTACAAAACAGCAACAGCATAGAACAGCTGTTACATAACAGTTACAATACAGTTCATAAACAGCAGCAATCAAATGTTCCCAATTGGCAAACATTAGGCCCGATCAGAAATAGAAAGAGGTCAATAAATCACGTGCCAGCATTGATCCAAGCATAACAGCAAACTTTAAACACAGAGCTCAGAGAATGTGAATTAAGAGCATCGGAAACCAAGGGAATCAGCATAATCTGGAAAGTTTCCTCTCATCTGTAATCCAACAGTCCACTGTCCATCTTTTAGCAGTCTAAGCTTGAGGACTCCTTTCTCTAAGCTTCTCCAGGCCACAGTTATAATGCCGGATGAAGACCAAGCACCGAACCTTTGTAGACAATTGAATAATGAACACACAGTATGTGTAACATGTCTAACCAGCAGCAACAAATTACTCTGCAGCCTTCCCATAGTGCTGTATCACTCTATAAAGTAGCTTCATGAAAATGTTTTTGCGCATAGTAACAACAATATAGAGCAAAAATATCAGAAAAAGGAGGCTTTTGACAGCAGTCAAAAAGCGCAGCAGATAGTGAACTGCTGTCCTACAACCAGCATCAGAACATAACCATGAAGGAATTGAAATCTGGAAAAGACACACCACCGACTCTGAATTGAATGTCGCACAATCCAACAATGAGGATGTTACAAACTTTAAACTCAGAGTTGGCAGTCATGAGACTGCAGAGTAAGAATTTCTTCTTCCCAAATCCACCAAACCACAGTTGTGAAGCGTGAAGAGAGACCATTCCTCGCTTCTCTGCTGATAGGCGAATCCAGAAAAGCTGGTGAATGTTTCCCCTTGTACCGAGAGACAGTGAGTCAAACATACTCTCCAAAAGAACACTTCGAAAGTGAGGGTATTGCTGTCCTGTATAATATGAACACTCCAACTGGTAGGTTGAAGGTGGGGGTTAAGCAAGGAACAAGGAACATTCGAACCTCCACTGTCCTCAGTGACCGTATGTAGCTGCAGAAGAGGGTTGTGGAGGGTCTCAACAGGAATAGTGGGAGGTCGAACAGTTTGAAGATTAACAATTTGGAGGGATAAATTAGCACAAATCATTTGCAGTTCTATCTGAGGGGGGAGAATGGTTTTAGAGAAAACAGTAAGACAACGAAATTTCCAGAGGAGTTTAATAATCACTTGTCTACAGGTGTGAGACACAATATAAAAGGAAGGGGAAGCGCCCAGGAGAGCTGATTTCCAAGACCAAGTTCAAGGAAACAAGGTGGGCAAGGAGATGAATAGCAGGTGCCATAGCTTACGAAGATGAGTGCAGCACCAGAAGGCATGTTTAATGGTTTCCATTTTAGAACAAAATGGGCAGGTGGGCTGAGGGTATACAAATTTAAGGCGGTTGCCAATAGGAAGTTTGACATGAAGAAGTTTCCATGCTAATAGCTGAGACTGAGCATCTGCTTTGGGCTTCCAGATTTGATGGCTGAGCATATTCCGTTTGGACTGAGGAAAGGAGCAATACCACTTCTTGTTGAGACGGAGAGTGATGATGATAGGTGGAAGGAGTTGTTTGTAGATGGACCGAAGGGGAAAGAAGTGAATGCTACGGGCGTTAGGCCATCACCAGTCATTTAGAAAGTTGGGATGACAATCCAGGGATAACAAATGACGAAGTTCAGGAGTAACAAGCTGTTGGATCTCAAGGATTGGTTGAATATCACAGGCAGATAGGTGGAACTGCGTTTTAAGTGGAGGCCATGATTTCCAATGGAATGTGGTGGAGTCCCATAAGTCTCGAAAAACTTGAATACCTTTTTTAAAAAGGCGTTTACCTTTTAGTCTACTAATGGTACCTAAAGGTTTGCCATTTTGTTGCACTAGCCGATTCCACCAAATAGAGGAATAAGGAAAACTTAACCCATGGCTGAGGGATTGATCGAACCAAATCAGTTTTGTTGAAGTGATCTGCCAAGCTTTCCAAATTGAATTGAAGGGGGCAAATCCATGGGTTTTGAAGAATTGAACTAGAAGGACCTTATCTTTCCAACTGACAGAACCCCAAGATCGGCCAACTGAGGCAGTTTGAATGCGATATTTAACTAGTTCTTTCCAAGGAGCATATCCTTCAAAAGATCTGATTATCCATTTAGATGTTAGGAAAACTCCTTGCGTGTATGGATCAATGATTCCCAATCCCCCCTTGTCTTTTGGTTAAATACAGTGTTGCCAAGATGCAGCAGGTGTCCCTCTTTTTCTGTTCCCCCATTTGGCCCATAAAAAGTTCTTAATCAGTTGGGTTAGCTGATTGTAGCAATTCTTGGAAGGCAGCCAACATGAGGATATATAAACATGACTAGCAAGCAAGATTTTGTTTGCCACTTGAATATGACCAGCCATAGAAAGGAATCGATTAGTCTAATTCAAGAGTTTAGCTTTGATCTTTTTCAAAAATCAATTCCACCTGTTTTTTAGAGAAACTCCGACCCCAAAGGGAATGCCCAAATATTTGGTGATTGAGCCATGTTTTATTTCTTTCCAATCGGATGAGACCCAGGTTGGTCGGAGGTTAGGGCGAGACATAATAAATTCTGTCTTGTGCATGGCCAATTTGGAGCCGAAAATGGTGCATAACAGATCTAAAATATCCAAAGTATTAGTCACTTCTTCAGCAGTATTTTGGATAAAAAGCATGTTGTCATCAACATAGTGTGAGTTGAGAGCAGTGGAGTTGTTAGGCAAGGAAATGCCATGGATAAACTGATTGATCTTTGCATGTTGGAATAAATAGCCCAGGGCATCGACTGCAAGAACATACAAAAGGGGAGCAAGGGGGCAGCCTTGGCGGATAGATTGTTGAAGAGGGAATTGAGGAGAAAGAGAGCCATTAACAACTATTCTAGCGTTAGCATCCATGAAAAGCATATTAATGTGATAACGGATTTTAGGCCTAAAACCCAACCAATGCATCATGTTAAGGATGAAGGGCCATCGAGTGCGGTCATAGGCTTTTTCAAAGTCCAACTTGACAATAAGGGCATCTTGGGTAGTTTGTTGAGCCCACTCAATTGTTTCCCAAGCCAGCACAAGATTGTTAAGGATAAATCTTCCTCCTAAGAAGCCCGTTTGCTCCGAACGCACTATCATTTGGGTAATGGGTTTAATTTTGCGGGCCAAAGCTTTAGCTATAATTTTGTAGGAGGTATTAAGCAAGATGATGGGTCTCCAACCAGTCACTAATTCTTCATCTTTTCCTTTAGGAATGAGTTTGATGAGACCTTGATTAATGATTGGTCCCAAAGTACCAGTTTCAACACCTTCAAGATAAGTTTAGTAGAAGTCTTTACGAATGTAAGGCCACAATGCTTGATAAAATTCAATAGGGAGACCATCCATTCCTAGGCTTTTTTTAGTGGCCATGTTAAAAAGGGCCTCATCAATTTTTTCCAAAGAGAGGGGTCTATCAAGAAATTTACTATATTCAACATCAATTTTACAAAGAATGCACCCCACTACACTTTCTTCAACAATGGGAATTTTTGGGTCATCAGCAGTTTCATCAATGAAAAGTTGTTTTTAATAATCAAGAAAGGTTTACATGATGTTTGAGTGGCTGGTCTAGAGGGTGCCATCAACAGATTTTATGACTGAAATGTGCTCTTTTTTGTGTTTATGTTTCAAGTATCGAAAGAAAAATTTGGAGCCACGGTCACCATCCTTGATCCATTGAAGACGAGCTCTAACTTGTGCACCTTTACCTTTATACACAACCAATTTTCTAAGCTGATTTTTAGTGTGGGCGATAGTTTGCTGAAGAGAAAGGACATGGGGGTTAGTAGCAAGAAGAGAGCGACCACCCACAAGCTGCCCATTTAGAGATTTTTCAAGTCTCCTACGTTTAGCAGTAGTTTTTCGACCATAATCATGAAGGAAAGAAGAGCAGTGAACAATTGTTCTTTCCCACCAGCTGATCCAACGATCCTCTTGGGGCTTAGGCTCAACATTCCAAGTAGCAAGGAAGCCATCAATGCAATCTTGTTGTTGTAGGTGAGTCACATTAAGTTTGAAGGGGAGAGCATTCAGAAGAGGAGAATTGGAGAATGAAAGAGTGGTGAATATGGGGAAGTGATCTGAGAGGGGGGGAAGCAAGGTCAAGATGGATAAAGTGCCTAGACTTTGAGGGAACTATACAACAGTTGGGAGAGATATAAAATCTATCCATGCAGCTCATCTTCCTCAAAAGACCTTCTCGACAATTAGACCAAGTCTAGCAATGAGGCATGTGAAGGTTTTTTTTCCCCAACAGCGGGTCATGCACACCCAAAGCATTGCGAGTAAGGGTCCAAGCATCAAATTCCAGTTGAGACAAGCGAACAAGACAATCCCAGCTTCGATCAATGGGGTGTTCCACCATATTGAAATCTCCCTTGAGTACCCAATCTACATTGGGGAGGTGACAATGCATCCATTTCCAAAGTAAAGTCCTTTCTGGGGGTGTGTTGGGAGCATAGATTGAACAAAATCCATATAGGGTGTCATGGATGATAACGGTAACCCAAATGCAACAATTATTTGGGTCACTTCCAAAAGCAACCACATGTTTAGCAAGCCAAGGAGCAAGGCCTAGCACAACTCCTCCACAACCCTTAGAATGGTTGGTGTGGAAAATGAGTGATCTTGCCAAATGGCAACAAGAATGGCTTTTAAACGAACACCATTAACTTTCACTTCTTGCAGCATTATAATATCTGAGTGATTATTCTGAATAGACTGTCTAACATGATATTTCTGAGAGGGGATTGTTAACCCCCACACATTCTAGGATTGAATGTCCCAATTCATTGGGAAGAGTATCCACCAAGAGAGCATTGGATTGATTTTCAGATTGGTTGGCATGAAGGGCTAATGAATGTGATTGAATAGACCTTTTTCACGAGAGGAGGATCGAGAGTGAGATTGTGATTGCAAGGGGGGTGTTGTCTGCGAAGGAGAGTTCTGATCAAGACAAGAATGAACGGTAGAGGACGTATCCTTTCGTTTTTTAAAGGCCCTAGAGTTGACACCCAAGGCAATATCTTTGAAGGAGGGTGAATCGGGGGTTGGTTGGGGTTGAGGGGGAGAGGAGGGGGTAGTATTAAGGTGGGGGGCGGTAGAGGGTGGCAGAGGTAGGAGCTGGGGATGGGGAAAAAGAGGTAGTGGGGGGGTTTGGCGAGGCAACAAGAGAGAGATAGGTAGGGAGAGGGTTAGAAGATGGTGGTGGCGAAGAGCGTGGTTTACAAATAGGACAGTCTTGGATAAGGTGACCTTCTGTGCGACAGTAAAAGCAAGTGTTTGGCTTATTCAGGTAATAGATTCGTTTAAATTCAAAACCTGGTCCAACAAGCTTGATGGTATCTGGAAGGGGTTGAGTGAGGTCCATTTATATGCAAGCATGAGGTTGAACACGTAAGTTGGACCATTTATTTGTGTTGTTTTTGCACCATAATACTCTGCCTAATTGAGAGGCTATTTCATTCATGAAAGGGCGGAATGCAAGGTTCAGAAACGAGAATTCTACCCACATCGGGTATTTGGACTTCGAGATGCCTTTGAAGTGAAAATCAATGTCCCAAGCTTGGACATAGCAAGTTTGTCCACAAATAATCCATGAACCATATTGGAGGATTGTATGTGTGTGTTTTGAGTTTACAAAGGTATAGGCTTCATAACCCCTACCCAAACCCCTAAACGACTTTATGATCTAGCCCTTTGTTTCCCAAGTGTTATGAGTCCATTTAAAAAATTCTTGTTCAGATGGGACACCTCTAAGGAGAAACAAAATTATTGTTCTAGCTTTGTATTCGAAAATAACATCTGTGATATCATCAGGTAACTCAAAGGTAATGATCTTACCTTCAGCATTGCCGTCAGGAAGAATCGGGCAATTGGCATTTAGGGTTTCTTTATCATGCCGGCTTTCAAGCGAAGGTGATGCACTGGAACAATCGCATCTACGCTTAGGAATTACGGGCTGTTGAGGAAGTTTCCCAGGGTTCTCAAATGGGGCTGACTGTTCTTCCAAAATATCCGTAGCATCCATAACTGCGAGATTATCTAAGCTCTTCATATTCTTGCTTTTGTCATTTTTGAGGGTTCCACGTTCCCTCGCTTTCTTCTTCATTGGGGATGCTTTTGGGTTCAACAATTTGGGCGAATCAGTAGCCGCAGGTAGGGTTGTCTGTGGGGCCTTCGGAGGGGTTGTGATTGGAAGGGAGAATCTCAAAAAAAACTATTAGGGTTTGCACGTTCCAAATGCCGTCTCTCTGTGTTTCACTTCGTGCCTTCCAAAAACTATTGACCGTTACAAATTTATAATGAAAGACTTAAAATTAAAATAAAATAAAATATTCTACTTGAGTTTAAATTCAAAATTTTGAAGTTACCTTCATGATCTTTGTAGCTCTTTGTGCAAAAAGGTGGTCAAAGACTATGCTTGCAACCCTCTCTCCTTTAGACTTCTTTGCATAAGATGAGTCTAGCCATGCTTGACTCACAAACATTTGTTTTAAAGTAGTCAATGAACAATATTGCTTTGCAACGTTAGTAAAATCGTTGCAAACCTTGTAACACCTGATCTTACCAACTCTTTCCCTTCGGTGTGATCTCTCATCAAATTAAGAACCCAAGGGCAATTGTAGATAAATTTTGTGATGCTCCTTGCATTATCTACAATTGGTGTCACCTTGTCAAGTTTGCCTATTTCCTCCAAAAGAAGGTCAAGGCAATGTGCTACACAAGGTGACCAAAAAAGTATCCTATGTTTGTCTTGGAGCAATCTCCCAGCCGTCGCATATGCTGCTACATTATCAGTGATGATTTGCACCACATTTTCTATGCCCACCTCCTCTTCAACATTTGAGACAATGTTTTTGCATTTTTCACTTTGTTGGAGGCATCCATTGATTTAAAAAAAATTAACTTCACCTTTTGAAGCAATAAAAAAATTAATAATGGTGCAATTTTTCTCATCCGTCCACACATCCGAAAGAATGGTGCAGCCATATTTTTTCCATTCCTTCTTTTGCTCTTCCACTACTTGCATTGCCCTTTCAGTTGCATTTATGAGCAACCTACAAGTACAAAGTAAAATTAAGTACAAAATCTTAATTTTTAAACATAAAATAGCTTAAATTCAGCATAAATTACTATAGATTAAAGAAAATTAATTTAGCCTATAATTCAACATAAATTACTATAACACATAAGTTTAACTTAGCATAAAATTTAAATTAACTAACCTCCCATTCAAGTCTTTGCGAGAAGGCACCTTGTAGCCTCTTTCCACAACTTTCAATGTAGTAACCAAATTGCCCCAATAAGGACTACTCGCCACATTGAAAGGAATGTTGTTGAAATACCAAAAATCAACACATGCCATGTTTGCATGTTCACGCACCTCCCTTTTTCACCCTGTAGCTTCTAATGATGGTTGTGCTCTAGGTGTGTTTTTGGGCACAAAAAAATTGTGTGGTGTGTGTGTAGGTGTAGGCGTTGGCACTTTATTTGAAGTAGAGGAAGTGGAGGGCTTGGAGGCCGATGTGCCTCAGATGCGTGGACCATGAAGATATCCCACAATTCTAGGACATGTTTCCTCATTTGATTCTGCTTGCTGATGATCATGGCCACTCACTATGTTTGCTGCTATGGCTGCCTTTGTCCTCTCCCTTTGCAATTTTTACTCTTCTATAGCTGCAAGTAGGGCATTCATCTCTCTTTTTATCTTTTCCGTGGTCGTAGGACAAGGCTTTGCATCACGATGAGTAATGCCTAGAAGATGGTATATGAGGCGATATATACCTCCATGATGTAGCTTCTCACATTGAATGCAGATAATTGATCCAGGCATTGGTCCCTACACGACACACTTCCAAGTAGGGTCTCTAGCTCCTACAGGATGACTACCTGTAATCGACGGTGGCACGGGCATTGATGGGGTGGAGCCTAAAGCTGAACCAGAACCAAAAGCTTCTCTATTTGCCATTATATTGTGTATTTAACCTACACATACAAAGTGAAAGCACAACATATTAATTTTTTAATACAAAAAAATTAACCTAAATTATACATAAATCAAAATCAGCCTAAATTTGGTTTAAATCAATATAAATTAGTTTAAATCAGTAAAAATTTAATGTAATCTAAAAATTCTAAACATTTTTTTCAAAAAAAAGATGAAAATAACAAAATAATTTGGGTATGAAAAAACAGTTAACATAGTGAAAAAATCAGAAAAAATTAACAAAAAATAGTGATGAATCTTATTTTTTGGAATTTAAATGCAAACATCTTACTTTTTAGCATTTGATGATTTTTTAAAAATCTAGATTCAACATTTTGCAGCCAAAATGAAGTAAAATGTTTTGAAAAAATAAAAAATTCAAACACAAAAACCTACTTGTGCTTCAAATTTGCCTTCGAAATTCACCAAAAAATCCCTTTCAATCTTCTCTCTTCGAGGGAAAAACACTCTAAATCATGTGTTTGCTGTTGGGGAGGGTTTTCTTGCCTTGTAGAGCAAAAAAGAGGTGAGTTTTTATGTTTTTGTGTTCTTTTTTTATGCCATGGCCTGGCGAGTTTTTGACTTGTACTTGCCGAGTTTTCTCTAGAAACTTGGCGAGTCAGGGTGGCAAGTTAACCTTGTGAAAACTTGCTGGCTGTACTCACTTCGGCGAGTCTGCCATCTATGGTTTAACCATAAAAGATTTGACTACAGAGAAGTTTATTAAGTCATATTTTTTTTTGAATCAAATGGAGATGGTTGTAAAAGTGCCACTTCTTGTTTAATTTTTTTGCAAACTTCTGTTAGTTGTTGCAATATTCCTCTGCATCATTCACAGGCATATTATTTAGAGTAATACCTCCCAGCACATTGAACCTGGCTATCAACTGAGACAGCAGCTTTCTCAAACAGTATAGTTTAGCATTTGGGACACAAAGAAACAACTATTGCATATTTTTCTTCTTAGATACATGAAATCAGATTTATGGCACCTTTTATTTCCTAAACATCCCTTTTAGCTAAAAATTTAAATTTCTTTTACTTATGTTGATTTCATAATGAAATTGCATTAGGTTGAGTGGTTTTTTGTTTAGTGCCCATATGGTGCTTGAAAGAAGACTGCAGGTTTTTCTTTAAATTCAAGCAATTCTAATAGAAGGAAGCACTTAAGCTTAAACATTTTTCTATGGTAACTTGCAGACAAAGGCAAATTTTGATAAAGAGTGTAAAATTTGCACCAGACCTTTTACAGTTTTTAGATGGAGGCCAGGCCGTGATGCAAGGTACAAGAAAACAGAGGTTTGCCAGACGTGCAGCAAGCTGAAAAATGTTTGTCAAGTGTGTCTGCTTGATCTTGAGTATGGATTGCCTGTCCAAGTTCGGGATACAGCTTTGGCCATTACCACTAATGATGCTATTCCAAAGAGCGATGTTAATAGAGAATATTTTGCAGAGGAGCAGGATCGCAAGGTTCTTTCTCACTTTTGCCAATTGATAAAATCTTAAGTTTTTAATGTCAGAAACAATGCTAGATTGTGAATAAATTAACTTTTTGTTTGTGAATGTGTAACAATCAATGGATTTATTAAAAGATATATTCTGTTTGCTTTTAGGTTTTTATGTATCTCATTTTCTGCCTGTAACTCAAGTTTCAACAGGTTCTAAGTTTATATAGTTTTGTGAAAACATATTGCCATTTCTTAATTTTTTTCTTTGGAGTGAATCAAGCTTTTAGCTTTAGAGCTTTTCAAAATGTAAAAGAGCATTTGGAGTCATTTTGCAGATTGTATATTTGATACATTCTTTGGATGGTAGTGCTGAAAGAATTTCTTCTGTGTGAACAGCTGTATACTGTTTCACCATATAGTTAGTATACTGTTTTCAACTTGAGCCGTGACCATGTTATTTTTATGATCAGAAATGAAATAAACAGAAATACAGAATTATGAACAATAAGACACAGCAAATACCCTGGGAAAACCCTCCTTCTTGAGGGAGAAAAACCCAGCCACAAATATATCAAATAAAAGTGCAGAATACTGCTTACAATCAGGCCTTGCACAAGGCTGAGTCTATACAATGATTGGAGACACTTCTCCATGAATGGTAACACTTCTCTCTGAGAATGGATCTGCTTCAAGGGAAGGCGGACGGCTGAAGAATGACAAACTGGAATGAATTGAACTTTATGATTTGATGAAACAACTTCACCTTGTATATATACAAAACAAGGTGTCTCTTCATATAAGTCGGCCTCCTTTAAGAAATAAAAGATATATCACATAATTTGTAATTAAGGCCGACTTGCCTTATTAATTATTTATCATTTAATTTTGAGAGAAAGATATCTCCTGCCGTTATAATATCAACACTCCCTCTTAGCTAGGGAGGTATCTTTCCAGATATCCATGTCATGGAGTCTCTCAACATGACGCCCACAATGGCTACACCCATTTGTGGAAAGCTCAAAGGTTCATCATGGAGTCCCTCAACGTGATGTCGTCATGGAGTCTTTCAACATGATGTCCACCATGGCTACTCCCATGTGTGGAAAGAAACACACGTACAAGTGCCCATCATGTAGTCTCTCAACGTGATGTCATCATGGAGTCTCTCAACATGACGTCCACCATGGCTACTCCCATGTGTGGAAAAACACAAGTACAAAGAGTTCATCACAAAGTCTCTCAACGTGATGTTGTCATGGAGTCTCTCAACATGACGTCTCATCTCAGTCTCAAAGATGAACAAGGGCTCACACCTCATATTTCTCTGTCTCAGAGAAATATACACTACAAGGGCTTTCACCTCATACTTCTCTGTCACAGAGAAATATGCACTACACAAATCTTCATGATGATCAACCTCTTGACCTCCTCGTCCAAGGTTGCCTCTTGATGGTTTGTCAGATTCCCTCTGAATGTTAATTCCTCCTCTTCGAAGAAACTGAAGGTTCTTCCTCTTCAAGAGATGTCTCCAGTGAAGTTTATCTCTTCGGCCTGCGTGAATTCCTCACAAGATGCATCAAGCTCTTCTTCTCTTGAATGCAATCTCTTATGCTTCTCGGTTTGTCCTGAAAGCATTTTAAAGAGTTTAATAATAGTTCATAGAACTCAACTATCCCGAAAAGAAATACCAATGCTAGAAGCATACATGATTCATTATCCCAACGTTATAGCATGAATTAATAACTACATAAAAATTCATGAACATTATTGAAACATGAAATACTTATCTCGTTGAAATCAGAATCTCCTTAAGTGCTGCACTTTAACGCTTTTCAGGTCTGCACTTATCTTTCTGGACCTAGCGAACCCTCACCAGAGATGAATTGAAATGCTCGATACAGTATGAGCCAAGTCCTCGACTATGGCGAATGTGAGTTGACTTTTGTAATCGCGTAATCACTATCACTTCCCTTTGTCCATGGTTCCTCTTAAGATCTCCCATGTCATCAATGGATTCCAAATCCTCTTCACGTCACCCCCGTATACTCCAGTACCCAATTCGCAAGAATCAGTAATACAGAGAACGAAAATATAAGATCGGAATAACTCGACACAATGCCCGACGAACCACTGGCCTGTATGCATTCCTCTGCTCTAGTCGGCAACCAAGAAGACGTGTATCATTCTCGTCAGTTTGACTCCTTATGCTTGGCAGTAACTGAATTAAATAATGATTCCATCCAAGCATAGCAATGACTTTGGCAGTGGTGGCTTTATGATAGTTAGTTATGCCACAACATGAAATATTAACTTCGAAATGTAAAGCCCGACATCAGGTCATTTGAAAGCTTCTGCACAAAGTTATTGATGTGATCAGCGATAACTATAATATTAACACCTGCACTGGAATATACATACATACATGCATTTAGAACGCTCCCGATGTATATAGCGATCAATAATCTTCAAGATTTGCCCAATACAAAAATAACTTCAGGTATAATCGGCATCATGAGAAGTTTAGTCCTTCATGACTTCTTATTTGACACATACGATGCCTTTCAATAAAGATTCAACTACGAACTGAAAAATCTCAATAAATCCTTTGCCTGGACAACTTGCAATGATGCTCAGACAAATCTGATCAGATTTTCATGAACTTGCTTTGATACCATTTTATTTTTATGATCAGAAATGAAATAAACAGAAATACAGAATTATGAACAATAAGACACAGCAAATACCTTGGGAAAACCCTCCTTCTTGAGGGAGAAAAACCCAGCCACAAATTTATCACTTATATATCAAATAAAGAAGCAGAAATCTGCTTTACAACTTGGCCAATCACAAGGCCGATCTGAAGCAATGATTAAAGCACCTCTCCTAGGTGCGATTATACAAAGAATATGATATCTTCTTAATTAATTACAATCTGCTTGATGAATAACAATCGATCTGCTGTAAGATGATGATCTCCTTCTAATGGCACGAACTTGACTTGAATAAAATCGAATAACCAAATGAAGTGGATCGCTTTGTATATATACACATCAAGGCGCCTTTCCAAGAAGAGTCGGCCTCTTTCACATAAGAGACGACTTTACAAAAGGGAGGTGACTTTTTGTTAAGTCGGCCTCAATAAAATATAGATTATTATTTTGAAATGAAGCGCCTCTTCATTTGAATTGGTCTCAAATAAATAAGTAGCAATGCTTTATTTATTTTAATAATATTTATTATTTTATATTTGAATTCGTGGGAGAAAGAAATCTCCAGCTGCTATAACATCAACAAGAAACAATGCTAGATTGTGAATAAATTAACTTTTTGTTTGTGAATGTGTAATAATCAATGGATTTATTAAAAGATATATTCTGTTTGCCTTTAAGTTTTTATGTATCTCAATTTCTGCCTGTAACTCAAGTTTCAACAGGTTCTAAGTTTATATAGTTTTGTGAAAACATATTGCCATTTCTTAATTTTTTTCTTTGGAGTGAATCAAGCTTTTAGCTTTAGAGCTTTTCAAAATGTAAAAGAGCATTTGGAGTCATTTTGCAGATTGTATATTTGATACATTCTTTGGATGGTAGTGCTGAAAGAATTTCTTCTGTGTGAACAGTTGTATACTGTTTCACCATATAGTTAGTATAAAACTTTAGACAGAGAGTGTCAATTTCTGCTACCGTATTTTTATTAATTTTATTTGAAGAGTCACTAGTTGGGTATCAACTTTTCCTCTTGTTTGTCTCCTCAATTGTTGAACATTTTTAATGTATAGAAGCAAGATGATTAGTGTTAAAATGATGTTTATTTTACTTTTATTAAGAAAGTAAATTGTTATCCTATTGTTAATCAGCTATTACGCTCTTGTGATTCCAAGATCAAAGTCTAGACACAAGTTTTAGCCTTCTAGTGTCTTGAAAACATCCTGTTTTTCTTCCTATTTGTAGACAAGACAAAAGAAAGATTTAGCATAAGCAATATTCTCCAAAGCTGGTAGCAGCTCTAAAGATTCCAAAGGGGCTTCTTACAGTTGTCTTCAGATAGCTGCCTTAGGAGAAACTGATAAAGAGATTGCAGATATTGTGGTCATTGTACGAGATTGACCTCCTTTGATGCCACAAACTACACACAATTTTGAAATTGACAAATAGAGAATTCTTTAGTATTAGCAACTTGTTAAAAGTAGTTATTTCTGAATTTGATTTAAATACAAAAGTTATTATACAATCAAGATTGAAATCAATGGACAAAGATTATTAATTTATTTCACATAATGAGGTTTTTCCAAGCAAAGTGGCTAATTCCAGTGGTTGAGGAATTTGTTCTACCGTAATAGATTTTTTGATAGGTTAATTGAGGGTTCTAATGGGGGCCCTCACCCAGACATAAAAATGTTTTTACAATTTGGATAAACTGGAGCAAGCTAAAAAGAAATATAATAAAACAAAATACCAAAACCTGTGACCAAGCTAAACCCTAGTATACAACTGTGCACGAGAAAACAAAAAAGCAACTAAAAACAAGAACATACATCCAACCAAGTTGGCCAGATCAGCCAGGGGGGCCTGGTGCTCAATCTTCCTTAGCTGCCATCTAGACACCCAACTATATTATGGATCTACCTACAGTTAATAAAACACCGCTTTTAGAGATGGCCAGTAAGGTGTATAAACTTGTGATTTCCAAACAACCCTCTCAAATGATAACACAAAGGTTATCCAATGACAAAGCCAAGTCATTGCCATACAGAGCTAAATTTGCAGTTTTCTTGACAGGGTGTTGGAAGCTTGCTGGAGATTTGCCAACTCCTCAGCTTGCTGTTGCCTTAGTGCAACATCCTCTGCCTCTACCATTTTTACCTCAGAATTATCTGCCAGCATTATCAAACTGTTGTTAGGAAGGATTTGTGAGAGGGTACACTCTTTCATAACAGAATCATAAATTCTGGCACCTAGCTTGAAGGTGAATTCTTCCGTAAAAGATGCTCTGCTGCACAACACCCATATTACTCAGATTCACCAAGCCCAAAACATGCTTGATGAAGTGTAGAGTGGTGATTTCTTGAATGTAGAAAGCCTTTCATAGACAATGGTTAGAAACTGCACCACTGTAGGGAAAATCCTGAATAGAGAAGCCATGGTTCATGATTGCTTAGCAACAGAGAAAAGCCTCCCTGCAACACTTGCAAGAAAACATAGAGAACCAAGAGTAAACAGCAGCAACAACAAGGAGAAGTGAGCCGGATTGCCTACTTACGCAACTGCTTGCACGAATTACCCAGTTTGGCATGGAAGGAACAAAAAGATTCCACACAGCTGATGTACTTTCAAATAAATAGTGGTCCTTCACAAGATATCAACCATCTCAAAAGAATATCATTGGTATAATTGAGTCTTTGATTGGAGGGAATCCGCATTAACCAGAGCCCATAAATCCTAGTGTTTAGTAGATTGCTAAATTTAGAAGCAAATGGGAGTAGACCAAAACCTCAATGTTGGCAAAGACAATTGACAATCCTGTTACATTCTCTAAATAATGGTCACAAGAAATGTCTTCGAGGCTAAGACATAGATGAAGCACTTCCTCAATAATATTGTTCAGCCTCCAATCCTTCAAAGAATTATTCCTAAGCCCATTAATCACAATCAGAGAATTGCCTTACACCTCCAGATTTTCGCATCCCTCAGAGACAACCAATTGAATGCCTTCTAACATTGCCAAAGCTTCTGCTTTGTTGTTAACTTAGAAACCAAATAGGAGGCACCCTTTACAAATACTAATAGAAGAATGGATCATGATGCTTGCACTGGTTGGACCTGGATTACCTTTGGCAGCTCCATCAAAGTTCAGTTAAAGGAAACCCTCTTCAGGTGGAGAGCAAGCAATAGCTTTATGTTTTAACAATTTATTGGTTACCCATTGATAAGGGAATTCTATTTTATTAGTTGACTATATATTTTTTTCACTTATTGATGGTGATATTAGTAGCATGCTCATTTTTGTCAGCATGAGTGGCCCTGATGGTGAAGGCATGTGTACTTCATTGAAAAGCCATAAGTTTGAATCCAGAGGGAAGTAAGGTTGTACATCTTGTTGAACAATAAATCAGTTAAATGGTAACAAATTCTTTTTGGGATACCATGAGGGGAGTCTCATACACTACATTGTTTCTTGCTTGGCAGTGACCTAAAAAACTACCTTTTTACCTTTCTGAAATAGTTACATAATAACCATAATCATATCAATTTTTTTAATATGATATTGCAACTTTTAAAGGAATTCATGTAAATTGTGTCTTACCATTCTCATATTGAATATATGATGATTCCTATTGCTTTTGGTGTAGAATCAGATGAGCAGCAGGAAATGGTGAAGAAACACAATTGCAAATGACAAATGTCATTCTGAAGGTTTTTTTTTCCTTTTTCTTTTTTCGGGAATTTGTTGACAGAAGCTACAGCATGTGTCATGAAATCGCTCATTTCTTAGTGGTGTTTCTTAATAGTTTGTCAAAATAATAAATGACATTGTATTATAAAAAACTCAAAAAAGAATAGAAAATAACTTGAATCCAGCTTTGAAAAGCATACTTGACTGCTTCTTGTTTGTATTTTTGAGTATGCAGTTTGAAGATCATCCTTAACCTAAAGGAATCCTATAGCCTTTTTGTCTTTCTTATTATCTAAGCACCTTTATACCCCTAAACTTAGACCTTCTATCACTTGAGCATTCAAGGAGGACATAACACCTCTTCATACTCGTTCTGAACAATTATTGTTGTAATCCCATATGGTGGCTGACCCTTCCCCAGTAGGAAATCTGTTAATAAAAAATCAAGACAAGATTCTATGCATAAGCATGTGCTTATCCATGGCAAGTAACAAAAAAAAAGTGAGAAAGAAATACTTGTGTATGACATATGTAATAAAAGAGTATGTGGTGGGTTGTTTGTCGAGCAGTGTGTTCAATTTTTTTTCGGTAGTTTTATTTTGGGCATGACAAAACCTGCAACTGAAACTAGCTTGCATCAAGGGTGATTATTGGGATTGTTTAGGGTAGGATATAAATACTTGATAGTGACAGAGACTGGATGGGTGGCTTGCATTTGTACAGATATTCTTTTAATTCAGGTTTGGAAAAAAAGCTATGTTCCACCAAGTTTTTGGGACGGAGATGGCAAGGGATGGGGGGACAAATTTTGGGAACGAATATTTTTGAGGCCATTTTAAGGGATGGTAGGGGACAGCTATATAAAAAATAAGGAAATTTCTTAAAATATAGAGAAATTTCAAATAGTCGTATGATAATATTGATTAGGTATTCATCATATAGATTATAGATCCTTAATACACAACATTAGAGTTGAATTAGAGCTCACATGAGAGTCAAACAAGTTAACAAATGTCAAAATTTAATTGTTTTTATAATTCATTTTCATTCAATGTGCATATGATATATTAATATATCATATAAAATAAAAAATACAACAAAATGCCTAAAGGCTGCAAGTTTCAACTACACAATGAGAAAAACATAGAAAGCATGTTGCTGCTCCTAATTGGCATCTGTTAACATTGCATCAAAATTGGAGTTTGACTCTTGGTCATTGCCACTATAAGGGGTGGTGTCATGTCCCACACATTTCAAATTAAATTTGGAGGGAAATAGATTTAAAAAGTGTTTTTCAACACTATTTAATAAATAATAATAAATTTAAATTATCAATATAATAAATATCTAACTTTGGCCGAATCCTTTTAGTGTTGGCGTTAATTTAATATTTGAATCTTGTGTCTCTAGCCGACCTGCTTTGGGGAGGCAATTTCAATTACTATATATACTAGTTACGGGCATTTGAGATAATCATCTGGGAATAAAGACACGATCTGAACTGCTTGTAGGGACGAAAACCTCTACAAATCGAGATTGGGTAAGACGAAAACCTTACCCCAGTCTGTGTTGACATAATCCTATCTCCACCATTTTATTCTGATTACTTCTTCGTGCGGGACAGATTGGATTTGAGGTATAAGGAACGAGCATTATTCAGGGAACGACTTCAACAAGCTCAGGCTCAGGCTGTTTGATCCTATAGCGGAGTTTGACTCCTAGTCATTGCCACTATAAGGGGTGGTGTCATGTCCCACACACTTCAAATTAAATTTGGAGGGAAATAGATTTAAAAAGTGTGTTTCAACACTATTTAATAAATAATAATAAATTTAAATTATCAATATAATAAATATCTAACTTTGGCCGAATCCTTTTAGTGTTGGCGTTAATTTAATATTTGAATCTTGTGTCTCTAGCCGACCTGCTTTGGGGAGGCAATTTCAATTACTATATATACTAGTTACGGGCATTTGAGATAATCATCTGGGAATAAAGACACGGTCTGAACTGCTTGTAGGGACGAAAACCTCTACAAAGCGAGATTGGGTAAGACGAAAACCTTACCCCAGTCTGTGTTGACATTATCCTATCTCCACCATTTTATTCTGATTACTTCTTCGTGCATGACAGATTGGATTTGAGGTAAAAGGAACAAGCATTATTCAGGGAACGACTTCAACAAGCTCAGGTTCAGGCTGTTTGATCCTATAGCGGAGTTTGACTCTTAGTCATTGCCACTATAAGGGGTGGTGTCATGTCCCACACATTTCAAATTAAATTTGGAGGGAAATAGATTTAAAAAGTGTTTTTCAACACTATTTAATAAATAATAATAAATTTAAATTATCAATATAATAAATATCTAACTTTGGCCGAATCCTTTTAGTGTTGGCGTTAATTTAATATTTGAATCTTGTGTCTCTAGCCGACCTGCTTTGGGGAGGCAATTTCAATTACTATATATACTAGTTACGGGCATTTGAGATAATCATCTGGGAATAAAGACACGGTCTGAACTGCTTGTAGGGACGAAAACCTCTACAAAGCGAGATTGGGTAAGACGAAAACCTTACCCCAGTCTGTGTTGACATTATCCTATCTCCACCATTTTATTCTGATTACTTCTTCGTGCATGACAGATTGGATTTGAGGTATAAGGAACGAGCATTATTCAGGGAACAACTTCAACAAGCTCAGGCTCAGGCCGTTTGATCCTATAGCGCCTTATCTTCCAGGTTGAGCGAATCATTCCATTGATAGTGGCGTCAAACTTGAAGACGACTCCTGGCACCCGCATCACACCCTCTCTTTAGATCTGCAAGGCAATTTCCAGGCACACGGTACTACACTCAGCAAAATAATTACATCTGGGCAATCTACGACCATAGACTAGAAATCAATGCGTAACTTTGAGTCGCCTATCATTCTGGGAGACGATATAATTGTTTAGGAGTTTTGTGGACATACCAAGCACTCGCATCTGCTCCTGGGCGAACTACCTGAAGCTATATGCATTGACTTAATGTTTGTGCATAGCTGAAGGGACATTCACATGTAATTCTGAATCGTTTGTTAGTTTGGGAGACTGCATATGTGTTTTTGGAGTAGTGTCTGCGTAAATCGTTTCAGTGATTATCTTATCCAATTTGATTCTGGTATTACCAGTATTGTGCTTATTTGAATTCTGTGACTGGCGACTTGAACTGAGATTGATACTGCTTGACTGCCGGTGTTTCATTTTTGTTCCTCAGTCTGAAATCTCTGGTCTAGTTTATCACATCATATAGATGTGTATTTGTGGGTGCGATCTGATGTCTTAATTGGCATTTTGTGCTTCTGATTATGCTTTCCTGGACAAGCATATTACAGTGGTATCAGAGCCTCAGATCCTGCTAGCCTGAGGGTATTTTATGCAAGTGAGTCAAAGGGAGCAGCAAGCCATTGAGAGGGAAAGAAGAAAGGCAGCAACTGAGTCTTCTGGAATAGAGGTAAGAAAATGGCAGATCGGGATGAGCAATGGGAGAATTTCCTGAATCAAATGACCTAGATGTAGGAGCAAATGGCCAAGCAACAAGAACAAACGAATCAGATAAAGAATATGATGGTGCAGTCCTTGAATGCCATGACCAACACATTCAAATCTGCATCAAACAATGGTTCAGAAAGTAGCCATTCCACTCACCAGGGGTCTGAAAATCAAAGCAAGAAGGCTGCTTGTCCCACACAACCAACATTCCCACCCAAGAATGGATCTACTAATGGATGTTTAGGAAAAATGAACTGGTAAATTACTTAGTTGTATTAAGAAGAACAAAAGATTACATTATATAGCAGTGCCAGAGCACTGTAGGAATAAATGAGTCTACCTATAGACATTTAAGATGTAAACCACCTACAACTGTAGACATTAAATGTCTACCTACCAGAAACAAAAAATATCTAGTCTACTTAAGTACATTCATAATTGACCATTAAATATAGAGAATATAATATTCTAACACCCTCCCTTAACGGTCAATTTGTCAAAAACACCAAGTAGCCACCTGAATTTTACAAACTTATCCGGGCTTAGAGACTTGGTGAGAATATCTGCAGTCTGATCCGCTGTTGGAACATATTGCAGCTGAACTAATCCGTCTTCTACCAGCTTGCGGATGTAATGACAATGAAGCTCGACATGCTTGGTACGTTCATGGAAGACTGGATTTTGGCCAGTTTGAGCACCCCTTGATTACCAGTGTACAAGGGAGAAGGTCCTGCTTGTGACATGTGCATGTCAGAAAGCATCCTGCGGAGCAAAACTGCCTCACATGCTGCCTTAACGGTTCCTCGATATTCTGCTTCAGTCGAGGAAAGAGCCACTGCATGTTGCTTCTTGCTGGTCCATGTTATAGCACCTGTACCCAAACTGAATACATACCCAGAAGTAGATTTTCTATCATCCACTGAACTTGCCCAATTTGAGTCTGCATAACCAATCAGCTTTGGATCCTTGCATCTGCCATATAGAATGCCATAATCGAAAGTGCCCTTAACATATCTCAGCACTCGCTTCGCTGCAAGCCAATGATCAACTTTTGGAGCTGTCATGAAGCGAGAGATGTAGCTCACTGCAAAATTGATGTCAGGTCTAGTGGTAGTGAGGTAGATGAGACTGCCCACTAGTTGCCTGAATGTCGTTTCATCGACCGAAGGTGAATCAGAGTTGGTTGATAACTTCAGCCACTTCTCCATAGGTGTGGAGGCAGGTTTGCAATCCTGCATTCGAAATTTGTCAAGCAAACTCTGAGCGTATTTAGACTAAGAAATATTCTCACCAAGTCTCTGAGCCCGGATAAGTTTGTAAAATTCAGGGGGCTACTTGGTGTTTTTGACAGATTGACCATTAAGGGAGGGTGTTAGAATATTATATTCTCTATATTTAATGGTCAATTATGAATGTACCTAAGTACATTCATAATTGACCATTAAATATAGTGAATATAATATTCTAACAATGGAGGGGAAGAGCAAAAACTTGTGGAGGGTGATGTCGATGCGAGCATTGATGCCTATGAACAGATTGATCCAGATGTGAGGAATCAAATTCCATTTATTCAATATCACAACACGAGGAATGGATCAAAGGGAAGACAATCAACATCCTACTTCAATAAAGATCTGCAACATAGAGTGAGCAAGTTGACTCTCCCAACTTTCGATGGTTCGGGAAAGATGATAGCAAGTTCTTGGGTACTTAAGCTAGACACATACTTTTCACTCAGTTCCATGCCTAAAGATGAAGCGGTCAAATTTGCCATTCTGCATTTGGACGGGATATCGCATGAGTGGTGGTATCATGGAGTCGTGACGCAAGGGTTTAAACTTGTCACCGCATATTCTGATTTCACAAAGAAGCTTATAGAGAGATTTGACAGAAGAGATCCAAAAACATACTTCAAGGAATTAACAAGCTTAAGGCAACATGGAACCGTAGATGACTATGTGGCATAATTTCAGAGACTTGCTGTGATGGTTCCTGATGTGTCAGATAAAAGGCTCATGTTCCTATTTATTGAGGGTCTATCGGAATCGTTTCATGGATTTGTGAGAGCGCTAGAGCCAACATCATTGGAAGAGGCCATCCGTAGAGCTCTAAATCTTGAGGGATGCACCGTGAAGGATAAACCGATGGTCAAGAGTACTCCCGTGGGGCAGCAAAGGAAACCATTCCAAAAGGGAACTCGTCCCCCTAAGAACTTTACTCCAGGGCCTAGTAGAACCGACATGTCAAAGAACGAGCTCCGTCGAAGAGGCTTATGTTTCCATTGCAGAGAACCTTGGAATGACCGCCATAAATGTTTGGGAAAGGGCCAAATCCACTACATCGAGGTAGTTTCTGATGATGAAGAGGAGGTTGAAGAAGGAGAAAACGAAGAAGCTATTAACGAGGTTGGACAAGAAATAACCATGGAAGGAGAACCTATGGGTGCACATTTGCAGCACTCTCAGGAGCACTGCGATATCATTCACTTCGTGTCAGGGGGGTTCTTCAAGGACAAGGAGTGACAATATTGATAGACAACGGGGCCACTCATAATTTCATTGACAAGAGGACTGTGGCCAAGTTGTGCTTGAAGGTAGAAGACTTTGAAGGATTTGATGTGGCAGCCGCAGGTGGTAACATCCTTCCTTGCACTAGCTGGATTCAACAAATGGAGCTGATCCTAGGAGGACACAAGGTGAGAGATGATTTCTATGTTGTTGACATTTGTTGACATTGGTGATACAGATGTGGTGTTGGGAGTACAATGGCTACATTCACTTGGGGAGTACACCACCAACTACCAAACCATGGAGCTGAAATTCAAACATGAAGGGAAAGAGATTGTCCTTCGAGGCCTTTCCAGGAATGGCCCAATGGTGGTTTCAGCGAAAAGAATGGACTGATATTTTTGGAGAGATGAGGTAGCTTGGGCAACAAAATGTTTGATTACAGATACTAGGCCTCCAAAGGAAGAAAGAACCTACCCTATTGACATCCAGACCATTCTAGATAAGAAGTACAAGGTATTCCAAGAGATTCCATCCGGACTGCCACCTGGATTGACCAATGCCCCTGCCACCTTCCAGTCATGTATGAATCAGGTATTCATTGTACAGTTGAGGAAATTTGTTTTGGTTTTCTTCGATGACATCTTGATCTATAAGACTTGGGAGGATCACTTGAAGCATATTGAGGAGGTGTTAGACATATTGGAGCGTCATTCATTTTATGCCAAGATGTCAAAATGTGAGTTCGGGATGACCGAGATTCTTTACTTGGGGCACAAGATTAGTGCTCAAGGGTTTATTGTGGATAAGGAGAAGATCAAGGTGACTCAGGATTGGCCCAAACCAACTTGTCACAGTTGAGAGGATTTGTGGGCCTATGCAGCTATTATAGGAGGTTTGTGAAAGGCTTCTCACAACTTGCAGCCCCACTAACCAACTTGACAAAGAAAGGAGCCTTTTTTTGTAGTCCTACAACACAACAAGCTTTTGATAAGCTTAAGGAGGTAATGAGTTCATGTCCCGTTTTGGCTATTCCAGATTTCTCACTTCCTTTTGTACTTGAGTGTGATGCTTCAGGAGAGGGTATTGGGGCAGTTCTGATGTAGAATAAGCATCCCATAGCATATGAGAGCAGGAAGCTCACGGATACAGAGAAGCTCTTCTCCATCTATGACAAAGAGATGTTGGCTATCATGCACACCCTGGCCAAATTTCGACAATACTTGGTTTGTTGGAAATTTGTGGTGAAGACGGATCATAACAGCCTCAAGTTCTTCCTCAATCAGCGTGATTTGAACGATAGGCAACAAAAATGGGTAAGCAAGCTTCAAACCTATGATTTTGATATTGAGTATGTGAAAGGAAAAAACAATGTGGTGGCTACAGAAGGAAAAAACAGACTTTGCAGAAATTACTAATGATGAAACTGTTCTGTAGCAGGGACTGTTGCTGCAGAAGGTCATTCTGTAGCAGTCGTCCAGTTGTGGAAAGTCACTTGCAAGACTTATACAACTGTTATGGAAAGTCAGTTGCAGCATTTACACAACTGCTATGGAAAACTGTTTGCAGTAGTTGTGCAACTGTTATGGAAAATCGATTGCAGTAGTTACACAGCTGCTAAGTAAACATTTGTAGAAGTTGCACAACTGTTTTTGAGATTTGTTTGAAAAATCAGTCAAAGTTGTTTTGTGGCGGCCTCAAAGAAGAAATGCTCAAGGGCAATTAACATTGTATTAACTTTTAATAACTTCCTTTAGCCTGATTTTGCAGAATTCAAATTCTTCCAAAAGAGGAGCGGCATAAATGTGTTGTGGACAGGGTAATGATGACATAGAAAAGACAAAACAAAAAGAAACCCACAGTGCAATTGCTCGTCATTGCTTGAATGTAGAGATTTGCAGTGCTTACACTCTTTAAATGAAAGAACATTAGAGGTCAGCAGGATACAGAGATTTAACAAGGAAGGTGAAGAGTGAACATATCCAATGCTGAAAGCCAAATCATTATATTGGCTTTTGTAATCATTTGTGGGGGGAAAAAGAGAAAAAATTACCAGTAAATGCGATAGCAGGCTCTATAGCTCTACTAGCGAGATTCGTAACTGAAGGTACCCTGATTGATAGCTGTGGTAATGAGTGATGTAACTTTCAGTAGCAATATGCTTGCAGAAATTAAAACAGCAGCATGTAATGTTCAGTTCAGCAACAATAATCTGTCTGTAGTATTCTATTCATTCTGCCTGTAGCATTTCAGTTTGTAGCAGTAAATCCATGTTTTGCAGTATGCTTTGTGTAATTTTCTGTTCAGCAGTGATAAACAGGTACTTGTTCTATTTTACAACAGTGATATGAGTTTGGTGGTATTCTATTCATTCTGCCTGTAGCAGTAAATCCATGTTTTGCAGTATGCTTTGTGTAATTTTCTGTTCAGCAGTGATAAACAGGTACCTGTTCTATTTTACAACAGTGATATGAGTTTGGTGGTATTCACCAATGATCTTTGCAGCAAATAATCTGTGTATTGAGTGATTTGTTGGCTTGACTGCAAGGACAAGGCTGTCATAAATTTGACCGCCTATCGTTTTCTGCATCAGTGGTTGAGCAGGTAAATTGGTTATTTATTTGGAAATTGACAAGCTTTGCCTATGGTTATTTCAAGTAAAACATTGTCTAAACCTAGAGACATGTAATATAAACCCATAATGCCATAATGTTTTCACTCAAACAAAATTCCTTTGAGATTTTGTTTTGGCTATTCATTCTTTGTGTTTTTAGAGGGCTGAGAAGATTTGAAGTTGTCACCTCATTATCAAGCTCATTTGATGATTTGAAAAGGAGATTTGTTTATTGTTTGACACACATGAGTTATCTAGAAGCTATTGGACTATGGGTGCATGTAGCAAGGGAGGCCTGTGATGATATGATGATTTTACAATGCTTGAAGTCAACTTGTTGTTCACTGTATCCAGAGAAAACTGGAAATGTTAAATTAGTATTACATCCAGTCACAAGAAGGATTTGTTAATCTTAGAGGAGATACCTAATGAAGTGGAATATGGAGAAGTTGCAACTGTTGCTTAGAGTTCAATACAAGGATAATGGTTGTATAGGATTAATTAGATCTATATTCAATCTTGACAAGGGTTTTCTAATCTTAGAGGAGATACCAAATGCAGTGAAAGATAGAGAAGTTGCAACATTCACTAAGAGTTCAATACAAGGAGAATGGTCATGTATGCATCTCCATAATTTACATTGATGATGTGCGAAAATAATTTCCACCTATCTGAAGCAATCTTGATCAAGATAATATTGAGAAGTTGAAAGGCAGTTGAATGCTACATTGTGGGCGATTATGCAATTTGCACATTTGTACAATGGCGAAGCCAGTGAAATAGGTTAGGCTGTATAGGATATGAACAAGCTCTTATCAAGTGGAAGGAAAAAGTTGCAACATTCTTTAATAACTCAGTACCAGGATAATGAACACGCAGGAATTTTTAGTTATGATGTGCCAACACAAATTCCAAACCTCCCTAGAGCAATCCTGTTCAAAGAATATTTGAGAAGCCAAAAAAGTGGTGTTGGATGCTAGGTTATGGGTGTGATTATACAGTTCACTCATTCATATTGTTGGGAGCAGGCACAATCTGTTAAGACTTAATGGGATATCAAGCTTTACGCATTTTCAACAAAGCTCTTAAGTTGCAGAATACTTTTGTCTTCACTTCTTACTGAGTTACTTTAGAGTTATTTTGGCCATTCTATGTGCTTCAATGATATTAGACGTTTTGAAGTTGTCATCTCATTTAAAGTTCATGTAATGATTTGCAAAGAAGATTTGTTGTTAACGTTGCACATATTAATGTTCAAGAAGCTATTGGATGACAAATCACATTTATCATGGGAAGTCTGATGATTTAGATGAAGTTTTGATAATGTTGTGTCAAATTCTTGTTTGTGATATCCAAAAGAAACTAAAGTGTATATAGAACAATGGCATATTTTAAGAATTATTATGTTATCTTTCAAGGGACATTTAATAAAGTGGAAAAAGAAGTTGTGGTATTCCCTGAATACTTAATACAAGGCTAATTCTGTCTATGTTGCTGGTTCAGATTAGGCAGTTCTCCATTTTTTTTAACTCCAAGTTCACTACAGCTGGTTTGTCTATATATATATATATATCACAAAATCTACAAAATAAATACAGAACACAGCTGGTGATTGATAATTCAATGTCAATTGTCAAATTTTAAAGATAATCAAAATGATTTATATTAGTGAATCTGCACATGTAAAATCAATAGAAATCATCACATTTCTCTTCATTGAGAGCATCAATGTCATCATCTCATTCATTGGAAGGGAAAGTACTGCTGGTGTCATACTAGCTGCACCATGCAAATGATGCTGTGTAGCAGTGTTGTGATCCTCATCCTTGATCGGGACTATGCAAAGCTTAGTTAGGGTTGAAGTTCTTTTTAGTTCTTTGCTTTTTTTCATTAAAAAAGTATTATTTTTTTGGGTCCCAGGCAGATTCTGCCTGGGTTTGTCAGAGTCGTTCACCGGGCCCTCTACATTTGGCTCGTGCATAGCAGCAAAAATTGTTCTCACTTCTCAGGAATAATTTGACAAACCAAAAAGATATTTTTCAAAAAATTGTGATATAATTAGGGAAAAATTAGGTTAGGGGTTTTTTAAAAAATAAAATAAAAATGGAAAAGACAGGGCTAGGGTTATGGCTTAAATTTTTTTGACATAGTCAAGACTCAACTACATGGGAGAAAATGAGAAAAAAAGGAAGAAATTGGCAATAATATGGCAGATGTGATTTTCAGTTATAAAATTGGTTAAAACATTGCGAGAAGTCAGGAAAAAACCAGGAAAACTCTAATCCTATATCATAGTGGGCAATTTTATGTTGAAATCATGTTTTTTTTCATGATTTTGGCTACAATGTGCTTGTTTAAGTCTTCTGCTCCAGGTTTCTGGGTTCAGTTTAGCAAAGTTTAGATGTACACAAGCTGAATTTAGACACCTGAGACAGTACCTTCGGCAAACCCAAGCCAGACCCAGACCAGGATCAGAACCTGGTCCAGACCAGTTTTGGTTCGGCCAGGGTTCCTGCAGAGCTAGGTAACATGGAATTCATTTATCCTTTATATGAAATCATTTCTATGTTTGCAACTAAAATTCATTGATATGTAGAATTGCTGGTTCTGACATTAGCCTGACAAGGGAAATTTATCAATAGTTTGATTGTCATATATCTCTTTGAATTGTATGTTTGAAAATTTCTAATAATGGTTTATTGTATTTTTCTCAATAAGCCAGGAACCAAATATCAAGTTTAGATCCCAGTTACTGGTTAAATGCTTTGTCTGTTAGCTGCTTTGAAAGCAAACTATTGACTTTGGCTTTTGCAGGCTAGAGCAGGTATAGATTATGAGTCATCGTATGGAAAGGCCCGTCCAAATGATACAATATTGAAGCTTCAAAGAACAACACCATATTATAAAAGAAATAGAGCTCATGTTTGTAGTTTCTATGTTCGCGGTGAGTGTACGCGAGGTGCTGAATGCCCTTATCGACATGAGATGCCTGTCACAGGGGAGCTTTCTCACCAGAACATTAAGGATCGATATTATGGGTAAGTTTTTGGGTGTGTTCAATTCAGATCCGATATGCATTGGCCAGTGATTGGTTTTTAAATTCTCAGTAAATGTGTCTCTTAAAAATTTAAACTGTTATTGTTTGATTCCATAGATTCTGATGCTGAACCATCTGTGGGCCTTCAGGATTTGGTTTCTATATATGCTTTTGTAAATTGTGGAGTGAAAATTTCATGTAGTAGAAAAATATTCATACAACCCAGAGCATGGAGGTGCACTTGTAGCATTGAATGCCAAGTCATGGTGCCCAAAAGAGCTCAGACCATAAATCCAATTCAAACATTTATCTCAATGTTATTATGTCCCAATTCCTCATCACAAGGAATTGGGATGCAAAATACCAAAAAAACTAATTTAGAGGCTAGAAGAGTTGCAGGAACATCCTCATCAGTGTTTTTTTGGTTCAATCATTGTTTACAGAAAGTTCATACATTGTTACATCTTCTTGGCCACAACTGACCTGCAGCTATTTATTTTTCTTTTCTTCTCTGTGAGAAATAGCTAAAGAGAATTGATATTGTCTTGTCTGGCTTGTTTAGAAGATTTTATAATTTTTGGTATGCTTCTATTCCTTGCTCTTTCTCTTATTCTCTCTGTATGTCCCGAGTTATCCCCTTCTTGCATTGCTGGGAGTGTACTTCCTATGGAGCAAATTAAGCTACTTGTGGTTCATTTATATGTCCTTTTTTGGTGTATTCTTATATTTATGCTGCACAAATGTTGAGTGTATATGGTACTCAGAGTTAGAGAAGCTATGTGAACTTCTATTCATCAGATATAGTTGCATTTTGTGATTTCAGTGAAAAAGAATTTAAATGGAGAGAATATGCTGAGTTTGACAGAGTTTGTAAAGTTATTTTCCAGTATTTCCTAAGCACATCTGAATCTGCACGTGGGTATTTGTTGGATTAAATTTCAGAACTATTTTTAAAGCGGGTTTGTCTTTAGATGCTACCAAAAGATCTGCATGGTATTCTTGCTTTGCCACAAGCTTGGTTATCCTAAGGCCACTAATTAATTTATATATGGAGTGAAGAATGATCAGAGGCTTGACTGTAATTAATCATTTTTTGTAATCTTGGTCATTGTCCAAAACCAACCAACAGTACTTGACTCCGCTAATTTTTTAAGATTCACCTTATGCCTTTTAAGGCAATAAGATTTTGGACTTATATCTTCACATGGTTTATTGAGAAACAAACAAATCGTGCTTTTAAGCTAAGGTGATTAACATGTGGCCTTAAGCACATTATTTCCTTGAGTGAGACTGAGCTTTGCTTGTGGTTTGTTGAAATCTCAAGATTGTTGATTTCTGGTTGGAGACATTATTTTTGATAGTCATTGTTGGCATCATAGAAGCATAAATCTGCAAAATATCCTGATTAATTGTGATTTTTAAAAAAATCAGCGGGCTGGACGATTTTTTCCCGTTTCAAACTGCAAAATCGGCAAAAAATTGTGTTTAAAACATGCAAAAAAAAGTGAATAAAATCGTGCTGATTTTCGCGCAAAAAAAATACCATGAGACCATAGCTTGTTGCTTACTATTATGCTTTGATAGATTTTTTCCAAGCATCCATAGCTTGTTTGAAAGCACCTATTTTAGGCTTTTAGCCATGGCAGCAAGGCAGTGAACTGTTTGATAAAATGCTTTGGTAAACATGTATGAAAAATGTGGTAGCATAGACAAGGCAGTGAACTGTTTGAAAAAAATGCCTCAAAGTAATGTGGTCCCATGGTGATGGAATGCCATGACAAGCAAATTGCTATGGATTGTCATGGCATTCCATCACCGTGAGACCACATTTCTTTGAAACATTTTTTCAAACAGTTCACTGCCTTGTCTATGCTATTGCTTACTATTATGCTTTGATAGATTTTTTCCAAGCATCCATAGCTTGTTCGAAAGCACCTGTTTTAGACTTTTAGCCATAGCATCAAGGCAGTGAACTGTTTGATAAAATGCTTTGGTAGACATGTATGAAAAATGTGGTAGCATAGACAAAGCAGTGAACTGGTCGAAAAAATGCCTCAAAGAAATGTGGTCTCATGGTGATGGAATGCCATGACAAGCAAACTGCTAGAAATGTGGTCTCTTGGTGATGGAATGCCATGACAAAAATAGCAATTTGCTTGTCATGGCATTCCATCACCATGAGACCACATTTCTTTGAGGTATTTTTTTCAAACAGTTCACTGCCTTGTCTATGCTATTGCTTACTATTATGTTTTGATAGATTTTTTCCAAGCATCCATAGCTTCTTAAAAAACACCTGTTTTAGGCTTTTAGCCATAGCAGCAAGGCAGTAAACTGTTTGATAAAATGCTTTGGTAGACATGTATGAAAAGTGTGGTAGCATAGACAAGGCACTGAGGCACTGAACTGTTTGAAAAAATGCCTCAAAGAAATGTGGTCTCATGGTGATGGAATGCCATGACAAGCAATGCCTCAAAGAAATGTGGTCTCATGGTCATGGAATGCCATGACAAGTGAATTGTTGAGGGGGATTAAAATTGAATCCATCAGGATATTACACAACCAAATAATCTGTGGAAAGCAGCCTAAATCATATTATAGCATGGTATCCTGTCAATTGAAGATTTAAATTTGTGCCCATTTATTTACATTTTGTTGTTTGTTTTGCCAAAAAGAATTGTAGGCCTGGTACATGTGCCATTCTTGAAAGGTAGCCACATGTTAATCCCCCTCAACAATTTACAAAGGTTAGCTTCTCAAGGAAATCATAGTATTATGAATCTCGATATGATTGCAAAATAAAATTACATATGGATGATGAATTCTTATGCAATTGATAACCAAAACTTTAAATCTCCACCCTTTAGACACAGCTGTTCCCAAACCTGTTTTATAATATGCATAGTTTGACTTCAATACTAGTCTGGTCAGAATTTATTAATATTGAAGGGATTAACTCAACACAATTATGAAATTGCAGCTCAAATGGATGAGTTGTTATGGATGGCAGCTTTGCTTGGGTAGGAATATGAATTGTTGTTTGCAGAATATGAATTGAGAATTCTCAACCCAGTGAATGATGCTGATAAGAATATAAATTGATGGTGTTGATTACCAAGAAGAATTGCGAATATTTTCTGCAAAAGCCTTCACTAATTCATCACAAACCCTTGTCTATATGAATCACAGCTCTGAAAGAAATCGCAGAATTCTAATCTTCAATTTTTGCTGGGATAATTCTGCCATATTCCCAACTGATACACCCACAACTTATCTCTGATCTGCCAATTGAATCACAGTAGTTGAATGATGAATAACTTATTTGGAATTTGAAGTCAAATGGTAATATATTGGTGCTATATGAGCCACCTCAGATATATAAGAATCAAATAAAATTCAATTACAATAGGCTCTATGCAAGCAGTCCTTAGAATGCCATGGCCATGCTCAGCATAAACATCCATCTAGGGTAGTGATCAGATCTGTTGATAAACAGCAAATATTATTAACTTGAAATCTTTATCAATATCAATCAGAAAGCCGAATCTGCACAATGGTAATTCCTGTGTGAAATCTCTCTATGAAATTGTGGATTTTCATCCTCCAAGTCCAGATGTAGAGGGGATTTGTCCTCAGGTTATTTGAACCGAAGTTCTATGCTCCAATAAGGATTATAAATCAGATAAAATATTTTCTCCATATCCTATTTCCTTCTCCTTGTTTGGCCTCTCTTAATAGAATTTTTCTCCAAAAGTCATTACTCTTTGGATTTCCTTCATCACCCCTATTTGAGAGGAATTTTTATTTAAATTAAACTTTAATATTCTAATATTATATTTATAATTATATTAAATTTTATATTTTGATATTTTAATTTTTCTTATTTTATAATTTAATTTTACTTGAGGCCCTCTTTTTTATAATATTTTATTATAGGTGTTTTGGGTTTATCTTAGTTAAATTTCAAAAAGGGAACATTACAGGTTGCCCAACGTTCTCAAAATGTGAAGAACTTCTAAAACCATAACAAACCAAAGTAATGCTAGCCATGAGAATGAATCTCTCATTGTATCATGGTGGTCTCGACAGTAATTTCTGTATTGCAGTCTGAATAAAATAGTAATGCACAGGAAGAAAAAGAGGGAAAGTTAATGTTTGACCAATATATATGTGAAAATTGTTGCCAGTGGCTAGTTTATGTAGGCTTTTGAGTTGTTCTAATGGTTTGCACTAACGAAGTCTTTCTTCTTTTGCAGAGTAAATGATCCAGTTGCAGCAAAACTCTTGAATAAAGCTGGTGAGATGTCATCTCTTGCTCCTCCGGAAGATGAGGGTATAAAGACCTTGTACGTTGGTGGGCTAGATCAAAGAGTTACTGAAGATGATCTGAAGGACAATTTCTATGGGTATGGTGAAATTGAATCCATCAGACTAGTTTTTCAACGAGCATGTGCATTTGTGACATACACTACCAGGGAGGGGGCTGAGAAGGCAGCAGAAAATTTGTCCAACAAGCTTGTTATTAAAGGCTTGAGGCTTAAGCTATTATGGGGAAAACCACAAGTTCCCAAACCAGAAGTTGAAAATCAGGGAGATCAATCTGCAAAACTTATTTCTCATAGTGGGATGCTTCCAAGATCTATAGTATCTCAGCATCAGAGTCAAGAGCAGCCACAGAGTAGTCAGGATCAGCCATCTTTACATTACTTCAACATTCCTGCTCCACCCCCTCCCTCAGAACGAGCTTTCTATCCATCCATGGATCCTCAGAGAATGGGAGCTGTTGCTCCAGCACCAGACACTAGCAGCAGTAAGCAAGGCACAACAAATGAAATCCAGGAAGGGCAACCTTCCCAGCAAACTCTTTATGACCCTTCCAGTGGTTCATACTATGCAACCCAGCATTCCCAAGAGGGGCAGTATCATCATTACTATGGTCCTCCTTATGGACCTCCACCTCCATATCAACAATATGCAGCATATCACCCAGGTCCACCACCACCACCACCACCACCACCACCACCTCACCAATCGTATTATCCTCCCCAATTTTAACATAATAATATACATTTCATACTACATTTGTTTCATGTTATCTTCAAAATCTTCATCTGTTTTTTTAAGCAGAGGGCCTGTGCAACTAATGGGCAATTTTCAGTTTGGTTTGATCCTGTGTAATTTAAGGGATTCGGCAGGCAAGTATACATTTGTACTTGGTAGTTGGTGCTATAGTTAACTGATTAGTGATTTATTATTACATTTTTTGTTCTAATCTCTTGTATATGGTAGTACAGTAATTGTTTTCCAATTGATTAATGCCTACTTGTTATGTTCCTTGCATGACATGTTAAGTGAAACTTTTATATTAACCTCAGACAAAAAACAACATAATGTTGATGATAGTCATATGGCTAATGTGTTAAAGTTTTGCAATGGTTTTTTCTGCGACATTTGTGTGTGTATGCTGTCTTCCAATAGTACTTGTTCAGGAAAAAGAAGATGCTAGAATACTAAACAGTGAATATCTGGCCATATAATGTCTTATAAAGGCCCGGGTTATCTTATTGTTTCTCAAAATTGAAGAATGAACAGAAATCTTGCACAGCTTACAAAGGTAAATGAAAAAATGTCAGTTATGTAGTTAAGAATATTTATCAGAATGAATTTAATGGAATTGTTTTTTTTCAAATGATGGGATATGAATTTTAGTTCTATGTTATTTTGGATTATGTTGCATATTTTTGCAATATTTGAATTGCACAGATTAACGAGGGCATTTATCATTCCTGCGGGACCTTTTGTAGCATCCTGCAAATTGGACTTGTGTAATGCTGAATATTTTCTGAGGGTGTGTTGCGTAGAGATATTTATAACCTTCAAAAGCAAGTTTGATGCCTCTCTTTGGTGTATGCCTCTGTTACTATCTTTCCTATTGACTTAAATGTTGGAGGTTTAGCAGTTTGAGATGTATTAGCATCTTGATAGAAACTCCCAAACCTTTAAATAACCATTATATTGATGTGAGTTGGCAATTATTAGTGTTATACTAATATTTAGGGGAATTTACATAGGTCCAACAGCAGTAGAAATGAGTACATAGCTTCACATATTCACTTAGAAAACAATGACAAACATCCAATACCTTATCCTTTGAATCAGATAGATTAAACAATTTAAGGCCCGTACGTTGATATCTGGGCCAAATATGGTCAGTGGCAGCAACTTTATATTGAAGATGAGTATTTTTCAACATTCTTATAATGGGCATGATGAAAGGCAGTTTCTATGTTGAACATGTTACATTGAATAAAGCTATAACAAATGTGGTCTAATTTATTAAAAAAAGATAAAATGTGTTTGTTGTGAGGATGTTGAATTTGGCAGTAGTTCATTGAGCAGACAATTTTACACCTTGCCATGTTACATACATATTATGGTGAAATATTGGGGAGCAGGTAATGGTTTTGATATTTATGACAATCGATTCAACTAGTTTCCTTTGTCAACTTAGCTACAAGTCCTGCATTGATTCATGATATGGTCAAGCCATATAGCTCTTGTTGAGATGAGAAGATAGGCTGTATACTGAAGGTAAAATGCAAAAGGTTATCTATAGAAAGAAGAGTATGAAATGGAGAGCTCATTATGAAAACATAGGCTATACACCAAAGGTAAAATACAAAAGGGTTGTTTATAGAAGATTGAATACAAAATGGAGGGCATGATGTGGTAATCGTTCAAATTCTCCACCAGATAAATAACAAGATTGAAAACTCTAATTGAGTCTAACTGAATATGGTAACTACGTAATATGAGTTCATGGTCATGGTCATGGTCATGGTAGTACTCAATGTATCAGGTATGCAAAACGTGTGCAAATGGAACACCTATGGGTTTGCAAAAATAATTAGTGTATTCTCGTTTAAAACAATGAATGGAAATTGCTTGAAAGAATTTGTGCATATTGAGATGGAAACACTATACACAATATAATTGAATGATGAGAAGGTTTGAGAGATTAATACAAAGAGAAAAACATGAATAGGAAAATGACTGGTTGTGTGGATGTACATATTTTTTGTTCATGTAGGTGACAAAAACATATATTAGGGAAGAACCATATATGCATTGATGTAGTGTATCATATTTGGGGTTGGTGGCAGGTGAGGCATGGAGTTGCAACATCTCAAGGTTAAGGAAAGTCGTGCTTTTCTCAATCAAGATTTTTTTATGTAGGCAAGGGCGTGTTATACCAATTTTTTAAGTTTTGGTTTTTTATAGAGATTTCTTCAACAGATGTGCCTGCATTTAGTTTTGGTTTTTTATTTAGATTTCTTTGACGGACGTGCCTACGCTTGCATCCTGTAGGGCTCTCGGCTTGTGGATTCAAGTTTTGGCTTGGTGTGTAATCCCCTTCTTTAGTTGTACTCCAGATATGGTCATGTTTTATTTCCCAAGGCAAAGGCTCCAATAGAGCTCACTTATTTGTTAAAAATAATTATATATATTTTATTGATTGGTTAAGGTTGGGTTTTAAAAGTGCTCAAACCTTTTTACAAGAAAGCGTGGTGAGTTGGGAAGTAGAGAAGGAAATAAAATAGAGAAAGCAGAAAGCAAAAAACTATCTGATAAACAAAACATTTGATGGCCGACCAATGCCAACATTTTTCAGTATAAGGACAATTGATGTAGATTTGCTCACTTTTTTCTTTTGCGTAGAGACAGGGTGCATTAGAAAAGTCCCGAGAAACTCAATTTTTGCACCTGTCATCAACAAGGACTTTCCTTTTGATTGCCAGGAAAAAACGCCTACTTTGGATAAACATGCCGTATGCCAACATTTGATTGTTGGCCAAGAAGGATATTCTAGATTGGCCAAGAGATTTATAGCCAAGCTCGAACAAACAAATTCCTGAAGTGGAGCAAATCCATTTGAGTTCATTCTCGTTTTTAGTGATGTGAAGTATGAGCTGATTTTAAATAGACACTAGACTGTCCACCTGCACTTTTGAACAAACATCACGGGGCATAGCTTTCCATGTATAGATTGTTATATTGCTAGATTGAAAGGGCAATATGTAATCAAATACTTTGGAACTCCATCATTGAACCATGTGATTTATGATTTTTTCAAAGTCACCTTTCTCTTAATGACTATTCCCCCCATGGGATCTCGATGGAGGATTCCTTAGTTGTCTTCCATTGTAATGTCCCCTTCTCAGCACTAGTTTCATCTGATAACTGTTAGCCTATCTTAGAGGCGTGTAGGCTAGTCAGAGGCAGCATTAGGGTTTCCTATTTTTTAGGAGGATCTTTTTGAGTTTTCAAGGGGTTGTTTGCAAGAGTTTGGCAGTTTGATTTTTGGGTCTTTCTGGGTTTTCAGAGGTTTTAGAAGGGTATGACATGCATATTCATCAGAGTATATTTTTGGATCTACTATTTTTAGTAAGTTACGATGGCTGTTTGATTTGTGCTCAAACGGAGTTTGGAGTCACTTACTATTTTTAGTAAGTGATTTTTTTGGCAATGTAGTTTGGTAGTAGTTCAACACTCAATGTCTATTTCTGGCAAGACAGTTTATGCAGTGGCATCTCCAGCTTTCTTGGAGCCTGTTTTGGAAAGTTGGTAACCTAAGTTATATTTATATTGTGCTTTTTGGCTCCCAACGCTTAGACATATAACTTAAAGTTGTTTTTAACTTGTGTTCTTTCATGAGGTTGTCCAAATTGGAGATATATTTGCATTTCATAAGGTTTATTTTGCCAAGTCAAGATGGGCGCCCAAAGTCAAGTCGAAATTGCAAATTTAAATGAATATTATATTCTTCTTTCTTGGGCATCCCTTTTGGAGGGAAAATGAGGTTTGAACTTCTAGGTTCAAAACCTATATATACAATGCCTTGCCTCTTCATTTGGTATCCATTCTCTTATCATAATGAAGTGTTGTTGAGTTTTATTCAGATTCTTGCTTCGAGGTTGAGATGCCTCCTAGTACTCTATTAGTTTTGAGTTTGAAAGATAACTCCTAGTTGATTAGTGATCGCTTCTTCACTCTGAGGTTGTAGATTGAGCTTCAAAGGTGATGGCTTCATTTGATGTTTTTTGATTTTTGGTGTGGTAGTGAGTTTGCTTCCAGTTTGTTCCTTTTTAGTGTGTTTCTTCAATTTTTTCAAGTTGTTGGTTTGAGTATGGCTGAAGCACGTTTTGACTTGCACTGATATGAGGAGGTGAGTGAATGTTCTGGGCATTGATTCTATGCATTCCTCTAGCTTGGGCGACCCTATGCTTAAGTTTTTATAATTTTTGGTGGAGTTTGAGATTTTTAGGACAAGGTTGCCCTTTCCAAGGAGGTCGTACTTCTTCAGTGAGTGCATTAGGAAGCGTGCAAAAATAAATAGAATTATTTGGAGGAGTCTAGCTGCTTGAACTTGGATGCCTAGCATCTAGGCACCATTTGCCTTCAATTTGAGTTCATTCAGAGGAGTTTTGAGGGAGTTACAAGCATATTGGTGATTTCCAAGCTTGTTGATTAGAAATCAGAACGCCATTTTATATCATACATGGTATTTTTCAGTATTTTGCCTTATTTTCTTGATGCTTATCTTTGTATCTATCATGGAGATGTTTGTCTAACATTTGGGTCTTCATATTGCTAAGTTATCTCATGATATATTGTTTGGGTTTGAAAAGTGAAAGACGCTGGCTTGCCACCTAAGCATTTACATTTTTTGTATTGGTTGGCTTGCTGCCAATATAATTTGTACTTCCAACATTTCAATTTATTAACGCTAACAGATCCCCTTGCATCGTATGCTCTCACCTTGCGCACTACGGGATTTGGGTGATCAAAAAGTGAAGGGTTGCTTCCAGCTTGTCATCTTTCTTGGGCTAACATTAATGAGTGAAGTGGTGTGCTAAAAATAAAATAGAACTAAGAGGGATATTTCAGTGGTATCAAAGCTGGTTATACTGCCAGCCTGTGTTTTCAGTGTCTCAGTTGACAAATGAGTGATAGAGAAACCATATACTACAATAGAGAGTTGAAGAGATAGCGGTTTTTAACCCCATTAGTTCCGGTTGAGGATACTTTTCCAAAGGTTCTGAGGAACTGTGATATTGTAGTTGAGAATATGGTAGATAAGGAGAAGGGACCCACTCATGAAGAAGATGCAAATGCTAGAACTGAGGGGAAGTTTGATATCATGTTGGACATGATGTTTCAGTTACTTGCTAAGATGAATCAATAGGTAACTCTGGTACAACAAAACCATGAGACTAAAATCATTGCTTCTAATACAAATCCAAGAGGGAGACCTATTGATCAACATGTTGACTTGACTAGAGGATCAACCTCTAGACCTCTTCTTCCTACCTTTACCCAAAGGGAGGAACCACTTGTTGAGCCAAAAGTACCCATGCCAGATGAAGTGAGGAATATTTTTTCCTTCCTATTGAAATTCGTGAGATTCTGTCCTTGGATCAATACATGAACCAAAAGAAGAGAAGATGGGGTGGAAGAGTTGAGAATCGTGCTCTTGTACCTCCAAGAGATTTCCAACAAGCTCTTGGGAAGGTGACCTTGGTTCACTTCGATGGAAGTGATAAGTGTTCAACGAGATCATGGATCCAAAAGCTTGACAACTACCTCTCACTAAGACCAATGTCAGAAGAAGATGCCATCAAGTCTGCTACTTTGCATTTGGATGAGGCTGCCCATGAGTGGTGGTATCACGATTTGGTCACTCTTGGCCACAACCTTATTTGTATCTATGAGGAGTTTACTGAAAAACTCATTGAGAGGTTTGATACCAAGGATTCCGAGGTCAAGTTTCGTGAGCTTGCACAACTAAAACAACATGGTTCACTTGACACATGCATTGCAGATTTTGCAGAGGCTTTCCGTGATGGTGCCCAACATCATCAAAATGAGGCATGTAGTCCTATTTTCTGAAAGACTAATGGAACAATTGAAGGGGTGGGTGAAGGCTTTCGATCCACCAACACTTGATGAAGCAATCGAAAAATTGAGAAGCATGAAGTTGGCTGCCCCAAGGCCAAAATTTCAGTCCAAGCCTTTGGGTCACAAGAAAGACAAGAAGCATTTTTCAAATCAAACCAAAAATTTCCCTTCTAAGATGAATGATGAACTTCGTGAAGAGCTGCGAAGAAAGGAATTATGTTACACTTGCAGAGAACCATGGAGTAAGGGTCACAAGTGCTTTAGAAGAGGTCATTCCCATCACATAGAGGCATATTCTGATTATGGATCAGAATCTGATATATCAAAACAACAGTCTAATTTTACAGACAACGAAGAAGAAAGAGCTCCAAAAGACTTGGATAAGAACCAATGAGGTGGGGTCCAATAGCCCAACTTTCTAGTTTTCAAAAAAATGAGTCTTTCAGGGCTTGTGGAGTGCTTAGAAGGCAACAAATCGTTGCTCTAATTGATACTAGAGCAAAACAATTTCATTGACGAAGGGGTTGTTGCAAAGAGAGTCCTCAAAACAAAAGAGTTTTAAGGTTCTAAGGTTATGGTGGCTGATGGTTTTACTATCTCTTGCAATCGAAAGATCTCCAATATGTTTATGCAGTTGGGTAATTACGAAGTCAAGGATGACTTCTATGTTGTTGGCATTGAAGATATTGATGCAGTGTTTGGCATTCAATGGTTGCGATTTCTTGGAGAGATCACTTTGAATCTGCAAACCATAGAGTTGAAATTTTCATCAGATGGGAAGAAGTTGGTCTTGAGAGGGATGTCAAATGGAGGCCCTTGTATTGTGTCTTTCAAGAGGATGGAAAGGCTGATTTGTCATGACCAAGTTGAATGGGTAGCATAGTGCTTAATTTTTCCATCCGATCCTGTAGAAGATAAGAGGCATTACCATTCTGATATTCAATCTTTGATCACTAAGAAGAGTAAGGTGTTTGGTAGTATACCACTTGGGAGACCTTTTGAAAGGGGACTGAGCATGTCATAGAGCTCGAAGAAGGAGCCAAACTAGTCATTACTACTCCATACTGGTACCCAAAGAAGCAGAAAGATGAGATAGAGAAGGCCATCAAAGAACTCTTGGACATGGGTCACATTCGCCCAAGCAAGAGTCCCTTTGCTTTTGTAGTTGTTTTGGTCAAGAAGGATGACACTATGCACATGTGTGTAGATCATTGTGCCTTGAATCAAAAGACAATAAAAAATTGGTATCCCATTCCCAGGATCGATGAGCTCATTGATGAGCTACATGGAGTTGTCTACTTTTCCAAGATTGATCTCAGATCAGGTTACCATCAGATCAAGATGAGGGAATTAGATATTGAGAAGACTGCTTTCAGATGCCACTTTGGGCATTTCGAGTTTCTAGTCATGCCCTTTGGTTGACTAATGCACCTGCTACCTTCCATTATTGTATGAATAAGATATTTCAGAAACAATTGAGGAAGTTTGTGCTTATCTTTTTCGATGACATCTTCATCTTCAGTAAGTCATTGGAAGAGCATCTCAAGCACTTGGAGAAAGTACTTAGCATCAGGTATTGCCACAATAGTGGTTTACACTTTCTGGGAGATCCTGATTTTTGCTTAAATCACATATTTTAAAAAAATATAATGATTTAAGCCTTGAAAATTTTCATTTAAAGGATTCCAATTGAAGAGGGTTTGATCAAACCACCTTTGACCAAACCCCCTTAGATAGAACCCCGCTAGTTTTAAACCATACATATAACGAAGTCTCCTTTACACCTATCAAAATGTTGATAAAAAACCACTTTTGATTTACCTTTTGGGGGATCAAATGAGTTCATTAAAATTTATTTTTTGTATGTAGTCATTATTATAAGCTTCCAAAAAAGTATAATTTTAATTAAATTTAATTTGATTATTATATTTATTTTTTATTTCTTGTGAATGTAGGTTTTTCACCGAAAATCAAGCTCTCTTGTCTACACATGTGGAAAAATAGTAGATTATCAAAATAAAAATTTGAAAAATATGTTTAGGTTGGGTATTGATGTCCTTGATCTATTAATTTTTTTTTTTGAATTTTGATACATACATAAAAAGTTATGTTGTATACAGTCCGCCTATGTATAAAATGTAATTGGTTTGACTTCAAAACTTGATTAAGGAAAAAATATTTAATAGAACACTATGAAACAAAATGAACTGGTTAGATATCGTAGTTACAAATCTAAATTTGAAAAAATTAGAGTTTTATCTTTCGTACAAAAAAAATTATGTTGTATACGGTGAGCATCAGTCCTTAAAACTGTTGTTTACTGATAAAAAATAGTTTTCGAAGGAGATGAAAAAAAAGGTGCAATTTGATTCCAATTTTTTTGAAAAAAATATATTTTAGAATCTATAGACAAAACTTCACAAATCACTAGTTTACATCATCTTCAAATTCCTCACGGTTTAGCCGCTATAGGAGCCCCAAAGTGAAGATTTAGTTAAAAAAAATCAGTTAAGTGTCCAGTTTGCCCAAAAATTGTAAACCAGTATTGTGGGATCACCCCATCTTGGAATCAAAATCATTGTTTGCTAAGGAGTCCAAATGTGAATTTGGAATGACATAGCTACTTTACCTTGGACACATGATCAACTCTAAGGGAGTTAGTGTTGACCCAAAGAAGATTAAGACTATCTTGGATTGGCCTCCTCTAGAGAACCTCTCACAGTTGAAGAGTTTTTTGGGACTTTGTGGCTTTTACAAGAGGTTTGTTAAGGGATATTCTCAGATGACTACCTCTCTTACTGATCTCACAAAAAATGGGGCATTTGCATGATCAAAAAAATTACAAGTGGTATTTGATAGATTCAAGCAACTCATGAGTTCATGTCCTATTTTGGTCATACCCGACTTCTCCAAACCATTTGAGTTGCAGTGTGATGCTTTGGGGGAAGGAGTTGGGGCTGTCCTAATGCAAGAAAATTATCCTATTATCTTTGAGAGTAGAAAATTGAGGGGTGTTGAGAGGAATTACTCGATCTATGACAAGGAGATGCTTGCAATCATGCATGCATTGGCCAAATTCAAACAGTATTTGGTTGGGAGAAAATTTGTGGTGAAGACTGATCATAACAGTCTTAAAAATTTCATGCATTAGAAGAATCTAAATGAGAGGCAACAAAAGTGGGTGAGTAAGCTCCAAGCTTACGATTTTGACATCGAGTATGTTAAAGGGAAGAACAACATTGTGGCTGATGCCTTGTCTAGAAGGCCACACTTGAGCTCTTTGGTTGAGATCACTATTGATTGGAAAGAGAAAATTATTGCAGAGTACGCCAAAAATCAGTTTGCTACTAGTTTAGTTGAGGGTTCTTGGCATGATGAGAGGTATCAATTGGTTGATGGTTTGAGACAGTATAAGGGTAGGATTTTCTTGGTACCTGAATCTAAGCTTAAGAAGAAGATTTTACAATCATTTCATGGCATTCCCTTGGTTGGTCATCAAGGGTATTTCAAGACATATAGGTAGATTCGTTAGAGGTTTTAATGGAAGGGATTCAACGATGAGGTCCTTCACTACATTAAGGAGTGTCCGATGAACAAAAATGAGCACACTTTTCCAATTGGTTTGTTGCAGCCCCTACCTATTCCCAATCGGAAATGGGAAAGTATCTCGATGGATTTCATCACTGGGTTGCTAAAGGTGCAAGGGAGAGATTGCAATATATGTTGTTGTGGATAGATTGATGAATTTTTCTCATTTCTTCACCATTACCAGCTCATTTACAACAAGTTAGGTTGTTGATTTGTTCTTTAGAGAGGTGTTCAAATTGCATGGTTTTCCAAAAAACATTGTGAGTGATAGGGACAACAAGTTTCTAAGTACTTTTGGCAAGAGGTTTTTCAGATTGAGTGGTACAATGGTCACTCCAAGCAATAGTTATTAGCCATAGATTGATGGACACATGGAGGTTGTGAACAAGTTTTTGGAGGGCTATCTCAAGGATTATGTTTTAGGGAAGAAAAAGGCTTGGGTGAGATGGCTTCATTTGAGAGAGTACTGCTATAAATTTTCCTACCACATATCTATCAAAATGTCTCCCTTCATGGCTCTATATGGATATGAGGCTCCTAGATTCATAGATTTGATGTTTGGTGATTGTAAAGCCCCTCAAGCGAGGGATATGTTGCAACAGAGTCAGGGAATTTTGAGATCTTTGAAAGATAATCTTCACCATGCACAAAATCAACATAAGATGTATGCTGATCAACAACATATTGAACACACTTTTGAGGTTTGAGACATGGTCTAATTGAGGCTCCAACCTTACAGATAGTCCACTCTCAAGAAGAGTGGAGCAGAGAAACTCAAGCCACATTTCTATGGGCCTTTTAGGATCGTCAGGAGAGTTGGGGAAGTGGTTTATGAGTTAGAGCTACCAGCGAGTAGCAACGTGCATAATGTCTTTCACGTGTCATGCCTCAGAAGGTGCTTGGACACAATGTTGTAGCTTCATTAGATTTTCCTTCGTTGGATGAGGGACAATTGGTTTTGGTTCCAGAGGCAATCATTGATTTCAGGGAGCGCTCCTTGAGGAGGTCTATCAAAAAATATTTTGTGAAGTGGAAGAATTTATCGATTGAGGATGCTACTTGGGAGGATGAGAAAATTTTGCAACATCCAGACTTGAGATTGCTTGAGGGAAAACTGTAATGTCCCCTTCTTAACACTAGTTCCATCTGATAACCGTTAGCCTATCTTAGAGGCTTGTAGGCTAGTCAAAGGCAAAATTAAGGTTTCTTAATTTCTAGGAGAATCCTTCTGAGTTTTCAAGGGGTTGTTTGCAGGAGTTTGGCAATTTGATTTCTGGGTCTTTCTAGGTTTTCATAGGGATTTAGAAGGGTATGACATGCATATTCATCAAAGGATATTTTTGGAATTACTATTTTTAGTAAGTTACGATGACTGCTAAGTTTGTGTTCAAACAGATTTTGGAGTCACTATTTTTAGCAACATGTTATTTTTAGTAAGTGCTATTTTTGGTAGTGTAGTTTGGCAATAGTTCAACACTCAGTGTCTATTTCTGGCAGGGCAGTATATGCAGTGGCATCTCTAGCTCTCTTGGAGCCTGTTTTGGAATGTTGGTAACATAAGGTATATTTATAATGTGCTTTTTGGCTCCCAATGCCTAGACATATAACTTAAGTTGGTTTTAACTTGTGTTCATTCATGAGGTCATCCAAATTGGAGATATATTTGCATTTCATAAGGTTTATTTTGCTAAGTCGAGTTGGGCGCCCAATGCCAAGTCAAAATTGCAAATTTAAATGAATATTATATTCTTATTTCTTGGGCATCCCTTTTGGGGGGAAAAGGAGGTTTGAACTTCTAGGTTTGAAAACCTATATATACAGTGCCTTGTCTCTTCATTTGGTATCCATTTTCTTATCATAACGAAGTGTTGCTGAATTTTATTCAAACTATTGCTTCGAGGTTGAGATGCCTCCTAGTACTCTATTAGTTTTGAGTTTGAAAGAAAACTCCTAGTTGATCAGTGATTGCTTCTTCACTCCGAGGTTGCAGATTGAGCTTCAAAGGTGATGATATCATTTGATGTTTTTTGATTTTCGGTGTGGTAGTGAGTTTGCTTCTAGTTTGTTCCTTTTTGGTGTGTTTCTTTAGTTTTTTCAAGTTGCTGGTTTGAGTATGGCTGAAGCATGTTTTGACTTGCACTGAATGAAGAGGCGAGTTATTGTTCTGGGCATTGATTCTATGCATTCCTCTAGCTTGGGTGACCCTATGCTCAAGTTTTTTATAATTTTTAGTGGATTTTGGGATTTTTAGGACAAGGTCACCATTTCTAAGGAGGTCATACTTCTTCTGTGTGCATTGGGAAGTGTGCCAAAAAAACAATTATTTGGACGAGTCTAGCTACTTGAACTTGGACGCCTAGCCTCTAGGCACCATTTTCCTTTAGTTTGAGTTCATTCAGAAGAGTTTTGAGGGAGTTACGAGCATATTGGTGATTTCCAGGCTTGTTGATTAAAAAATCAGAACACTGCCATTTTATATCAGACCTAGTATTTTTTAGTATTTTGCCTTATTTTCTTGATGCTTATCTTATTATCTATCATGGAGATGTTTGTTTAACATTTGGGTCTTCATATTACTAAGTTATCTCATGATATATTGTAAAAGACTCAATATTGTAACACTGTTTTTAGTAGTACTGATCAACTCTTTCATTTTTGTACTTGTCTTTTCATTCCCACTAAAAAGTGGAAGAGGCTGGCTTGCCACCTAGTTGCTTTCTTATTTTGTTACCTGCTGAAAAGTGGAAGAAGCTGGCTTGTCAACTAAGCATTTTACATTTAATTTACTTTCTTGAAGCCTGCTGAAAAGTGGAAGAGGCTGGCTTGCCACCTAAGCATTTACATTTTCCATATTTTTCGGGTTTCTGCCAATATCATTTGTACTTCCAACATTTCAATTTATTGCTAACAAATCCCCTTGCATCGTATGCTCTCACCTTGCCCATTCCGAGATCTGGATGATCAAAAAGTGAAGGGTTGCTTCCAACTTGTTATCTTTCTTGGGATAACGTTAATATGTGAAGTGTTGTGTGCTAAAAATAAAAAAAAGCTAAGGGGGATATTTCATCCATTGAGTCAAGATATTTTTCCTCGTAATTTACTCCAAATGGAATCCCTATTTGCGTGGATATTCCAAACTAGTTATACCCAAATGTAGATTCTTGAGTCCAATATCCCCATTCTCCTAACGTAAGCATATTTTTTCCTAGACCATCAAGGGGAATTTCCTCTTGTCCTCCAAACCTTGCCAAATTAAATCTTTCATTATTTTATTGATAGTGGCTATAGTCCAACTTGGAGCTTTCAAAACTGAAAAGATATATTGGAAGTACTGACAATATCAATATAATCTATGTGATTCTTCTCAAAAAACTTAACCATTTTCCTCTCCATGTAGTCAGACGAGATTTGAAAGCCTCCAATAAAGAGTTCCAACGTGCAACTTGTAGGAACTCACAAACATTGGAACACCAATGTAGCAAGAAGGGAGAGTACCATGTACGCAACCTAGGATTCTAGTTACACTTTGTTGAGATCTTAGGGGTACATTGGATAAGAAAATCTTAAATTTGTGGTTGTGTATTTTTTGACCTAAATTTTCCATGTAAGAGTCAAATATGCTTATGATTATGTGAGCTTCCTTCATACTTGCACCCACAAACATAATGTTATCATCTACAAGTTGCAAATGAGTGAAGGCCTCAAAATATTATGTGGCTTTAATACTTGACTATTTGTGGTCCATTCGAGCCTAGAAAATGCATCTTCCCAACACCTCCGCCATTAAGATGAAAAAGTAGGGAGAATGTGGGAGCAAAGAAACCAACAAGTCTAACATTGATTATAATAGAGAAATTTGGAGTAGCAATGCATTTATAAATAATTCCTACCAAGGTAGGGAGAAACTAAAGCTTTCCAATATCTTCATTAGAAATCTCCAGTTCACTTTATCACAAGCTTTACTTATATCTAGTTTGATGCATACCCTTTTTATTGTAGTTGGAAATAGAATGGATGATCTCATGGGTAGTGATTATGCATTTTGAAATGATTCTTTTTGGGACAAAATTGCTTTGAGATTTTGAAATTAGGGTCAATAAAATAATTTGTAATCTATTTACCATTGTTTTCACCAAAATCTTTTAGAGGTTATTACATAAAGAGATTGGCCAAAAGTCAGAAAATGACTAGGGATTTCTTTTTTGGAATAAGAGTGATGAAGGTGCAATTGGGGGCTTTTAGTTTTTTGTACCTATGTGATTCATTAGATACCTCCACAACTTCCCTACCTAAAATGTGTTAGCACTTTTGAAAAAAAGTGATGGGGTAGTCATTTGGGCTTGAAGCTTTCTTTCAACCAAATCTACCTTGAATTTTGCCTCCAATCCTCTTTGGCTTGCAAGTATGCTAATTTGGCAAGGAGTGCCTTCTCCTGCATGAAATGGCCCTAATACATGCCTCCCTTAATGAATTTCTCATTGAGATTGAAGAGTTCTCTTTCCACCTTTTTTATTGGAGAAAATATTTTAAAGCTATTTTTGTTCCATATTGTGATTCTTAGTTTAAGATTGGAAAATTTTTGTACCAAAATGAACACTTTTATTCTTTGATTTTGGACATGGCCTCCCACCAAATTTTGACTAGGTCAAGGAAGGATTCATCTTTGAACCACATGTTTTTAAATTTGAAAAGGCATTTTAGTTGTGTTGAGTTAATGTGCCATGCTAGGGAAGTGATATAAACTAGACCTAGGAATAATGCAACCTTCAAAGATAATATTTAGACAACCATTTCACTAAGAAAAAAATGTCATCTTTAAATGAGATCTTGAGGGAACCTTATCTCTTGTTGAAGGTCTCATTTTTTGGTAGCATGCCAACAAGGGAGTTCTGTTGAACAAAGTTTGTGAAATTGGATGGAGATTGAGAAATCCTGCTTATCCCTCTATGTTTGTCATTTACATTCAATACAACATGAAGTCTCCCTCAAAAAATATCATCTTTATGGATGTGAGATATGATTGCGACTAAATATTCCCATAAAATCTTCTTTTGAGGAGGGATGCTTGGGCCATAAATGTTAAATAGATAAAAGGAGAGGGTGGAAGAAATGGAAGTTACATGACATAATTGCCAATGAGAACCTTGATTGAGAGAAGATTCACTAAGAGTTCTATCAAGATAAAGGATAGATAGGTCCCCTAAAGCTCCATTTTCTATAGTAAATATTCCCTTCCATTTAAATAAATTTGGGTTAGTTTTGTAGCTTCTTTAACATGCTTAAGTTGATTTTTTGCAAGATGATGGAATCTAGATTTTGCACATCTAGTTGATGCTCAATTAAGCATCTTTTGTTAGGGACATTTAAACCATTAACATTCCATGAAAGGATCTTCGTTGGGCTAGCAAAGGACCCTTCCCCCTTTGCCTTTCATTTTGTTTATCAAAGTTTAAAGTCGCTTGAGATCTTGCCTTAATCTCTTCCTTGGTCAACTTTGCTTTTATCCTTCCTTTCTTTATTAGAGGGCCACAACTAGGTTTGGCCTTATTTGTTTCAAATTGAGTAATAGAGTAAATCTCTAGAGAGATCATTTGTTTGAGTCTCTTTCTTGGTTGGTTGTCCCACCATCAATATAAATTGAAACATTTAATATACTGATCAAACTATCACTCGATGAGCCACAAACAAGACTAGAAGGCTAAGGATCATTTTCCATTTTGGGCATTGAGAAAGTAGGGGGCCCTTTGGGATCTGAATTAATTAAGATGCTATCTTTTTCACTAGAAATGGGCATTGGGATCTCGACCCCTTTCGAATTGAAATGAGGATGTTTCTAGCTAGGGTTGGAGAGACCAAGTTAATATTTTCCTTTTTTGTTATAGGGATCCAACTTTCTCTTTCATTTCCACCCCTTTACCCTTCTTAGAAAAGAAGTTGTGCTTACAAGTATAGGAGAAATGAGATTTTGATTTTCAAAACACAAAAAGAAGGAATGAATTCAATTTCAATTGATTCTCCTCTTCGTCATACTCAAATCTAGTAGGATATATTTTGAGAGTGGGAGAGGAGCACTTAGAACATAGATTCTAGCACATACTCTCGAGTCATTATCGAGGATGTCTTTATTGCATCATTGAAATTTTCCTAGATTTGAACTGATCGCCTTCAAAATAGAACACTCCCAATATTCTTCTAGTAGATTGTAGAGATGAACCTTGTTGGAAGTTTCAGAATTTGGAAGCTTATTGGGTTAAAATTTTAGGCCCATTTCTTGATATACAGGATTATACCATCCATTGACCATGGACCTACATATAGGATTTTCTCCCATTCTTCATCGCTTGGGCATTTGACAATGAAAAATCATTTTGATATAAATTTAATATAGATTGATAAACCCCAAGATGAACTTACCCATTTTTTGACATTTGCTTGGTCATGCCATGCGACTTAATTTTCCAATTAGTGTTATCTACCTCAAATTACACATATGAATGTCTAGATTAATATTGTTAAGTGCTAGTGTGATTTGTATAGTTTTAATGTGGATATTAGCATTCAGATCTCGATAATAGGGGAGGTCGAGGGTCTTTTGGGGTTGTAAATATGCACACCCAATTCTTCATTTCTCTCCACTGATTGATTTGCCACAAATGGAAGAGGGGGCCCTCTTTTCTTTACCTAAGGGATTTTCACACATTATATCTATAGAACTCTTTCTCTAGTTCTGCATCAAACATATGCATTATATCTAAGAACATGGAGATCTTCCCAAGATGGGTAATGACTTCGGGCTCAACCCTTGCCCCCCCTAAAGGACTTACCTCAAACTCTTATCTTGTATTTTTCTTGAAGAATATATTGAGAGGAGAATCAAGTAGGAAATTTGCTTGTGGGCATAGCAACATTTTGGGCCCACCTTTCTAAAATTGTCTCACCATTGTTACAAATTCAGTGATGGAATTCTAACTTAGACGTTGAAGGCCTCTACTCCAACCTCTCCATTTGTATTTTTCCATATTAGACTATATTATTAATATTATGTATTACCTACAATAATTTATTAAATGTAAATATATATTAATATCATTACATCTTACAATAAATTATTAAAAAATATTATGGTTATATTCATCACTAATTACCTAGATAGGAGTTAAATAATATTAATTCGTTAATATTTATATATAGTAGGAGGAAAGCACTTTACAAACAATTTAATGATAACATGCTTTGGATGAACCAACATAGGTAAGTATTGTTGATTATTACACACTTAAAATGTTTGTTTATTTTTTGAAGAGAAAATGGTCTACAAAAACATTCGTTCTATTATTTTTACATAAATTTAACTTTATACCCAAACTAACGAAAATCACATTTCAAGGCTCTCTTGAGATTGAAATCAAAACCCAGAGAGAGAGATTATAATCTTTGGTTTTTTAGGATTGGACTATGTTAGGATTCAATCCCAAAATGTCAATTTTTGCTTGACTCCTTTTTATTTTGTCTATTTTGACTCTATTTGGCCCCTATTTATAATTGATATAGATGTCTTAAGTGGGTTTCCCTTGGTCAAAATTATCTGAGTTATCCATTGTTATTCCCCATGTGCTTGTAATGCATTGCGATTTCCAAATTTCTAAAAAATGTCTAATTGTGCAGGTTGTAGGTCAAATAATTTGTCTACATAAAGTGTTAGAGTTGTTAGAGTTTCCTTACCAAGCATTCCTTTCTACCCACCCTACTTCCTTTGTTCCTTATTTGGAAATATACTTCTTCATCCTAGCATTCCATTTACTCGTTCCCCACTTTCTTTCAAATTTTTCTTCATATTTGTTGGTCCGTTAGACTTCCCTCTCCCTAAGTACTTGTCATAAGTCATCTTGATACCCCAACCCTTGACATTTACCACTATATATTTTCATCAAAGTTGAACCCTAGGCTTCAAATTTCCCACACGCCTTAATGATTTGACTTCATCACCATCCTCGAACCCCTACACCTTGACCTAAGGCATGCACCACAAGTTGTCCTCGAGCTCCAAAGTCCAATACTATCACCATTTTTTAGTATCACACTCACCTACTACCTTGCAAATACATAGTTCCATTTATGACTAGGGTTGATGTCATCACAATCTATATTAGGGTTTCTCTTACTAAGAAACCATTGTTCATCGAAATGAAAATATTTTTTTGTTCAACTTGCAGTGGTAAAGGAAAAGTGGCCCAAAAACACAATCAATTTGTTGGAGCTCTATGGATACCAAATCTATTCGAATGCTACCCATAATTCATTGTTCAATCACCTAGGTGCTTATTTGAGAAAATTTAATTGCAAGGATGACTTGTATTGAATTTACTACAAGGGTTAGGGTTTTCATGACTTATCTTCATACATCCTTCAGTGACACTTTTTAGAGCATTTTTTTGGCTCAACTAGGCTCTAACATGGTAGATCAATAGGCATAATAAATGAAATGGGATTTGTAGGTTTGTTGTGTGTTCTCTTATGCCTCTTGTATGAATTTTGGTATTTTGGTAAGTAGTTTCACATGTTTTGGGATGTGAATGTTATATGAGTGATGACTCCGATTAGATAGTGATGGGATTCTTCAGACCATCATTGTTCTACCATCTTGAGACTCTTTATTTGTGGATTGGGCATCAAAACTAGAGATCTATATACACAACTTGACTATTCATCCAAAGGGTTGGTTGTCAAATAAATTTTATGTTTTGGTTATGTACGTACATCTTTTTAAATTCTCAAATAGTGAATTTTGTAACTATAAATGAAAGGGTATGCCTTGTAACAATGCAATAAGGTTTTCAGCTTGTGAATTTTTATATAATTAATGCCTCCATGGTTATTTGTAGTGATCCAAAGGAGTATCCTAGTCATAGGTATTTTCCTTTGCCATATTTGTTGATACAAATGTACTAAGGGTTTGGTGCGTGTGTGACAAAAACTAATATATTACAAACATTTTGTAATAACCATTCTTTCAATGCATATGGGTCATAGTTGTGGTCATGAATGATTAAACGTGTTCACTATTAAAATGTAGTCTTTGGTTTCTATGTGCAAACCTAGTTTTGTTGATGTTATGTTCATTTTTCCCTTCCCTCTGTTGTTATGACTCTATTTCCTAATGAATTAGGGATTGGTCCTTGTTGGTTTAAGATCAATTTTTTTAATTTAAGCAATGTTTCTGTTATGGTTAGCTATAGGTTTGGATTATGTTTTGCATGTTATTTATGGTTCAATATTATAAACCAAGGAAATATTGAGTGAACCAAAATTTTTTATCATCAAAGAACCATAATGTGCATGCTTGCACCTTGTCATTATGCAAGAGATGAGAAATGAAAACTATCTTAAGGGATTTTAATTTCTAATACTATTTGGTGCATGTACATGGTGTATTATTAGCTATATATAGGTCCTTTGCAATTAGTTACATATGACCTAGTGATAAATTTTGGGGTCATATGTATAGTTGGATATGGATGTTATTTATTCTATTCCTAGTTATGTAATTGATATAAGAACCTATTAAGGAGACTTCTAGGAACACCCTACTAGATTTAAGCTAAGCCCAAAGGGTAGGAGAAATCACCCACTCTTAGAGTTAGCCTTTAACCATCTTGAATCTATTGATAATGCTCTATTTACCTTCTTGAAGACAAACCCCTAGCCTTGAAGGTGGAGACAATCTATAGGATTTGGGAGAGCGGTTTTGGGACCTAAGATTTTGGTTTAGTTTCCAAGGAAAGTCTTATTGGTGTAAGTTGGTAGGATACCAACTCATGAAGACTTTTATGGGTAAAAACACATTTGTAGACTTTGCTTTGGAATGACCCATTAATCATTTACCTTGAAGATCATATTGCTTTGAGGATTTTGTCTTTTATGAGAGTTGGTGGCTGTGTTGTTCAAATAATATTTCATTATTGTTGTACCTTGCTATTGTTGGTGTCTCAAGAAGCACATCTATACCTATAGTGATTGGTTTTAAGGTACATGTTTTTCTTTTGAAATATTTTAAAAATTGGTTTAGTACTTCTATTCTCCACCCTCATAGTGTTGCATGATCAATCATGGCTAATTAGTATGGATTCTTAGGGGTGTTCTTTCAAGTGTATCATATGTTCCAAACCCTAGGAATTACTTATCAAATTCCCTTGAATATTCTAGAGATGCATACTTAGGATACTTAAGTAGCCTTGCATCTTATGAAAGACCATAACTTATTTTACAAGTAGCTATGTATGAGAGCATAAAGAACATTATTGAGATTTTGAAATAGAAGGAAGAACGTTAAAAGGTGATCAAGACATTGATGAGCACATGATTATACCTCTTGTGCATGAAATACAATATGCAAAAGAAATAATTTCTCCTTTTGATTATCTTGCTCTTCCTGTTCCACACTTTTGTTTTGTGGATTTTCCCTTTCGTTTGGCCATTGTATCCTCTTTGTTCTATCTAGGTGGTTTCACAAAACCACTTCTATAAAAGCATTCTATATGTCCATAGTTGTTTTACTTATAACATATGACATCCATTAAGGGATAAAATGTATTATAGTTCCTATTTGAGAGCTCATAAGAACTTTAATTCTTGTTCCATGCAAAATTTCTTAAATGAGTTCTATAATCTCTTGCCCTATGACTAAAATGATTACATGAATAACAATAACCATAAATAGAATGTTGGAGCCTAGTCATATGTTCTTGCCTCAGAGAAAAGGACTTTCTGAATTTCTCCTTGTTAACCTTTGGAGGAGTGCTTGGAATTTGAATCTCTTTCCTCATGCTGCTTCTACTTTTGATGAGACTTTTGAGAGCATTTGCAAAGATTTTTGATTTTTCTTCATTTTCCTTCTTGGGAGGTTCTTCGTGATGTTATTTGAAAACTTGATCTTCCTTTTCTTAATAATGAAGACCTATTTTTATGGATGCTAATCTCTTCCCATTGACGATATCTTCTAAGATCTCAATATTGTTCTCAAATTTGAGGCTTTAGTTCAACTTAGTGGTTGTTTCTTCTAGTTCCTTTCTCAATGAAATAATTTCGGACTCATACTTCTCACAATCTTCTTCTTTCACCTTTAATTGAATTATCACCTCTTCCTCTATTCTTCTTGCTTCTTCAAGTTACATCTTGAGGCTAATGATCATCTCCTCGAACTCTTCAATAATTTTTGATGACTTTTCTTTTGAATCACAATCCTCTTCTTCATATTTATGAAGTTGGAGCTTTTGTTTTAAATTATTCGTAAGCAACTTGATCTCACTTAGGGCACAAATAAGTTCTTCTAAATTTACTTCTCCTTCATTTTTATCATATTCTTCTTCTAAACCCATCTCTTCTTTTCTTTCACTCACAAAGTTGTCTTCACCTTCCATGTGTGCTCACAATATCTAACTTCAAGCATTTAGGCTATCTCCAAAGGAACCAACTTTGATATCAATTTTTCTTCAGAACATGTATAATGACTATACAATGTCTACTCCAAATGACTACTCCAAGATCGCCTTATATCTCTGCTCAAATGCTGATATGAATTGCCTCAATAGGCTGATATAGATTATCTCTATAACTTCTCTAAATCTGCTCCACTTTTCTACAAAACTGCAATTGTATCTTTTCAATATCTCCTATAAGATCTACTCTAGATATGGTATAAAGTCTGCACCAAATTCTGCACTAAATCTGTAATAAAGTTTGATATGATTTGCTCCAAATATACCCTCTTTTTGCATTTCTCCCCCTTTGTGTATCTCTCTCCCTTTGAAATCAATGGAAAAGGGAAATTTAGTACTTACACAAATAAAACTCCCCCTTTCTATATTACTTCCTCTTGACATCAATGGATCATCTTGATATTAATCTTCTTTTGACATTAATGACAACAATATTTCCAACAAACATTGCAAGTAAAAGATTACCCTGCTATTACAAAAAATCAAGTTACTCCATCCCTTATGATTACCGTAGACCCAATTTACAAAAAAACAAGACCTCTCTTGGGTCAATTATAAAATACAAGCTATGTATTCCAACATCTACAACCAAATGCAAAAAATTGATGAATTTGATGCATGAAGGTGATGCACACATCTCTACATTTTCAAAATTTATAGGCAAGTTCAATTTGAAGGTGAGGAAATGCGGACGATATTTTTTGTTAGGTCACTATATGGAAAGGAAAATGAGTGGTATGCGAGTTTCCCATAACATACATTTGCTTCTTGGAGCGATCTTATGGTTGCTTTTAAAAATCATTTTGCACTTAATGTTGACCCTATTCTTTTCCCAAGAATTAGCAAGCATCAAAGGAAAAGATGGAGAGTCAAGCATGGACCTCACTCATAGGTTTTCAATTTACCTTTCCTAGATTCCTAAAGCTCTAAGATCTAACACATCTACCTGAATTGATATGTTCTTTAAAGCTTATGAGGCTAGATTGAGTTTAGTGTAGAATGATTTCAAAGTGACGAATATGCATCAGGATTACTTATGCCTTAATTCCATAGAGAACATGAGGAATGAATAAATTTTTAAGTTTTCATATTCAAATGCTTCATTCATTGATAATGAATAGGTTGCAACAGGAAGTAGCCAAATGAATGCAAAAATAAAGTAAGTGCAAAACCTTAAATGAGAACAATGATAGATGATGATTGTGTATGAAAGAACGTAGAAGAAGGTGATATTGTCGCAACATCACATGATAGTGATGCTGATGATAAAAATAGTATATTGATTGACATTCAGATGGATCGATCATTTGTGGGTGATTGCAAGGAAGAAATAAATAAAAATATTCAGTTTGAGAATGAGGTAAATGACCTTGCTGTTTGTTGCATCAATATGGATAGGAAAGGTGTTTCTATAGGTACATTATTGGATGAATTAATAACTCATGTAGCTGATTATACAAAATATGCATGTGTCGATGATGCAAACAATAAATAGAAAAGCTACCTTCTACTCTTGAGCTAAAAGTTAGTCAAAATTGGGGGATTAGAAAAAACCTTAAAAATGTTAATTCTATCAAGAGTATACTGGAAAGCATATAAAGTGGAAGAGACCTTAAAAAGGGTGGGTTAAATTAAAATTTGTTGGTTGTTCAAAGGGTAACCCTAGTCAAGCTATAGCTAGAGGAGTATTAAGAGATGGCAATGGCCATATGGTTGAAGGCTTTGCAAAAAAAAAATTGGTTGCAAAATCAATAATGAAGATGAAGCTCATGCTGTTTGATGGAGAGCTAAGCGAGCTTTCCTTCTTTGCTTTTAGAAAGTAGAAATTGAAGGATATTCAAAACTAATCATTGACTTGATCAATAATTCAAATGTTCCTATGTGAAAGATAATAAATTATATTGAGGACAATAGATCTTTAATTGGTAATTTTTTAGAAGTAAAAGTGAATCACATATTCATAGAAGGTAACAAAATTGCTAGTTGTCTTGCCAAACTTGCTCTTAAATTTCAATAATGGAGGTACTGGTCTTATGATAGGGAGCTCCCACTTATGGAGAAAGAATTATTATTGAATGATAGACATGGTCATTTCCTTACTAATCATAGTCTATGATTCATTTATTTTTTTATAATGATAGGGAGCTCCCACTTATGGTGAAAGAATTATTATTGAATGATAGACATGGTCATTTCCTTACTAATCATAGTCTATGATTCATTTATTTTTTTATAAGAAAACAATTAATTCAAGGACTTTATCAAGTTTGATTTTAGTCATCCCTTCCTTGTTACCTAATATGAATGCTAAATATTTGTAAAGAGGTTCGTGTATAATTTTTTTTAAGCTTATGCCTAAATGATCACATGACGAAAAGATAATAGAGATATTAATTTCGAATTTGGGCCATGTTAAGTTGAATGTATGTATTAATTATTATGAAGGAAATTGTAATAAATGTGAACATTTTTTCAAATGTGTCTTAAAGATTATAAAGGAAAAGTGCATCAAATAATTATGAATTTAACACTCACTCTCATGTTACAAGGTGGCAGATTATACTTTTGAAAATGATTATTGGTGGTGACACCAATCCAAGTCTTTTGGTTTCTCTCTTTGCATTTTTTTTCTCATTTTGTTCTCTGCTGGTGAGTTATGGTGGTCTGAGTTGCAAGCTACGATGGGTGGATAGAGACTCTGTGTTGAACCTATTTCTTGTGATTCATTGATAAATAATGTCGATTTGTGGGCTATCTTTGAACATGGTGGTTTAACTCCCTTCTTTCAAGCTATGAGAGGGTATGATGACATGCTCACTGCTTAGTTTATCAATTCCTAGAAATAGGGTTTATGATTGGCAGGGTTAAGGCTGAGGTTTCAAAGGAGCTTATTACGCATGCCATGGCTATCAATTGTGAGGGCCTGAGAAGGTGCAAAGGGTTAGTAAAATGAGTTATCAGAAGTTTATTATTTCTTTTTCTAGAGAAAGGGGGGACTTTGAAGAGACATCAAAATGAGATGATTGGGAAGCTCTACCAATGCCATGGCTGATGGTGAAGCTATAATCTCATCAAATATTTTAGTTTAGAAGGTAGATTTGGGACCGTTCATGGTTACCATTTTCCTCTTCTTGATCATCTACCTCATGGTAATGCCATTAGTTTTCTATATTTTCTACTATCCTCCTTAGGAAAGTGCATTAAAGAGGGGGCATACCTCCTCTACACTAGGGCCTCATATTTTCCTTTTATAATTTCAGTTTTAACTCTTCCCTTATATATAGTCTAGTTATTTTCCTTTTATAATTTCAGTTTTAACTCTTCCCCTATACATAATCTAGTTACCATTACCCCTACTTGGGTTGTCTAGAAAAACAAGAACCCTTATTGGTTTTTGAAGGAAAAAATAAAATTTCTTTGACGAAGAGACCACTAGGGAGGAGAAGGTTGTTTCTCCAAGTGAGAGATGGTTGGTGAGACTTGCCATTATCTTTGTTGGGGAAAACATTAACTAAACAAAAGAATATTGAGAAAGATAATGATGAAGACACCAATGCTATGCTCAACTCTGGTAATGATGACCATTTTGGTGACTATTATTCACAGTTTGCATAATGAAGTGGATAATGTCCAGGCCCTTTACCCTTCCAATGTGGGCCCTTTCCCCTGCTTATAATAAAAAAAATAGTGAATAGGATTTTTTTTTCTTGTTTGATACCTTGCATTCTTTTGTCCCTTTTTTTGATTTTAAAGTTGCTAGTGATTTTTTCCTCGAGGATAGCATAAACACAACTACACATGATGATAATTTTTTTGAAATATATGTTGGTATAGTTGATGATGTTTATTTTTATGAACTTGCACTTGAAGAATGTGAAGTTGGTGATCCTATGGAAGCATATGAGAGCCTATTTATTTTGTGTACAACATGTACGCTTCCTAATATTGATTTCACTTCAAGGGGCTCATAAAATAATGCTAGTATGGTGAATATGGGGGAAGAAATGTGCCACAAGTTTGATCATAGCATCATTTTTTACACAAGTTGCCAAAATGAATCTACAACATAGATAATTTGAAGAATAGTATTCTTCATATGAATTATATCATGGTTCTAATTTCTATGTTGATAATGGTAATGAAGAGGTGGGTTACTTGTATGATCTAGACATGGAGGGTATCAACATATATTATAGTGAAGTGTGCTAGCCAATTGTTATCTAAGAGTGTGAAATGAACAAAGTTGAGCATGAAGTTTCTCTTCATGGTGAAGATGTGGCTTCTTGTACTTTGGATGATAGCATACCTAAGTTGGAGTATTTCACTTGTGACCAACATAAAGCTTGTAATGATATTGAGCAACAACAAAAATACCAAGTTGATGCTGGACTTGTTGCTCAGTTTTTTAAATGTTGAAACTTCAAATTTTTTAGTTTCATGTTCTAGAGGAACAACTTCCTTATGTAAGTTAGTAGGAAAATGAGGCATATTTTCCATTACAATGTGTATTGGAAGCATTTTATTTTTGATTCAATTTTATTAAGGAGGTTAGTAGACATTAAAATATTTTTATTCCTTTTAGGGCTAACCCAAAATTTCAAATTATACTCCTTGGTACTAGATACATAATGGATACATTACAAGGTGCTATTTTTTGTGTTTACCTTGTAATGATAAGGTTGATTTTGGTGCTAGTCCTCATTCCTTGGGAGGAATTCATAGGTTTATACATGTGAAAATAATGCCACATTTGTTGTAGCTAGGTGATGTAGCTAGTTTCAAATCAAATGATATCAAATCCTTCAACATGCTTCTCTTTGATAGAGGAAAATGATTATAATAATTCATTCATGACCTCGTGTCATAGGTCTCCATGTAGGGTTAAAACTAAAATTATATTTTTGAGTTTTACTTGTAGTCATACCTTAAAATTATCATGCCTCCATGTTATTGGATGCAAATGGTTTCCTTGTATATATACTGTCTTATTATCTCTATATATACTATATTTTGTTTGTGTTGCATCAAGTCCTATATATCTTGTGTTCTACAATCATGACCCTTTTTTGTCATGATGAAATATAAGTTAGTCTCAACCATTCTTTAGGCCCCCCATTTTTTGTCAACTTGGAGATTTGAAGTCTTGTTATGCCTGCAAGAGACCCACATCCCTCGATAGAGCCTATTGGGACTTGATCTTGCAATGCTATTATTTTATTGAGTCCTTTCCCTTTTGTATGTTTTGACCCTACTTGGCCATCTATTTATAACTAATCTAAGATATCTTAAATGGGTTTCCCTTAGTCAAAATTGACTTTAAGTTATCCACTATTATTCTCTATGTTCCTATAATGTGTTGCAGTTTCCAAATTTTTAAGAAAGTCTAAGTATGTAGGTTGTAGGTTAAAATTTTCATGTCTATGAAAAGTGTCAAAGTTGTCAAAGTTTCCTTAGTTCCCTACTTTAAACTAGACTAGACCAAACTAAACTAAACACCAACTATCCCCTATTTCCTTCCCCCACATACAAGGCATGCCTTTTTGTCCACCCCTGTTCCTTTGTCCTTTATCAAGATAGTGGAATTCTTCATCTTGACATTCCACTCATGCATTCTACACTTTCACTCAAGTTTTCCTTCATTTTCATTATCCAGTTGAACTTACCTCTCCCTAGGTACCTATCATAAGTCATATTGATACCCCAATCCTTGAAATTTTACACTACATTTTCTCATTGGAGTTGAAACTCAGGCTTCCCCTTTCCCACATGTCTTAATGGTACAAATTCATCACCATCCTTGAACCCCTACACCTTGACCTAAGGCATGAACAATGAGTCATCCTTGACACCTAAATTTTGATATTTCCACCGTTTTTTATTGTCATGATCACTTAATACCTTGCATGCACATATGATCATTTATGACTAGGGATGAAATAATTAGTCTGAATTAAGGTTTCTCCTACCCATAAATCACTATTCATCAAAACAAGAGTAGATTTTTGTGTAACTTATAATTGTAGAAGAAAAATGGCCTAGAAATACAAAATTGATCGGATGGAGCTTTATGGATACCAAATCTATTTAAGTGCTACCTAAAATTCATTGTTAAAGAACCTATGTTTTGATTTGAGAATATTCAATTGCAGGGATGTCCTATATTACATTTAATATGATGAACCTTAGGGTTTTCATCACTTGTTATCTTCATGGAATCCCTAGGCAATGCTTTTGTAGTGATTTTTTTGGCTCAACTAGGCCCTAACATAGAATATCCACAAAAATAATAAATGAAATGAGGATTTTAGGTTTATTACATATTCTTCCATGCCTCTTATATAAATTTTGGTGTTTTTACATTCAATTTCATGCATTTTGGAACACAAATTTTGGATGGGTGACAATTGCGACTAGACAGTGATGGGTTTCTTGATGCAATCACTATTTTACCATTTAAAGGCTCTTTATTTTCAGACTAGGAAACATGAATATAAATCTATATATATTTCTTGGCTATCCATACAAAGGGTTGGTCATTGAACCAATTATATGCTTTGGTTAAGCTTGCATATCTTTCTAGGGTCTCAAATATTGAATGTTGTAACTATAAATGAAAGGGTACATGCTTTGTAACAATGTAGGAAGGGTTTTATCTTGTGAATTTTTCTACAATTAATGTTTCCATGGTTGTTTGTAGTGATTCAAGGGAGTATCCTACTCATGGTCAGGTATTTACTTTACCATATTTATTGGCATAAATGTAATTAGGGTTTGGTACATATGACAACACCTAATGTATGAAAAGTATTATGTAATAACCATTCTTACAATAAATATGGGTTGTTGTAGTTCTAGTCATGGGGTATGTGCAAGATCATGATGGGCCAAAAAGTGGTGATATGTAAGCCATATGATGACCCATGTGGCTGACGACTTTTTTTTTACCTAAAATTGATGAAACAAAAAGGGTTTTTACAGGAGATTCTCAACTTTCCACCAATATAAATTATTCTTTACTTTGAATTTAATAAATAATTATTATTCATTTTCTATTAGAATTACGAATAAATTCTTGATTGGTAGGCTGATTGAAAAACATCTATAACTTTCAAACAACATCACATTTTTTGAATCTGAAACATGTGTCACATTATATGCTTTGCATACTATAGGATTCAAAAAAAAAATTGAATTTCATGATTTTTTGACCAAGTTAAGGTGGTTAGATAGACGAGCTTTTATATTTTTTAAAAGTTGTAATAAAAAAATTATAATTAATTATTTACTTGGAAAAAAATTATAAAAAAATATGCATCACATCGGGACATGAGTTCTCTACTTATATCTAAAATCTTATAAAAAAATATTATCATTTTATTTTAGTTAGGGTGGTCAGACAGACACCTACTTCTTATTTTTACCCTGAAATTTAAATACTACTCCATTGGAATTTCAAATTTTCACCAAATAGATATTTTTTTTTGAAATAAAGGTCTAGTATTTTAGAAACTACATTCAATTTTCTACAGATTCAATTTTTACATTTTTTTGAAATAATATAGATAACTTATTCAAATTTTTACGTCAAGTTGTCTAACTTTGATTTTTTGTCTTTTTATTGCCACTTAAGGGCCTGTTTTTTCCATGATGATCATGCACATACCCCATGGATGATTAAGAATGTTCACTATTGAAACTTAGTCTTTGGATTACATGTGTGAACCTAGTTCCGTTGATGATGTGTTCAATTTTACCTTTCCTATTTGCTATCATGACTACATGTTTTCTATTGAATTAGGCACTGATCCTTATTAGCTTAAGATTAAACATTTTAATTTAAACAATGTTTCTGTTATGGTTAGCTATAGGTTTATATTAGGTATTGCATGCTATTTACGATTCATTATTATAAACTAGGGAAATTTTTTGAGCAAACCAAAATTGTATATCATCATAGAACTAGAATATGCATGTCTACACCTTGTTGTGTGAGAGATGAAAATGAAAACTATATTAAGGGATTAGGATTTTTTTTATTCTTGTAGATGTATGTACATGATGTATTATCAACTATATAGGTACTTTGTAGTCAATTACATATGACCTAGTAACAAAATTTGGGGTCATATTTATAGTTGCGTATGACTGTTATTTATTCTATTCATTGTTATAGGTTAATTGATATAAGAAAATGTTAAGGATACCTTTGGGAACACTCCTAGATTTAATTGAGGTCAAAGAGTAGGAGAGATTACCCACTCTTAGAGTTAGCATTTAACCATCATAAATATGTTGATGATGCTTTATTTACCTTCTTTAAGGAAAACCCTTGGCCTTGTAGGTGGAGAATAGCTCTAAAATTTAGGAGAGTGGTTTTGGGACCTAAAAACTATATTCCATTTACTTTTAAATATAAAGATCAAATGATGTATTGATGCAAAATGTATGTATAGGGAAAGTTTCAATTAAAATTATACATAGGAATTTAGTACACAAGTCTTATCATAATATAAATTGTATATTTTTTAGATAATTGAGCATTATTCAAGAATTAGTACTTTACTAAAATTGTATGTACAAAAATGCATTTCCTTGGAAAATTTCTATCAAACAATTTGTGAGTCAACAAGTGCTTACAACAATTTTTTTTACATTATCCATATAATTTTTGACTTAGTATCATGAAGTGTACCTCACATTATCATTTAATTATATTTTCCTCTCATGGAGACACCTATTACTTAATAAACCAAAACTATCCCTTCCTCCCATTGTCACCCATCCATCAATCTGAATGACATGGAAAAAAATGTATCTTAATGTAAGTTAAAAGTCGAGAACCTAATTAAAGGTTTTCAAATGGATCAAGAAAAAAAATACACATAGAACAAAGGTTCAATGAGCTCAATACAAGAGAGGCGATTTTTGCAACAAGTGATATGTTTTTTTGTTAGTAACAACCTAATTTTGTCTTATGACTATTCTAGATAAGATTTCAAAAATTCCATAATCAAAACATGAGACACTAATGAAAGGATCTAATTTCCCAAGGACTCCTAGATACTATGTAAAATAGTGTAAACTCATAACATGAAATATCTAAAATTTGAATTCAAAATCTAGGAGTGGAAAATTATTCCTTGGATGAACACTTGAAATACTTAAGGAATCCACAAAATTCAAATTCTTCAATAAGGTGTAGAAAACAATGTTTGAAATCCTTTTTGAATAAGTGTGGGAACAATGCTACAACCCAATCCTGTAGCCTCTCATTAAATTTAAAAACATGCTAATAAAATTGCAAGATCTAACTCAAAATATAGAAAAATCATTTGCAACATAAAAATAAATAAAATAAAAACAATTATTTTTGGTTGATGTAAGATTTGTATTGACTAGGGATGCTCTTGTATTAGAGAACCTAGGCAAGAAGAAGAGTGATTACTTGTTCACAGTGTTTCTAAAATATCTTCAAGTTTGTAGATATAGCAACTAACTTCTATTGGTGACAACCAAATGGCTTCCTCTATTTATATGCTCTTCTACTTAACCAAGTACTACACATACTCTCTACCTTCAATATTCTTGGTGACCCATTTTTGTAATATTTTGTAATCTCTTCTCCTTATCTTTTTGGAATCCCATTCTTTGAATTTGGTGAACATGGCTTTATATTTTCTTCTTCGTCATTTTTTTTCTATGGATGTCCATGATACTTATAAAGGTCTACTACATTAAAAATTGGTGATGCATCTAAATTTAATAGGAATGATCTATCTCAAATTATTTTTTTGATATCTTCTTGACTATTCTACATGAACCTATCCTCTTCCAACATAATTTGTCTTTTCTTGAGATGTGCCAAAACCAAATCTCCCTCTATAAATTATTTTCATCTCTTCTAATCAGCACCTTCCTTAAAATTATAACTTATCTGAGACATAAACTCTCTGATCTCCTAATAAACATTCTATATGTGTGTGATAATATCCATCTCTTCAACACTCTAAATTTGAGTTTCCTTTGTACCTCTAAACTCTTCTAAACCTACAAGTATACATCCACACACTTCTTGGAAATTTGTCTTCCAAATACTCCCATTGATTGAATATGAAGGTAATATCTACTTTTTCCAATACAATGTCCCATTAATATTATCTCCCCTATTAAACACCTAATCAAATTTACCAAGTTATAGTTCACCACCTCTATCTACCCTTAAATTTATGGATGATAGAATGCTCAAGCTAAAATAATATTAGCATCTATATTTTCCAAAATTTCCCCAAAAGTGACCAATAAACAACCTATGAAACTCACAACTTATTTAAAAAATAAGATCGTGATATATAAAGGATCATTTACAGACTAAAAGGGTATGCAATTTACAATCTTGGAAAATGTGTCCACCACCACAAACATTGAATTTTTTGGAGGTGATTCCTAAAAACTACAACTCCCAATTTGATCACCTGCAATCAAACTCATGTCATAGAAAGAGAGAAAATCAAATTTATGGAGGCTAAGAGTTGATTGATATAAAAAAGAAATGAATCATTATGTGCATTAAATAATGAATTCAAATAAATAACCCTTATAAAAGGAAAAATTAAGATGAGAAAGGAAACCCTAGAGAAACCCTAGGTGAGGATAAAATGAGATCATGACATATGTCCTCATCCTAAGACTTGAGACATAAAAAAGCACATGAATTGAGTAAGCTTAAGTAGCTAGAGTGAAAATGAACCTAAGTAATTAAATAATTAATTAGGTAAATACCTTTTTACACCCCCATTAAGTGCAACTTAGGGAGTGGCTAAGACCTCTAAATGATGAATCCATAAAATGCAAAGATGGGTCTCGACAACTAAGGCCATATGAGGTGCTCATGTATAAATGAAAAGATCTCTCATAATTGGAGAAATTGAGAAAACCTCATGGGAAAAAATCCTATCTGGAGCTCTAATACCATGTTGGATTTGATTCCTCAACCCTATAGCTCCTAAGGATCGCCTACATTGAAACACTTATCACAAAAAGAGAAAAGAAAAACTATGGATGCCAAGAGTTAATTGATCCAAAAAATTAATGAATCATTAAATGTGCATTGAATAACGAATTACAATAAAGAATGCTTATAAAAGTAAAAAAACAAAAAGCAACTCTAGAGAAACCATAGGTGAGGATAAAATGAGATTATGACATGTGTCCTCATCTTAAGACTTGATACATCAAAAAACACACATGACCTAAATAAGCTTAAGTAGCTAGAGTGAAAAGGGACCTATGCAATTGAGCAATTAATTAGGTAAATACCTTTCTACTCTAACTTAATCATTACTAATATAGGATTTTGGTAAATCCCAAGACAAGATCCATGCTAATGTTCTCCCAAGGGTTTTGCAATATTGATAAGGGCTAATATTGTCTTTTATTTTGATTACCCCCTTAACAAATTAACACACTTAGAATTTATACATAAAATCTACATTTCTACTCTCATTCTTGGCAAAAAGTATCCTTAAGAGTACCAACATCTTTTCCATTTTAAAGTGTTTTAAATTCCACCACTATTCTTATTTATAATCAAATTATTTTGCATTGACCCTTGTAACATATATAATAATTTATTCTTAAAATAAACACCATAATGAATGAAGTAATCTATGCCTCTCTAAAATCTGCATATGTTGGAGTGTCTCATTCAGTTTTGCAAATCTTATATCTTCATTTCTCATTTCTATTAGAAATGCACTTATCCTATTCAATGAATTTTCCACATGACTCGATTTATTTCTCCTATTATTCAATGAACATGGTTAGCTATTCAATTATTTGACCCACTTCACATTCCTTAGTTTCAATTCACCATTATTAATGATAAATCTAAAGCACTTGATGATCAATTTACCTAATAAATTATTTCAAAAAGTAGTGCCTCCATTTCTTAAATGCTTGTACAATGGTATAAATCCTAATCATTCACCAAATATTTATTCTTAGAATCAACTTATTGAATTATGGATCATATCCTCCCCGTTGACTTAATACTACTTTAATTATGAACCAATAACATCAAAATCCACCTAAGACACCTTATCAAAATCTAACAATGCTAACACCATATTCTTGAGAAACTCAAAAATCCTTGGATAAATAGTTCCACTTTAACTCTTTCACATCATCTCTCATGGTATCTATTATTGGCACATAAATCCTATTAAAGTTCTTGATGCAATTTGGTGAACTCTTTCCAATTTGTGGAAGCTTCTTGCTTCAAATAAATTATATTGATCAAATGTCTTGGATTAGAGATTTGGAAAAAATATAAACCTCTATTTGTGTGCCCTTTCCAACCCTTAAGATGACATAAAACAACCTCTCCTAACTTAGGTCCATATTTGGATCTTTAGCTTGCTCTCTACCTTCCTCCTCACTTTGTTACTCATTTTCAGGCTGCTAGGATCTTTCCTCTAGAAAAATCCCATTTTTAAATATTATTCCATCACACCTAATATCATTTGTATCTCTTAGAAATTATATTAATTCCTCCAATCTCTCAGCAATGATGGCAACTTAGGCTCAACCTTTACCAATAGCTCTTCTAGGTGACATTGTCAACTATGGATCTAACAATTAGGAGAATGCAACTACAAGTCACCAAAATAGTCAAGAACTTAGATCCTTACATAATTTCATAAGATTTTTTACATCATAGAGTAAACCTCACCTTGATACCACTTGATATAGGTTACAGCTTGAGAACCTAATTAAAGGAACATGAAATTGAGCAAAAAAAAAAAAGCACACAAAATAGTAAAAACACATAGAGAAAGGAAAAAAATGAGATTTGATATTGGAATTACATAATTAATTTTATTATACAAGGTATACAATCAAAATAATTAAAAAAAAAATTCTCAATTTGAATTTGTAAAGTTGTAGACCTTGTTGATCAGCGATGATTTTATAATGTAAAGGAAATGTTGTTAGAAACACAAGACAACTGAGAGGGGGTGAATCAATTGTACATTAAAACATTCAAACTCTCATTAACCTTCTAACCCTTATCATGCATTAACATGAATGTAAACAATGAAATATAAACACATTCATAACCATACACCATAGAACATCAGATTTATGTGGAAAACCCTAATCAGAGAAAAACCACGATGAGGATTAACTCACATATATATGAATTTGTCAAAGAATTACAGTAATGGACCTCTAAGTAGATCTGAAATTACAAAGAAAGCACATCATCTCAAAAAACAAAAAAAACAAAAAAAAACAAAAACTCAAGTAGCCTATCGATTTCTCTCAAAGCTAGAATACAAAAGGGCTCGTACCAATTACTACTGCTACCCATAAGCCCCATCCTTACATTAGCAGCCATTTAACATTATCATAGTAGAGCTACCACTTACCAAAATTGGCTCACTGCAAAATAAACACCTAGGCGGCCATTAGAAAGCACCATCTACCTCCTTCGGCCCATCCTTGCCCTCAGGTTCAAATGTAAAGTTCCAATTGCCATCACCCATCATGACCTCACAGACGCACCCCTTCAGAAAGTTGATGCCCATCCTTGCCTGGTGATGTCACACCTCCATGTCCATATTCAGATCCCACACCACAAACTGTTGAAGTGGCCTGTTCCCAACACTCAGCCCTTTCAACACCAACCTCCCATTTGGGAAGAGGCCTCTCATCAAAATCGCACGATGGAGATAACCTTTCAAACCTCCCCGCCACTTCAACCACACCATTTTCTTCATCAATGCCTCAATCACAACCTCCACTTCCCCAACATCTAGAAGCATAGCCAAAAACATGGATGAAATGTCTGTATTCACACGATAGCGACCATTATCACATAGATATTCGTCACCCAGAACCATTCTAATGACATGTATAACAACACCTACTCGCATCTTACAGACCTCCATCAACCTTCGCTTTGACACATCACCATAAAAAATCCATTTGCCTCCTTTTCACCACTAGATAAATATACATATCCATCTTTCAATCGTTTGTTATAGTGCGGTAGTAACCATCAAACAAAGATATAGCCCACCAACCACAATTGGCTTGAATGGTGGTCTTCCTTCCCACTGGCGAATGAGGTGTAATATCATCCTTTCCATCATGTGAAATAAATGCTTTGGAAAGGTACTTCATCATAACCTGGATTGGCACTACGAAGCATGTCAATCCTCGAGTGTAAATGCTTCATCATATCCCAATGTCATATCCACCGCAGACTTAGCCATTGCATCGGCGAGGTCATTACCTTCATGGTAAACATGTGAAATAATGGTTTCCTTAAACCAACCTAATGCCTTCTTGATCCTCATCAGCCACCTTTGCAAGTTCCAGCTTTGGGATTTTCCCAATCCTTATTGCATTGACCACAATTGGGGAATCGCCCTCTAGATGCACTTGTTTTGCACCCAATTCTCTACCCATTGATAATCCAAGAAGGGCCGCCTGAAATTCTGCTTCATTATTTGTTGTGCAACCAATCTTCTTCCCTCTCACTTTTATTCTCCTACCTACATAGTCTCTGGCAACGCATCCTGCGCCTGCTACCTTGGGGTTGCCTCTTGCAACCTCGTCAAAGTTGATTTTGAACCATCCTTCCTTTGATGGAAACCATTTTATATCTTTTCAAACAACCTTGGGAAGATTAACCTCCCTAGCCCCATAAACGAGGGGATTTCAAGAAATTAGTATTAGTTTCATTTATTTTCAAAGAAATTAGTAGTTTTATTTGTTTTATTAGTATAAATATTAGAATTAATAATATTATTATTTAAAAAAAAATAGTTTAGTCTTTATTTTTAAAGTAATTGTAGTTATTATTTTTTTTATTTTCATAGTTAGGCAAACTTAAAGAATACTTGAAACAAAAACTAGTAGCATTTGGTATCAATGGTGACTTTAGCTCACATTTATGAGTAATGTCATCATGCTTTGAGCTATTGCATCTATAGCCTAACATTGTTGCAATAACGATATGTGTGCAATCATCCCTATAAATCGTCGGGGAGTAATAAGGAGCACCATGTTGATTAAAATCCAAGGGACGAAAAATCTCTCTTGGACCAATAACTAAAAAGATAAATTTAGTCAACCAAAATACATTAGTATAAACTTAAAGAACCCCAAATAGGATTTTTTATAATAGACATGTAAATCTGGTTTGTTTTATATTTATTTTTTACATGAAATTTATTGTTATAATATTTGGCACATTAGGCAAGGGTGATGCTAATTATGGGAATAAGACCTAGACAAAATTAGATAAACAAGCAATGGTCATAATGACCAAATTGCTTTATTTGATTCCCTTTGTAGGGAGCAGTCGTAGAAGAACTATCTGGAGAAAAGGGGCCCTAGAAAGGGTTGTGTACCCACATAATCAATTCACATCAAATCTAGCTTAGAAAATATAACTACACATATATTACACCTTGATCTCATTTGGAAGTGGTGTATGTAGGCAATCTGGGAAATGAAGAATGTTTCCAATATGTAGGCGTTCAAGGATGGGGTTTAGGGAGTGTTTAAAAAATATATTTACTCAATAATACAAGATTAAACAAGTAAGAAAACTAATCAAATAAGAGAGGGGAAGATAAAATCTCTGATATAAATATCAAGATAAAATATATTTCTGTATACTTAGAAGAGACTTAAGGCAATAGACTGACCCTAGTCTTTTAAAAGAAACTCAAGGTGATGGATTGTCCCTAGTGAAACTTAGAGTGATGGACTATCTCTAAATCTAAGAATTTGGCTAGATAATTATTCCTATCTTGTTTGATAGATAGATGCCTATCTTGTTTGACAAATATGTTGAGAAATGGTGCCTCAAACATATTGATGTTTGGGTCTCTGCATTGTTGCTGTGATAGTTGGATATTACCGGGATAGAGTCACCAATCTTAACGATAGCTCGATGAAGGGTGTTGTCAGCAAGACTTGTAGCGATTAGTGGGACTCTGTTTTGAGTCTCTCCGATAGACCGATGGGCTGTGGAATTGTCGCAAGGTCGTGGGAAGTTGAAACTCTAGAACCTCATGTCATGGGTTGTGAGGTTTTGGAAACCTCCGACATATAGACCGTAGGCTTCATCAGTGGGACTTTGAAGGTTGTCTCGTTGATGTACCGATGGACTACTGAACATGTTAAAGACTCTTGTCGGTGTGACTTGGCTTCGTTGGCAGGACTCTATCCTGAGTCTCTTTGATGGCCCGATAGCTATGGTGGCTGGCCAACAGTGGTGACATGGTGACGAGTTGGCAGTGAGGACTGCTTGGAGCTTGAATTTGGGGGACGTTACTATTTCAGAAGGACTCTGAAGGCTATCTCATTGATGGACCGATGAATCTCATCAGTGAAACTTGGTAACTTTGGTGGGACTCTCCACCGTGTTCCAATGACAAGCCAATGACTGTGGTGGGTCCCGAGCTGTCAGGAGGAAAGCGATAGATGGTGCAAGCCATGCTGACTCGGTAGTGGGGACCCCATGGATGGGTATAGTGAACGTCAGAGTGACTATCTTGTATCGATGGGAGGTGCCATGATGTCCCACCGATACAACAATATATTTATCCCTTCACATTGATGTTGTGAAGCGAATGAAGCAATTGAATCTTTGATATTCTGTTAACTGTATGGTATTCTTGGAACCATTCAGTTTAGTTGGAAGTTGAAATGATAGTTGGGAATTGTAGCAGTTGGTTCTTTGGAACTGAAGTGACGATGGGTGATTGGTATACATGGTGATACTCTGTAATGAGGATGTGGTTACTATCTCTCTCTGTGGTTCAATTGTGAAACTTATCTCTCTATGTGAACCTTCTCTGTATACTGTAAGAGTATTGTAACAAGTGCGAAGGTTGTAATGGACTGAGAGGTTGATTAGAGAAATGTAAAATAGGAGAGAGGGAAATATCTAATAGGGTTATGCTGCCGAATTCTCTCCAGAATGGAACAAGATGTGAACTTTGTAAAGGCTTAGAGCTTGAATTGTATTTTGTTGCTGAAGAATATAATGACGATTTGGGATTTTGGAGTGTGGGGTTTTTTTACCCGTAAGGGTTTTCCCCATGTAAACTTTGTGTGTTCCTATTGTCTATTTCATCTTTTATGTTTGTTGATTTTGGTTGTTGAATCTATCAGTGGTGTTGCTGGAACTGGTTTAATCAACGTTAACTTTTCTCCAAGAGTCAATGTGGGAAATGAACTATGTTTGATTCCGCTTTGTGGCATAGTAGTACATGTCTTTGAGGCAATCCGATGAAACTAAAATTACTGAAGGCACTGATGTCTTGGATGTTTCTTTCTGAGATGACCCGATTTCCTTTTCAAGTGGTATCAGAGCCTTCTTCCAGGATTTTCTTTTGCTTGCATGTGTAGGTTTGTGAGTTGCATGTACTTGCATGTGTGTTGGATGTACTTGCACATAATTACATGTGGCTTGCATGTAAGAATTCATGATGTTTCTCAATTTTGTGGATTCCTTCTGTGAAGATTTATTAGCTTGGAAAGCTTGAGGAGATCTGAAGGAGTCATCTAATGATTGATCCTTTGGTGAGTAAAATTCCTTGCTCTTTTGAGACAACACACAGTGTGAAAGATTTTGAAGATGGAGAAACTGGAGTTGATCATATTTTAATGATGTGGTCTGAGGCTCTTGGTTGGCAGTGAATGATCCTAATGCAAAGGGTGTGAGTTTATTCTTATGGTTGTGTTGCAATAGAGTGTGGTTCATATTGGGTGTCTGTGTGAGAGGCTCCCCAATGGTATGGAGATGCTTGGGTTGTTATTCAACCATGGAGTATTGTGCTTGTGTTGGGTGCTTTAACTTGGTATTGAAGGCGTTGTTCTTTGTTACCCTGATTGCATGCAAGCTATGAAGTTGATCTCTGGGTGGTCTAAAAACTTCTGAATATCCTGGCTCTCTCGTATGCATGTACATGCTAGTGGGTTTAGAATTGGTTTGGAATGGGCCTGGAGTTCCTATACTGCTTGTTCCTTTTAAGGATACCTTGTACAGGTGCATGGATCAAATTCATGTTCTTTGGTTCTAAAGGTTTTATAGATTTTCCTAAAAAGTCTATGGTGATGCATATTCATGTTATTTCATTATTCTGGTTAACTGTGATGGTTGTGTGCAGACTCTTGATTCATCCAGATGTGCAGTGGATATGGGTGTTTTATAAACACGGTGATTTTGTAGGTTTTACATGGTCAAGAAAACTTGTGGTTTTGTGGAGATTCTTAAGGATTCCATTGATAATGGTGCTCGTTGTGGACATGATTGGAAAATCGGATTTGAACTTGATCTAGTGTTTGAGTCAAGTTGTCTACGTTGTTATTCTCATTGAGATCTTTGTTTTGCGGTTTCCAGTGTGATGATGGATTTGCATGCTTCATTGATTGAATCTATGGGTTGAGAAATATTGTGGGCTATCTTTACCTACATGTTTGCTATGGGACAACTCAGAAATTGACTGCCAATATCTACCAGGTTTGATTCTATGTTGGTGCAAATCTATTAGTTGGCCTTGTGTCTGGTCACTTGTGCATTGGCATGGTTGCTTTTAGATGAGAGGAAGGATTGCATTGAGTGCCTGAATAGTCGACTATGGGGACCTGTAGCATGTGTATCATGATGTCATGAAGAGCTTGATACACATTTTAGTGTAAGTTTTTGATAGTGATGGTGTTGTCTGCTTGGTTTGGAGATCTTGGTGCTGCTTGGCATTGCTGTCAGATGGACATGTTGTTGATTAAACCTGGAGGTTTTTCAGATCAACAGATGTTTGATCAAGATTCTTGGAAAGCTCGGGTGTCATGGTTCAGTGGGAGCTTTAACAGTGACTGTGGATTCATCACTTGGTGGTGAATGATCTTCTTTAGTGTTGTAGATGTTACTAAGAGGAATTCTTAGATCATGTTGCTGTAGAAGAGTTCTTTTGCATTTGCATGGACACTATTTGAGGATGTGCAACATCTTGGAGCCATGGAGGACGTTTGGAGTCTTTGGCTGAGGTGTTGGTGGTGCTTCACAAGTGATGTTAGTTTAGAGTTCTGGCATGATGGATTTCTCTTGAAACCATGGTATGCTCACTTGGAGCATGGTATCTCCTAAGGGCGATGGTAAGATCATGATGTCATGATAAGTTCCTGGTTCAAATGTTTAGAGCTTTGACAGTGATGTGGATATTCTCTGTATTTTGGGTGCATTGGTCATAGGCTTGAGAAATTTATGATAATGCAGTGATGTAAATTGGAGTTTAGTATGAAATGATTGTTTGTAGGTGCTCATGGATACATGGAGAATAAGGTGAGGCTGTAATTCTCTTGAGACAAGAGAAGTGTTGTTGATGGTTACTCTTGATGAAGATTTCAGTAGAAAGTCTGAGGAGCCTACACCTTTGTTGGACGTGAGTTCAATAGAGACCAATGACGAGATTGCCCTTGGATGAGTCATGGTGGCTTGTAGATCTTGGAGGAGCATTCTCATTCACCACTCTTGGTCTACTCGGTGGTGAAGTTTATTTGAGATGTATTTTCCCATTATATCTTTCAGATGTGTTCTATGCTTTCATTCATGATATGGATCTTGAATTGTTGTTTGATGGTTTTGGAGGATTCATACTGAAAGATGGACAACATGGTTATCTCCTTGTGAATTTGAGTTTATGATATCTTCTGTTGATAAGAACAACTAGGAGATACTTTATGGGTTTGTTTTCCTGAGATAGGAAATGGAGTGGTTTGATCTTCTTGGAGAAGCTTACATCCATATAATTACATGTATATATGTTGTGTTTGATCTTGAAGATTGAATGATTGGGTGTTGTTATGTTGTTCTCTTTGGGGTGTTGTGAAGGAGATCATACATGACATAGTTGGCATTCTGAGGTATATGTAGGAAGATTTTCTATAGGTACATGATGTGCAGTGGTTTCTCTCTTTGGTCTTGGGTGAAGTCACATAACTGGTTTACAATTTGTTGGAGGAAGGAAACATGCATTTTTGGCGTTTGCTCAAACTTGAGGGGTTCACTGAACTTATTGGTTTGAGCGAACCCTTAAACATGTTCAAGTGAACCATAGGGTTCGAGTGAATCCCCTAGTTTGCTCAAACCCTTAAACGTATTTTTTTTAATATTAAAAAACTGGGTTCGAGCAAAAGGGTGTTCATTCGAACCCTTAAACGTATTTTTTTTTAATATTAAAAAAATGGGTTTGAGCGAAAGGGTGTTCATTCGAACCCTTGAATTAGGATTTAAAAAAAAAAGTCAGCATTTGGGTAAGTGCACAAAGTTAAGTCCACAAAACGTGGAAGTTTTTGCCTTAGCCGAAAAACAAAATTGACATTGCAAAAATGGGATCCCGATTTTTAAAAATCAGGATCCCATTTAGCTTCGGGATCCCGAGCCTAAATGTAAAATGGGATCCTGATTTTTAAAAATTGGGATCTCGTTTGTTAAAGGGTCCCGAATCGACGAACATGAAACGGGATCCCGATTTATAAAATTCAGGATCTCGTTTTGTAATAATTAGGATCTTGTTTCGTAATGGTATTTATTTAAAAAAAATGAAAAACCTTCATTTTAGCTATGCACGAGATCTTGAGTTGTGAGCGATAGTGACCACCACGAACAAATTCCAGGTACCCGTCCACCCCCATTTTTTTGCACTTTTTCATTATTTTTTGAAATTGTCAATAAAAGATATGATTTTAGCATGTTTTTCAAAAAATTATTTGACGTTTTAAGCATTTTATTTCCTGTTATAGTAGAAATGAGGAATTGTAGAAATAGATGAAAAAATGGCATGAAACCTAAAGATATTGAATAGAAACGAAAAAATGAACCTTGAATTATATTTTAGAAACAAAATTTAGCTAAATTGAAACCTAGATTTGTTCGATCAAACAAAAAAAAAAAGTATTTGAAAACCCTAAGTGAAACGAAACAAAAAAAATTGCATTTCAAAACCCTAGAAATTGAAATGAAATAAAAAATTGCATTTAGAAACCCTAATCAAGCTTTTTGAAATCTTGAATTCAAATCAAACAAAAAAAAATGAATTTGAAAACTCTAGTTTGAAATGAAATGAGAAAATTGCATTAAAAACCCTAATTGCTTAGAAATTGAAACCCTAAATTGAATTGAAACAAATTTTTTTGCTAAAACCCTAAATTGAAAATGAACAAATCATTTTGATTTTGAAAACCCTGATTTTGAGCTCAAGAAAATTCATTTGCATTGCTTAAATATTTTAAATTTCATTTGCATTGTATGGAGAAAACAATATGTTACACTTTAGTTTCAATGTTAAATTATAAATAGATTAGAAAACAATATGTTAAGGAATAGTTACAATTCATAAATTTTATCAATGTTTGTTTGCAAATTTAGTTAGCAAATTCGTAAATCCAAGTGTACAATCGATTTCCAATTATCACTTAATTAGATAGTATTTAGTTCTTTCATTTCTATTTTATGTTTTGATCTCTTATTCATGCCTTGTTTCCATTTCTTGTTTGCATGTGTTGTCTATTGTCTTTTGACAATCTTAACCCTCATTCTAGTCAATTACTTGTTAATTAGGCTTCTAGTTTAGTCTAAAATCTCAACTTTTTGCACTAGTTACCTAGACACTAAAGAATCTAAATATTTTTATTTTCTAAGTTCTTTTAGGTTCTTTCAATTCCAAAAAATCTAAAATAAAATACTTGATTCAACATTAACTAATTTTATATCATAAAATTCATTTAAGTGAGAAATATTAATGAAAAAAATGTTAAATAAAATAATCTTATATTCAATTCAAAAAATATCTAGTTAAAATATACATCAAACTCAATCATAATAATACATAATTATGTGTTTTTATTATGGAAATAGTGAATCTATTCATAAAATAAAAAATATTCATAAACTAGGCACTAACTTGTAAGTCCATTATGAAGGGAAAACAAGGTGGATCGAAAGACCCAATAGTGCAGAATACATTCCCTTAACACTAATACAATAAAGGAGAAAAGCATAAAAAGGTTATAATAGCTTCTAAAACTACTTGAGATGAATACAACCAGTAAAATAGATAACAAAATTAAGCATTCACAGATTGACACAAGATATACGTGGGAAAACCTTTTTAGGTAAAAAACCCACCACACAAAGTCAAGACAATTGTATTCTAGTAATAAAACAATTACATACAATATTCAGTCTTCTCTGATTAGCTCACAACAACTCTCAACTATTATCTCACTGTTACAATGTTGTATATCAACATACAATTCAAATTCTTGACATATGCAATATTGTACTCGACTTACCAAGTCATACATTGCATTCAATGTCATCAACCAATTGTCAACCATCAGGTTCATGAATCTCTCATCCAATCACGCAATCGATCTGCCCATGCCGATCTCTCTACATCGAGCCACCCAGACATTAATTCCATCACCCAAATTGGGTCATGTTTGCCAACCTAAGTCAGCCTGCACTTGCTGCAATTACTTCTTTGGTTTCTAACCAATCATCGACTGGCACTGAGCCACGTGTCCTTGCATTCGTTGTCGCTCTTTGACTCCGAGGCCAACTCGGTCAAACTGGCCCCCGAGCTCGTCCGAGCTCTCTAAGTCCTTACTGATCTACCGTTGAGCTCGTTCGACCTTCTCGCAGTATGGAAATGAGCTCGTCTGAGCTCACACTAAGCATACCCATGCTACTGCAGCACCAACCGAGTCGACTTGCGGTATAGTGGTGAGCTCATCCAAGCTCACCGACAACTTCACGAAGCCTAGCTCATCTCGTCTCCAAACTTCCACCGCGCTACCACAACCAAGTTGAGGTCTAACCACGGTATGGCGGTGACCGGTCTGTGGGACCGCTGATGGTCAAACCGCGCTACCGCGGGGGCCGACAGGCTGCCCCGCGGTAGTGTGGTGACCGTCAGCCAGACCGCTGGCGGTCTTACCGTGGCCACCGCGGTGAGTGGATCCACTGCCCGTGGTATGGTGGTAACCGCCGGACCCGACCGCAGGCGGTCTCATCGCGGCCACTGCGGTGAGTGGACCCATCGCTTGCGGTATGGCGGTAACCACCAGACCCGACCATAGGCGGTCTTACCGCGGCCACTGCGATGAGTGGACCCATCGCCTGCGGTATGGCGGTAACTGCCCAGACCACTGTTGATGGCTTCACCGCGGCCATCACGGTGAAGGTCTTTGTTGATTGCGGTAAGGCAGTAAAAGCTGGACCTATCATCGCGGTACCGCCAGGGGCAATAAAAAGTCAGACGGGGTATGGCGGTAAAGGGCAAAAAACACAAAATTTCGCCAAGGGAAGAAAACAGGGCCTTTAGGATGGAAGTTTGAGACACATTTTCTCAAAAATCTCCCACTTGGTGAACACTTCCAGCTCCCTCATGACTTCGAAACTTACTGACGATCATAGGCCCCAAGGCCCATCGATTCTGCGCACCATATGAACTTGTTTGTGCTAACCGGCTTTGTCAAAGCGTCTGCAACATTCTTCAAGGTGTCGACCTTTTCCAGACTGACCTTGGCATCTTCAACCATATCCCTCACGAAGTGATATTGCACATCAATGTGCTTGGTCCTAGCATGAAAGGTCAGATTCTTTGCCAAACAAATGGCACTCTGATTGTCGCAGCATATTGAAATCTGTCCAGCATTAAATCCAATGTCTAAACACAAATGGTTTAAACAAACAACCTCTTTACAGGTGTGAGTTGCAGCCATGTATTCTGCCTCGGTTGTGGATAAAGCAACTACAACCCGTCGCTTGCTCATCCAACTGATTGCTCCACCATTAAGCATGAAAGTGTATCCATTGGTGGATCGCCTGATGTCAATGTCCCCTGCCAAATCTGAATCAACATACCCATGAATGCTGAGAGTCCTCTATGATGCAACCAAACTACCATGGTAACACAGGGCATAGTCTGAAGTTCCCTTCAAATACCTAAACACTCTCTTCACAACATCCCAATGTGATCTTCCCGGATTTTCCATAAATCGGCTTAGAACTCCCACTGCTTGGGCAATGTATGGTCTTGTACAGACCATAGCATACATTAAAATGCCAACAACACTTGCATAAGGCACACTGGTCATGTCATCCATCTCAGTAGCAAACTTTGGATAGTCTTCAACATATAGCTTCGTTCCCTGCATGATTGGAACAACTAGCTGCTTGCAATCATCCATGTTAAACCTCTCCAGAATTGTTTTCACATACTTACTCTAACTGACCCAAAGCTTTTTGCTTGCTCTGTCCCTAGTTATCTCCATTCCAAAAATGTACCTAGTTGCACCAAGATCTTTCATTTTGAACTTTGCAGATAACTGAGATTTAAGATCAGAAATCATAGACTTGCTATTCCCTATGAATAACATATTATCCACATACAGGGTAATAACAAGCACACGATCACCCTTAGATTTATAATAAATGCAGTGATCAGATTTTGATCTCACAAATCCAATTGACAACACAAACGTGTCAAATTTCTGGTACCACATTCTAGGAGATTGCTTTAAACCATAGAGAGATTTATTTAACTTACAGACTAGATTTTGTTTACCTCTCAACAAAATACTCAGACTGAGACATATAGATTTCTTCTTCCAGCTCACCATGGAGAAACGCTATCTTCACATCCATCTGTTCAATTTCAAAATCATACACAACTGCCAATGCCAATAAAAATATGATGGATGTCAGCTTTGCTATAGGGGAAAAAATCTCTCCATAATCAATTCCCTCAATTTGAGGAAATCCCTTTGCAACCAACCTTGCCTTATACTTCTCAACACTGCCATCAAGGCCTATTTTCTTTTTGAATATCCACTTACAACCAACAGGCTTTCACCCTTTAGGCAGTGGTACCAAATTTCAAGTTTCATTCTTTTTCAAAGAAGCCATCTCTTCATTCATGGCTTCTAGCCAAGAATTCGAATCAGTCATGCTGATTGCTTCTTTGATAGTCCTAGGCTCATCAGTGCTAGTAATTAAGGCATAGGCATAGTTTGAATTTAACAGTGAGAAACCATACCTTTCAGGTTGCCTTTTTTCTTGTGTAGATCTTCTTACAGGCTGAGGTTGTTCTTCATCATCAGAAATTCCAGAGCTGCTTGAGCTCTCCTCAGTATCAGGTACACCGTGCAACTCTTCCCTTTCTGGAGTTTGAGGAATCTCAACTACATCCTTCTTCTTGTCACTCTGATATGTCTCAAGCTGTTGATCACTTACTGAAGGTTTTAGCTCACGAAATATCATGCTTCTGCTGTACAAAAAATTCTCAGTAATAGGGTTCCAAAGCTTGTATCCTTTCACACCAAATCCATATCCAATGAGAATACATTTGACAACCTTGTTATCCAATTTAGACATCTTTTCATTTGGCACATAAACATATGCCTCACAGCCAAACACACAAACATGCCTCAGAGAGGGCTTTTTACCAGACCATGCTTCCAAAGGTGTCTTATCAACAAGAGTAGATCAAGGAGATCTATTTATTAGATAACATGTTGTAGCCATAGCCTCAGCCCAGAACTTCTGCTCCAAACCAGCACCGCTCAGCATACTCCTTGCCTTTCCCATCAATGTCCAGTTCAACCTTTCTGAAACTCCATTTTGTTGTGGAGTGTAAGGCATTGTCTTATGCCTTTTAATTCCATGATCAGTGCAATACCTTTCAAAATATGTAGAACAAAATTCACCGCCATTGTCTGTCCTCAAACATTTAATTTTCCTTCCAGTTTGATTCTTTACCAAAGATTTAAATTCTTTAAACCGACTGAACACTTCTGATTTACTTTTAAGAAAGTATACAAATGCCCTTCTCGAACAGTCATCAATAAAAGAAACATAATATCTAGACTTTTATAACGAAGGAACAATAAATGGACCAAACACATCAGAATAAACATAATCCAGTATACCAAAAGATTTGTGAGGACTAGAATAAAATGAAACACGGTGCTGTTTTCCATAGATACAATGTTTACAAAAATCGAACTCAAGGTTACAATCATCAAGCCCTTCTACAAGATTTTTATTCTTCAAGGTTTTTAAACCTTTCTCACCTATGTGACCAAGTCTATGATGCCATAGCATAGTCTTCTCAGCTGGGAGTTTTATCTCCAAAGCATTTGCAGATAGAGAAGTGTCTACATCTTTCTCTGCAGGGACTGATTTTCTTGACTTTGTAGAGGCACTATTACATTGAACAAGATGTGCATCCAACTTGTACAAAGTGCCATTACGAACACTCTTAGCCAGCACCATTGCACCTCTAGCCATTTTACATCCCTTACTTGGAAAAAAAACTTCTACACCAACGTCATTTAACTTACTAACAGAAAGAATATTTCGAGCCAAACCTGGTATGTGAAGTACGCCACCAATACCTTTGACTCTCTCGTCAGGAAACTGAATTCTGACTCTTCCTCTGCCAACTATCTCCAGCATTGAATCACTTGCCAGGTACACCTTTCCACCGTCATACTCCTCGTATTTAGAGAACCATTCTCTATTGGACGTCATGTGAAAAGACGCACTTGATTCAACCAGCCAGACACCATCTTATGCCTGAGTTGTCAAGGTTGTTGCAATGAAGGCGTCTGCATCACTTTCAGAAGATTCATTGTCAGAAGCATTCTTCTTCTTCTTCTCCTTGCAGTCCTTCCTGATATGACTAGGTTGCCCACAGTTCCAGCATCTCACCTTGAACTTTTTACCAGGAGACTTTGATCCCCCTACATATTTGGATTTCAACTTCTTGTCCTTCTTCTTGCCTTTTTCCTTTGGTCTACCTCGAACAACAAGAGCCTCTTTGGCCATCTCTGAAGACTTCATTTGCATCTCTTCAGATAAAAATGAGGCAAAAACGTCTTCCATCTTGAAAGCAATGGTGGTGCTTCCAATGGCCATCACCAAATGATCCCAACTGTCAGGTAATGAACACAACAAGAGCATGCAATGATCCTCCTCCTCAGTCTTTACACCTACAGACGCCAGCTGAATAACACTCATGTTAAACGAGTTCAGATGGTCTGCAACAAATGCACCTTCTTCCATTTTCAAGGAGTACAACTTCTTCCTCAGGAATAACTTATTTACCAAAGACTTTCCCTAATAAATATCACCAAGCTTCTTCCATAATGAAGCTGCACACTGCTCCTCATGGACGTTCAGGAGTACAAATTTGGCTAGACTCAGTCTTATCAGACCTCTTGCTTTTCTATCAGCAAGATCCCAATCCTCTTGCTTCATACTTTGTGGCTTAGTGCTAGACACTGCTAACTAGAGGTCTCTATCCACCAGCAAGTCTTCCACTTTGAGTTTCTATAACTCAAAGTTGCTGCCATTAAACTTTTCAATATCTACTCTACCTGATGTACTCGCCATCTCAAACAAAAACAAGTTTTGACAATGCAATACTCCCATTGAAACAGTATTAGCACAAAAAAATGAGCTTTCTCTCAAGGATAACACAACGGGCCAGGCTTTGATACCACTTGAAGGGAAAACGGGGAGGATCTAAAGACCCAACAGTGCGGAATACATTCCCTTAACACTAATACAATAGAGGAGAAGAGCATAAACAAGTTCTAATAGCTTCTAAAACTACTTGAGATGAATACAACCAGTAAAATAGATAACAAAATTAAGCATTCACAGATTGACACAAGATATATGTGGGAAAACCTTTTCAGGTAAAAAACCCACCACACAAAGTCAAGACAATTGTATTCCAGTAATAAAACAATTACATACAATATTTAGTCTTCTCTGATCAGCTCACAACAACTCTCAACTATTATCTCACTGTTACAATGTTGTATATCAACATACAGTTCAAATTCTTGACATATGCAATATTGTACTTGACTTGCCAAGTCATACGTTGCATTCAATGTCATCAACCAATCATTGAGCATCAGGTTCATGAATCTCTCATCCAATCACATAATCGATCTACCCATGCTGATCTCTCTACATTGAGCCACCCAGGCATTAATGCCATCACCCAAATTGAGTCCTATTCGCCAACCTAAGTCAACCTGCACCTGCTACAATTACTTCTTTGGTTTCTAACCAATCATCGAATGACACTGAGCCACGTGTCCTTCCTGCATTCACTATCGCTCTTTGAATCTGAGTCCAACTCGGTCAATCTGGCCCCTGAGCTCGTTCGACCTACTCGCAGTATGGTGGTGAGCTCGTCCGAGCATACCTGCGCTGCCGCGGCACCAACTGAGTCGACCTGCGATATAGCGGTGAGCTCATCCGAGCTCACCGATGACTTCACCGAGCCCAACTCGTCTCGCCTCCAAACTTCCACCACGCTACCGCAACCAGGTTGAGGTCTAACTGCGGTATGGAGGTGACCAGTTTGTTGGACCGCTGACGGTCAAACCGCACTACCGCGGGGGCCGACAGGCCACCCTGTGGTAGTGCAGTGACCATTAGCTAGACCGCTGACGGTCTTATCGCGGCCACCACGATGAGTGGATCCACCGCTCGTGGTATGGCGGTAACCGCCGGACTTGACCGCAGGCGGTCTCACCGCGGTCACCATGGTGAGTTGACCCACGACCCGCGGTATGGCGGTAATTGCCGGATTCGACCGCAGGTGGTCTCACCGCAACCACCGCGGTGAGCGGACCTACCACTTGCGGTATGGTAGTAACCGCCGAGACCATTGCCGACGACTTCACCACGACCATCGTGATGAAGGTCTTTGCTGACCGCGGTAAAGCAGTAAATGCTAAACCTGTCACCGTGGTACCGCCAGGGGCAGAAACAAGTCAGACGTGGTATGGCGGTAAAGGGCAGAAAACACAAAATTTCGCCAAGGCAAGAAAACAGGGCCTTCAAGATGGATGTTTGAGACGCATTTTCTCAACACATTATTCCAAGGGCCACCCAAACTTCACCCTAAATCTTGAACTCTAAATTCTAAACCCTTAACACTAAAGCATTCATTTTGTCTTAGGACCTTAAAATGAAATTTGGTTGCCTTAAGCAACTCCACCAAATTTTATTCCCTTAAGCCATGCCATTTTTTCGTAGGACCTTACTACAAAGATCCCCTTAAGCCATCCTATTACCTTAAACCCTAAACTCTAAAATCTAAACCCTAAACCCTAAAGACATCATTTTTTCCTAAGCCCTGAATGAAACTTGGTTGCCTTGGGAAATGCCACCAAATTTTATTCACTTGAGCCATGTCATTTTGTCCTAGGACCTCACTAGACATAGATCCCCTTAAGCCATCCTATTACCCTAAATCGTAAATCGATGTCTTAAGGGGTCCTAATATGACATTTCTTAAGGGGATCAAAGAAGTTCTCAAAATTTGGTGAAGTTTCCCAAGGAAACCAAATTTAACAATAATAAGATCATGCAAGATTATAATATGAATGACATTTCATGATCTAGGTTGGCCAGTTGAAACAAGAGCTATCTCAATCAATTATTCCACAAGAAAATGTTCTTCACTAACTTTCAAGTTCATTATATTCCAAGGGACACCAAAACTTCACCCTAAGTTCCGTAAACCCTAAACTCTAAAATATAAACCATGAGTAGACAATTTGAAAGATAACTAGTGGAATCAAGCAACATATGAAAGGGCTAAGAGTAGTTCCTGCAGTAGATGATCTGAAGCATACCTAAGGATTTGGAAATAACAAGGTGAAGTGATAGTGGTTTGGAACTCCTAGGTTAAGGTATGTTTCCTTAAAAAATAAGGAACTTATTTTTTAATTTACGCTAGGTGTCTAATATAGGGCATCGGAGGATAATATGGAGAATCTACATTATGTTTAGAAAGATAAGGTTTAAAGTGAGTGATGTGTTTCATAGATAGTCAATGGTCTCTAATAAGGAAAGGTGGATGCATTTAATTGGATCAAGTAATTAATTGTTATAATTTTTTTAATTTTTTTTGTGTGATTGGTTGGCCTTTTGGTAAATTTTGAGATGATTTAGATGTTTTTCCTTTTTTTTGGTTTAGTTAATGAGCATGCACAAGTTAACAAATATGTTCAATTAGAACTATTGTGATTTATCAAAGGTTATTTTTGGTTTCTACGAAAGGGAAAATATTTTAGAAGGATGAGTGGACCATGGAGAAGGTGTGAGATGAATTTCCACTTTGGACTATATTGGAATTCATGAGATTTTTTATTGTAGGTCAATGAAATGATTCATGTTGTTACAATCTTTGTACAATATTGAGGTTGATGCTAATTATTTGATAAACTAGAGAAAGTCATAAGTATGAGATTTTGGGATAATTGAAAGCAAGGAAGAAGGCTAAAGAAAATAATGGAGCTATCTAGTAAGGAATTAGTAGAAGAGTGAGGACTGAGAGGTATGTGAGACAAGAAGTATGATGTGAAATACTATTAGGAGACTAGGTCATGTCAGGTTCATTTAGTGTTATTTTGTATCCAATTTGATAAGTTTGGAAGTGGTTTTAGATGTTATGTATTTATGTAAAGCCATTATGGAAAACTATAATTAATTTTGTGAAATTAATAAAAACTTGAGATCATTTGGTAATTGGTTTTTCTATTACTCAAGGTTTTCTATGTAATGAAATTTGGTTGCCTTAGGCAACTCAACCAAATTTTATTCCCTTAAGCCATGTCATTTTATTGTAGGACCTTACTACAAAGATACCCTTAAGCCATCCTATTACCCTAAATCCTAAACTCCAAATTCTAAACCCTAAACCCTAAAGCCATCATTTTTTCTTAGGCTCTTAATGAAATTTGGTTGCCTTGGGCAACTTCACCAAATTTTATTCACTTGAGCCATGCCATTTTGTCCTAGGACCTCACTAGACATAGATCCCCTTAAGCCATCTTATCACACTAAATTGTAAATCGATGTCTTAAGGGGTCCTAATATGAGATTTCTCAAGGGGATCAAAGAAGTTCTCAAAATTTGTTGAAGTTTGCCAAGGCAACCAAATTTAACAATAATAAGATTGTGCAAGATTATAATATGAATGATATTTCATGATCTAGGTTGGTCAGTTGAAACAAGAGCTATCTCAATCAACTATTCAAAAGAAAATTTTCTTCACTAACTTGCAAGTTCATTATATTCCAAGGGACACCAAAACTTCACCCTAAGTTCCGTAAACCCTAAACCCTGAACTCTAAAATCTAAACCCTAAACACTAAAGCATTCGTTTTGTCCTAGGACCTTAAAATGAAATTTGGTTGCCTTAGGAAACTCCACCAAATTTTATTCCCTTAAGCCATGTAATTTTTTTGTAGGATCTTACTACATAGATCCCCTTAAGCTATCCAATTACCCTAAACCCTAAACCCTAAAGCCATCATTTTTTATTAGGCTCTTAATGAAATTTGGTTGCCTTGGGCAACTTCACCAAATTTTATTCACTTGAGCCATGTCATTTTGTCCTAGGACCTCACTAGACATAGATCCCCTTAAGCCATCCTATCACCCTAAACCGTAAACCAATTTCTTAAGGGGTCTTAATATAACATTTCTTAAGGGGATCAAATAAGTTCTCAAAATTTGGTGAAGTTGCCCAAGGAAAGCAAATTTAACAATAATAAGATTGTGCAATATTATAATATGAATGAGATAAATCATGATCTAGGTTGATTAATTTATGGTTTAGGGTGATAGGATGACTTAAGGGGATCTATGTCTAGTAAGTTCCTAGGACAAAATGACATGGCTCAAGTGAACAAAATTTGGTGACGTTGCCTCAGACCTTAATGAAATTTGGTTGCTTTGGGAATATTCACTTAAAATCCATGTCATTTTGTACTAGGACCTTACTACATAGACCCCCTTAAGCCATCGTATTACCCTAAAACCTAAATCTTAAAACTCTAAACCGTAAACCCTATAACATTCATAAATTGTCCTATATTAATAGTTAATTGTATTTTCATTCAAGTAACATGCCTTAGACATAAATGAGGCTTACATATTTTATCATTTGTATTCAATTAGGCCATTTATATTGAATGGTTTAAGGGTATTTCCTAAACATGTATCTTACATTTTGAAATTACAAATCTAATGCAGGTTCACTCATATCTTAGAGATCACATGGATCGATTCAATAATATTCACAATCCACCTCTGTGCCATCCATCTCCACCACATTCACCTCCACCTCCACCCACTCCACCCATTCCACCTCATAACCCCCCACCTCCACCACCTGAAATCGATGGTGCTCATTTGCAAGCACAAATCAATTCCAATGTTAGAACCATCCAAGATCAAATCAACATTATTCAAAATGAAGAATTTGTCGCACCACCTGTGAGGATGATTGCATCTAGGATGCAAAACATTGTTGATGCTGTCAGGGCTATGGATGGGATCTTAGATGAACATCGATAATGGCTAGAGGAGAGGAGAACTAATGATTCTGAAAAGGAAAACACAAATAAATGAAGAGATGTAGTAGAAAGCCACAATAGTTTCTAAATTAAGACAATGATCTTAAATAGTTATGAATTTGTGAATTTGGTGAATGATGGATATTTTATGTGATGAATTTATAAATTTGGTTGGATGGATATTTTTAGTGATGTGAATTTATGATTTTGGTTCTTGATGGATATTTTTGGTGACGTGAATTTATGATTTTGGTTCTAGATGGATATTTTTAGTGACATGAATTTATGAATTTGGTGAAATTTATGAACTTATAATGATGAATTTATAATAGTATATATTTTATGACTATCTACTAGATCATGATTTCTCTTGATGGAAAATTGTAATATATATATATATATGTGCGTTAGACATAAAATGAGGCTTTTGTGAATGTTTCAAGTTTATTGTTTAGTATGTACACATGTAATAAAATTTCATATAGTCCTTAAATTTTTATGTATGTACATAGTTTAGTTTAATGATGTATGAAACCAAATTATGCATCGTATTTTTTATTTTAAATGTATGTACATGTTAAATTTTGAATTTTGTATGCACATGCTCAAGTTCAATCAATGTATATATGCATTTCAATTTTATATGATCTTAATATATGTATGCACATTCTAGTTAAACAAATTTGCATGTGCATTTCAAATTTAACTATTTCTTATAATTTTTTAAGTTTATATGTTAATTTTGTATAATTTAATGCAGGTGCACACTTATATCTCATATCATGGATGATTTTAACATTGATGATATCATCAATCCACCACCTCAGCCACAACTACCTCCCCCTCCCCCTCCCCCTAATATGCCACCTCCAACACCTGTTGCATCTGACAAGGATCACTTGCAAGCACACATAAATGATCAAGTTGCATCCATACACAATCAAATCAAAGCTATGTAGAGTCAAGCATTGATTCCACCACATGTTAGATGTTTTGCATCTGCGATGCAAAACTTTGTGGATGCCATCAGGACCATTGATTATGATCTAGATAGGCATCGACAAGACAAAGAGCAGATGAGATAATTTTATGATGACGATCTCTCTTATTAAAAAAAATTAGACCTTAAAATAAAGAAAGTCCACCTAGCCCCCTACTTTCTCGACCCTGTTACTTGACAACCCATTCCTCCCAACAAATCTAGAATATCCATGAGGTGGTGCATACATCCACAGATGATTGCACATTTTTGGGATCGATGGTATATGGTTTTTGATAGTCCCCCACACGCTAATTGGGAGTGCCCATTGTATTTTTTGAGGAAGCTGTATGTAGAGTTTGTTATGGGGAAAAAGCCCAATTATTTTAATTTTTAATCATTTCAGGGTGTTGGTGGTAGTATGCCACAACAGAGGTTAGGGGCAAGGGTTGATCTCCAATGCCCTGTGCATGCGCAACCCCTTGTTGCTGCTCCTGGTCCTCCCATTCCCGCACCTATGCATCAATGAGCTATGGTATTGACATTAGGTTCCCTTAGTACACTCGCAAGAGACCTTGATCAACATACTTCTATGATAACGGGTGGGGAGCATAGAGATGATGATGATGGAGGAGTTTTTTATGGAGCTGGTCTGAGTACCACTCCAGGAGTGTCGAGGCCCATCCCACATGTATGTACTAGTTGCCATTAAGTATGCTATGGACCTGATCAGGCCACACCTAGTTCAGGTGGATGTGGAGATTCTGGTGGTTCATATGGTCTCATCAGTTCATTTGTAGAGTTTCTTACAATAAACCATCACCCTGAGGACACTACGACATAGGTATAAATATGCATCTACACGCTCATTTTATAAGAATTTTGATGAATGTATATATCAAAGAAAAGTTTGCAATACATTTTAACAATCAAACTATTTGGTGTACAGATGATAGTAACGATGGGGAAATCATCTGTTCCACGAGTACATACATCGACACTATTCCTAATCGGCAACCCTTATGGGGTATTTTGATTTCAATTTTTTAAATTATATATGAAATGATTTTTAACTTGAGCTTTAAATTTATAATTGAATCACATATATGTTTAAAATATTTATGTTGGTTTAGGCGAGTCAATCAACTTCCACGTCGATTCCACCCAAGGGGTTGTCGAGCACTCCTCCACTATCGAGCGTTGTAGATCAGGGGTAGGTACATTTATATTGTAAATTGTTTAACTTACATTAGTATAGTTACAATTATGAATTTTAAATTCACTATATATGAAATGTGCATGTACACTTGTAAATATTATAAGCGTTAAATGTCTACATGTATGTCTAGGTTGATACCATAATGAGAATGGGCATCCGACAAACATTAGATGTTGCGGCTGCTCGTGAGGCCTCTGATTTTCAAGTTGTTTAAAAAAATTTCTACACAAAATGTGCAAACTTGAATATATATATATATATATATATATATATAATTCAAGTATACATGCTTTAATTTTGATCTTGTAGGACTTTGTTAGTGCGACTTTCAGCCCTGACCTAGACATAGTTACATCTCTAGGAGGACATGCAGAGCAGGCTCTAGATCAAATGGTAATTTAATTTTTTTATTATATTTAAATTCAATTATAAATTATATATTGTGAATATAACTAAAATTTCAAATTTCAAATTGAATATATATATAATATGAGCTAATACATGTTTTAAATTATTTTTCTTTTATAGCATGAGACACATCTTGTAGTGGAGCATGTACAAACAGGTCCTGGAGAAGAGGGTGCACAACCTCAAAATATGGTACAATTAAAATATGATAAATTATAAATTAATTTAAATTAAATCATTTTTAATTGTAGACTTGTGCATCTAATTTCAACTTTCTTTATCTTGTTTATGTAGATTGATTAAGAGAATTTAGAGGTTGCTTCAGGTGCACTAGAGCATCCAGACCCAGATATGATGGTAATTTAATTTTATGATGAATTATAAATTGAATTTTCATTAAATAATTTTTCATTGTCTTACATCTGATTTCATCTTTCTCTTGTACAGAGTGTTTCAGGTCATCTGCATAGTCCGCATGGCGTGAAGAGGTCTCTTGATTATAGAGACAATACATGACCTAGAAACATGATTTTGTGGGTTATATTTGTTTATTTCATGGACTATATTTCTGGTTTTTCATGTACTCTATTGGAATTATATTTCATGGTTCAAGTACTTAGTTGGACTTTAGTTCATGGGTTGTACTCAGATGGAATTTATTTCATGCGCTTAATATATTGGTTTCATCACTTGATATATTTACATAAATTATGGACTTTATTATTGTTTGAAATTTTAATTTACACATATACATTTATGCATTTTATGTTCATAGTAAATGCATTAATATAGGACATTTTAATATTTATACTTTACAAAAATAGTGATCTCATACATGATATACATGATATGTACATTCAATAATTAGTGATAATTAGTCAATGAACTTATTCAATTCACATAAATCAATAATTAGTCAATAAATCATAATTTACAAACAAAAGCAATCTGTTTATATACCAGAAATGATAAAATTTTAAGAAACAAACAATACCATACAAGATTAGAGAACAAAAGGATTAACAAATTCTATAAATAATAACATCCAACACTAATTTATAAGCTGTCAAAACAAATAATGGCATCCAATACTATTTTATAAGATTTCAACACAAATAATGGCATCCACTACTAATTTATAAGCTATTAAAACAAATAATGGCATCCAATACTAATTTATAAGTTGTCAAAACAAATAATTGCATTGAAAAAAAAAAGGGGTCATGATACAATGTCTTAAGGGGTCATAATACAATGTCTTAAGGATATAATTGATTTAACAATAATGTATGCACATGATATTTAGTGATTTGAAGACATAGTAGGACATATATGTACATATATGTCATCTCAAAACAATGTTTACAAAATTTGGATATGCCATATATGTCATCTCAAAACAATGTTTACAAAATTTGGATATGCCATCTCAAGAACATCTCAAACTCATGCCTAGAATGTAGTAGGTATTCACACCACCTAATATTAAAAATGTACAAGCAATATCAATGAAATCACCAAAACATACATATTTTAATTTATATAAAACTATCTATATGTACACAACTCAAGTACCTGCATTTAAAAGTATTCCACAGGTGTGTACTTTGAATCCAAGCATCCTCTCCTTTTTGTATCAAAGTATGAGATCAATGCAATAATGGATTAAGGATATAAAAAAGGATAATAAATCAATTTTAACTATTAATGTACAAGCAATATCAATATGTAATCGAAACATGTATTTAAATATATTTTAACTAATAATTACCTATTTTTACCAAGTATTCCATGTTGTCTAGGTTGAATCTGCATGGACTAGATCCTTTTTGTGATTATGGCTTAAGGATCTATAAAAGGACAATTTAAAACTAAAACTATATTTACCTATATTTAATCTATTTAAAAGGACAATATATCAAATCATGTATTTAATCTATTTAAAAGGACAATATAAAACTAAAACTATATTTACTTGTATTTACTTATTCCATTGTACCATCTCCATCCTCTCTTTTTTGCAATGCATCTATGATTGTCTCATTCTCTTCCATAGAAATTGTCCATAACGAATTATTTGCAGGTCTTCCGCGATACCGATCTAGTTTTATATTTGTTGCCACCACCAAATGTGAATAACATGTATAATTTTTTTATGCGGTTCATAATCTTCGAATGAAGGTAGACCATTCTTCCTTGCTAGGTATTTTTCGTAGCCAAGTGCCAACAACCACAACTGATCCTATTGGAAAACATGAAAACCGTCATCAAATAAGTTCTCAAAATTTTCTTAATGGGATCAAAGACTTGTTCTAAAAAATTGCTTAAGGGGATCAAAAACTTGTTATCAAAATTTGCTTAAGGGGATGTCTTAAGGGGATCACCGTACCTATTGGATAATGATAGCCATCATCATCTTCTCAAGGTGATATTAACTTATGTTTAGTCTCCACACAACGAGCCAACCAATATTCTGTTTTCTCTTCATTCCCCATAGGTGCAACAAAAACATACACATGTTCTGCAAACAAAAAATGATTTAATAACTTGTGCATATCCATATAAATAATTTAGTATTACAAAATAAATTAATAAAATGAAATAAATTGAATTAAATTACCTTCTTGTACAAGGTCTAAAACACGGTCATAGTCTTCAGATGCAAACACTTGATCATTTTCTTCAATAGTTATTTCATATTGATCATGCGCTTGTGCAGGTGTCAACGATCTTTGCTCCCACTATTCAACCCATTCTATATTTTCACATGGTTCCCAATCTCCCGAGACACAAAACTGGCAAAAACATGCAAGCTCCCCTGTCCAGATAGTCCATGTGCTTGCTGCCGAACTCCTAAATGAATTCCATTTAGTAGATCCACTAATTTTTTCATAGTCAACTCTAGGTACAATGTTCTCTTCTTCAACCAACCAAAAAATTGATGAACTATAGAGTACTCACTCGAACCAAGTGTAGATAATCTTGTATTACACCAATCCACAATCCCATGTGCATCTTTAAATTTTACTGCATCTTCAAATTTTAATTGTTCTCTAGCAAGAATTCTTTTGACACATGCACCAACTCCATCATGTTCTCCTTTACCATGCCCAACTTAAAAAAAACTCCATATATGCTGGACATTAAGTTCCTTGTGAACCCTACTTAACCAATAGAAAATTCGAGCATTCTTGAACTGCCCCGTACAATTATCTGACCATATGAGGTGTTCTTTCATATGGATTCATCTTTCTCTTAAATTCCTGTAAAATATATTGAAACAATATTGAACAAACTTTGACGAGTGTAATCATTTGTTAGTCAAATAAAAATGATACTCCCTCAAAAAAATTCTTTCATCCTCAGTGCTATCATCTGCATGTCTATAAACAATATGGAAAAACATAGCTACTTGCACTGAATTATAATACTGTGATTGAATTTCCTCTTATGGAGCTAGAGTATAATTTACTGCAAAATCAACCACTGAAAGTATAGTACCAATTGGAAATGTGTTTCTACATGCGTGAAATTGGCTATCAAGCCATCAAGCATGTTGAGAGTGCATGCCATATTTTGGTACAATCTTATTCTTAAATTCACTCATGAATGCATGCACACTAAATTTTTCTGTAACTAAATCACAACACTTTCCTATTTTTCCATCTTTTAAAGAATAGTGAACATTCTTAAATATTTTAACATCTACTAATTGTTGTCCAAAATAATTATCAACACTTTCATGCATACAAATTCTTAAGAATGAAAGATTTCCATAGTCAATGCATTGTCCAAAAATACAAGAACTTAAATAAAATAATTTACCATTAGATCTTTCACAAAACAAACTTGAAATAGAATCCCTTATTGCTTCAGTTGGCATATTAACACCAAATCCATGCATAATCATGTTAGTATGCAAGGTACAATGTATATATTAGAAACATCATAAAAATAATGAAATTGAACATGTGTTTTACAACAACAAGATATTCATTGCTTATTAATTTTTACATACCACAGTTTACATTTTTCAAAAGACCTTTGACTTATTTTAATACTACCAGGTAACACTAAATCACCACAAAATTTTCTATAAAATTCAGTTTGTGTTGTATCTAATAAGTGTTTTGGGTGAGGATCGCGAACTTTGGACCCCACCTTTAATTTTAAAACATCTCCAACGTTAGATGAAACCCTAGTATTATCATGCCAATATTTTTCGATCGAAGATTTAATTTCAACATTCAATTTCATATCTGACCTCAGGAGTCGACCACTAAAACTCCAACATTGGTTGATAGGATCATTTTCTATACTTTCTCTTCTTTTCGCTACACTTAGCAACGTTTTAGGATGTATTTTTAAAACTTCACTAATATTTCTTACCATTCTTTTATTCAAAGTTGCTTTATTAACTATAGCAGTTGTTATAGCTCTTCTTGCTGCATTTTTATCTTTAGATCGACTATTTTTTTCAATCGATTGAATGGCACTAGCAACAGTACACATAGCATGTTTTAATGATTGATCTTTTCTTTTTGGTTTAACAAAAAAGCCTAACCTTTTCATTATTTTCCTCATTTTTTGCATTCTCATCAATTGCATCATTAGTTGACATTGAATTGCAATTTTTTTACGATAAAAGAATTCGTTGTATATTTTATTTGCATGTGTTCTTATTTGCCTCCAAGAAATTTGACCAGGAAGATTATCAAAAACACCACTTTCAATTTAAAAAAAGTATTTTCATTAAATTCAACATCACATTCTAGATTTTCATCTTCATCTTCATCTTCATTTTCATTTTCATTTTCAACTTCAAAACGATTTACATTTCATCTTCATTTTCATCAACAAAACGGTTTTCATTTTCATTTACATCAACAAAACGGTTTTTGTTTTCATTTTCAATAAAAGGATTATTCTCAATTTCATTTTCAACAAAAGGATCATTCTCATTTTCATTTTCAACAAATTCTATAAAAGTTTCATCTCTCTGAATATTATCAATGTCAACATCGTTAAGTCCAACATCTTGTAAAATTTCTACATACGAATTTACCATTTCACTAACATGTGGATTTGAAGACGTACCTAGATTTGTGCATATTGAAACATTCTCCATAGCATTGAAAGAGGGATTTGAAGACATAGTAGGACTTGCTTGTATAATCATATTCTTCTCCAAATTGACTTCTTGCAAATTCGCTTCATCTACAACCATGGTCTCCTCTATGTTTTCATCTTCAATAGTTGTGGAATTGGATGCTCCCCCATCATTCATTGATTTAATTCTCATTCTTCTTTCTCTTTGTCTTTTTCTCTCCTTCTCTTTGTTTGCTTCAATTTCTTCAGGAGTCAATGTCTTCCTCCTCTTATTACGATCTTTATTTCCCATGATTATAAAATTCTCAAGCACAAATGAATGTAAATAGTGAAATTCTTCAAGAAATTCAATTCAAATTGGAAGTTCAAGACCTATAAGGACTAAATTCTTCCTCTTGTGTTCCTCAAAATAAGTAGAAAACTAGCACAATTCCACTTTAAAACTAATTTCTTCATGCCTCCTTTGAAAAAATCAATTCATATTGCAAGTTGAAGACCTTTTGTTCTTTCTTTGAAAAAATGGGATCTCTCCTTTGAAAAAATTAATCAAAAAAGCAAGTCACCACCTGTAAAAAAAATGCTTGATGAAAAATAGACCAATTTTACTGTTCTCGGTCATACATGTGAAATATGCCTGTCATCTTATGTGTGTTGTACACAATGATTTTTCAAAATGACAAATATGCCTAATAAAAATTTAACAAAAATAAAAATTCAATTAAAAATTACAAAACAATATCGAGAACAAGCTTCAGTGAGTCAAAAATCTTTTCCCAAAAGGATTTAGAAAAATACGATAATTTAGGTCAAAATATGGATGTCGTACACGTGCATGGTATGGTAAAAAAAAGTGACTTTTAAACAACGGTTTTTAGAAATGCCTATTGAAACTCAATTTGTACAATCTGGGTATTGAAATAAATTACATATTTGGAAACTAGACTCTGAGTAATACATTTTATGATTAGTGACTTTTTTGAAGATTTCATCTCTAAGTGCTTGAAATTTTAAGGTCAAATGTGTCAAATTCTGAAAATCAGGGAAAACACTTGCCTTTTTTGGCCAAAAAGTGGACTCAACTTCTTGCCAGCACCCATTTCGACGGTCACTTTCATCTCCAGTGCTTGTTGCGTGAGAATCTCTTAGGGCCCAAACGACGAACAACAAACCTCTCATGCACGAACGTGGGGAATGAAATCACTCGCCATCCTCAACTCGCCACCCTCAACTCATCACTCCAGATTGCATGACTTTTAGGTTGGTTATTCAAGCTTGAAAGTTTCTAAACCCTTTTCAACAAATCCATTTTGTGCATATCCTGCAATCATTGAGGCGTTCTGTCAAAAAATTCACAAGCTCTGTCTATGCTTCCGCATTTTGCATACATGTCTACCAGAGTATTCATAAATTGTGGAATTTGGCTTCACACTTGTCGATTTCATTTGCTTGAAATTTTCTAAACCCTTTTCAACAAATCAATTTTGTGTGTATCCTTCAATTATGGCATTCCATGAGATTAAATTTGTTTAAACAGTCACCACTTGCATTTGATTGAAAGTTTATAAACCCTTTATGTATGTAGTCGGCAATGGCATTCCATGAGACCAAATTTCTTTGAGGGACATTGTCAAATAGTTTCCATGCTTCCACATTTTGAAAAGTTATAATTTCTAAACTCTTAAATTTTAATTGCTCCACAATTTTAATGCCCCAAAACATACACATTTAGTTTTCTAAAATGCCCCAAAACATATCCAATTCATAATACTGCAATTAGTTGGCTGTGCATAATTTTCCCCAATTTTATTTACCCTATCCTTTATAAAACTGAATGTGTATGTTTTGGGGCATTAAAATTGTGGAGCAATTAAAATTTAAGAGTTTAGAAATTAGAACTTTTCAAAATGTGGAAGCATGGAAACTGTTTGACAATGTCCCTCAAAGAAATTTTCCCCAAAACATACACATTCAGTTTTCTAAAATGCCCCAAAACATATCCAATCTATAATACTGTAATTAGTTGGCTGTGCATAATTTTACCCAATTTTATTTACCCTATCCTTTATAAGCATAAAACTAGTATTTTCCCTATCCTTTATAAGCCTCAATGTGATTTGCAGAACTGTCAATTTTATATTGATATTGAATTTGGTTTCAAGCTATAAACATGTGCATGTTATCATTGTGACTGTAGTTGTGAATCTTATATGGGTATTGAACTTGGTTTCCAATTACTAAGATATGTATATGATATCACTATTACTTTGATTGTACATACTTGTGAATCTTATTTGAGTATTGAATTTGGTTTCCAATCACTAGTTCATATATATGATATCAATAATCCATAAGTAAAATAAGTGTCATCCATAATCTAAGAGAGTTAATCATTACAAAACTAGTGTTTTTCTTCTTTAATTTATTTCAATTTTAATCCATAAGCATACACATTAAACATAGATCCAAACAATGCAAACATATAGAGAGAATAATTACACATGTTCACATCAACAAAAACATGCACCAAAGATTCATTTTGAAACAACCAAGATGATACACCACATCACTTACAACATCAAAACCCGTGTGTGAGTACAATGACATAAAATATGCCAAATAAGACAATCAATAGATTTCAAAAGACCCTCAATTCTACAAGGATTGATCTATAATATAATACAAATAAATTATATGAAGCACCTTTAAAATGAATTTCTACCCACATCCCATATGATAAAAGCTCTCTTCAAGTAATACCATACATCTCAACAAGATATATATGCTTTAAGGAAGAATAAAATGCATTCACTTATTAAGATCAATGATTTTCATGAATTATAGTTTTTAAAATTTTAAAAATCCTTGATGGGTGTCAAATGTAAGCTTGTGTTATACCAACTAAGACAATCCCCATATGTGTAACACACATCACAAAAGGGCTAATATGAGGCGTAGAGAAATCATTAATAATTTCCACCTCTAGTGACATAAGATACTATGGAAACAACTCACCACATTCATACCCATCACAATGTATCATAGTACCTATAGTGGAATCCAAAAAATATTTGAAATGTGAAGAGCCTATATGACAAAATTAGGAGTTAGCAACTACCATACCCCTCAAATAATCCAATGTCATTTTTCTATGATAATTATATATAATTATCATCTAACTAATCTTGAGATGGTACATCATCTTAATATTGAATATTAGTATATTACCAATAATTAAAATACTAAAGCTAGGTGCCACCATATTGCAATGCCATAGTTTGCATGGAAAGCCTTGGGAAAAAAATGATGTGAAGAAATTTAATGAAGTATGGAGAATTCTCCATATATAATGTAGCATGTATACATTTTTCCCAAGGGAACCCTTTTGAATTAAAATCACACATTGCAAAACTAGTGGTGGGGTCCAAAACTAAATTCATGATGTGCAAAGAGTCTATGACGCAATGAATCACCACCACATGCCATAAGAAATAGAGGTCTCTACTTAAAATTATTCAAGATACATATATGATCATTAGGAACTAACAAGTCAAATAATGCTAAACTAATAAAGTATTCACACCATGTCATGAAAAACTATAAAATAAAACATAAGCTTTAGAGACGTGGTGACATAGAGGTTAGTCCAATAAAATTTCTAAAGTGAACATAAAGAACAATTGAATCAAGAAATTCTATGTGAATAATCTACCAATGATTTACAAGATCAAAAGATGGTTGAGGAATGCAAACCAAAGGAATGAAATAAATTATCAATAATAAGTTATCATAAAGAATAGGTTTGGTAAGACCATAGGACCAGGGGGCTTTATACTACAAACTTAAGTGGTTTCATCAATAAAATCAATCAACATTAAAAAAAATCTCAAGGTAACAAGATAATGAAAAACCCTATATGGAATAGGGTTTTAGCCTTGAAAAATTTAAAGGATAAACCCTAAAATAGAAATAGAGGCTAAAAATCTAGGGACCAATTTTTTTTTTGGAATAATTCAATATTATCAATGCAAGAGGAAGAGGTAAAGGAATATTTGATAAAGAAATTCAATTTTATCATTATAATAGGTATGGTAATGAATTGAAAGGGAATATATATTAAAATAATTTAATAATAAAGAATATTTGATAAAGAAATTCAATTTTATCATTGTAATAGATATGGTAACATTGAAATGGAATGTATATTAAAAGAATTTAATTAAATATAACTAAAAATATTTTTTGGTTTTGTGAGGCCCCTAGATGGGCATGATAGATTCAAAGTGAATTGTAGGGTAGTACATTCATATTAGTTCTTTCAGGGTTGTTATTTAATTGTAGTGTTTAAAAAAAAAAGAGAGTTAAAATTGCCATGATTATAATTAATGGTGATCATTATAAATTATTCAGGGGATACTTAGAGTATGTTTCAAACCTCAAGCCATATGAGATGTTATGAAGAATACAAAGTCTAAACATTTAAGTTGATTCTTAAGCAAAATATATTATTGATTAAACATCGATATGTCTCTATTTCAAATGTTAGAGTGGTTAAACAAATAGTGGTTTGATTATTATTATCGATAAAATCATAATATTTCATCAATGTGCAAGTGTAAATTTGATGACAAATATAAGAATAAAATTTAGATTTGAAAATAAGATAAAATTAATATTAAGAAATAATAGTAATATTAATAATAAATAGTAAAAGTGAGATTGATCATAGCAATGATAACAATAACATGTATATTGATTTTATGAGTGATTAATATAAGTAAATGTAATTATAAATAATAGAAGAAATTATGTTGTTAACTAAAATAAAAGTATTGGATCGATACATATCATAACAACTATTAGATATAATGAATTACTAGTTTATCTATTGAATATTTGTATTGGGTTGCAGATAGATTAAATTATCTATTTCAAATAGATATTATATTAATTTAATTTTTGGCAGTAATCAAATAGCAAGTATCTAGTATCAAAAATTATGTGGGGAATGGTGTGTGGATTGACGCACTGAAAGATTTGATTAATGAAAACAAATCTTATCGGGAAGTGATATAATGAATGCAAAAAAATCAGCTTTCTGTAGAGAGAAATTAAAAGCCCCAGTATGGGCGCCTTGGCAGCAGGTTGGACATCCATCAAAAGCCTTTTAAAATAGTAATCAAGAAGGATGGGACAATTTAAAACGACATGAGAGATCTATGTGATATCTAGAATAAATGCTGGGAGTTAGAAGCATTGAAGGGGGTTGGTAAATCAAGCATCTGTTCGGATTGGTGTGTCAGGGGAGGGGGATCGAACTTGGATGATGGTGCGATAAGGTAAGGTAAGGTAAGGTCCTTTTATAGTCCACGATATCGGACAGTCTGTTTTTGGGTCTACAGATGAGTTGCAGCAGTATATGGGACTCCTCGTACTCCCAATATGAAGGAGGCACCTAACTCGTGCTCCACAATATGAGGTGTACATACCTTACCCCCTGCAGGATTTGAACTTGTGACCTCTCTTTCAAGAGTACAAGTTTTCCACCATTAGGCCAACTCAGATGTACAGGCCATCTTAGGTGTACCAAATAATCTTTTTCTTTTTAGAGGGAGCTCTAATGGTTAGGAGTGGGAAACCGAGTGGGTCTAGATATTGGGTAGCAAGATTAAACCCATATAAATTTTATTGAAAGTAGAGAAGCTTAGTGGAAGCTAGTAGTGGTGAGGTTGCTGGATTTGGGAGTGAAAAACACCTTCAGTAAGAAACACAAAACTCCATCAGCAACTGGTTGTGTATAAGCACTTGGAAAAAGTGATAGAGGCTTGACGCCTTGGAGCATTGCTAGTGGCAGGTCTCATGTTCGAGTCTAGTAGCTTAATATGAGAGGCTTAGATTTTAAAGATGGTTTTCGGAAATGAAAATCTTGAGAACTCAATTAATATAACACGGGATGTATCAGAAGGAAATAGAGGAAGCACTGTGTAAATTGCAAGGGGATTGTGGAAGAAACTACGGTATGTATATGTTCACCTTATTATCTTATTATCAGTTTCCATGCATGCTTAGGGAGGGTTCTCCCTTTTGATAATCGATAGAAATCTGGGTTATGCTTAGCTAGCGAATTTGAGGGAAAATTTCAATAGCTACTGATAAGGTCACTGAATGATTCGATCTCTATATCCAATATAATCCTTTATATATATATATATTTGTTTGTGTATTAAATCTGATGGGAAAATCCCTACCTCTAAAGGATGATCGTAGAAGTCACATAACTATGGGTTTTAAAGGAATAAAAGACCGTAAAATATTGCTTGAAACTATCTGGATATTCAGTGATATAAGCCATGGAATCGAAGTTTATGTATTACCATGTAATCTTCAACATATGTCGCGGCATTGTAATTACTGTATTATCATGTGTTCTTGGGGCATAGTCGTGATTTTGAAATCATGGTAGAATCATGTATTTGGTGCCAGTGAAATTTTGTATTAGCATGAATGTTGTGTTTATATGTATTTCATGGGATTTTACGGGGGGATTGAGGTCACTAATTCTCTGTGACGCTATTCATTTAAGAGATTAGTTGTGTTATGGTACATATCTTACAATAATGGTATCCCTTGAGATCTCAACTTCTCGAGGCATTTATTCAATCAAATCACGTGCTTGTCTTTAATATTCTTGCCTTTCATGTGCGGTTTCCATAATAGCGGTGATTACATCTGTTAGGCGTAAGCTAGAGCTAGGACGCTCCAGTAAAGTTATATCTGTTACTCCATAGCTTGGTTTTTTCTGCATATAGTTCCTATAGGATTCAATGGATGTCTATTCCCTCTTCCAAAGCTTCTATTTCGACATTGACAAAGTGGATGCTGGCAAAGATTATAAAATTTGGATTTACACATGTTAATTGCAATTTCTTGAAAGGTTCTAAAGCATCTTCAACCAATCCATTTTATGTGCATATCCTGCAAATATTGCACTCTATGAGACCCCATTCATTGCGGAATTCTGTCAAACAATTCATGTGCCTTGTCTATGCTTTGCATTTTGCATGCCTGAATATGAAAACAGTTACTACTGTAATGTCTGATAAAATAATCCCCCTTTATGATTTGTTGAATGTTCACACCTTGTTGCAAAGCTTCCATTTTTACGTAGGCAGGCAGGATGCTGGCAAAGTTATGGAGTACGGCTTTACACCTGTAAATTGCATCCGCTGGGAAAATTTCTAAGCCCTTTTAACAAATCCTTTTGGTGTATATCCTGTAATTAGTGCATTCTATTAGACAACATGTCTGCAGAATTCTGTCAAACAGTCAGCGTGCAAGGTTAATGCTTCCAAATTTAATTCACAGAGACAACATTTTCTTGAGATATTTTATTTAATTGTCTATCCGCATTGTTGAATCGAGTAAGTAAACCTGTATATTACTAGTTATATTAGCAAACAGGGCAATAGAAATAACGTTTCTGAAATGGTGCATTTCAAAGCTAATAAATACTATTCTACGTTGAAAGTGTTGTAGGGGCAATACCATACTAATGTTATTAAAACAAATAGCTTTGAAGAAAGAACAAAAAAAGAGAGGAGACTTAGCTGCAAGTATCTCCCCATCTCCTTTGTAAACAAAGAAGAATTAATCTAAAAACAAAAAAAAAGGAAGCCTTGGCTTAAAAAGAACCAAAACTTCTAAAGCCTTTAAATAAATAAAAAGAAAATACAAAATGGAAACCTTTGAGAGTATGGGGGGCATGTTACAAGTAATAATGATTTTCTTAAAATACAATTAGAGGCCAAAAGAAAAGAAAAGGGGAGATTTATTTATATATATATATTTTAATATATTATTATTTAAGGAATCTCATATTATTATCAAAATTATATTAATTATTATATTCTAATATTTGTTTATAAGAAAAATATAAATAATTTATTTATTAAAGAAAATTAAACTATTTATTTTATGCTATTGAACCAATGCAAGAATTGATTCAAGATAGAATAAATTATGAATGTTTATTTATTTATTTTATTTTATTTCTCATAGAAACATATCACAAAATTATTGATAAAGAAATATAATTTTGTTCTTAAGATGAATCATCCTTGCATATATTCGAAAAGCGTGGAGAACCACTGGAAAGGGAGGTAAGGCGTTACACCTACCGATGGCATCTATGTGTCTGATTGAGAATTAAAAAAAGAAAGAAAGAAAACTCCATAGATACTCTTTATCATTTCATATTCTCAATGGTACTAGTCATTGATTAATCTAGTGCTATCAAATTTAATTGTAAACACAATTGACCTAGAAACACCAATCTTATTATTTTTAAGTTCCTTAATTATTGTTGAAAATTATAAATAAATAACACTTTTAAAGTTATTAAATATGTGAGGAGATGGATGGAATGAGGGAGGATATGAAAGGGAGTCATCTGGATCCATTTTTTTGATGAATTTTTCCAGATATCTATATTAATATAAATAAAGTACAAAATTCACAAAAAAGGGTTGGATGGTAGGAAAGCACACCCCGAAAGCGACATGGGCCTAGCCCAGCAAAATTAACTAAAGTCACATGGGCCTAGTCTAGAAAAAAAACAGAATGAAAACTATGCAGCCAAGGCAGTGCCAGTAGATCCTGGGGGATCCTGGTCATCCAAATTTCTACCCCATACATCAGCGGGGTTAGGAGTGACATCAGGAGGAGCACCCCAACCATTATCATTTTTATCTTCTTTTTCTTTATCCTCATGCTGAGGCGAGATTGCAAGATCAAGCCGCAGAAAGCTTTTCCTAGAGGAGGGCCAACCAGAGCCAGAGTCAGGAGGAGCATCTGTAGGCCACCCAGAGCCGCCACCACTGTTCCTCGGCGCACCACTAGAGTGCCAACCCTGACCAGGTCGCGGCGGAGGTGAACGAGTCTGTCGGGGAGGCCGAGAATCCCTCCGAGGAGGAGGCTGGGAGTGAGCTCGCGTGGAATCACTCCGCTTCCGGCCCTGAGAGGGCAACCGGCGGCGGGAGGAGGAGGGCGAGTCAGGAATCCGAGCCACAGTACAAGGGGCATTGCCCCAGTGGTCCAGGAGAACCTGCAGGTGAGCCACTTCTAGTGCAACCTTGTTGGCTTGCACTTGAATCTGTAACATAACATTAGAGCATATAACAGTTTTAGCATAAATAGAAACATTAATGTCTATATGCGAATGAGCAAAAATACAAGCATTTCTGTCTTTCCAGATACTGAAAAGGATTTCCACTCTCAAAGTGTGCCAAATCTAGGTGAACTTAGCCGGGGTTCCAGGCGGGTCCCCCAGAAGAACCATATGCCACGAAAAGGGTTCAGGCCTAAAAGGCCGAAAGAAATCATGAATCCAAGTTCAGAACTACTGAGCTTTGGGACAAAACCAAAAAAGGTGCTTGAAGCTTTCAAGCTACCCACAAAACGGGCAGCGAGGCTCAAAGACCCCCAAATGAACTAGCCGAGAACCCACAGGCAAGCCTTGGAAAAGAATACACCAAGCAAAGTGGGCCAACTTCGGATTAACACTTGCAGACCAAATGGCATCAAACCTCCTACGCCAAGTAAAGGTCGAGGAGTTAAGAAGCCACCTCTGGTTCAACGAGCTAAAAATAGGGAAATGGGGTGAAAGGGACCTGTAACCAAGCCGCGGCTTGTAGCTCCTAAGAGGAGTATCTGGAAACCATTTCCAGTTTTTCCACCAAGGTTTGTGCCTACGAATACCAACTTTGTGAAGAATCTATGCCGAAATAGCGTTCACCAGACCGTCAAAAGTAGGATGGTCTTGGTTTTAAAGGCTGTAATGAGATTTAAAAATATCCCACTGCATAATATTCATGGTAGGCCGGTGGAAGAGTTGGTGTAGTGTCTGAATTCCCTTCTTATGAAATTGGAGAGCTTTGAGCCAAGGCGACTTGGCCAGGGGTTGACCATTCTGGGCAAGAAGAGGAGACCACCAAAGATTATGCTGGTTGATGGAGAGCCCATCACGAAACCCGACACCAGCCCAACAGAGCCAGGGCTTGACATTTTCCCAAGAACGCCAAATGCTTTTAGCCACAAAGGAGCCAATAATTTGAACCGGATCCGTCATCACTAGCAGGGTTTGGAAGCCGATGCCTTTCCAGGCGGGTCTGTGAATGGGAAACCCAGACTGAATGCAATGTCTAAGGAGAACTTTCCAAGCTTCATCCCCAGTAAGTGCATGGATGATCCATTTGACACAGAGGGCAGTTCCCTGTCGTTGAGTGGAAAGCAAGCCGAGCCCTCCCGACTCCTTGGGAAGACAACAAAATTCCCAAGCGACCCAATGAAAACCCTTATGGGTCTCAAAAGAGGCCCAAAGAAAATTGCGGAGCAACTTCTCGAGTCTACTGTAGGCTGCTTTAGAAGGAGCCCAACAGGAAGAATAATAGACATGGGTGGCAGCCAAAACTTTAGAACACACCTAGAATTTGCCGATCCATTTTTCAATCAAGAGTGGATTTGCTTAGACAATTTAGATCTATTGATCTTTGCTTATTTACCCTTACTAGAACACACACAATTGTGGTTGGTTAATCGATGAATTTAGTTTTATCCACATTGGATTAATAGTGCATGAAACTTTGTTGTTATTGATGTAGTGACTATGATTTTGGGTGATGATGTAACTATATATTAAATAAATTTAAGATAAGGTTTTGACTCCTTAAAACGTGAAGTACTAACAAGTTATGAATGCTTTTAGGTTCTTCTAGTAAAATGTAAGTTGCCTAGTATGATAGAAATAGATTGAGTTTAGTTGAATGGTTATTGTATTGAATAATTTTTGTTTGAGCAAAAGGTAGATGGCCTTGGCTAAATCACCTAGTCATTATTTTGAATAATGGTGATAAGGGATTGGATTGTTTGAGAGTAAATTTATTACTATATCAATCTAGTAATTTCGTTATATAGAGAGAGGAACTCCTAATCTTATTAATGTTATATTGTGACCTTTGGATTGTTTGGGTTAACACCCAAACTACCACTGAAATCATCTATTTAAGGTATGATATGGTCATCTTCATCTTAGATAATACTCAATTATCACATTTTGTCAAGGGATCCTTGTGTAGTGTTATGATTGGGGTTGTTAATCCTTGTTCTTTATAGTAATATGATCCCTTGCAAATTAACCATTGTGGTCTATTTGTTTATGTATTTACTATACAATGGTGAAACTAGTTGGGAGTTAAGCCTTCATGTATGTGTCATTTTTGGTCAAATGAGAAATACTAAATCAAGGGAGGTAACCTACGATGTAGGTGAATATGGAAATTATTTTCTTTTAAAACTTTAGCACTTGAGAATTTCCTTAGAATGTGTTGCATAGTAGTCCTCTATCTAGGCATCCTTTCTTGGCTTCACTTAAGTGGGTGGTAGCCGATCGTGAAACTGTCCGGGGTAATGGACCCTAGAAAGGGTTGTGTACCCACTTTTATAGAATATAATCTATGGATGATTCAAATGAGTTGGAACAACTCAAATTGTCGAACTACGATGCCTCTACGAATTATATACGTAGGCAAGGCCGTCTGAGATGAGCCCCCGAGGACTAGGTCTGGCCCCTAGGATTTGTTCTCTTATTATTCTTGAGTTTACTATTGATATATATATATATATATATGTTATTATTGGCATGTGACCAATATAATGTTTCAGATTAACTTTGAGTTGGTTGAACTATTTAAGTGTACCTTGGTGATGTGGATTCCACGTCTCCTCTTGAATTGACCATGATGGTCTAAGTAATTTAGCTACCTAACTAAAATAATTATAGTTTATGTCTGGTCAAAAGTTGTTTTCCTTCTTATAGTGCCTACATTGGTAGCAAACTTGAGAGTTTTGCAAGCATAAGTGAACGAAATTTGAAATTAGTGTTGTCCTTAACTTCATTTTGGTGTAAAGTTTTGGGCATTGCAGGTTTTAATTGAGTTGAATGACTAGCTTTCAACCATTAAACTAATGCCTAATTTACTACAACATAGAGTCTATTCTAAATGAAAATTTAATGGTGTTGTAAACTCAAATTTCATATGAGTTCGATATACTTGGCTCTTTCTTGTAGAGATCAAACCCTCAAACGCTCTTTGACCTTAGAAATACAACTTCTACTTAATAATCCATAAAATATCTTAGAGAGTTTTCAATTATATATCACCTTTGAAAGGTTTTCACATGGCATAGAATTTGCATAAAATGAAATGATTTTACTACACCCTTTAGATGAAAACTAACATAGTTCTAATATAAAAATACAAAATTTGCATTTAGGGTTTCCTTGAATCCCCTAAA
>CM021100.1:589477194-589816521 GCA_007115665.2 Sequoiadendron giganteum
TCTACTATAACAAAAGGAGGTGGTAGGATATCTTAGAAGTGCATGATTATAATCTTTGTTGGATAGGATCCCTTGAATATTGGCCACCTCCTAGACTATTGCATGTAGTCACTCCTCCATCTCTTCAATAGTTTCTAAAGATGCCAAACATTAAAATTCAAACCTATAATGGGAAAAAAAGAATCTACAGACATGGGATGAATGATTAAAATTAATCTTTAATCTTCCTTATGTTTCTCTCCAATTATTAAATCATTCATGCTATAAATCCCTTGATTTGAAAAGAAACATGTTGTCTTGTTTCTTTCATGGTAGCAACGTAGTTAGAGAATAATTTTGGTGAATCAAGGATTTCCCATGCCTCATTTAGTATGATGTGTTTCTTCTAATTGATCAATTATATTTTCATGGTGATAAATATAGTTTCCATTGAATATCCTTCAATAATGACTAAATTGATTTTACATGACCACTAATGTTTTGATAGGATCCTGAAACCCAATAGAAGTTAAAGAAAGCTGCAAAAAATATAACCCAAATACCAATAGCAGCCCCACAACAACCTCTAAAAGATTAACATGACTACACACGCTACAACTTACAAACAAGCAAGGGCCAGAAACCCTATTACAACCTAGTTTTAGTCATGACCAAAAACCCTTTTAGATAAACAATGAACCTGCTTGCATCATTCAAGCATCAACAAACCATCTGCTCAGAGAAAAACCCTTGAGCCAAATGAGACAATCCTCTTGATGGTGTAGAGCACCATCAAGCCCCTAACCAAAAACATCAGCAACTCCAAACACCCCACCTCAGAAGGGGAAACTAAGGAGCATTGAAACACAAATTTCATGTAGTAGCATCCAACCAAAAATGCCAACTCCAACCTCACCTCAATAGGAGAGAGCTCCCCTCTATAGGAGAGGAAGAAATGAGAGCCCAAAACTCCAATGACTTCACTCATCTGCCCACACAAGCTCCCCCTCGATAGGAACAAGAAGATAAGAAAATAAATCTGCACTCAATCTACAACAACCACCTTCCCCTCAATAGAAGAGGGCTCTTCCTCAATGGGAGTAGTCTTCACCTCCATAGAAGACAATAACTGTAGAATCAAAAATAAAACATTAGAAGAGAGGGCAATCATTACCACCTTTGACAAGGAAGGGCACTGGTACATGAAAGGAGAAGAAAAGCCATGGCTGAAACCTAGCAGACCAGAGTTCAAAAACACAAGAGCCTTCAACCAACACAAAAAAATCTCCATCAAAAGAAAATAGACTCCCTTGAAAAGAGAGAGAATCACCATCAAAAGGAGGATCATGACCTAGAAGTCACACAACAACAACTTCACAACAAAATAAGTAGCAACATATCCAATAAACCGTGAAGAACAAAAAACCCAAAAATCAATAACAAACCCCTTCATCAGATTTATCTTCAAAAACTAGGGGCACCAAGCCACAACAAAGAGGTTCCCAACCATCACCAAGAACCAACAACCTGCACGGGGAGAAACAAACCCCTACATCATAAAGGCTTCAACCACCATCATAAGCAACAACACCAACCATAAGGCCGCCTCACAGGGAGCAATTAACCCTTCAGGAACAAAGGCCACAACCCCCTCCATTAATATCAACACCAAAGCCTCACAGGGAAAAAAAGGCTCCTAGAGCCACATGCACCCAGCCAGGGGGCACAACACACCTTAGAGCTTGCATATTAGAAGAAAAACCACCCAAACAACCAAAACCCTCACCAGATATAACATTCAAATCATACATGGCCACGATGGGGCCAAGGAATACTTGTTGCCAGAAGCAAGCAAGAGGGAACACCAGGTTTGACAGACGACACCCAACCCCAATCACAACAACTCCCACGGGGGGAGAATCCCCACACCAAGCACAAGCCACCACAAACCTCCCGAAGCCACCAAGCCTCATCCAATAAAGGCCAAGGCCAGGAAGAGCAACAATAGAGGGTGTAAAACACCAAAGAGCCAGAGCAGACATGGCAACCAAACAAGCATCACCCACGCCAGATAAAGAAACCACCTCCATCTCGACCTCAACATCACTGCCAACACCCAAAGGTCTCCATCTTTTGCCTCCAGGAAGCTTTCCACCCAATCTTGCAGCCAACCACTCCAAAAGTGAGGTAGTAGAATATCCAGACGCAAGAAAATTTTGCAGCCCATAGTCCACAGAGGAAAAAAACCCACCACGCACAGGGGAAAGAGGACCCCTGCCGTCACCAACATCCGCGTCGCCCTCATCCAACACCTTTGTAGCTCCCTCAACAATACCCCTGAGAAGGAAAACACAGACCTCTTGCTCAACTTTGTCGCCCAACCTTCCTCATAAACAACAACAACAACATGCCAACAACTCCAAGCGACCACCACAGAACGTGCATCCTCCAAAAGGCCGCCATCAGGGTCACCATCATCTTCTACATCCTCACCTTCGCCCGATTCAAAACTGCCTCTTGCGCTCACCTGCATCGTCTCGCCCGCCATTTTTTCCACCAATGTTAAGTAATGATGCTTTACCTTTATTACTAGTTCTAGGAAATAAATCTTAGATGCAACCTTTATCAATATTTTTTAAGTCTTTAATGGCACATTTTGTACTAGAGTGTCCTAGGTTTCCCCTCAAAGAACAATCAAAATTAAACTTTCACCTGGTTTCTTATGGAGGAATCCATCTAATATGATCTCTAGAAGGGTGATATTTGAACCTAAGAATTATAAATTGATATTTATATATTTAATTAAATAAGTAAAATGTTTAGAAAACTAAATAAAATAATGAAATGTTTTGATTATGAAAAACTATGATAGATGTTGAATTCTTTTTTTAGTATGGTATGAAAATATTATTGATGATTAGATGAATTATTTGAACTACTGAATGCTCTATTTGTCATCCCAAGTAGCATTCAAATTACTAGTGATATTATCTTGCATATACAAATCTAATCTAAGATGCATATTTTATATGTGTGCAACCTATAGGTTCAATATATGTATCATTTGTACACTTATAAATTTATTTAGAACTGTTTTAGATTATGTTTTGTGTGCAATCTAGTAATGAATGTTTTGATTATGAAAAACTATGATAGACGTTGAATGTTTTTTTGTTAATGGTATGAAAATATTATTGATGATTAGATGAATTATTTGAACTAGTGAATGCTCTATTTTTCATCCCAAGTACCATTCATTACTAGTGATATTATCTTGCATATACAAATCTAATCTAAGATGCATATTTTATATGTGTGCAACCTAGAGGTTCAATATATATATATCATGTGCACACTTGTAAATTTATTTAGAACTGTTTTAGATTTCTATTCTCTAGATCTAGATATATTATTTACCAAGGTCTCTTTGCTCCTTTAGGTGTACATACATATAACATGGAAAATGCATCTGTTCCACCTCTGCAAACATTGTTTGCAAATACTAATAGTGAGATTAGGAGACTGAGAGATTCATTAGCAGTTGGTACAAATATAGGCATATATTCAGAAGTTTGCATGCCCATATTGCAAAGCTTAGAAAAACTAAGAGATGATCTTGGGCATATTGTACTGCATATTCCTCTAATAGACTAGCTGCTATTATTTCCCACATGCGGGAAGAAGTACATGGTGAGGTTCCCTATAAACAAATAAATGATGCTGTGACCAAAGAAATGATTAAAAAAACTCGTTTTCCATTCTATAGAAATAAACGTAAGGTGAGGGGATACCAGGTTACCAAATGTGTGGATAGTGCTATGGCCCCATTGATCTACTCGTGATTTATTACAACACATGGTCAATATATCCAAACAATGACCATATTCCATTATATTTTGTTCAGCAGTTGTATGTTGAGTTCCATTCGGGCCTCAAAGTCAACTACCTGGACATTCCACCATATGTTGGTAAGGGGCATGGCGGGATAACCGATAGGCCCACCTATCGTCATGCAAATAGACTAGCCCAAATGTTTATGGAATTGGTTGGTGGTAGGTCTCCTTATCTCACCCAACTTTGCCCCCCTTAGCAAATTAGGTTGTTGTTGCTTCCCAAAAGGAAGCAATTAAAAGTGTAGGTGACATTGCAGCTACCACCACTACGATATCTATTGATCATGTGGGTCAGTATTTGATGTCTAGACGTTCACGACCCACACCATTTACAAAAAAACACAACATGGATCCTTTTATAGCGGCAGGCATCCCTACACCCACACATCTTGATGGGCTTATAGGAGATATGGCACGTAGAACTATGCAGTGTTTGGATGAGGACCTCTTGGAGTCATATGCCTTCATCACATCAGAATATGGGATCACCATAGAGCAATTCAGAGGTTGTTTGGCAGTAGGAATTCATTCACATACAAGATCCTATCACTCTCAGCCCAACACTAGTGCACATCAGGATCCACCTACAGATCATTCAGCTGATGCACAAACTATGGGTTTTATGGATTTGTTGACGTACAGTCCTAGTTTGTCATCATCGATGCCATCTCAACTCATAGTCCCCTTCACTCATCATTTATAGCACGACATGCAACAAATCCAATGGATGTAGATACTGATTGTCGCTTGAGCGTATGGTTGATTTGGTGGAGATGACCATTGCAAAGGACTTAGATCATACAATATCAAATGATGTGCATGTATGTGTGCATGTGCATGTTTCAATTCTTTTTTTAATTATTTTTAAATTTTAGTTTTAGCTAGATATTCATGTACTAATATATATGTATATATATTGTAGGTGGACATACCTCATATTACTCCTAGCCTTGGTTCAGATCATATACATTGACATGACTCTATGAAAGATTCTGCTCCCAGTGGACATGTGAGTATTAAATTTTTATGCATACACATGTATATGTACATGCATAGATCTAGATAGATATTTAAAAGTACATGTGTACATTCTTTAATAACTTTCATAAAATTTATAATATATTATATGTATTTAACACATTGTGTACACAATTTTATCTACAGGGCTCGACACATATATCAGAACAGGGTTCTCATTCAGATGATCGTTCGATTAGGAGTCGACATTCATATTAGGCTTTGCACTAGATTTATGATCTCTATTACATTTTCTTATATGATGATCTCTAGTAGTCGACATTTGATGATCTCTAACTTAAATTTTCTTATATGATGATCTCTAGTATTCGACATTTGATGATCTCTAACTTACATTTGCTTATATGATATACATAAACATTTTCTTATGTTTATATGTTTATTTTCATTCAATTTATGTGCATGTACCTCTTTTCTTATAACATGTTTATGTTTATACATTGAATCTATCTACATGTACATGTGTTTGTTTATGTTTACATGTTTATACATTAATAGATACATGTGTATGTATATACGTACATGTTTACACTCAATAACTTGCTTATACAAATTTTAAATCTATATTTGGAGAACTCATGCTCACGTATTTATGATTTATATATGTTAAAGACATGTTAAATGTGCATTAAATAAGAGTAAGAGGTCAATGAATAAATCTATTATAAGCTAAATAAATGTATATACAAAAAATTCTTTGAGAATTTGAGAAGCAGGGGTGTAAAATTATTTCATAAATAATATCTTAATCTACACCATTATTTAACATAATTGTGCTTTCCTACAACCATATAAAATTATAGATTTTTAAAGAAATTCAATGCATAATTTGCTAGTTTCAACTTAGGATGGGAAAGTTTTATTCTTTGAAACATTAAGAAAATTCAATTGAAATTATACCTTTATGTGCTCAAATAATTGTTCTACCCTCTCTACATCTCCTCCAAATGAAAATATATCAACTATTGATTTAGAACCATCAAGGTGTGTTTGGTAAACTAGAATGACCATGGAAATTTTCCTCTACTATATATTGGGTTGTTCCCTTACTTTGCAATGAGCTTAACTTATCTAAGAGACACTTTATTAAGCACTATTTTATCTCATTGGTTGAGATAATCTTGCACCTTTAGTATCAAGCTTGAGGAATCTTACATTTATATCCATGCTTATGGTTTTCTTTGGGAAAATATTATCTTTTTGACAAGGAACAAAATTCTAAAATTTCTCTATGTTGCATACCTATACATTAAATAACAACAAAATCCACAATGAAATAACTTGTTTGATTACCACTTGATTCATTTAAACTAGGATAGGTATTCCATACACTAGAATGCATTTTAATTTTATTATTTTTTCCATATGCATATAAATACAAGCTTATTTTTTATTATTCCATATCAAATTGCAAGATTAATTTACATTTATATCACTTGGAGAGAAGATTTTGGAAAATAGAGTTTTGCACATTTATCAAGGAGGCAAATTTTGGAGAAGAAGAGATTTTAGCATTTTTATCAAGGAGGGCAGATTTTGGAGAAGAAAACTTTGCATTTTTATAAATCAAGGCAAATTTTGGAAGAGAATTTACCTTTGGTAGAGGATTTTTTTTGAGTCATCTTTAAATTGAAGAAGAAAATGGGACAACAAAGAAAAATAAAAAATAAGGCTCAATGAAAATTGTCAAAAGAAGAAGAACAAAGGAGGTGCAAACAAAACTTGGAAAATTATCATAGAAAGAAACAAGGTACATGCTTATTTCTTCTCTCTCTCTCTCTCTTGTGTGTGTTTAAGACTTTTATTAAAACCTCAATGTTTTCCTTATAAATATTTAATTTTATTTTTTCAACCCCACTTAAATAGCTCATAGTCTCTCACTTTCTTTGCTTGCATGTAAATTCAAACAACAAGTAGGAAATTCTCAAGCTGAAGTCGAGCCAAATCTAGATATTGGATCAAACGAATCCGCTAAATAACACATGGACCTTGAAGATAGGGAGGAGGCCCAAGTTCAAGCAATGCATGTTGGAGAGGGGTTAGGATCACTTCCTTCTATTGGTATGGATGAGAATATAAAACTACCTGAAACTTATCTCACTTTCTTTGCTTGCATGTAAATTCATGTATCCAATTTCTAAAACCTTGTGACTTTGAAAATTCATTTTGCCATTTCCTTGAATTGATTCCATTTCCAATTTTATTTGTTCCATGGATTTTTTCTTAAGTTCAAGAATGAAGATTGATGTCATTTGAAAGTTCTACTCCACTTATAGCATCACGTCTCTCACTTTTTTTTCTTGCATACATAAAATCCACTTACATAGCATCATCTCTCACTTTCTTCGCAAAATATTTTGTGACATGTAGAAAAATCTCAAGAAGCAGGAAGTTCTCATGTTGAAGTCGAGCCAAATATAGATAGTGGATCAAACGAATCCATTGAAGAACACATGCACCTTGAAGATAGGGAGGAGGCCCAAGTTCAAACAATGCATGTTGGAGAGGGGTCAAGATCACTTCCTTCTATTGGTATGGATGAGCATATAAAACTAGCTGAAACTTCTCTCACTTTCTTTGCTTGCATGTAAATTCATGTATCCAATTTCCAAAACCTAGTGACTTTGAAAATTCATTTTTCCATTTCCTTAAATTGAGTCCATTTCCAATTGTATTTGTTCCATGTAATGTTTCTTAAGTTCAAGAATCAATATTGATGTTATTTGAAAATTCTACTCCACTTATATAGCATCACGTCTCTCACTTTTTTTTCTTGCATACATAAAATCCACTTATATAGCATCATCTCTCACTTTCTTCGCAAAATATTTTGTGACATGTAGAAAGGGCTCAACAAGTAGGAAGTTGTCATGCTAAAGTCAATCCAAATCTACATATTGGATCAAATGAATCCGCTGAAGAACACATGCACCTTGAAGATAGGGAGGAGGCCCAAGTTCAAAATATGCATGTTGAAGAGGGGTCGGGATCACTTCCTTCTATTGGTATGGATGCGCATATAAAACTATCTGAAAAGGTGAGGAAACAAATTTATTATAGAAATTTAGATCATTTACTTGAGATGTATATGGAGAAACTCAAATGTTATGCCGACCAACCTGTAAATAAGAGTAAGAGGTCAATGATAAATCTGTAAATGGAATAATCAATGATCACGTTTACTTCTTCATAATGAGATGAAAGAGTCATTACAATTGTTGGGTGTGCATTTGACATCAAATAAGAAGAAACACATGTCATTACAAAAATATATTGTTGAAAATGTTAAAAAGGGTCTAGATTCCATTGGGAAAGGATCTCGATCAGTGGATAAGGCCACTACAAGAAGGGTGATGTTGACATCTATTATAAATCAAGATATAGCAAGAAAAATAAAAATGTCTACACTTTTGAGTGAAATTGGTTATAATAGAACCACACTAATAAAATATGAGAACAAGAGAAAGGTTTTGGATGATAGTTCAAAAGACAACTGGGCAATTATGTGTAGATCTCCTCGTTATGACAGGATTGAAGATGTTGTTAGGAACTTGATCTCAAGTTTTTGGCATGATCAGACTCGTCCATCATCAAATAATAGAGATTTTATGAGACATAGGATTGGGCTTGGTATTTATGAAAATCATATTAAACATTGGCTAGACATAACACAACTTGAGATGTATATGAACTTTTGTAATATATATCCTCATATAAAGATTGGGAAAACAATGTTTGAAAAGTTAAAGCCATATTATGTGGAGATAAACAAGTTTTTTTAAAACTTGTTGTTGCCATTATCATGGGTAAGTGCACCAATCTGTGACACAATTTAGGTGCCAAATTGAAAAAAAAAAACCCAAAATAAGCCATTTGGCATGTGCCAAATGGCTTGCAATAGACATAAAAGCTAAAAATCGGGTTTCAAAATCTAATTTTGTCTTCAACCCATGGCTTGAGGAAGAGGATTTCAGGTCTGCAACTCGCGCTCACCAAATCTCTTCCATTGTTTGCATCCTTAGCTTACCATTATCTACGAGGATGCCACCAACACGTTAGAGCGGTCGAAGATTGCAAAGAGGTATGCATTTTTATTCTATTTATTTTAAATTTTATTTAGAATGCAAATTTAAATAGGTTTTTATAATCAAACTTTGCTCTAATTCTCCGAGAATGAATCTCCACCTCGAAACATTGAGAATTCTCAATCGCCCCCTCACGAAGAGCCTCCTATACAAGAACAACCTGAAACCCCTCCATCAATTCATAGGCATCCTCAAGGAACACAATAAAGTATTTAAAATCAAATTGAAAACAATAAAAGAGACATTCAACAATTAATTGCAAAATTAACCGAGCATGCCGAAACCCACCCTTATAGGAGAGGGATTGTTGAATCATTGAAGTCATTTGTAACTCATGTAGGAGAAATGAGCGAGCAAATGGATTTTTGGTCAAATAAGAGGCATGAGATGAGAGAATTTTATGCTAGTGGTTTCTCATATGCAGATGTAAAAAAACTAAAAATTAGCAAAGCCGACTTGTGTACCCTATTTATAGACCCAAAAACCAATGAACCTATCTCATGCATGCAGGAGGTTCCCCATCCATTGGTGCCACCATGAGTTAATTAAAAACAAATTTTGGGAGTGGTGGTGGATGGTATTTGACCAACCTCCATGCAATAACCATGAGGTGCCACAATAATTTTTGAGGAAACTTTATTGCGAGTTTTTCCTCAATAAAATGCCAAACTATTTTGACATCTTAGACTTTCAAGGTAGAGGTGGGGGCTCCACACATGATAGACCTGTTGCACGACGTAATCCACAGTTGGCACCAAAAGCCTTGGGCAGACCCATGGTGGAGCATGTTGTTGTTCCTTCCATTGTTAAGGACAGTGTAGAGGTGGACACGATGAAGTCGATAGGCTCACTCACCTAGACCATTTTACAGTTTGTGGGTCCTCTAGTAGAACCTGCTGTGGAGGAGACGTGTAGGCTTCGAGCTCCACCCCACCATTGTGGTGCTTGTGGTGTTGTTTGCATGTATGATTATCAGAGTTCTCGTGATGCAACTACATGGCCTACATTAGTTGCAGAGGCGATGACTTTCACATATGATATTCTGAATGATACATTCGACATTGCCACTCAGGTAAAATTTAGCAAGCTATTTTAATGTTGTTTATTAAATTATATTTTGAAATTTAAGAATAACTAAATTAGCAGAATTTTGATATGATGAAATTTCAGGGTCGCACTGTTCATGAGGCATGCTCTATTCCTACAAACCCTTATACATTCTCGACAATGAGTCCACAGGTATGCAACTAGTATTAAAGATATTATTTTTGAATTTGAATAGTTGAATGCTATATTTGAATGTTTGTCTCATAAAATGCTTCGAATTTCAAACAGTTTCTTGGTGCACCTTCTTCCTCCACACCTCATGATTCATATCCTCAAACAACGTACACTCAGGTAGCCTTTATTCATTAATGGTGTTGTAAATCTATGTTAGCTAGTTTTCATAGTTTTGCGTATATACAAATCTAAAAAATTGATGAGAAACACAAACATTGCATTCAAGTATTCCTTGATCGTGTCACATTATGTTCTCCTAATTCACTTTTTGTTCCTTTATTCCTTCCTAATCCCTTACCATTAACATTTAATAGTTCACCCTATTTTCCATGATCCCCTTCTAGCCCATCCCACTAATATCTTCTAGTCCATGCTATGTGTCATTATGTCCTTCTACTCCTAGCTTATTGTACCCATTATTATTTCACCCTAGATGTTCCATGATCCCCTATGTTCTACCCTATGTTCCTTTATATCATCCTATGTTATACCATATTTATCAATGTTTCATTCTAGATAACTCTTCTCTATTATTGCTACACACAGGTCAAGTTTGCACTTCGTGTACTATAGTCAAACCCTAGACACCTCCTAATTCACCCTATGTTGCATTATTCCCTAATAATCGCATCCCATTAACCTCTAATTGTCCACCCTATATTTTTTTATCCCATCCTAGCCCATCCCATCAATCTATACTAGTCCATCCTATGTTCCATTAATCCCTTTGGTGTAGGGGAACCACTCTTTTCTATGTTTCTTCATTAAGTGTTTGATAGGAAAGGTGTGTTATGATGTTTGAGTTGAGTCCTTGAGTCTTAATAAGGTCCAATGTGACCATTCTATTGTAATTGATCAACTTTGAGGGGCTTTTGTATTCATCTTGTAAGGTTTGCAAATCATGTGGAAGGAATTGCCAAAGTTGACAAGGGGTGTCAAGGTAGATAGGATGATGTTTTCTTGAGTAATTCATGATTTATTAGTTGAATAAGGTCTCATTAGACTATTTGTAATAGTTTAGGTGTTTAAGAGGGTCTAGGAAAATATAAAGAGTCAAAACTTGAAAGTGCCAAATTTGTGAGTTGCATAAATGCAACAAATTTGTAATGCAACAGTCATGAGAGGTTTAAAAAGTAGTTGTAAGGTATTTGGGCATTTTTTTTATGAGGATAATACTTTAAAAAGGTATGACAACTCATTTTGTAACGTTTGCTTGAAGTTTGAAGCATTGGCAATAAGAATATCTCTATTTTTCATCAAATTTTTGAGTTTTCTTATCATTTGCAGGCCTGTACAAGCCCGTATTGATTGATTGTGCCATGGAAATCATTTTAATTTATGGTGGAAGGTGTTAAAAATATTTTGGAACAAGTTTGAGAGAGATCCATTGTGATTTGTGGTAAATATCCTTGTTTTCCTGTGACAGGCCAAGGACACACTATTTGAGGGTTTTGTAACCAAAATCATGATTTAAGGTCCCTTACACCAACTTTACCTATTGTAACTAGTGTAATGGGACCTATGGATTCTGAGTAGGTTGTAGGTTGCATGATTAGAGTTTTGGAGAAGGAACTAAGGAGATAAACCTGCTGCCTTGATGAGTTTTGTGAAGAAAAACACATGAAGATGGAGCCTTGGGTCTAAGGTTTGTGGAAATCGATGAGAGTGTGGAGTTTTTTCCAACTTTTGAGAATATTGGGGTCAAAATATATATTTCTGAGTCGGTGGCATGGTCTGGGAGGTTGTGCAAGTGAGACTTTGAATAAACCCTCTTGACTTGGCATGAAATTGAGGGTTTTTGAGTTTGCTATGTTGGAGGTGTCAACCCTAGCTGTTGATTGTGGTTTTAGAGGTTTGATGGCATAGGAAATGCTTCCCCAAGGTTTCAAGGTTCTATGTTAAGTTTAAAGGTATGTTACTTTGTAAATCTGGCCTATTCACGGCCTAAGACAATGTTGAGGGTCTAATTTCAAGGGATTGGTCCAAAAGACTTATATCTAGTTAAGAGATATGTTGTATAACTCTGAAATGGGTATTTGAATCCACATTTTTATTGTAAAGTGTTTTGGAAAGAATTGGAGTTAAAGTCCAAAAACTGAGTTTGCACTACTGCTAGGTTACATGGGTGAAAGTGAGAAGTTAGACTCTCGATTGTTGTCAAGATTTGAGGATTGTTTGGATTACTCTAATAGGCCATTTTAATCTTGTTAGATTCATCTTGAATGTAAGTTGTCACTTTGAATGAGTTTGAGCCCCCTCTCTGCATCACCCTTCTATTCCCATCCCATTACCCTCTCTTATTTCACCTTATGTTCCATTATCCCCTCTTAGTCTTTATATCAACATGATACCTGAGATATTGTTTCATTTGTAGTTGTTGACAAGAGACAACCCTGGTGATGTTGGTGGCATGATGGACCATGGAGTTGTTGTAGCAATAGCTAGTTCTAATCCATTGAGAGAGGTATGGAATAGATTATTCGATTTGACATTATATTTGCTCTTTTATGGTCTATTATAGAAAATTTTCACGATACTTTTATGGAGTTTAATTTCTATCTTCATGGTTGCTTCAGGTGTTTGTCACTCCAAATTGTGGACGTGGTGATGCTGTAAATGTGCATGATGACTATATATATGCGATAAGTGATTATATATTATGTTATATGCCATTCCACAATTCAATTTCTATGTTTTAACATCTTTACTTTTTATTGTATCAGTTGAAGGTCCAGAGTGAAGAGAGGAGGACTAGCGAGCGTGTTCGAAAGACAAGAGAAGCAACAGTCACTCCATCCAGCCGAATTTCGAAGGCAACACAAGATCTATTTCCTTCCCCTAGAGGGAAATGACTATGTATTAGTGATGTTTGTTGTATGCCTATGTGGCATTTTGGAACATATATTTTGTACTATCAATATATACGTGACATTTTATGTCCATATGGATCCTTTGTACTAAGCTTGTATGGTTTTTTTGGATATATTGTATATACTTTTATCAATATATATTATTGTATAGCCTTTCGGCTTTTTGATTAAAGAAATTCTTATTTTGCTACTGCCATTCTTGAATGATGTTATTATGTGTATCATGTAAGTTGTATGCTTGAATGTTGTAGGCATGGATTTTTTTTACATCTAATGCTTAATTAATTACTATCGAATGCTCAATAAGCCCCATCTAAAGTGTATTGTGTAAATAAGCTCTATTCATGATGGTTTGTATCCTTTGGAATGCTTCAATTACTTGTGCCTCACTTATTCACATGTATGCTTCACTTATTCACATGTATACTTCACCTATATTGTGTGTATTCACGTGTATGCTTCATGCTTCCAATGCATAGCAACAAAAAAATTTTGTGGAAAAATTTGACAAACCAAAAGTATAATAGTTTGTGAAAAAACTAGGAAAAATTGTAGAACAAGAGATAAAAACTTTTTTTTAAAAGAATTGAAAGGTATTTCCGTAGCATATAGAGATATAGAGAGAAAATAAAATAAATATTTTAACTAATGAATTGTAAAAAATGGATTTTTGTAGTTTATATTCATATTGTTGATTACATTTCATTGCACATCTTTCAAAGTCAAAGCATTAATTCACTTTGCATAACTAATAAGTAGATGATGATATATGACAAAATTTCAATTACAATATAGTTTGTACAAAGTCAACCTAAACAGTTATGCAATTTCTTCACATTGCATAACTAATAACTAGGAGCAACTGCCAATTGCATTTTTTTATCATGGCATTCTATGAGACCAAATTTCTTTGAGCTATTTTTTCAAATAGTTCTCTGCCTTGTCTATGTTACCACATTTTTCATACATGTTTACAAAAGCATCTTGTCAAACAGTTCACTGCCTTGTTGCTATGGCTAAAAGCCTAAAACAAATGATTTCGAACAAGCTATGGATGCTTTGAAAAAATATATCAAAAGAATAATAGTAAGCAATAGCATAGACAAGGTAGTGAACTGTTTGAAAAAATGCATCAAATAAATGTGGTGATGGAATTCCACGACAAGCCATAGACAAGGTAGTGAACTAGTTCAAAAGATGCCTCAAATAAATGTGGTCTCATGGTGACAAAATGCCATGACAATCAAATTGCTTTTGATTGTCATGGAATTCCATCACCATGAGACCTCATTTTTTTGAGGCATTTTTTCAAAGAGTTCACTGTCTTTTCTATGCTACCACATTTTTCATACATGTCTATCAAAGAATTATATCAAATAGTTAATTTCCTTTCTACTATGGATAAAACCCTAAAACATTGATGCAGTAGGGGAGGTCCTGCAATCTCACTAAACACAATTCCAATCATTAATCACAATCCTCAAGTCACAAATCCACATAGCTATGGATTGTCATGACATTCCATCACCATGAGACCATGTTTCTTTGAGGCATTTTTTCAAACAATTCACTGCCTTGCCTATGCTACCACATTTTTCATACATGTTTACCAAAGCATTTTATCAAATAGTTCACTGCCTTGCTGCTATGGCTAAAAGCCTAAAACAAGTGGGTTTATTGAAAATCCTATTCCCACAACTCATAACACCTTTCCAATGCATCAAAAATGCCTAAAAGAACCAACACATGCTTAAAAGTCCCTCACAAACTACTGCCCCAAAGGATTTCAACCATTTCCACTCTTAAACCATTGAATTTCACCAAAACTCATCAAATTGCCAACTAGGTCATCACCCCAAACCACTCAAATCATCTCCCTTGCTCTCGAAACCATGCACATATGTTCCCTACCCCTAATTATTCCATTCCACTAAGTTACAATAGGATACAATGGGTGGAATGGCTATAAACTCATTTTTACACACTCAACTACTTGTATTTGACAACTTTTTCCTCAAGTGAGAAATTGCCACCATGAGATAGCAAAAACTGAGAGAGGTTATTGTAGAGGGTCCCAACGTGATCCCATAGGCTTAGATGAGAAGTTTCTAAGCATCACGGTGTTCGAATACGAGTATGCTGAAGTTCACAACCATTTTGCACTTTGGACCCTTAAGGGATCGATCTGGTTGAACGTAACTCAAAGTGATTTTGCTTGTTTGGGTGTGAAAGAGGACCATGCCTAGTGTAAACGTACCCACCATAAAAATTTTGGAACAATCCTTTTGGTCACACGAGTTGCAAAACAAAATTTGCACCACTTTGAAACTTTCAACTACTTGCATTTGATAACTTTTTCCCCAAGCAAAAATTCACCACCACAGGAAAAGGCCTCTAAGATAGTGAAAATCAAGAGATTTTATTGTAGAGGGGCCCAATGTGATATCGTAGGATCAGATAAGAAGTTTCTAAGCATCATGGTGTCTGAGTAATAACATGTTGAAGTTCACAACCATTTTGCACTTTGGACCCTTAAGGGATCGATCCGATTGAACGTAGCTCAGAGAGATTTCGCGTGTTTGGGTACAAAAGAGGACCATGCCTAGCGTAAAAATACCTATTTAGACACGTTGGAATAGTTCATTTGGTCACATGAGCTTCAAAACAAAAGTTGCACCACTTTGCAACTTTCAACTACTTGCATTTGACAACTTTTTCCCTAAGTGAAAATTCGCCACCACAGGAAAATGCCTCCGAGATAGAAAAAACCAAGAGAGGTTATTGTAGAGGGGCCCAACGAAATCTTGTATGATTAGATGAGAAGTTTCTAAGCATCACGGTATTCGAGTAATAGCATGCTGAAGTTTGCAGCCATCTTTCACGTTGAACCCTTAAGGGATCGATCTGGTTGAAAGTATCTTAGAGCGATTCTGCATGTTTGGGTGTGAAAAAGGACCATGACTAGCGTAAAAATTCCTATTCGGACTCGTTGGAATAGTTCATTTGGTCACACGAGCTGTAGAACGAAAGTTGCACCACTTTGCAACTTTCAACTACTTGCATTTGACAACTTTTTCCCCAAGTGAAAATTCGCCACCACAAGAAAATGCCTCCGAGATAGCAAAAAATGAGAGAGATTATTGTAGAGGGGTCCAATGCAATCTTCTAGGATAAGACGATAAGTTTCTAAGCATCATGGTATCCGGGTAATAACATGTTGAAGTTTTCAGCCATTTTGCACTTTGGACCCTTAAGGGATTGATCCGGTTGAATGTAGCTCAGAGTGATTCCACATGTTTAGTGTGAAAGAGGACAATGGCTAACATAAAAATACCTATTTGGATGCACTGGAACAGTTCGTTTGGTCACATGAGTTGCAGAATAAAAGTTGCACCACTTTGCAACTTTCAACTACTTGCATTTGACAACTTTTTCCCCAAGTGAAAATTCGCCACCACAGGAAAATGCCTCCAAGATAGCAAAAACTGAGAGAGGTTTTTGTAGAGGGGCCTAGCATGATCTTGTAGGATCAGATGAGAAGTTTCTAAGTGTCACAGTATCCAAGTAATAACATGTTGAAGTTTGCAGCCATTTTGCACTTTGGACCCTTAAGGGATCGATCCGGTTGAACGTAGGTCAAAGCGATTACGCGTGTTTGGGTGTGAAAGAGGACCATGCCTAGTGTAAATATACCTATTCAAATGCATTGGAATAGTTTGTTTGGTCACACGATCTGTAGAACAAAAGTTGCACCACTTTGCAACTTTCAACTACTTGCATTTGACAAATTTTTCGCCAATTGAAAAATTGCCACCACAGGAAAATGCCTCCGAGATAGCAAAAATCGAGAGAGGTTATTGTAGAGGGGCCCAACATGATCTTGTAAGATTAAACAAGAAGTTTCTAAGCATCACTGTATTCGAGTAATAACATGTTGAAGTTTGCAGCCATTTTGCACTTTGGACCCTTAAGGGATCGATTTGGTTGAACGTAGTTTAGAGTGATTCCACATGTTTGGGTGTGAAAGAGAACCATGCCTAGCGTAAATATACCTATTTAGACATGTTGAAACAATTCATTTGGTCACACGAGCTGTAGAACGAATGTTGCACGACTTTGCAACTTTCAACTACTTGCATTTGACAACTTTTTCCCCAAGTGAAAATTCACCACCACAAGAAAATTCCTCTAAGATAACAAAAATTGAGAGAGGTTATTGTAGAGAGGCCCAACATGCTCTTGTAGGATCAGACGAGAAGTTTCTAAGTATTAAGATATCCAAGTAATATCATGCTGAAGTTTGCAGCCATTTTGCACTTTGGACCCTTAAGGGATCGATCAGGTTGAACGTAGCTCAAAGCGATTCCACGTGTTTGGGTGCAAAAGAGGACCATTCCTAGCGTAAAAATACCTATTTAGAGCATTGAAACAGTTTGTTTGGTTACACGAGCTGCAGAACAAAAGTTGCACCACTTTGCAACTTTCAACTACTTGCATTTGACAACTTTTTTCCCAAGTGAAAATTCGCCACTACAGGAAATGCCTCCGAGATAGAAAAAATTGAGAGAGGTTATTGTAGATGGGCCCAACTTGATCTTTTAAGATCAGACAAGAAGTTTCTAAGCATCATGATATCCAAGTAATAGAATGCTAAAGTTTGCAGCTATTTTGCACTTTAGACTCTTAAGGGATCGATCCGGTTGAATGTAGCTCAGAGTCTTTCCGCATGTTTGGGAGCGAAAGTGGACCATTCCTAGCGTAAATATACCTATTCAAACACATTGGAACAGTTCGTTTGGTCACACGAGCTGCAAAATGAAAGTTGCACCACTTTGCAACTTTCAACTACTTGCATTTGATAATTTTCCCCAAGTGAAAATTCGCCACCATAGGAAAATACCTCCGAGATAGAAAAAATTGAGAGAGGTTATTGTAGAGGTTCCCAACATGATCTTGTAGAATCATAGGAGAAGTTTCTAAGTATCACGGTATCCGAGTAATAACATGTTGAAGTTTGCAACCATTTTGCACTTTGGACCTTTAAGGGATCAATCTGGTTGAACGTAGCTCAAAGTGATTCCGCGTGTTTGGGTGGGAAAGTGGATCATGCCTAGTGTAAAAATACCTATTCAAATGCGTGTGAACAATTCATTTGGTCACATGAGCTGCAGAACGAAAGTTGCACCACTTTGCAACTTTCAACTACTTGCATTTGACAATTTTTTCCCTAAGTGAAAATTCGCCACCATAGGAAAATGCCTCTGAAATAGAAAAAATTGAGACACGTTATTGTATAGGGGCCCAATTTAATCTCGTAGGTTCAGATAGAGATTTTGTAATCACCACAGTTTACAAGTAATACCTGTCAAAGATTGCTACCCTTTTGCACTTTGGAACCTCAAGGGATCGAGTCAGTTGAGCGTATCTCAAAGTGATTGTGCTCTCTTTTTGATGGAATTAGGTGGGAAGAAGACTTAAATCCATTTTAGTTTTGGTTTGGTTGGATTTCAAGTGATTTTGTGCATTTTAGTAGCCAATTACTGAGGGTCAATCTGTATACCCTATTTTAAGGGTTTTGAGTGCATTAAAAAGTCATATTAATCCTTCCACCCACTGTATGCTTTTGTAACTCGATGGAAAGGCTTAGTTAGGGTTATAAAACATGTGTGCAAATTTTTGTGTGCAAGGGAGGCAAATAGGGGGATTTTAGGTGATGTCGTAGATGTCAAATGGTGCATTTTTGAGTGGAAAATGGTGGTTTAGTGTTAGGGTTTGAAAAAATATTTGGGGGAAGTGATATCTCTTGAAATTTTAAGCTTGTGCAAACCTTTTTGAAGGTGTTTCAGGCTTTGGTTGGTTGTGGGAAGGTTTGGAGTATGGTTTTTCAATAAACCCTTGCCTACACCTCACCCTCAATATTTTATTATTTGATGGTGAATAGGTTGGTCAATAGGTTTTTGTGGGTATTTTGAGCATTCTTTTCCTTGAATAAGGTCAATTAAGACCATTAAGTATGTTTTAGGATGAGTTTTGGGTCTAGTGATAAAAAATGTGAAAATTTCAATCTTGCACTAGAAGTTGTCTTTGTAGCCTTTGAAGGAAAATTTGTGTATTTGTATATGAGTGTGCAAGAATGGAGTTTTTTTGATGTAATAAAGCTATTTACAAGCCATTTGCGTGGGTTTAGAGGTCATTAGTTGTAGTCATTAGGTTGGAGGAGTCTAAAGTTGCAAATTTGTAAGTTGCTTAAAGCAACAAATTTGAAATGCAACAGTTACTTGTTTTAAAAGTTGGTATTTAGTTAGTTGAGGGTGTGGATCAATTAAAGAAGGGTGTAAAGGACTATGTAAATCCTTTAGAGGCTTGAATGGAGGTTTTTGTTGAAGTTTTGGAGAATATCTAATAAGAATTATTCACACTCTTCTCTATTTTATTTATTTTCTATTTAAATTTGTTGATCCCATGCTTGGTATTGCCTGTAGCTTGTCTATATGGCTGCAAGGATGACATGATTTGATAGAGGAGTGAAATAGATTCCTTTTGGCGGTGGTTTGGTCCAATTCCATAAATAATAGAGGGAGTTATCATCGTTCTTTTGGAGCTGGTAAAAAACGCTCAAAAACTAGGGTTTGATCACAAGAATGCACACAACTTGCCATTCCCTTTTGGTCAAGGCTTGATTCTTGGTGGAATGGAAGATTTCATCATTTAATTTATGTTTGAAGAGGTTTTGGAGAATGGTAAGGAGTTTGGAGTGATTTCCTGGTTACCTTAGGCTTGGCATCCTCATGTGACAAGCCTAATTCTGTGTAAGAAAGTATGAGTTTGATGAGTTGTGAGTGGAATCTGTTGAGAGGGATCATTCAAGGGTGTTGAGATGTGTGTATTTAGGTTGTAAGAACCATGTTCATGGCTTAGGGGAGTTGGGGTGGTGTAGGGGCACATTGGGTTCCAAATGCCTCCATGAGGCTTGAATGAATCTTATTTTGTTTTTCAGGTTGATTTCAATGTAATAAGGTCCTAAGGACCATCTTTAATGTTTGTAATAAGATTCTAAGCTTAGTGTTGAGTTTTGATGTTTGTACTAGGTCTCCTTCTCACCATGTAGCCTTGGTGCATCTAGGCCAACTAATGAATCATGGTGCCATAATGCAACCAAGAATTTGAGTGGAGTCACCTTGGTCATTTTCTATGTTTTGAAGAGCCTTTAACACCTTTGGAGTGTTCTACCTAGTCGGGTTCTTGGTGTAGTGTTAATTGCCTTAACTAGGCAATTAGAGGTCTAAATAAGAGTATGTTGGTTTCCAACGTCCCTCCAATTCAAAATGCAGTTAAGGGACATTGGAGGGAGGTTGTTAGAGTTTAAATATGCCTCTCTTGGTCGATGCAAGGTTGTTGATGAAGAAAGAAAGAAGATTCAATAAAAAGTTTGCTTTGTTTTTTGATTTCCTATGTAAGAATTGTTGATCCCGTACTTGGTATGGTCTATAGGTTTGTTTTCAGACTCCAAGTCTATAATGGTTTGAAAGGGGGTTGAGTTGGCTCTCTTTTGGTGTTGGTGTGGAGTAATTTCATTGAGGGACAAGGGAGATATTCATATTTCTTTGTCAGGTGGTCTGAAACCCTCCAAAATTAGGGTTTTGACTAAATTTTGCTTGTATCTTCCATTCCCACCATGCATTAAGGCTAGGAATGGGTGGAATGGGAGAGTACCATATGTACTTTGATCTTATAAATAAGGGGTCTAAAACCTGTGTCAATTGTCTAGTTCTTGCCTCCAACTAGTTTTATTGTTGACTGTCCTAGTTGACAAGGCTACAAGGAAGTTAAGGCCTAATGTTGTTTTGAAGAGTCATTGGTTGTTCGTAAAGTGAAAAGTCCTATTGGTGGGTGTTGATCAGTCAAGTAAGTGATGTTGAAGATATTCCCAAGCCTCTGATCATGTCTGGTCTAATGGACTCCATGGTTGGGAAGTTGAGGTACCTTGTTGAGTCAAGTGAATGTTGATATCTTAGTGGGCATATTTGAGAGAAGTTGTGTCAAATCACATCTTAATTGATCCGCTCCGCATTAGGAGGTGCACATATCAATTTTTGGTGATGCCCTAGATGGCATTTGGGGTGTTTTTACATGAAAAAGTGAGGTTGGACAACGTTGTTTTCAAGTTTTTAGCAAGATGATCCAAAGGAGTCTTAGGTGAAATTGAGGTATGTTAGATATGACCTAGGTTGCATCAATTTCTATGAGGCATACGATGCCCCTACCTTGTTGAACCTATGGATTTGGCAAGCCAATGAGCTCACTAGCTTACCAATTTGATAGGATTGACAACGTAGGTGGTGCAGGAGCACCTAGGCACCTAGTCACAAATCTCCATGTTTGATGGTCAAAATGCACCCTTGCATTAAAAATGTGTCAACAAGCGAGTTTGTAAGCCTAAAAGGCAACATGAAAGATTTTATCTCAATGACATAATGGATTCATTAGTTTAGTTAGTAGGAAAAGTGATATAAGTTGAAAATTTGTGAGTTGCATAATGCAACAAATTTGTAATTGCAACGGTTATGTGTTTTGAAAAGTTGGTTTCTTGGTGGTTAGGGGAATTGATCAGTTAGAGGAGGATGATAAATTCTATGTAAATCCTAGAGAGGCTCGAGTTTTGGTTGTTGGATTGGAGGGAAAAGAATAAATCTTGGAAATTACTTTGTTTTCTCATAGTTTTACTGATTTTTCTGAGCTCCCTACCTGTGTACAAGCCAAACAGGTCTTATATGTATTGAATTCCCTTGAGCAACAATAGATAAATGTTCTAACTTGTGTTTGGTGCCTTGGCAGGGTTTGGTTTAATCTTTTAGTTCCTTAATTCATCAAATTTCTCCTATCGGGTTCCATGATTAGTTTCCTAAGTGTTTTGGAAAAGTTTGGCCAAAATTCTAAAAAATTGGTTTCCAATTGCTGCAAGGGAAACATATGTCAATAGGTGAGTTTTGAGGAATTCAATGAATTTTCCTTGGGGATTGTGCAAAGTTGATTTAATTATCATGGCTTGGATGTTGATAACCTCTGTAGGGTCCTTGTTGAGTTTGATGCTATTTCCAAGGTTGAGTTAATTGAAAGTTGATGTCTTGCTTGGCATATTTGAGAGAAGTTGTGTCAATTTGTGTCTTGGGTTACCGCCATCTCTGCATCAGTAGGGGAAAAAAATTATGGCTTTCTACAATTATATTAGACTTTATTTCATACTTACTCATTAATCCACATGTTTTTCCTTGACGACAACTTTAAATGTAAACCATGAAGCATTACAACTAATTTTAAATGTAATATACACATTTAATTGAGGCATATATTAAGGAATATAAAAATTTGCATGTATTAATTTCTCATAATTTTTGTATATAAAAAAATACACTAAGTCAATGACAAATATTACAATAGTGATGGAAGAACATCTTGAAAATCTTCCCATTTGTCAATACTTGTAGCAATACATGCAGGGAAATAATTCTCCCATTTGCAGCACAGATCATGAAATATATTCTACTTGAGAAGAAACAAAAGGAGTTGCTACCCAATTTCGTTTCTCCATTCCACCTCAGCTGGCCCAGTTATTTGCATTCCAAAATGGTTCAAAACATGTACATCCTCTGCTCCCTATGAAACACATGGGTAGTAGCCTCTCTGTGGTTGTGTAGTATCATATGAATTTGGTCCACAAGAAACCTACAAAAGCCTATCAATTTTAGACATGGACTCACATAAAAATCATTAAAAGAGCAATAACTAAATAACGTCAGTCATACAACTGACGAGACCTACTATCACCTTCATGCATGCTAGATAATGAGGTTGATTGAGGGTCCTACAATGGTGATGTGCCCATTCATTACTTTATCATCTCTCGATGATCCTATGTATAAATTTCAAATATATCACTGACATAATTAACATAAAACATGTTGCATATAAGAATCCGATAAATCTATGAGATGGAAAAGAAAGAGAATATTGACAACCAAAAAATGCACAAGCAACTGATGTTTCTCATACCACTAAACACTTGCACCACCAACCGATGTTGTTCTTTTCTTATATACTTTGAAAAAATTCAGTATTACCTACAATCACAATCAGAAAAGGATCAATGACAGTCATAAATGCAAATGACATCAAACACTAATGGTGAAAAATATTGATTGCAAGGTGTTGGTCCAAAAGAGTGATCAATAACATGACTTACAAATCAATCCAGGGAACCATATGGGTCTACTCTACTCTTTATTGTGTCAAGTATTGCCTCGTGGTCAGACTCACACACTTTCCACAAGTTCTTGTTCGTAGGTCTACCCTTATATTTGATCAAATGAACATTGGTGGCGACGACAAGGTTCGAGTAGTGAAGAATTTTCCGATGCGGGTCGAAGTCCTCAAACAACCAAACTAGAAAATTCTAAATTGGATACCTTCGAAGCCATGTTCCAATAACAACCACTGAACTTGTAGGATATTCTATGTTTTCTCCATCTATAACTGGGGCCTCCAATTTATTTTTGGCCTCGATACAATGGCACAGGTAATAATTTGTACCCTCTTCATTGTCTTCATCTGCAATCACCGCATAAACATGACCTACATTGATATGTTCATCTTGTTAGATGTAGTTACTGAGAAACATAATAAAACCTGTAAGTAAGATATATTACTTGGTTCTAGTAGGTCCGATACATGATCAAAGTCAATGGATGATTGCATCTCCATGATTTGTAGAGATTTTGGGAGATGATAAGTGTTAAGTGGGGTTAGAATTCTTACAGACCATTCATCAACCCACTCTATTGACTCGCAATAATTCCATGCTTGAAGAATACATGCATAACAAAAGCATGCCATATTCCTTGTATGGATAGTCTATGTACGTACATTGGAGCTTCTAAAAGAGTGTAGCTCGCTTGATCCTGTTAGTGTACAACAATCCTCATATTTTGCAATGTTAGTATCATCTACTAAATGAAAAAATCTATGTACTAAAGAATTACCTTCACTACTTGGACCCATTGCACCATTGCACCACTCGACAATTGATCTTGCATCTGTTAACTTTACACTATTTGTGTACTTTAACTCTTCTCATGCTAGGGATCTTTTGATACATGCACCTGCTCCATCATACCCCCCCTTTCCATGCTCGACCTCTAAGAAGTTCCACATATGTTGAACACCACTGATCCTATGCATCCTGCTCAACCAGTAAAACATTCTGGCGTTCTTGAATTGCAATTTACAATTATCTTACCATATGATATGCTGACTAAATGATATGCCCCTGCTAGCCAGATCATCATAGAACATATGAAAGCAACCTTTCACAAACTCTATAGAATGTGTGTGATCATCATTGATGTAAAAGTGATACTCCCTCAATACTTTCCTATTTTCCTCTGTACTATCATACTAAAATCTATGAGTCAAAACACATCTCCATTGATGGAAGGTTTCATCAAAACTAGGACTTCTTATATTTTCAGATTTCCTTTTTCTTAGCTATTGGTTTTGTAGGTGTAGACACCTAAATTTGGACACTTGCATTTGTCCAAATATCCTCTTATTTGCATTAATTAAGTAATATCGCTATTATTTAATTAATACCTCTAAAATTCTTCTAATCCCTAAGGTATCTAGTTAAATAATTAAATACTTTACCCCTTTAATTCCCCTCTCATCAAATGAATTAAATAAATATGACATTTATTTAATTCTTCACATGTCACATCACTTTCACTTAATCCTAATCCATATTCTAATCTCATCATTAGAGATGTGGACATTTCTAATCCTTGATTAAGACATGTCACATCCTCCAACTTTTGCAAGTTGGATTCTTAACCTTCGTTAGCCACTAATCATCTTTTAATCACTTATCAGTTAAGCCTAATCAGTACCTTGCTCAACTCTCCCCATCCCCCAACGAATTTTTAATTCCTTTTTATTCATCCAAGGCTCCTCTCTTCTCCATGTGAATTTTTAATTCACTTTTATTCCTCCAAGGAATCTTCTCTTCCCCATGCAAATTCTAAAACCTTTGAATTGTCACATCACATGTGCTAAAGTCTTCTAGAATCTTTGAATTGTCACGTCAAGTCACATGTGGGTAAGTACTTACCTTTTTAAGGACCTTGTTTTATCCAAGGTACTTTCCAGCTCTCCTTTTGGAACCTTGTCTTATCCACAAGATTCCCCAATCATGTGATTTTTTATTAATTCACTTTTATTCACCCAAGATTCTCCTCTTCCCTATGTGATCATTGAGAGGTCATATCATCCCTTTTCCAAGGTACTTGTCCTTCCACCTCACTTCCACATCATCATATCCTAGGCCATCTCACATTCCACATGTCAAGATGTGAGGGCTTGTGAGTCTTCAACTCACCATAGCCCTTCATTTTGGCCTTGTTGGTTTAATCTCAACCGTTGAATTTTCTAGAGAATTCAAATCCCTCTATAAATACCCCCTCTTTTCTCTCATTTGAGGACCTTATGCATTTGATACCAAACTCTTTCCATTTTGTCATTTAGAAGACTTAGCCATTTGCACCCTTATGCTACCGAATTGCTCATTCAACTTGCAAGCATCATATTAGCCATTTAGCCATTAGCACTTGTATTGATCACATTCCACTTCTTGCATACACCATTTAAATATCCATCCAAGGAGAACACAAGATTTCAAACATCAAGGGCCAATGAAGGGATTTCTACAACAAAGAAGGTATAATCGCTTGTCTTTTGGGTTATCTTATTTCTTTGCATTATCAATCCTTAGGCTAATCTTGAGGTGTATCTTTTGTGTTCTTCCATTAGTGCATAATAGTTGTTTTTAATCTTTAGAATATGATAGACATTTAAGGGATCACAGTAGGTTAGTAGTCTCCTTCACATATATTACACGAATATTCTCAAATTTTCTTCTAGTTTCACCACCATTGTCACAATAAATTGTATTATAAATTATGAATATTAAAAAATTTATTATATAAATTTATTTCTTTACATTTTGTTGAAAAATTAAGCAAAGTTTCAATATAAAAACCACTTGCAACTTTGTTCTTTGAAGAGAGCAATTTAAAAAAAAAAAATGTCAAACAACAACAATTTCCTACAACTAAGTTTGATATGCACAAAGATAAAAGTGTGTGAATTGGTATACCTAGTGGTGCTTTGTATGAGAGCCATTCTTTAAAAAACAACTACTCAAATGTTGCACACAAAAAACTACTCACATCCAACACTCTTACCCTTTGTTTTCTCCAAAACCAACATCTGCCTCCCTTATGACAGTGGATTTGTTTACTCCTTTTTTGTTTGTTCATCTGTATGTTTTGGACATAGTGCTTTCTATGAGAGAGTCGACTCTAAAAACTTCACATCCAATAATCAATTCTTAGATCTCTACTTCCCTTAATGGAATTTATTTGCTTCCCCCTTTTTTTTTGTGCATTTCTAGATTTTTGGACTATAGCATGAATGGTAGACATTGGACTTGTAGTGGTCTGCAATTCTTTTATGGTTATATTTTATGAGAAAAGACCCCTTATATCTTCACAACTTCATAAGTAAAAATTTATTTTATAATATGGCCATGGAAACAATCTCCTCTCCCCTTTTGATATATTTATTTTTCTCTAATATCATTGAGTTCAACAATTTTTTTAAAAAAGTAGCACTACAAAAACTAAATATATTATCCAATAAAAAATAATATTTACAATTTCAAAGTCGAAAACCACTTTTATTTCCATGTTTCATTCCAACCATAACACCTATAATAACCTTTACAACTTTCATTTTTACAAGAATGAGTGTTTTCAACACACAATTCAAAATAATATTAATCTCGGTTTTCAAATGGAATCCATGTCCTAATTCATAGTTTAAAATAAATGGGACTAATGCTAATAAGAATCCTTCACAACACTGAACCATTCAAATTTCCAATATACTCACACACAATGGTGAAACATATCAAAGGGTGAATGGGAGGGTATTACACTCCTTATTCCACCTCATAAATCACAAAGAAAGTTTTGTAGGTTGATTAATAAGTTTAGTATCCTCACGTATCCCCCACAATACAATGAATTATTTAATCGAAGTAGTAGTTTCCTTCAATAATGAAAAGATGCAACAACGTGCTTGTTAATGAAGCTCACAAAAAGTAAGGGTAAAGTTTGATCTACAATCCTCTTTCAAACCTTCATAAAATAGTCTCATTTAGTCTCTCAGCCATTCTAAATAATTTAAGATTAATGGTCTTCCTTTACATATATATTTTTTTTAATATTTTATGTAGTTTTATCTTACTTTGAGAAGCATATGCATGTCAATAAAATTATAATTTTATCTCCATGCTAAAATCCTATTCATTTGTTAGTTGCAACTTGCTCCTTAGCTCCTTAGGCCTCCAATATGATATGTAGCTTCCATGATGGAATGCCATAAATCAACATTGCATATGCCCCATTGGCATTTATCCTCACAATTGCAACAAGCTTAACTATTCATGTATATCATTTTTAATTCATTAATTTACAATTTGTACCTTGATGGTACATATATTTGTTGTTTCATTTTAAACAAACTCATTTATTTTTAAATTAATATTGATAGTTATCATACTTAATTAGTATATGTGGCCACTTCTTAAACAACCATTGCCATGTGTCAATAGTCTTTCACCACTTGTCAATTTTTTCTCCACCATAAATGTTTATTTTCAATTATTTTTGTCACTTGTAAATACCTCCCTCTCCACCACAACATACATGTTAAACTTTATCATTGTTGATTATTTTCTTTTAGTTCCAACCAATGCATTACATTCAAAAAGGCATGTTATCTTGGCTCTAGAGAGATGATATTATGAAGTGGAAAATTCTCTCTTGGTTGTTGTATATTTTGTTCCAACCACTACTATTACATTATGGAGCTACAATAGTCATCAACCTTTCTTCAAACTATTATGACATTGGAGATGAATTTAAAGCTCAAAATTTTAATAGAAAACATGAACAACTAGAAAAAATTATGAGAAAATGATCGCTTCATATGGAGTAAGAAAGTAGTGAGGACCTCAAATTAAGAGTAATGAAGGCAAGGAGGATGATAAAAAAAATAGTATAGTTAATGAACACCACACACTTTTTCAATGTAAGAAAGAATAGGAGCAACAATTAGGAGAAGAATTTGGGAGAATGATTAAAAAACAACTAGTAGAGAATTTGGGAGGATGATAAAACAACTAGTAGAGTTAATGAACACCACACACTTTTGCAATGTAAGAAAGAATGAGAGAAACAGTTAGGAGAAGAATTTGGATAGAAACCTTAAAAGATCTGATTCAATTATTGTGTTAATAAATAGTAATAATTTCAATTTAGGTGTAAATGGTGAGACAAATTTGGTATAGGTTAGTGTATAGGAAAAATTTGACATGGTATGAAACATTAAATAACATAGTGTTAATATAGGGCTTCACTTGCTCTACATAGGCTATGACTTATTTATCTATGGGTTATGTGGGCTATGGATAGTGTAACATAAGGCTTCACTTGATTTACACAAGTTGCGACTTCTTCTCTAAGTGCTACATGGGCCATGGACCCTTCAAACTGACTATGGGGCTCTCATATGCACACCATTCTTGATATTTTTTAAACCTAGACTTTATATTTTGTTGGTACCTTTCATCTTTGCACTGGTATTCCTCTTATTTATATAGGTTGGCTTTTATGCTTTGGTTTTATTGAACTCTCTCCATATTATGTTGTTGGACATTCATTCTTTTTGTGCACTAGCCTCTAAGTTATCTCCACATAAGCCTCATGTATTAACAAGCTACTCAAAACACATCACTATGCAAGCATCCGAACTCTTTCACTAGATATTATGTATTTGCATAGGGTATTTTATTTGTTTGGATTTCTTTAAGCATAACACCCAACCAATATTCTCCATGACCTTCAAACTTAATAAGGAAATAATTTGAGACAAATTAATTCCCCACATTGACATCAAATAATTTTTATTATGAACCTTGATAGAAAATAGAAAGAACTATTGTTTAGTTGAAACCTTCAAACTTGTTCAAGTAGGCACAAAACTCAAATTAAACTAGAATTTATAATTTTTGAAAATTCCTAAATTTATGCTAGACAAATATTGAAAGAAGTGGCTACAAAAAGAAGGGATAAGTTTAAAATTTTCATATTAGATGAACCTAAAGAGAATTACATAGAGAATATAGAGTTGGATAGGGTACATGGCCAAAATTTTAATGACTCTTATAGAGAAATTGTGTCGGATTTTCTATGACTTGCTTTATAGTTTATAAATCTGAAATTTTGAATTTTCCATGACTTGCTTTATTTTTCAATCATCTCTAGTTGGTGTGTAGATAATTTTTAATTTAAAGTGTTCAACACTCCAAATGCCACATTACACACACAAACTACATATCTAGTGAAATCAAAATAAATATAAAATAGACACTATAGAAGTTGCAAATCAAACATGTATAACATAATTAATAGTATTGAATGAGAGTTTCAAAATATCTAAGATGAAATATATAAAAATTTAGGGCAAATATAGATAGTTAAGATTATTCCTAGAAGATTGCAGTAGCATCTACTGAGGATAGTTTGATGCATCATCAATCTACCTATTTTTTGATGGGTAAGTTAGTCTGAACATGATAAGATATAATTTTTAGAATTTAAAAAATTTAATTTGATAAAAATACAAATTGATTTGATCTTGGGTTCAATGCATCTATAATTTTGATTGACTAAAAAATTAGCAATTGAAAAGAAATCTAATGTGAGACAACTTTCTAGGTGAAAGTTGTGTCATAATATTAAATAGAGTAGCTAGTAACTTGTTTCTTGACAAAGATATTGTGTGAGACTTTTTCATGGTGGAAATTTGCTACCAAATATAGCCTATTGGATCATTATTTCATGACTACTAGTGGATAATAGATGACATATGTGCCTCTAGTCAAGTATATTTATCTAAGTATAGCTTATATTTATATTTTTTCTTTTGTATTGAAACAATGTAAGAAAAATAATATACATAGAAGGAGAGCAACCAACACACTTCTAAGAAAGAAAAAATATAACCATAACACTGAAGGATTCCATAGAAAAACAAGTCCCCTAAATATTAGCCCTCAACAAGACTAATTTTTTTTTACAACCAACCATAAGCCCACTGGAATAAACTATAAAAAAATGAACATTGTGAGGCTAAGGAGAAAAAATTGAAATTAAATTTGAAAACACTCTCACATTATCTAGAGCAAAGGATATCCTCTTTGTGGAGCTAGAGAAAAATTGAAGTTTAATTTTTTGAAAAGAATTGGGATCTTAATAGGCTCCTTAATGACCCCCATACAACTAAAAAAAAATTGAGACAATTTGGAATTATGGTGTTAGAGTAAAACTTCAACATTTTTCCCTCCTGGTGAGCAAAATGATTTGAAAAAACTACCAAACACTTATTTTTCCATATATTAAGAAAAGTAGTATATCTCATGGTATCTTCCACAAAAATATTATAAAGACCAATACTTAAAATAGCTTCTTTCCAACATAAAACATGATAAAAAATAGTAGGAAAATGATTGAAAATAACTTCTTTTTTTGCTAATGAACATTCCCCAAAAATGTGTTTTAAGCTTTCATTATTCTGACAAAAAGGGTATTTTACTAGTTGAATTATCATACATTTCAATCTATTCCCAACAAGTAGCTTGTAATGTAGTATTTTCCAAGCCAAAATTTGAGCATTAGCCTTAGCTTTAGACCTCCATATTGGAATGTTCAAATTCTTTCATATATTTTCTTGAATCCTGCATCTCCATTTTTTATTCAATCTTAGATTTAATAAAATTATCCAAAGGAGACTTATATATATATATATATTAAGAAAAATAAGAGAAATGGTACTTGGAAAGCCACAACTAATCTTTGCTCTAAAGTTGTATTGTAAAGAAGTGCAAAGTTTCATGTAACAAGGTCCACTGGAACCAATGATTTCACAAAAATCATAAACCCTTTAGACTTGTTATTTACAAGAAAAATTATCTTAGAGCTTCCTTAGGTATCCCAATTGAAAAAATTAAAATCCCAAATATCGCCAAACTATTGAATCCATTTTTAAAATAAATTTAATAATCTTGTCTTGAGAAAGAAAAAACAAGGGGTTGACCATGATAATAAATTATCATGTTCCAACAAAAGGAAGAAGTCACAAAGCTGAACCATTGTTGTGAGGAAGAATTATTCTAGTTTAAAAATCTATAATTTTTTTGCCAAGCCTTCTAGATGGATTGCAAAGGAAATGAAGCTTTTATGTAGAAGAAGGGAACAAGAAGGATTTTGTCTAACCATCTTACAACAAGCCATTTCCCTTTGATAATAATAAGATTAATGGGTGACATACCAATTTTTTCCATGGTTCTTCTCTTGAAATAACTCTGACTATCCATTTGGTTGATTAAAAGATCCCTTACATCCAAGGATCTAGAAGGCCCAATCCACCTTTAGCTTTGGGTTGAATACAATGCAACCATGAAGAAGATTTAAAACCATATTTTCCCTCCTGATTAGACCACAAAAATTGGTGAATGATTTTATTTAATTCCTCGTAGCCCTTCTTGGATGACATCCAACATAAAGAATTTAATAAACATGAAAAAAAGGAATATATGATTCACAATTTGAATCTTTCTTGCTAATAACAAAAAATAATTTTTCAAGTTTAAAGTTTTTTTTTTAACTTAGTAATGAAAAAAATCCACGTGTTAGAAAGAGGGATACCTAGATAACAAGTGGTTTGTCCATGTTGGATATGCTTCCATTATTTAGGAATCCACAATGGAATTGGGTTAGATTTAACTAAGAAGACTCTAGTTTTATGATGTGTTATCTTTGATCTTGAAATAGAGTAGTATAAGCTTAAAACCTCAAAACATTATTAATTTCCTTTTCAAAATTTTATAAAAAAGAGCAAATTGTCATCAAAAAAATGTGAACCAAGAACATACATATTTTTGGGGATGGAAATTCCCTTTATTTGATTCATTTGGTTGTATTTGTCAATAGGTAACCAAGTGCATCAACAACAAGAACCTAGAACAGTAGTGCTAAGGGACAACCTTGCTTGATTGAGCATTATAGAGGGAATGAGTTAGAGAAACAATAATTAATTATTGATTAAGAATTGGAATTTTTGAATAGCATTTTAACATGCTTACACATATTGAGACCAAAATTGAACCAATGTAGCATCTTGAGGCTATTAAAGCTCCAATGAATTCTATCATAATCCTTACCAAAATCAATCATAACTAGCAACACGTTTTGTCCCAATTGTTGATCCCATTCACTAGTTTCCCAAGCTAACATTAAGTTATCAACAATAAATCTCCCATCAAGGAACATGGTTTGTTTAATTCTAACTATCCCATTAGTCACTAGTTTTATCCTTGTAGCTGAGGCTTTAGCAATGATTTTAGAGGAAGTGTTTGACAAAGTAATAGAATGCCACCCATAGATATTGTCTTCATTTTTCCATTTTTGAATAAGTTTGATTAGTCCTTCATTAGTATTAGGCCCTAATGAGCCTTTCTCTAGAGCCTCCCATATAAAATATAAAAAATCTCCTTAATATGTGGCCACTTTGATTGATAAAACTCAGTTGGGATCCGATCAATACTAGGACTTTTATCAGGTTGGATTGAAAACACAACATGTCCTATATATTCAATAGATAGATCACAATCTAAAATAATCTATACTTAGTATCCACCTTCTTATAAATTTTGTCTTTAATAATATTTACAATATTAATTGCATGTCTTGCCAATGAGACATCTCTCTAAAAATATTCTCATAATTTTTTTAAAAATAGATTTTATTTATTTTGAATTTGTATGAACATGACCATTTTACTCTTGAATTACTCCAAGATATTATTTTATATGTTTATGATTTAAAAATTTGAAGTACTTGGAACCTTTATTACCCTCTTTAACCCAATGTACAACATGACCTTGATTTTGGCTCTAGACCTCTATATATGTAAATTTGAAGAAGTAGAGCCTCTATCATAGCTATAGAAGTTTGGATATTGATATTATTTGGGTTTGAATTAAGAAGTTTTCTAGTGTGTTCCACCTTCCCTTGCAGGGATTTTTATTTATGTTTTCACTGCCAAGCTAATCTTTTACCAAAGGAGCATACGAGTTCAACATTGAGAAATAACATAGTGCCACCATTCTCTATAAGAGTCCCCTTCTTTTGGCTTGGTGGTAGATTTATAGATTCTAACCAAACAACAACACGTGAAGGCTTTTTAAGGTGTGAAATATTAAGCTTATAAGGAAAATGAGAATCCACATTATTTTTATCAGCCCCTAAGATAGAACAAAGAATGGGAAAATGATTTGAGAGGGTAGTAAAATAAACCTCTTTTACATAATTAAACTATCATAATCTTGAATCAACTGTATGTTAGGGGAGATATAAAACCTATTTAACCTACTAAGCTTTCTATCGCCTTTGAATCTACAATTAGGCCAAGTGTACCAATTATGGACATGAATGGTGTATTTTTTATGAATTGGATCTATTACCTAGGTCGCCTATGGGCTAAGGGAGAGCACTCTCTCTCGCTCACATCCTAGACTTATTCCTTCAATACACTCACTGAACCACTCAATGTGCATCCGTTGTGGGTTAGGCTCTTGAATCCCCCCCTCTAATTTTGGGAAGACTCCTATTTTGAGGCCATTGGTAACTCTATTGGTCATTTTCGAAAGATTGATGATTCTACTTCTTTTATGGGGCATTCGACCTTTGCTCATATTTTGGTGGATATTGACATCTCCTTTCCTCTTCATGAGGAAGTGGTTCTGTTGGTTGGTAATCAACGCTAATCTCAACCGTTGCATTATGAGGGGCTTCCATTCAGGTGTCGTTATTACTTCGCTACTGGTCACTTGGCTTCACTTTGTTCTCTTCAGCGTCATTCTGGTTTGGCTACTTGGTGGAAGGATGCTAATGCCGATCTCCTATCTGTTTGGATTGTGTCTTTTGAGGATGTCCCTTCTCAGGCTTTTGATGAGCTTCATGCTTATGAATCTATCTTGGTGGGTCTCAAGGGCCATGCTAGCATTCCTCCTCCTTTGGGTGCTTCTCCTTCTCTGGTGGTTGTCCCCACTCTACCCTTGGTTTCTTCTATGGATGGGGCTTTCCTTCCTCATTGTGTCTCTCCTATTCCCCCCTTGGGTGCTGGTGATCTTCTCATGGGGAGCCTCTTCCCCCCCTTCTGATGGGAGACTAGAAAATAGTATCGCTTGGACAATAGTTTATAGAAGGCGTAAAGGTCTCTCCTCTACCTCTTCATCTTCTCATGACTTGTTGGACAAGTCTATCGTTTAGGGTCAAGACCCTTGTTTCTTATTTCTCTCTAGTTTTATGCTCTGATCAAAAGCATAGTTGGTCTTTGTTGAGGTCTTTTAGTTTCTTGATTGTCTCACTTCTTGTGAGCTCCTTTTATAGATTGATGTTTATAAATTCCAATAATAGGCTCACTACCTTCTTTATGTGATGTATGAAGATAAGTAGATCATCTCTCCATACATTGGATAGAGAATAAACAAGATATAGGTCATTAAGTTTGACTTCTTGAAGAAAAACAATATTAGGTTTCCAATTAACGATTCTCCTTAACTCTATGTTTGTGATGAGGGAGAGAAATCCCCCTTACATTCTAGGAAAATATTTTGTAGTTCATGATTAAGAGGAATTAAGAAGGTTCTCTCCTTGTGCTAGAACATCAAAATAGTTAGCAAGAGAGTTAAGTTGATCAAAAGGTCTTGGCTCTTTTGGGGCAGCTGAGGGAGATCTTGATCTTTGTCTCATAGATGGAGGGGGAGACATGGGGCATTGATCAAGAGATCTCAAATTGTGGCAAAGAGTTGAGGGAGGAAAGTTTTGAGTAGTCATATGACCACCCTAAAGGTCAATAGACCTAGAAGGTTCTTTCCTCTTCCTTACCAGTCTTCAACCATCCAACACCATCGTGTCTTTGTAGGATGGGGCATAAACCATAGAAGGCTTATTACTATTAGTTTTGACATTTGGGAAATATTTGACCTAATTTTATAAGGATTATAAGCCTTAGGTAAAATGAAAGATTGAGGAGGGGTTTGCAATAGTCATGGACTAGTTGGGCCTAGAGTTGTAGGTTGAATAAATCTATTCCTTCTGATTGGACAATCTCTTATCAAGTGACCTTATCGACAAAAAAAATAAGCATTAGAATTATTTAAATATAATAAAGATTGAAAAAGTCAAAATTAGGACTATAACTGTGGTTGTAATCCCTCTTTATTCAAGGTTCACAATTCTTTTCTTTTTTAGAGATTTTAAAAAGAATCAGACCCCTTCAAAATCCTTTTTTACCTAATTAGAAACAATATTTAAATCAAATTTAATAATAAAATTCAAATAACAAAATTAATAAATTTCAAAAATAGTTATTTTAAATATATAATTTGTATTTTTTGAATTAAAAAATTCTATATATAATAAAAGATATTATATTTTCATAATCTTAAGAGTTTTTATTTTTTATTTTTTTATTTTAATTATATATGTTTTTTGGTTATCCAATTTGAAATATAATAATAAAAATAAAAATAATAAAGATATAAATAAATAATTTTATCACTATATTTATATATCAAATATTTTTTTCCATTTATGTTATATTGCCCTTTTCCAACATAGTTATAATTGCAAATTAACATACAAAACATGTAGCTATTAAAATGTATTTTAAGTTTTCTTAGTTTTGTCTATATTTAAGAAAAATGATTTAAATCTATGTTGAAGATGGATATGAAGTTTTTCTATAATTTTTATTATTTGCATATTTTTAATAATATTTAAATAATAATTCATATATATATACTTAAATCTCTCCAAATAAATTTTCAAATATATTTATATAATTTTCAAATTTTATTTTAAATTTAACTTACTAAAAATATAATTTAATTATAAAATAATTCTTAAATAATTTTAAATAATTTAAAAAAATAAAAATTAAACAAAATAACTTTTTAATTAAATAAATATAACTCTTCAATAAAAGAATAATAATAATAATAATTAAAAATTAAAAAAACCTTAAATAGTTTAAAATTAAATTAAAACAAATTTTCCTACATATTTTAAAATTATGATTATTTAATTAAATTTTTTGTTTAAGTTAACCAACCAAAAACTACTTTGTTTAAATTTTGTGTACAGGAGTACAAAAGAAATGTTTGATTTTCCAAATTTTCTGTTTCATTTTCCACCTTTCTATTGCCCTACTCTGCCCGTTGCAGCTTCGAAACTCGCCTGGTAAAGATGGTGGTGAATGACCTCATTCAGACTTTGGACAGAGTGCCATTACAAGTTGTCAAGCATCCAGTGGGATTAGACAGCGTCAAGAATTCTCTACTTCAAAAATTAAATCTCAATTTAGTGAAAGAGGTGGTTAAAGTTGGAATATGGGGCATTGGTGGTATTGGCAAGACCACAGTTGCCAAGGCTGTGTACAATCAAATTTCTGCTAGTTTTGAAGCTGCATGCTTTGTATTTAATGTCCGCGCCACTGCCGCAGATCCCAAAGGCCTTACAATTTTGCAGAAGCAAATTCTTGAAGATTTAACAAAATATGATGCAAAAGTGGACGCTGTTGACAAGGGCGTATCTTTGTTCAGAATTCGGTTGGGGGAAAACGTGTGCTTCTTATTTTGGATGATGTGGATGGTGTTGTACAATTGAATGCTTTAGTTGGGGATTGGCTGGGCCCTGGCAGCAGAGTTGTTATATCTTCTAGAGACCAACACATTCTCAATGTTGCCCAATGCGAATGCATCCACGAGATGACTGGATTGGGCAAAATAAAAGGTCTCCAGTTATTTAGTTGGCATGCTTTCCTGAGAGCATCTCCAAGTCCCACATACCAAGATCTGTCTGAAAGAATAGTGGAAGCTTGTAAGGGACATCCTCTTTCATTGGAAGTGATTGGATCTTCCTTATATGATAAGCAAAATGACACAGGTTGCTGGATAGAAACACTTCGCAACATTACTCTCAACCCAGACATTCACAAAAGATTGTACATCAGTTATAGTAGTCTTACCGATGAAGAGAAGGAAATATTTGTTGACAATGCTTGCTTCTTCATTGGAGAACACAAAAGATGGCCTATTGTATTCTGGAAATCCTTGTATGAAATGGTAGACACTGCTGTACTTAATCTTGCGATGAAGTTATTGATAAAGATTGATGACAAAGGTGTATTTGAGATGCACGACCATTTGCGAGATATGGGGCGGACCATTGCTAAAACAGGAAAAAAAGGAACCCGGATATGGGAGGCTGCCCATTTAAGCACCGACTCCAACGATATCAATTTATGTCGCCTTAAGCTCAATGGAGGCCTCCACAAAGGCTAGAAATGCTATACAGACCTGGTCTTCAATATCTTCATTTGCAAAGTCTGCTTATTAAAGGCATGACAGAAGACACTTTAGCCATGCTTCCTGGAAGTTTGGTATGGTTAAGGTTGACAAAATGTGAAATTAAAATTAAAAAGAGGAGAGCACTAAAGAAGATCCTGGGTAACATCGGGCTATGCAAGAAGCCCTACTTGACACAGCTGCAGAATTTGGACTTGAGCAACTGTCGTGATTTAAAGGAACTCCCTGATACAATTGGCAACCTGTCACAGCTGGAGTACTTAAACTTGAAAGGGTGTCGGGGTCTAGATGAACTCCCTAATATAATTGGCAACCTGTCACAGCTGGAGTACTTAAACTTGGAAGGGTGTTGGGGTCTAGATGAACTCCCTAATACAATTGGCAACCTGTCACAGCTGCAGTACTTAAACTTGGGAGGGCGTTGGAATCATCTAAATAAACTCCCTGATACAATTGGCAACCTGTCACAGCTGGAGTACTTAAACTTGGAAGGGTGTTGGAGTCTTAATAAACTCTCTAATACAATTGGCAACCTGTCACAGCTGCAGTACTTAAACTTGAAAGACTGTTGGGGTCTAAATAACCTCCCTGATACAATTGGCAACCTGTCACAGCTGCAACACTTAAACTTAGAAGCATGTATGAGTTTAAATAAACTCCCTGGCACAATTGGCAACCTGTCACAGCTGCAGCACTTAAACTTGGGAATGTGTTATCTGTTAAATGAACTCCCTGATACAATTGGCAACCTGTCACAGCTGCAGTACTTAAACTTGGACTCGTGTTGGAATCTAAATAAACTCCCTGATACAATTGACAACCTGTCACAGCTGCAGTACTTAAACTTGGAAGGGTGTTTAAATCTATAAAAAACTCCCTCATACAATTGGCAACATGAAAGTCTACCCCCTTATGTAGCTTCAAGTTGCAGAGCAGAAATTGAAACAATCCGATTCCTATAAAATGGTGTGTTAAATGCTCTCATAATTTAATTGTATTAAAATTTTGTTATTCAATGTTTGCAGTGAAATGCAAAATGACATGTTCTCTTCAAAAGTATGATTTGCAATGGCATTGCTATTTCATTTCCATGGAATATCTTGGTTTAAATTTGAGGATTAGCTTTCAACTTGATGGAAGGGTTTTTTATGCATAGTAGTGATACTATTATTTTAGGTTGTGTAGCAGCTTGGTGCTCTTTGATGGTCTTACTTAAACCCTGCTCCTATACATCTACTGGTTTCCAATTTTATGGCTTGTTTTTGTCTTTGTTTGATGAGATGCCCTGTTTTTGGTAGTACATTGACTTTTCTTTATTTTATCATGACATTGTCAATGATCAACTTTAAGAATCCTCTCTAGTAGTCAAGGGAAGAATAGTACAACTGTGAATGTCAAGGTGAACCATTTGAAACAGTCGAGCTGAGCTGATCACTGTGAAGTTTGTCCAAAGGAAGAGGTCTTCTTGTTTGTAGTTTTGTTTGTGATTTTGTTGTTGATTGTTGCTCTTTTTCTCATCTTTAGACTGCTTTTTTGTAAGTTGCATTCTTTGAATATAAAAAAATTCACTCAACATTTGTTGACAACTTATATTTTTCTTAAAACGTCAATTGAAAAGTTGTAAAATGACCAAACTGTCATGAAAATTTTATATGATAGACAAGGGTGACCGTCAAATTCCAGGGCTGGTTTTACCCACGCTGAATAGTAATTAGTACTTTTTCAAAGTCAACAAGCTAATCTTGCTTCTCATTACTAAATGGGTTTTTTAAGGGTTTTATGTTGTGTTTTAGTCTTCTAAATTTTATTTAAAAAAATAATTAAGAGAGGCTCTTTTATATTTTTAAATAAATGATTTTTTTGGAGTTTAATATGTATTCTATTTTATTTTATATTTGATAAAGAAAATTCAATAATATCAATTAAATTTTTATCTAGTTTTTTGTTGTAATTTTAGAGAGTTGAGACTTTACATTTAATAAGACTTGAGTCTTAAAGGACTCTTTGTGGACCATTCAATTTCACCATTAGAAAAGGTTCACATGATGTCTTAAAAAAAGAAAATAATTGCTACATGCATAGGCATCTTACATGCTTGTACATTGTCTTCAATCATTGTTTGTATCATTGAATTGTTTCACAATGGAGCAATCTTTGATTCCACTTCTAACACCTTATAACTATTCTAAAATAGAAATTTCAAATGAACAAATTGGGCATGTGTATCAAGATGGGACACAAAAAAGTGGTCAAATACCCAAAAACGAGCAAAACATACTCGTGTTTTGAATAAATTCAACTAATGTGACCGTGTTATGATTCAAATTTTTTGAGTCATAACACGAGCATGTTATTTGAACAAAAAACACACATGTTTTTATGAAAGAAAAACATTTACGTGTTTTGCTCAATAAAGTTATGGAAATACTTGTCCATTTTTCTCACCCACGGCCCACGTTTTCTGCAACATTTTTCTTTCCCTCAACCCAACATAACACAAATGTGCCTTTTCCTTTTGCAACATACCTCCACAATGCCACACCAAAGAAGAGGCAAGTTCTCTTTTTTTGTGCATTAGATTTCAATTTTGTTTGCATTTGAAAAATGGATTGTTTTTGATCAATTTCATTTGTTTTTTTTAATTATATAACAAATCATATAAACCTTGAGCCACAACCAAATTTAAATGATGAAATTCTTGAGGAAAACCCTAGATGTGTGACCTTTCTACAAACCTTCCAACAAACCCTGGACAAAACCAAGAGGATTTATTAGGGCATATAGAACAAAACAAAGTTGCAAGTTCTGAATTAGTTTCAAAATTGAGGGGTTCAACATAAAACCAACATTACCTATCCCTTGCCTCAGTATTGGAAGCAATGATGATGAATGTTGACACGGTCACAAATCAAAGAAATCAATGGAAAACTTATAGAGGTTCATGTCATCAATTTTATGCAAGAAATTTATCCTATGATGAAGTGAAAAAGAAAGACATTTAGGAAAGAATACATATGTGTTCGTTTTACGAATCCTAGAACCAATGAACCTATTCCTTTGAATTCAAAGAGGTTTCCAATACATTGGTGTAATCATGATGAGATCAGAAATAATTTTTGGGATATGTGGTGGATGGTCTCTAACCAACCATGTAATAATTATGAGGTGTCACTCTATTTTCTTAGAAGACTATACTATGAGTTTATATTTCATGTAATTCCCAATTATTTTGATATGAGGGAGTTTCAAGGTAGAGGTGGAGGCTCTGCCCAAGTTCAAAATAGATTAGGAGCTTGTCAAGTAGATAACCGTGAACATCGAAGAACACTAGCACAGAGACTCGTTTATCATGAGACGATTCCAATAGCCACCAAGGAGAGTATGGAGGTACAAACTCTCCATGCAATTGCTATCCTAATAGACACAATTATAGAGCATGACACACAAATATCCTAGCCTTTTGCCTCATAGGATGATGTAACATCTCGACCATCTAACTCTAATGACCCTAGCTCTCATATATGCTCAAACTATTGTAATCTATGCTTTGGGAGAGATAGTAATGTAGAGAGTGTAGATGGTTCCACCTCCCATGTGTGTTCTCATTGTTAGTAAAGATGTTATGGGAATAGCAATGGTCATCAAGGTGGTGCATCAAATAATATGATGATGATAGATGAGTTGCTAAATGAGGTGTATGTTGGTCAAATGTAGGTATGTTGATTTGAATTTATAATATTTTACCTATTAAATACTTAATATTTGTAAATGTAAATAGATTTTTAATTATAGAATTGAATAAACTGATGCAAACATTGTGCATTTTAGGGTGTAATTCCAGAGGATGGTACATCATCAAGCATTCTTGCAACTTGTACACCTGCATTTGTATCAGAGGTAAAATTTATATAATAATAATAATAAAAAAAACTTTCTATTCAAAATAATGTTTAATATTTTAAAATACAACTTTCTATTGAATAGTTGGGCATCACATCACCATCTAGTACACATGTTTCCATGGATTCTTATGACATTGGATTTACACAGGTACACTATAACACATTTAAGTTTGTTTTGGCAAATTTCAAATTTGTTGTTTATATATATTTGTGAACTTTTGAGTTTAATCTATTATTTTTTGTTTAGTTGATGAATACAATAGTCACACCTCCTAGCATAAGAGAAAATTTGGAAGTTGGCATTAGTGCAACAATTTCATTATCAATGTGCTTAACTCAGGTATGAGTATGAATATATATGTTTAATAATGTTTATTTTGTATGGATTGATATTAGTAAACCTATCAAAAATAATTGATAAATATGCCTTTGTCATGTTATAGATGGATGTAAACATCCCTATGCAAAGACAAAAATCTCTTGATGATGTCGAGCATCGTAGGCGAGAAGAATTAGAATAGCAACATGTTGTAAGTGTGTTTATAATATATGTATCATTTTAAATAATTTTTATAGTCTTTGACTTTGCCATAGTATCTGATTTTATATTTTGTATGTATAGGTTGGGGTACAAAATAGTGAGGAGCACAAGATATCAAGAGATCAGAATGATGCAAGACACCAACTATTAGAAGTGATTGAGGTTTAATGTATAGTGGGGTGAAGCCACAATAGTGGTTTACAATTCAAGTGAGGAAGGAAAACTCACAATAAACGACCCCAAGGCAAAAAAAGTGATTTTAGGGGTTCGTACGAACCTACTGGTTTGACCGAACCAAAAAGGGGTTCGCTCGAACCAGGTTTCGACCAAACCCCTTTGAATCTTGGCTGCCAAAAAAACCAATGCAATGCATAGGAAAGGGGTTCGAACGAACCCCCTTATCCCTCATTCCCCATCTCAAGCACCCAAAAAAAAATTGGCACTTCGGAGCTCGGGTTGAGGATGAAAATGGAGGAATCTTCACAAACCCAACTAGAATCAGGTAGTCCTCAGAATGATCTATCCAACGAATATAATTTTAATATGTTTTGGTTTTATTATGTATGTGTTTTTTTAGTTTTATTAAACATAGGTTTTTCACTAAAAATCAAGCTCTATGTTCTGCACACGTGGAAAAATAGCAAATTATCAAAATAAAATTTTAAAAAATAATTTCAGGTTGGGTATTGATGTCCTTGATCCATTAAAAAAAAAAAAATTGAATTTCGATACATAGAGAAAAAGTTATGTTGTATATAGTTCGCCTATGTCTGAATTGCAATTGGTTTGACTTTGAAACTTGATTAAGGAAAAAATATTCAATAAAAAACTATGAGACCAAATGAAAGTGCTAGATATCATAGTTACAAATCTAAATTCGAAAAAATTAGAATTTTATCCTTCATACAAAAAAAATTATGTTGTATATGGTGAGCGTCACTTTTTAAAAATGTTGTTTTCTAAAAAAAACCAGTTTTTGTGGGAGATGGAAAAAAAAGTGCAATCTGATTCCAAAAAAATTGAAAAAAATATTTTTAGAATCTACAGACAAAATGTGATGAGACTCTAGTTTGCATCATCTTCAAATTCCTCGCGGTTTAGCCGCTATAGGTTCCCAAATATGAAGATTTGGTTAAAAGTAATAATTTCAGTGTCCAGTTTGGCCAAAAATTGTAAACCACTATTGTGGGATCAGCCAGTGAGGAAAAAGAGGCCCAATGTTTGATTAATAGTGTTCAATTTTCATAGATGAACACATTTTGTATGCCTGTACATGACACAAATAACATTTTTGGTGTGTTTATATGTATCGATGATATTTCATTGACAAAGAGACAATACATTGTGTCATATGACCTCCCCTCTTAGAACAATTATGAACTCCTTTTTGTCTTGTTATTTATAATTTAATAACTATAATCTTTAAAAAAATAATTATGTATATTATTGATTTAAGGTTTCGGATACAAAAACCAAGACATATTTATAGATTATGATTTAATATTGTGATATTTAGATGAATCAAAATTTATTGAAAATATAATACTAAAATGAAATTTTATATAACATTTCAACACATTACTATAATAATATAAAATTAATATTAAGATCATTGACCATGACCTTGTAATGAAAATAACAATAACTTATGTATTATAACAACCCATGATCCTGATTTAATGGATTAAATGAGGGAAATAAAACTAGACTTAAGTAACAAAGAAATCCATTGTAATGTTGATAATGGATTCTAATAATGAGAAATGTGGCTTGATTGGTGAAAGTGGAAGCACTTACACTTGTTCTTTAAAAGGGAGAATTTCTCAGAGTCTATGAAAGAGTTACCAGATATTGTGCAGGGATTCTAGGTAACCATTAGTTATTCTATTTAATCATTCTCGACTGAATAAATGCAAAGAGATGTATGCCTCTAGTGAATGAACTATCTTTCTAGAGTTAATGACAAATGGTTGTTTTCCGTATTTATATCTTTAAAATCTGATCTGTATTCCGTTGTAATATAATAATGATGCAGAGTAGGGAGGGAATCTTTCAAAAAATAGAATTTGATCATAAACAAATAATTTTGCATTCATTAAACACTCATCTTGGTGTTCAACTCACCTTCCACCTTCAACTCCTTATAGCACTCCAACTAGAGGAAATCAGGCATATATTTTAGAGAAGGCCCTCAATCAAAAAAATCTCCACCTTTCCAGACACCCTTTAAGGTCTTCAAAAACATATCTCAAAATCTCTATAGGTCACTTTGGACCAACATCTCCAAAACCATGTTGCTACGCTGCCCTCCTTGGCCAATTAGGCCACTTTTACAAAGCACTCACTATGAGATCTTTTCTCTAACCAAAAAAATTGATTCCTTGACCCTTGAACAGGCTACAAATACCTTGAATCAATAACATTTAGCCTCCAAGACACTTCCCTAAACACCAAACCAATAAACCCTTGTTCTAGGCCTTCCTACACTTGAAACATGGAGGGTTTCATGAAACTAAAACCCCCAAGCCTTCACTCTACAAACCAGGGCTACAAATGCATTCCATATACCCTACACAAACTCATCCCACTGTTATTTGACCATTTTCACAGGCCTTTACACAAACTCTAGTCTTTAGCCACTCAAATTAAGCCAAAATTCATGAGAATACCTCTAGGGCAGCACTCCAAAACTCTCAAATGACCTCCCCTGCTCTCAAAAACCCATTATAACATTTATCACTACCATATTGGACCCATTCCACCAAGCTACAATAGATACAATTGGTGGAATGGGCCATTGACACATTTTAAACACTTACAAAACCTCAAAACAAGGTTTCAGACCCGCCCGTAGTGAAATGGCAATAAAATTCACAAAACTAAATGAAATCAACTCAAACCAATTCCAAAAGGAAGTTAACTTTGCTTCCCAAAATATTAAATGCATTTGGGCTCAAGTAGAAACAGTACAGAACCATACAAAGTTCTGAAACAAAAGAATTTATAGAAAAACATTGAATTTTTCAAGAGAAAACAAGGAAATCTTATTGCTTTTGTTCACATACAAAGTCTCTCCCCTTCTTCAAGCCTATAATAGCATATATCAACTCCATCCATCAATAAATGACTAAACAAAATGACTCAAATTGACTTCTTGCCTTCCATGACTGTTCAGCTTCCAAGTTTATGCATATTTGCAACTTTCACAATATTACATCTGACAACATTTGCATAAATTGCACTATTAGCAACATTGTCTCAAAATGACTCCCCTAACATGACTAATGGTCTATTATGACCTTATTGATGACAAAATAATACCCCACACATCTAAACCTATCAAAAGACCACATCTAAATGAAATGACTTAGTGCCCCTGCACCACATAAGTTTTGTGTAATAAAATATTGCATAGTAAGCAATTTATAGGGCTTTGGTAAGAGAATTTCTCTTTTGAACTACTTTAAAAGTTTAAAGCTACAAGCTATGTTCCTACACATTCCTGAACATGGTGGTTGTATTTCATAAATTTACTGGGATTTAGGCAATCCTTAATGATATAAGTGATTATCACTTTAAAATTTATCCATCAACCATTTTGAAGTATACATTGATAATATTGATTCTATGTATTCTTCTATGATTTTTCTTATATAACATGTGGTTAATACTTTGTAAATATTGTGAAAGAAGATGATAGTTTATCCTTTTAACATGTTATCCTCTTCTTTGTGTAGGTACTTAGTAATATATTTAACCTTTTGTATCATTTTGATACACACTACGTTAAGGTTAATATAGAGTATCAAAGATTATTTCTTTTTGGTATAGTGATAATATCATTTTAAAGGGGTTACCAATATCATTTATTTTAAAAAAATTATTTATTGTTATTTTATTTTACTAAGTCTAAATAATATTATGATTTCATTTGTCCTAGTTGATGCTTTTTAGCATGTAATTTATATTTTTCATAGATGCATAAGTTATTTTAATATTGACATGGTCTTTAGCTTTCCTTGTATTACTTTTCTAATCTCAATATTAGTTATAAAACTATGACATTGTAGGATCTTTTATGTAAAGGCATGACTAATTAAACACAAGGTAAATTCATTAGTTAACTATTGCCTAAATATAATAGGTTTACTGATTTATTTTAATAATATTTCTTAATGCATTGGATTCTATTTTTCTTAATTAAATTTAAAATTAATTCTTTTTTTATTATTATTTACAAAAGAACAACAATAGGAGAATTCATGCATTTGATAATCCAAGAATCTTGATATTTTAGGATTTATTATTGATTTAATCAGTTTGCATGCAACAAGAAGTTGATAGTAGTTACTATTGTTGTTTTAATTTAATTGTGCATAAAATTCAATGGTTGCATAATAGGATGATCGTTAAGATGTTTTTCTTTCAGTAATAGTTAAAATTTAAAATTGATTTGCATTTCTTAATTCAATCTAATGTTGGACTAATATTAGTTTAATTCTATTCAATCATATTATCTTAAATTTTATTTCTCCCACAAAAAAAATATTATTAAATTTCTGTTACCACTACTCACCTCGTTGAATAAGTGGCTTGACACTCACCACTAAATAAGTGGAAGAGTTTATTTATCTTTCATTCTAATAAAATTTTACCCACTAAAAAAGTGGATGTGCTTAATTTATTTTCCCATTGAATAAATGTATGTTGTTGCTTTATATTTCGTTTGGTAAATTCTTTTAAAATCCTATACATTGTATGCTCTCACCTCACCTTTATTGGGATTTTGGTGATTAGTAAGTGGAAAGGAATTTTATTTAAAAATCTTGTTCACGGTATGCTCTCACCTCACCCTTAGCGGGATCTTGGTGATCAGAAAGTGGAAAGGAAGTAGTACTAGAAAAATTCCATTTATTATTTGATGTTCCTAATTAGAAAACTTTAATCAAGAACAAAAAACAAAACCAACAACACTCAATATCAATGATGCTTCTGGCTCACATTTACGGGTAATATCATCGTGATTGAGCTACTACATCTATAGCCTAATACAACTACAACAATGACGTTTATGGCATCATCCCTTTAAATCATTCGGGAGAAACAAGAGACATTTTGAAGTTGTTAATTTGAGAGACAAAAAATCTCTCTTAGAACAATAATCTAAAAAGATAAATTAAATGGATCAAATTCGCTAGTTTAATTTAGAAAACCCTTTATAGGATTTAATATCATTCTTATTTAAATTGTTCTTAATCATAATTTCTTGAATGAGAATTTTATAATCTCAAGGGGGGAACATTTCTTTTGGACTAGGAATTAGTTATCTTAGCAAACAAGTAATAGTCATGATGACTCTTTGCTTTTAAATTTTTCTTCCTTTTTGGGGTAGCAATCGTAGAAGAATTGGTTGGGGAAAAGGAGCTCTAGAAAGAGTTGTATACCCACATAACAATTCAAATCAACTTAGAATAGAAAATATAACTACATACATTATGCCTTGATCCCATTTGGAAGCAGGGTATGTACGCAGTCTTGGAAATGAAGAAAATTCCCAGTACTCAGGCATTTGGGGAGGGGTTTAGGGTACGCTTATAATTGGTTAATGTTTTTGATTAAGTAATCAGGGATTTTGAAAGGGCCTTGATCCTTTTATAGTACTAAATATTTAGCAATAAACACAACAAGATAGAGAATGACAAAAGAATGAAACAACAAGAAGAAACAACTCATGTTGCCAACAAACATCAAGGAAGAATAGGAAACAATGCCAAAAAAACAAACCAAAAGGCCACACTCAAAGCTACAAAACAACAATCGACCACAACAACCACCCCAAGGGTGGAAAAGATAGACAAACATCAAACAGTTACAATCAAATTTTAATGGGTCCAAAGCCCAATCATCCTTCAAAGCAGGCCTCATAGCTAGAAAAAAAGGTCAACAAGCCATCCATCGAGTTGTAAACACAACAACCATAAACAACTTCCACCCTAAGGTGTACAATAGCCAAACAACAACAAACACTTCGCTTATGGAACCTATTTCAGAGTCATAAAATAAGGTAGCATTGTTGGAGCCAAACAACCTCATCTTCCAACTAACCCCTCCACCTCTATAGGAGAAGTAACCAAGATAAATCTATCCACTACAGCAAAGACTCACACCCCTACCAAAACTTCACCTCAATAGGAGTGGCCTCGACCTCGATAGGAGCATCAAGGGAGAAGATCGACTGAAGAAGCATGAACAACCCACCAAGCCCACATAACCACTATCCACCTCCATAGGATAGGTCACCACCTCAATAGGAAGGGTCTTCACCTCCATAGGAGACACAAATTGCAGAGCTAGGAAGACTGCACACACTCCAATGGAAAGAAAACACCTAGCCACAATGGGCAGCAGAAGCAAAAAGGCCAACATAAACTTTGAACTCAGCCCCATCAAGTGCAACAATTTCATCTTTTCCAAATTAAGTTCAATAACAATACCCACAAGAGCCAAAACAACAACTAGGAACCACCCAGCCCAAACTTTAGAAAACTTCAACAATCCAAACAAAGTCAAGACAGGGCTTCTCCACCCCTAGAGGAACAATCTTAGAAACATTAGGTACCCAAAGAGTGAAATCACTGTATCCATAGAGAGCTTTCGCAAACCATTCACCAACGAGAGGCCAAGAAAGAAACCATCAACAACCAATCACATTCTAGCCCAAATTTTAGGAGACTTCAGCAAGCCAGATGCAACAAAAGCCAACAAGCCAACACAAATCAACATTTCTAAACGGATTTCAAACACAACTCCTTCAAGAGAAAAAAAATTCACCACCTTCAACAGAGAAGCAAAAACCAAAAATTCCAAAGGAATCTCCAAAGGAAGAAAGCTGAAGAACCAAAGCTTGAGTAAAGGCAAAGAGAAGCAAAACCCCAAGTGTTCAAAAGACCCATCAAACCCATGGTCCCCAACCAAGATTTGGGGAGCATTAAAGAGAGGCAGTTGAACAAAACAAGGGCTCAACCACACAACCAAAAACCCAAGAAAAGCAACAACCAACACAACAGAGGAGACATGCAAAGCAGGAAAGAAGCCCACCAAAAACAAAACAAACCCCAACCACAAAGTAAGGACATGAACAAGGGAGAAGGGCAGAAAAACACCGAGAGTTGACATGAAGCACAACCAGACCAACAAACAACCAACCACTGGAAAAGATCACAAAGAATAGAGCTTTATCCATAAAGGGGCCAAGAGCACGACAAGACCACAATTGGTTAATGTTATTAATAAAAGACTGGATAATTTAAGATAAATCCTAGAATTAGAAAAGGATTTAAGACTCTAATATAAATTCAAGGTAAAACATAATCTTGTATACTCAAAAGGAAACCTGAATGGTTTTTCTTGATTCCCAAAGGCTTAGAACCGAATTTTGAGACAGGTATCAAGTTAATTTATTCATTTTATATACTTCTAAGGATGGTGACCTTGATACACTTCCATTAAGTAACTGTAGTCCTTAGAGAGAGATTCAGGACCCAAATGGTCCCGATGAGTCTATCTCTCGCTAGAGCATAGTTCTATTCTTAATGAATAGGTACCTACCTCATTTGGGTAGGTGACTATCCCATATGGATAAAACTATTTGAGTGTACAAATGAAATAAAACATAAAACAAGTTAATTCTCAAAATAAAAAAAATAGTGAAATTTGGAATTATGGATAGAGTTGTTACATATTGGCCTCATGACATTGTATGACATTTTGATGACATTTTGTGCACCCTCATGATGGTATTGTATGATATTTTGATCATATTTTATGTGCCCTATTGATGGAATTGTATGACATTTTAATGATATTTTGTATGACTTCATGGCCTTATGGAGATCAATTTATATAAATATTTTGTGTTCTCAATTTATATAAATATTTTATGCGTTCCCAACAAACATTGATCTAAAAGTTTATTTACAGAGTGCAATGCAAGAAAGACAATAATGAATAAGTTAATAGTAATATATTGAAATTTTAAATATTATTTACCAAAATTTAAATTACCGACCACTTGATGATGAGCTACTAAGTTTGTTTATTGATAATTTTGACCATAAATCTAATATTACTCCTATGATTCTAAATAGTACAAATTTCAACCTTCTTATTAAGGTTTATTAACTTGTTTCTTCTCCTATACTTTTAACTTTATATTTTGGGTTTATTGATTTCTATGTTATGCATTCATGAAACACTAGTTTACCAAAATCTTAATGTGTAGCCCTAAACAATACATCAAGCAAACAAAACAACTAGTCATCCAACCATTTCATTACTTACTCAGAAATACTTTGAGGTAGCATATCCTACATTATTTAGGATTGTCCTACACTCTTTAGGACTATCCTACATTCATTAAGAGTGGCCTAGGTTCATTAGGATTGGCCTAGGTTCATTAGGATTGTCCTAGATTCATTTAGGATCTCCTAGGTTTAGTAGGATTGTCCTACATTCATTACCAAATCATTCATGACACTTAGATTTTTTTTGTGTAAACCTGCAAGGTCACATAGGATAACTCCACAATAACCTCTCTCACTTTTTCAAGAATTCAATCCATTTGATTGTGTCGACAAATTTTCAGATGTTGCAAAAACTGTCAAATGCATTCAATGAAAAATTGCAATGTTGCATAAGTTTTGTTTCATTCATCATGGGCATGAATCATCATCTCCAACATATTTGGGTGGAAGGTTTTACACTAGGCAAGGTCATGTTTCACACCCCAACATGTCAGATTGTTCTAGGCTACAATGTGTTGACGCTTTCTCTTAAGATCCCTAAGTGTCAAAAAGTGGCAAACTTTGACGAGTTGTTTCTCAGAATTTGTGGCAAACCAAAATATTTTGTTTGAAGTTATAGGGTCACATAGGGTCCCTCTACAATAAACTCAATTTTTCATATCTCCAATCAATTTGGATATGGTAACTACTTTTCACACATTGAAAAAAGTATCAAATGCATTTAATGAAAAGTCACAATGTTGCATAACTTTTGTTTTGTTCATCATGCAACCAAACTGATAGTTCCAACATGTTCAATTTGGTGGGTTTATGATAGGAAAGTTCCTATTCAACACCTCAACATGTTAGATCATTTCAAGCTACATTGTACTAATGCTTTCTCTTAAGAGCCCTAAATGCTAAAAAGTGGCAAAATTTGATGAGTTATTTCTCAGAAACTGTGGCACTTAGAAATATTTAGTCTGAAGGTATAGGGTCATGTAGGGTCTCTCTACAATGACCTCTCTCATTTTTCCATATCTCCAATCCATTTGGTTGTGGTAACAACTTTTTGCACATTGAAAAAAACATCAAATGCATTGAAGAGAAAATTGCAAGGTGGCACAATTTTTGTTTTGTTCATCATGCAAAAAATTGACAGTGGAAACACATCTGATTGGGTAGATTTATGCTAGGAAAGGCCCTATTTCGCACCCCAACATGTTGAATCATTTCAAGCTACATCGTATCAGTGCTTTCTCTTAAGAGTCCTAACTACCAAAAAGTGGAAAACTTTGAAAAGTTGTTTCTCGAAGATTGTGACACTTAGAAATGTTTTGTCTAAAGTTATAGGGTCACGTAGGGTCCATATACAATAACCTCTCTTATTTTTTCATATCTCCAATCCATTTGGTAGTGGTGACAACTTTTCTCACGGTGAAAAAAATGCTAAATGCATTGAAGAGAAATTTGCAAGGTAGCATAATTTTTGTTATATTTGTTGTGCAAAAAAATTGACAATGCCAACATGTCCGAGTGGGTAGGTTTATACTAGGAAAATTATTGTTTCACACTCTAGTATGTCAGATCATTCTAGGCTACATTGTATTGACACTTTCTCTTAAGAGCCCTAACTACCAAAAAGTTGAAAAATTTGACAAGTTGTTTCTCAGAAATCGTGGCACTTAGAAATGTTTTTTTTGAAGTTATAGGGTTACATAGGTCCCTCTACAATAACCTCTCTCAGTTTTTCATATCTCCAATCCATTTGGATGTGGTGACAACTTTATGCACGTTAAAAATGGTGGCAAATGCAGTGAAGAGAAAGTTGCAAGGTGGCATAATTTTGATTTTGTTCGTCATGTAGCCAAACTGACAGTGCCAACACATCCAAATTGGTAATATTATGCTAGGAAAAATCATTTTTTGCACCCCAACATGTCAGATCATTCCAAGTTATATTGTATCGATGTTTTCTCTGAAGAGCCCTAAATGCCAAAAATTGGTGAACTTTGACAAGTTGTTTCTTGGAAACCATGAAACTTAGAAACATTATATTTTGAAGGTACAAGGTTTCATATGCTCCCTCTATAATAACCTCTCTCATTTTTTCATATCACCAATCTGTTTGCTTGTGATGAAATTCTTTCTATTGCCCCAAAAATTGTCAGATACATGTAATGTCAAGTTGCATGGTAGCCTAATTTTTGTTTTGTTCTTCGTGGGGAAAAATCGTTAGTGCCAATATGTTTGGGTGAGCACATCTATGATAGGCATGGTCTTGTTTCGTATACCAACTCTCTCAAACATTTTGGACTACACTGTAGCAATGCCTTCTCTTAAAAGCCCTAACTACCAAAAAGTGGAAAAATTTGAAAAGTTGTTTCTCAGAAACCGTGACACTTATAAATGTTTTGTTTAAAGGTATAGGGTTATGTAGGTTCCCTCTATAATAACCTCTCTCAATTTTTCATATCTCCAATCCATTTGGTCTTGGTGACAAGTTTTTGCACATTGAAAAAGTATCAAATGCATTGAAGAGAAAGTTGCAAGGTGACATAATTTTCATTTTGATTGTCCCAAAACTGAACCAAAAGTGCCAACATGTCCAGGTGGGCAGGTTATGCTAAGAAAATTCCTATTTTTCACCCCAGCATTGTGGATTGTTTCAGGCTATTTTGTACCAACGCTTTCTCTTAAGAGTCCTAAATGCCAAAAACTAGCAAACTTTGTCGAGTTATTTCTCAAAAATTGTGGCACTAAGAAATGTTTTGATTGGAGGTATAAGGCCATGTAGGGTCCCTCTACAATAATCTCTCTCATTTTCTCATATCTCCAAGCCATTTGGCCATGATGAAATTTTTTTGTTGCCCCAAAAATCATCAAATATATGCAATGTCAACTTGCAAGGTAGCCTATTTTTTTTTTGTTCTTTGTGTGTCCAAACTATCAATGCCAACATGTTTGTGTGGGAACATCTACACTAGGCATGGTCTTTTTTAGTACCCCAACTCTCCCAAACATTCTGGGCTACATTGTTCCAATGCTTTCTCGTAAGATCTTTATTGTCCATTTTTCAATAGTTTTTGGCATTATTAAATGTTTGGTTTAGTTAGTTTTAGTTAGTTGATGTCTCATGTTTAATTGCAAATTATTTAATTCAGTACTAGAATTTAAGATGATAAATAATCATAACAATCACAAAAGTTATACAAAATAGTGTTAATGTTAGTATAATTTATCTTAATAGGATGCCTTAAGGGGTCCTAATAGGTTGTATTAAGGGGATCAAAGAATTCAAAGTACACACCTCATGTTCAATCATAATTGATATAATTAAGTATTAAAATTTAGGATGACTCATCATAACAATTGATATAATTAAGTATTAATTTAGGATATGTCCTAATAGAATGTCTTAAGGAGATCAAAGAAGTTCTTAAGGGGATAAAAGACTTCAAAGTAAACATCTCATGTTTAATAACAATTGATATAATTAAGTACTAGAATTTAGGATGACTCATCATAACAATCACAAAAGTTATACAAAAATAGTGTTAATGTTAGTATAATTTATGTCTTAATCAGATGTCTTAAGGGGTCCTAATAGGTTGTCTTAAGGGGATCAAAGAATTCAAAGTACATGTCTCATGTTCAATCACAATTGATATAATTCAGTATTAGAATTTAGGATGACTCATCATAATAATTAATATAATTAAGTATTAATTTAGGATATGTCCTAATAGGATGTCTTAAGGGGATCAAAAAAGTTCTCAAATTTTCTTAAGTGGATCAAAGAATTCAAAGTACTCTTCCCATGTTTAATCATAATTGATATAATTGTATTAGAATTTATGACTCATAACAATCACATACTATACAAAAATAGTGTCAATGTTAATTTAATTTATGTTGTAATAGGATGTCTTAAGGGGATCAAAAAAGTTTTCAAAATTTGGTGAAGTTGACCAAGGCAACCAAATTTAACAATAATATACATTCAATATTTAGTGATTATACATTCAAATTTTAAGTTTCAAAGTAAGAAAACATGCACATTTAATAAACAAAATATATAGAATATTGATTTTGATATATAAAAATGTAGATTATAATTGTGTATGTACATGTATACAATTTTTTTAATAAAATGTATAATTGTGTAATTGTGTATATACATATATGCCAACTCAAAACAATGTTTATAGAATGTGGCTATGCCATCTCAAGAAAATCCAAAACTTGTGGGGAATCATCAAAATGTAGTAGGTCTTCACGCCACCTGATATCAAAATGATACAAGCAATATCAATATATCATCAAAACATGTATTTTAATTTATATAAAACTATATATATACACAAGTACATATATTTACAAGTATTCCACACATGTGTGTAGGTTGACTCTGCATCCTCTCTTTTTTTTTCAAAGTATGTGATCAATGTGATGATGGCTTAAGGATACAAAAAGGATAATAAATCAATTTTAGCTATTAATGTAAGCAATATCAATATATCATCAAAACATGTATTTAAATATATAAAACTAAAACTATACTTACCTGTATATATTAAGTATTTCATGTTGTCTAGGTTGAATCTACATGGAATCTCTTTTTTGTCTCAATGTATGTGATGAATTTGTGATGATGGCTTAAGGATACAAAAGGAAAATTTAAATCAATTTTGGAATCTCAAAGGCAGCGTTACCATAAATGCAATGTCGAGAGGTATTTTCCTTTTCTCATTTGTGGTTTACGAAGATATGCTAAAAGTTTTAATAGGTGCTCCATGGGTGTTTGACTCAGGGTTTAAAATTTTTATCTCCCTCTGTAAATGGAAACTGGGCTTTGACCCGTTGGTAGACCTGGGTGCCTCGGCTCCAACTTGGGTCCGCCTTCTAGGCCTTCCTCTGGAGTTCTGGGAGGGGAATTTTAAAAGGTATAGCCAACTCCTTTGGAAGTCTTCTGGCTATTGATAACATCACTCGAGAGATATCTAGACTACTGTACGCCTGTATTTGTGTTGATGTGGCTGTGAATACGATCTTACCTTCCTCAATCCTCCTTAAGTCCAAATTTGGTAATTGGACCCAGCCCCTAGAATATGAAAATGCTCGTCTCTTTTTCCAGCAATGCAAGAATTTTGGACACCTCATTGACTCTTGTGGGCATAAACCTTTCGAGGTTACTTGTGCAAAAGAGAAAAATTAGATAGTGGAACACTCTGTTAACGAAATGACTTATGTAGCTCAACCTTCTACTTCCCCTGTTAAGGCAACGCCTATTCCCCAACTAAAGGTTGGCCCTATCTCAAGCTTGGAGGCTATTTCTGAACATCTTATAGTAACTAATGACTTGGTTTTCCTAAACCTTGAGGTCTCTGCCCCTGCTTCTGACCTCCCTACCCCATACTTTCTGAAATTGGTGAAGTCGAAAGATGGGGATAAAGTTTTTATAGAGATTGAACCTAAGGAGGGACCACTTTTGGAGGAAAAAGAGTTGGCTCCCCAGGTGAAGGTGCAATTTTTAGGAGAGGGAGAGGAGCTAGAAGAAGGTGAGTATGTGCACCCTAAAACAAACTTGTCTCTGGAGGATATGCATTTCCTTCCCAAAAGGGGTAGGAAACTTGAGTGACTCTTTGGCTTTACTAGGTTTTCCTACTCAGTCTAGTGATAAAGAAGATGAGGAGTGGTCTCAAGCACCAATTAAATCTAAAAATAAAAAGAAGTTGGATTTTTTTTTGGGGGGGGGGATAAGGTGGGCATACCTTCCCAAAAGGACTCTAGAATTAAAGATACTGTGAGGGATGTGGTTGTAGGAAAACAAAGAACTTTGGATTTGATCACAGGATCGAAGCCCAAGAAGAAGTAACCTTAGTTGCTTCTGGGGGGAGAGGGTGGTGTTGTATAGTAGTTATCCATGAATTTTATTTCCTAGAATATAAGGGGCCTAAATAGCCCGTATAAACAGTTCCTGGTGAAAATCTATATTCTTGACAATAAAGTGGATGTTCTCCTCCTTCAGGAAACTAAGATGAAGAAAGAGACTTTTGACAAGGCTATTTTGAGTATCTAGCCTGGTGTGAATTATTTTTTTAGTGAGGCTGAAGGTGCTTCAAGAGGTATAACTACTCTTTGGAATCCCTCAAAGCTAAAAGGAACCTTGTGTGCTGCTAGTAGGAATAGTTTGATGATTACCCTTGAAGATTTGGCTTCCCAGAAGAGATGGAACTTAATAAACATCTATGCTCCAAAATTGAGTAGGGACAAAGTTCTACTTTGGGAACAACTAAGTGATGTTATTTCTCACAAAAAAGATGACCATTGGATGTTGGGAGGAGATTTCAACTCTCCTTTCCTTCCTTCAGAGAAGTCTAGAGGGTTGGATGACTATTCAAATAGCATGATGGAGCTTGCAATTTTTTTTAACTCAACTAGTCTAATAGATATCCCCCTCCAAGGAACTAAGTACACTTGGTCCAATCAAAGGAATGGAAACCATCTAATCCAAGTAAAATTAGACAGGTTCCTGATCTCTACCAATTGGAATATCTTCCAATTCATTTCTCTTTTTTCTCTCCCAAGGTCTGGCTCTGACCATAATGCTTTGGTGGTTAAAAGAAATGTGTATTTTAATAGGGGACCTTTCCCATTCGGATTTGAATTAATGTGGAGTCTCCACCCTGATTTTGTTGATCTTGTTAAAAATTGGTAGGAAGAACCTACAACTAGCACTCCTATATTTTGTCTAGTGGAAAAATTGAGAATAATAAAGCAAAGAGTGAAAGGGTGGAATAAGGTGACCTTTGGTAATATCTTTGAGATAAAGAAAAGCTTGGGAAAAAACTTAAAAGATGTTAAGGATATTATGGAGGCTGGTCAGGTGGATGAGGAGATATGTGCTAAGGAAAGAGACCTCAGATCTCAATGGTTTAAGATAAACAAGAAGGAGGATATTTTTTGGAAACAGAAGTCACATGTTCAATGGCTAACTGAAGGGGATTAGAACACAAAATTCTTCCACTAATCCACGTTGAAACGCAGAAGCAAAAATAGGATCAAATCGCTTATTAAAGAGGATGGCTCCATGGTTTCCACAAAAAAGGAAATTGTTCGGGAAGCTGTTAAAACTTCTTCTCTTCTCACCATATGGCTCTTGGTAATGTAAATCAGGTACATGATGATTTTCTTGAGGTAATCGCTAAAGTTATTTCTGATATTGATTTAAAGATGATGACTAATGTTGTTTCTATGGAAGAAGTTAAAAAGGTTATGTTCTCCTTCGAAGCTTTTAAAGCTCCAGGCCCAAATGGGTTTCCTCCTGCTTTTTTCTAAACCTACTGGGAAATTGTCAAAAATGACCTTTTCAATGCTGCTAGAGATTTCTTCAAGTTGGGTAGGTTGCTTAACCAATTGAATTCCACTTTTTAAGCCCTTATCCCAAAAATGTTGAAGCCTCTTCTATGAAGGATTATAGACCTGTAAGCGTTTGCAATATGACCTATAAAATCTTCTCTAAAATTCTGGTGTTAAGGCTCAAACTGGTGCTTGGTAAAATGGTTGCTCCAAACCAAAAAGGTTTTGTCCAAGGAAGAAATATCCTTGATGTTGTCATCTCCACCCATGAAATTATCCACTCAATGGACCACTTTAAGAATCCAAGGATGGCCTTTAAAATTGATATTTCTAAGGCCTATGATAGAGTCTCTTGGTCGTTTCTTTTTGTTGTTCTTAGGAAGTTTGGGATAGATGGTAGATTCCTCAAAATGATCATTCCTTGTGTTACCTCCCCTATGTGTTATGTTTTGGTTAACGGTGTCCCCCAAGGATTTTTCTCATGTGGTCATGGTCTTAGAAAAGATGATCCCCTCTCTCCCTACCTTTTAATAATTGTTGTTGAAGTCCTTGGGAGAAAAATCCAAAAACTAGTGGACTTTCAAGCTCTTAAAGGTGTTAAAGCTACCTCATCTCTCATATCAGATTCCCATCAATAATTTGTTGATGATACTCTTATGTTTGGGGAAGCCTCGCTAGGGGAAGCTAGTATTTGGAAACAGGTTCTCAATGACTATGTTGTTGTTTCTAGCCAGTGTATAAACTATGAAAAAACAAGATATACTTCTTCAACATTGACCAACAAAGTGGTGAAAATTCTAGGATGTTAGGAAGTTGCCTTACCTAATGCCTATCTTGGCCTACCTTTGATCTCAAAGAAATTAGAAAATAACTACTGGAATCTATTGATTGAGAGAGTGCAAAAAAATTTGGTTGGATGGAAGGGGAAACTTCTTAGCTTGGTTGGAAAGGCCCAACTACTAAAAGCCTCCCTTCAGAATATTCCAATTTATTACCTATCTCTCTTCAAATTTCTTTCTTTTATAAGGGAAAAGATAGAACAGATTCAAAGAAGATTTTTGTGGTCAAGCATAGAAGAAAAAAATAGACCATCCCTGGTCAATTGGGAAACAGTGTGCACTCCCAAAAGGAGAGGGGGTTTTGGAATAAGAAGAATATCCTTGCTTAACAAATCCCTCACTGCTAAAATTGGATGGAATCTTCTAGAAGGATCTAAAGACTAGGTAAAAATATTCCAAGCCAAGTACTTGAGGAATAGGAACCCTAGTTGTTTCCTCTCTATGTCTAACCTGCCTAGTGGTTCTGCCCTATGGAATCATCTGGTGAAAATAAAAAATATGTTGAAGCTAAGGGCTAGAAAGAGAATTGGGAATGGCATGAATACTGATTTTTGGAAGGACCCATGGATTGAAACTTATACTTTGTCTTCCATTGATGATTTGAATCCTCTCAAACAAATCTTAACCGTGATTTGTGGCAAAACGGTTTCTGACTATATTAACTGGGAGATGGAGGACCCTAATTGGAAGGAGTTCAAATTTCTATTAAGGAGAGATAATCTAAGAGGCTAGAGACAGGTCAACTAGGACCCAACCCTTTTAAGGTTGCACAACCTTATTAGGGAGGCTAAGTGGTTTGATAGAGAAAGATGAATGGCTTTAGAAAGGTAGCTCTTCAAGTCTTTTCTTGGTTAAAAAGGCTTATGAGGAATTGGAGAAGCCTAGGGATGTCACCACTTATCATTTTTGGGATAAGGTGTGGTTAAAGAACTTGGTTCAAAAAATCAATTGTTTCTGGTGGTCTGCAACTCATGGAAAAATTCTTACTATTAACAACCTGGTTAGGAGGGGATTCCAACTGGTTAACAGATCCTCCCTTTGTAAGTAGAAAGAGGAGTCAATTATGTATCTCTTCTTTCATTGCCAATTTTCTAGGGAGGTGTGGGCCTTCTTCCTATCATTGTTGTCCTTGGATTGGGTGTTTCCTCACTAAATGAAGTTGTTTTTAGAAAGTTGTTCGAATTTCCCTTTTTCCCACAATGTTATTGTTGACCTTTGGAACCAAGTTCCCCCTTTTCTTACTTGGGGAATATTGAAAGAAAGGAATAATAGGATATTCAGGGAAGTGGAGAGAAGCAGTTGGGAGGTAAGCATGATTATAAAAACTCATATTAAGGAAAATATTGAGGCGAGAAGATACAACTTCTCCAAAGCTTGGCCTAACTACAAAGAGATGAGGATAAAGCAGAATTGGGGTATAAGGAAGGATCCACTAAGCTCAATTGGTCTATGATGATTACCAGAATGGCTACAATGTGGTGTCCTCCTCAGATGGATTGGATAAAATGTAATTTTGATGGATGCTCAAAAGGAAACCTGGGATTACCTGGGGATGGGGGTCTTCTAAGAAACCATAGAGGAGATTGCTTAGCGAGATTTGGTGTGAATATGGGTGTTTGTTCTAATAATAAAGTTGAAACTATGGCAGCTTTAGGAGGCTTCAAAACTTTAAAGGATCTCGTCTTTAAAAATGTAATATTAGAAGGAGATTCCAAGATCATTGTGGATATTTTGAATGGTGTTTCTATGTCACCTTGGGAGCTAAAAAATATAACTGATAAGTGTTTAGCCTTGAAGAGTTACTTCACCAATTGCAAGGTGCAACATGTCTACAGAGAGGGCAAAAAAGCTACTGATTGTGCCACCAACGTGGCTCTGAGTTGTAGGGGGTGGACCCTCTAGACTAATAATAATATTTCAATGCCTTTAAAAGACATGATATTAAATGAGAAATTTGAAAATGATTACAACTTGCAAAAATGAAAAGCCGAAGTTACACGGGCATCATGGGAATATTGAGATGTTTAAAGGTTTACAGAGTAATGATGATTTTGGGGGTACGGTGAGGTATGAGATGATCTCATTAGGAACTAAATTAAATCATTCTTCCCTTCTCGAGGTGCTCGATGATCACATGGATATTTTCAAATTGATAAGGGTTGTCAACTCGAATCGTGTTGATTTGCCTATTGTCAGCCTTCCCCGAATTTGTAAAGTGTGGCAAGGTATGAAATTAAATAATGATTTTAAGAATTGCAATAATAATGATGAGTTATTGGTTCTGGGAATTGTGTCACTGGCCCTTCCTAAAAGAACTTTCTCAATCTCGCATTTTTTATGGGCTTATTTAGTTATTTAGAGGAATTGTGTCTTTTGTAACAAGGAAAGAAAGTCAAAGAAGTGGGTGATTATGAAGAATAGTTTGCAGAAGCCTAAGAACTTGCAAAGAGTGAAAATGGGAGGCCCAAGGAAGCGCACCAACTTGCCTAACTATCAGGACCTTAAGAAAAATGTGGACCCATGGAGTATTTTTTAAAATGCAAGTATGGTTCCATTTTTTGAATCTTTGAAGGGCTACAATGAGAATTTAACTGCTAAGTTTACCAACTCCTAGAGGAAAGGTAGTGTGGCTATTGGTGCAGTGAAGTTTGAGGTTATGACATGGCTCATTGAGGAAGCAACCGGTTTGTAAAATCAAGGGATTAAGGTCACCAAAAAGAGGGGCGGATTATCAAAAGTTCATGGACAAATTTCTACATGAAGGGGAGAACCTTAAACGAGGGTAGATATATGTTAGTGCATGCTTACCATTCCCCTCTGCTTAATCATATAAGGCATGGTGAGATTATCAATTTACCCTTTTATCTTTTATCTTCCTTGCAACTCAATATTGAGAAGGGTGCTAGTCCTCCCCTACACCAAGGTCTAATGTTAACTCTGTATAAATATTCTCTGGCTAATAATCCTCACGGAAACCCTTTGGCTGTTAGAATTGACAATCCTAACAGTCTAGATAGGGATAATGAGGAACCTCCTATTGAAGAAATTCTTGTTGTGGCTCCTAACCCCCACCCGCCTCCCTCTATTCCTGCCAAGAGGGTGCTAATTCTTGCTAAGAGCCCATCCCTTGTGACCAATGTCTCGAACCCCTCTACTCCTTTGGTGTAAAAAGCTAGGGAAAAATGTGTGTATGAGATACAGATCTTCAAGGCTACACCTGAGAAGAGAAAACACTCGCCTTTACTAGTGGACCTTCCCAAGGCAAAGGAAATAAAAAGAGATATTAGCCCAAGTGATATCATTAATATTTATAATGAAGGTATGCATAATGAGGAGTTGAAGGTGACCTCGTAGGGGCAAGGGAGTGGTGGAAGTAGTGGTAGAAGGTCCGCCTGCTTGGCCAAAACAGCCTCTAAGGACAAGAAAGGCAAACAAAAAAATTTTGGTTGTGACGAGGAAGACCTAGAATTCGAAGAGTTTGAAGCTCAAGAGAAAGATGATTCAGAGGATATGGATTTTGAGGACTCTGGTTATGATTTGGGGGAAGAGGGTACATATGTTGAAAAGGATGAGGAAGAGGAGGACCAAGTTGAGAATGTTGAGGAACTAAAGAATGATAGTGAGAATGTGTAGGATGTTGGGAATATGGGAATGAAGACTAATATTGATGACTCTAGCACTGACTTTATGAAGAGTCTATTGAATTTTTTGTAGGTTCAAGTTGATGACATGGAGAAAGCTCTAGTCATGCTTATGAAGGTAACTAATAGACTGATGAGGAGGACAATGCTGGGAGCTGTTTCCAGAGAAAACAAAATTTCTAGGAATTTGAAAAAATAGGGGAAGCTAGATGTTGGACGAGACTGAGGAACTTGAATGGAGGGAATACATCTACCTTATTGGCGAATATGGGGAACTGTTGAAGAAGGCCAATTAATTGCTTCTTGTTGCTGCTTAATATGACTACTTTTAATTTTTTGTCTTTTTGGTTCCATATCTCATATTGTTATTTTATTATAGCTTTGTTATGCTATAAAAATTACCTAGGACACTGTTGATCTGATTAATGGTTTAAGTAGTTTTAAGTTTTCTTGTAGAAACTTGTTGTTTTTTATTAATATTGAGTGGACTATGGTTACTATGTTGAATGATGGCATGTGCACCACTCTACTTGCAATTTTTTTGTTCTTTCCGGTGGTGTTGTTTCCCACCTTCGTTTGGTTCCTTTTTGTCTTTTGGATGTAACCATGGGATCAGGGCCCTTCCCTGCTAAAATAATCAAAAACTATTGGCGTACAAGAAATATCAAAACATGCAGTTAAATATATAGAACTAAAACTATATTTACTTGTATTTACTTATTCCATTGTGCCATCTACATCCTCTCTTGTTTGCAATGCATCTATGATCTCAAGATCTTCCATAGAAATTTACCATAGCTCTTTATTTGCAGGTCTTCCATGATACCTCACTTTTTCTATATTTTTTTCCACCACCAAATATGAGTAGTCTATAATCTTCTTATGTGTTTCATAATCTTCGAATGTAGGCAAACCATTCTTCCTTATTATGTATTTTCATAGCCAAGTGCCAACAACCACCACCAAACCTGTTGTATAATGATAGCCATCATCATCTTCTCAAGGTTCTATTAACTTATGTTTAGTCTACACACAATGATCCAACCAATATTCAGTTTCCTCTTCATTCTCCTTAGGTGCAACAACAACATACACATGTCTTGCAAACAAAATTTGATTCAATAACTTGAATGTGTCCATATAATTTGACCAAACTACATACATGTATTAATATGTATATAAATAAATAAAAGCATTACAAAATATTAATAAGTTGAATTAAATTACCTTCTTGTACAAGGTTTGAAATACGGTCGTAGTCGTTTGATGCAAACACTTGATCATTGTCTTCAATTGTTGTTTCATATTGACTGTGTGCTTGTACAGGTGTCAACTATCTTTTCTTCCACTCTTCAACCTATTTTGTATTCTCACATGTTTCCCAATATCTTGAAATACAAAGCTGACAAAAACATGCAAACTCCCTTGTCTGGATAGTCCATGTGCTTGCATTCGAACTCTTAAATGAATTTCATTTAGTAGATCCATTGATTGTTTTGCAATCAAGTTTAGGTAGAATGTTCTCTTCTTCAACCAACCAAAAAAATCGAAGAACTGTACAATACTCGCTTGATCCTATAGATAATTTTGTATTGCACCAATTCATAATCTCATGTGCATCTTTAAATTTTACCACATCCTCAAATTTCAATTGCTCTCTAGAAAGAATTATTTTTTAACACACACACCAGCTCCATCATGTTCTCCTTTACCATGTCTAGCTTCAAAAAATGTCCACATATGTTGGACATTATGTTCCTTGTGAACCCTACTTAACCAATAGAATATTCGAGCATTCTTGAACTATCCAGTACAGTTATTTGACCATATGAGATGTTTTGTCATTTGTATTCCTCTTTCTCTTAAATTTGTATAAAATATATTGAAACAGTATTGAACAAACTCTGACGAGTGTAACCGTTTGTCACTCAAATATAAATGACACTCCCTCAAAAAAAATCTATCATCCTCTATGCTATCATCTGCATGCATGTATATAATATGAACAAACATAACCACTTGCACTGAATTGTAATATTGTGATTGAATTTCCTCTTACGGAGAAAGAGTATAGTTTTCCACAAAATCAACCATTGATAGTATAGTTCCAACTGGAAATGTGTTTCTACATGTGCAAAATTTTCCATCAAGCAATCGAGCATGTTGAGAGTGCTTGACATATTTTGGTATAATCTTACTCTTAAATTCTGATATGAATGCATGTACACTAATTTTTTTTGTAATTAAATTACAACGCTTTCCAATTTTTCCATCTTTTAAAAAATACTCAACATTCATGAATCTTTTAACATCCACAAATTGTTGTCCAAAATCATTTTCAACACTTTTATGCGTACAAACTCCTAAGAATGAAAGATTTCTATAACTAGTGCATTGTCCAGAAATACATGAAATTAAATAAAATAATTTACCATTAGATTTTTCACAAAACAAACTTGCTATAAACTCCTTGATTGTTTCAAGTGGCATATATTAATACCACATTCCTGCATAATCATGTTAGTATGTAAATTTCAATGTATATATCGAAAAACATCATAATAATAACAAAATTGCACATGTGTTTTACAACAACAAGATATTTGTTGCTTATTAATTTTCACATACCAAGGTTTACATTTTTTAAAAGATATTTGACTTATTCTAATATTACGAGGTAACACTAAATCACCACAAAATTTTCTATAAAATTTGGTTTGAGTTATGTCTAATAGGTGTTTTGGATGAGGATCGTGAACTTTGGACCCCACCCTTAATTTCAAAACATCTCTAGCATTAGATGATACACTAGTATTATCATGCCAATATTTTTCAATCAAAGATTTATTTTCAATATTCAATTTCATGTCATACCTCGAGAGTCAACCACTAAAACCCCAACATTAGTTGATTGGATCATTTTCTATACTTTCTCTTCTCTTTGCCATTCTTGCCAATTTTTTAGGATGTATTTTTAAAATTTCACTAATATTGCTTAACAAAATAAATTCGAAGTTGTTTTATTAACTATAGCAATTGTTATAGCTCGTTGTGTTGCATTCTTATCTTTAGATCGACTATTCTTTCCAATAAACTCAATGGCACAAGCAACAGTAGATATAACATGTTTAAGCAATTCATCTTTTCTTCTTGGTTTAACAAAAATGACTAACTTTTTCATTACTTTTCTCATTTTCCACATTCTCATCAATTACATCATGAGTTGACATTGAAATGATATTTTTTTACGATAAAAAATTATTTGTATAATCTATTGGCATGCGTTCTTCTCCAAGAAATCTTACCAAGAAGATTATCCAAAATAGTATTTTCAAATTTTTTTAAAATATTTTCATTTTTAACATCACAAGAATTTTCATTTTCGTTTTCAACTTCAAAAGGATTTTCATTTTCATCAAAAAAATGGTTTTCATTTTAGTTTTCAACAAAATGATTTTCATTTTCATTTTCAACAACAAAACAATTTTCATTTTCATTTTTATTTTTGACAACAAAACGATTTTCATTTTCATTTTCATTAACAAAACAATTTTCATTTTCGTTTTCAACAACAAAATTATTTTCATTTTCATTTTCAACAACAAAATGATTTTCATCTTCATTTTCAACAACAAAATGATTTTCATTTTAATTTTCAACAACAAAACGATTTTCATTTTCATTTTGAACAACAAAATGATTTTTCATTTTCATTTTGTACAACAAAATAATTTTTATTTTCATTTTCAATTTCAACAACAAAAAGTCTAATTTTTTTATTATCTCTACGAATATTATCGATCTCAACATTGTTAAATCTAGCTTGTTTTAAATCTTTTGTAATCAAAGTTTCCATATCATTCAAAGGTGGATTTGAAGATGTACATGGATTTGTACCTATCGTCACATTCTCCATAGCATTGAAAAGCGGATTTTAAGACTTACTAGGAGTAGTTTGTATAATCATATTATTTTCCACATTCACCTCTTGCAAATTTGCATCGTCTACATCCATGGTCTCCATAATGTTTTTATCTTCAATAGTCATGGAATTGGATGCTTCAACATTATTCATTGATTGAATCCTCATTCTTCTATCTCTTTGTTTTTTTGCTTCCTTCTCTCTCTTTGCTTGAATTTCTTCAGGGGTCAATACCTTCCTATCTTTCCTCTTATTACGACAACATGATCCCATGATTGCAAAATTTTGAAGTACAAATGAATTTCAATAGTGAAAGTCTTCTTTGTTCCTCCTTCAAACAAATAGAAAATGAACACAATTCCACTCAAAAACTGTCCCAATTATGCCTCCTTTCAAAATTCAAATCAAATTGCAATTTCAAGAGCTAGTAGAAGACAAAATTCGATAGAAAATAGGTAAAATTGTTGTTGTTGGTCATACACTGTCAAGTTGCAGAATTGATAGTAATTTTTTAACAATAAAAGTTTAAAAAATGGTAAAAAATGAAATGAGATCCTATTTATCCCATTTTATAATCGAGATCTCATTTCTTTTTTCAATGGTTAAAATAATAAATGAAGCAAACAAGATCTCATTTGCAAATCGAGATCCCATAGTAAATGGGATGTCGTTTATAAATGGGATCCCGTTTCTTATTTCAATGGTTAAAATAATAAATGAAGCAAAACAGATCTCATTTGCAAATCAGGACCTTGTTTCGTAAATCGGGATCCCGTTTTTTAAATTTGAATTTTTGGTCGAATTTTTGCTTTGTTTTTTGGTTCAGGAAAAGGCTTGGGGACTCGAACCTAATCTTTGGACCTGGTTTGACTTGCAACTTGAAGGTCATGTCAATGTCACAAGAAAATAGTGACTTTGGACATATGTTTGAAGACCTTTTTGTAGATTCTTTTGACGAAATTAAAACCCATTATAGATGAGACAGTGTAGATTCCAAATATGTATTTTTTTACAATTGGATTATTTTTTCTATTTTTCAAATAATTTTTGATGAAATTGATCCATAAACTTGAAATATCAAGGTTTTTTATTATTTTAATAAAAAAATTATTAAATTTATTTTTTTGAAAAACAAATTGTACGTAAGTGTACTTCAGACAATTCTTTTTAATTTGAAAAAAATCAAAAAATGATAATTTTAGGTCATCTTATGTGTGACATACATGACAATTTTTCAAAACAACAAATATGGCCAATAAAAAATTAACAAAAAAAATTACAAAAAAGTATCGTGAGCATTCTTTAGTGTGTTACAAATATTTTCCCAAAAGGATTTAGAAAAGTATGATTATTTAGGTGAAAATATGGATGACATACATGTGCATGGTATGGTAAAAAAAGTGACTTTTAAACAATGGTTTTTAGAAACACTTATTGAAAATCAATTTGTATCATTTGGGTATTAAAATAAATTACATATTTGGAAACTAGACTCTAGAGAGTACTACATTTTATGATTACTGAATTTTTTTTAGATTCCATCTCTAAGTGCTTCAAATTTTAAGGTCAAATGTGAAAAATTCTGGAAATCAAAGAAAACACTTTCACATTTTGGTCAAAAAGTGGACTCAACTTCTTGCATACACCCTCCATTAGGAAATTATATGTATAAGATATAATATTATATAGCAAAGGGATAATAGAGAGAATAGAGAGGTAGAAGAGATAGATGTAAGAGATATAAGATAAGATAAAAAACATGATGTATTAGACAATTGCACAGAATATGATGTATGATGAGATAATATAATATATATGAATTTGGTTAATATAAGGAGTATTATGAATGTTTTTTACATTCTATTTATACTCTTTAATGTTAATATGTCCACTCCGCCCTATGCACTAATTCTTGATCCCTCTTTATTACTGAGTCTAGGGTATAAATAGAACTCATAGAGAATACTTTGGGCACAAAGCTCCAATTTATGATCCCTCACGTTTCTTTCTAACACTTCCATTTTAACAACATCAATCATCTTAGAAATAAGGCTAATGTGAAGCATATGCAAGTAGGGAGGAATATTACCATTTTTTCTTACTCTATATTATTCAATGGTGAGGTTTCTATGCCTTCCAATTTTATCTTCAAATATAACAATTGAACTTTGCTAAATTAGGATCTAAAAATTGCTCATCTAAACTAAGGAAAACTTTAAAAAAATTCTTATCAAATCCTATAAAATATTATCCACAACATCATTTTCCTTATGAAATCCTAAATTTTCCATATTCTACTTTGGAGTAGATATAATTAACTCATTAATTTTAAACCATAACAACTAGGGATATAACACATCTCAAGTAAACCACAAAATTTAATACCCCAAAACATCTTGACCAAGCTAGGGAAAATTTTAAAAAAAATAAAAAATAATGGAGATGAACATTAATCAAATTCAAAATATCAAGCACAACTACCAAGAGATACAACATAGAATAAATTATACTAAATATTGAAAAAATAGAATAATCTAACGAAGCATAACCAAAACCAATAAAGAATACTCATCAAAGTCAATCCTAGCAAATAAGAAATGTCCAAGGGAATCAATGGAGGATGACTATTCATCTTCCTCACCATAAATTAGAGCTAGTCTTTCTAATCCTATTCCTCTCACCTCCTTTATCTTCAAATCATACCTCCCTTTATAGGGAGTATTTTTTTCTCTCAAAATATTATTGAAAATGATACATGAGGAAACAATGTCCCCATCCTCTTTTTGGAGTACCAATGGGCTCAATAAAAAAATTCCCAATTACCAAGATACACAATCCCCTTTCTTAGTCTCTCTTATATCTTTTTTAGAACATATCCTTAGGGATTAATTCCTTCTTACTATAAACCGAGTCTTCTATCAAAGGTCGCACCAATTTATCTTCTACTTCATCCAACATGGATGACTCATATGGTTGAAGATGTCTATAATTGACCAAAAATAGATTTTTATGTAAGGAGTGAGATCATGTTGCAAGAATGGAAGGAATGAAAGTGTTGTCATTGATGTCAATTGGTCAAATGGTTATCAACTGGGTGCTATTGACTATATATGTTGAGGATATTGAGAAAATTGTATTGAAGGAAGTTTGCAAGTGTTTAGTGGTTGCTCTAGGTTTTGCTCCTTTATTTGTGTGGTTCAGATATGTTGATCTTGGTTGTTGGAAGCTTAAAACATCTAGATTTTTTATTGTTGATTCATTGTTCAATGCGATTCATGTTCACCAGTTGTGAACTATGGTTCTCTGAGGTTCTATTTGAGTTCTAGGAGAAATGTTGATGGTCTGGATTTCTCTTTGTTAAAGTCTTATGACTTGTGGTTTGAGAGTTGTGTTGCTATGATATTGATAAAGCTAATCTTGGTATCTGTAAGGTTCAAGCTTAATTATTCTATGTGTTTTACACTGGTTTGGCTGACCTTTTATGGAATACTACTTTCAAAGTTAGTGAAGCATGTTGGATCGATTTGGGTCCTTATGAAGCATGTGTTTGTGTCACCCTCATTCTAATTCCACCTTAGGATATTTTGGCGTCGACCTAATTTTAATTTAATGTTGGATGGTCGACTTTAGATATGTTTCAAAGTTGAAGATGGTATAAATGTAGGATATGTTAGTAAGGAAGGAGAGTGATAACAAAGAAAAAGGCACAAGAGCGAAGAAGAGAAAATAAGTGAAAAGAAAAGGTGCAGATAGATGCAAGATTGATGCTATTCAATGAGTGTGTGTGATGCGAGTGTGGAAGATCAGTGTGAAGCCTAAATGTTGAGTTTCTAGATGCAATGAGTAGAAGATGTACTCTATCATCCATGCATATTTGTGAGTGGTTGTGGTGGATTTCTTTGTTGCATTGAGATCACCATCTCTCTGTAATCTATCTCTTGCATCTTCTTTGTATTTTTGTGGTAGTGAGCCCTCTAGGTTGATAGCCCTGTTGGACAGTGAGTCCTTGTTTTTGTAGTGAACCTTGTTTCTCAGGCAGTGAGCCTCTTGTAATCGGTTTTGATATTCTCTATAGTGTGATTTAATCCTTAATGTGGTTTTTCCCTCACTGGTTTTTCCACATAAATATGGTTTTGTTGTGTTTGTGTGATGGTTTTCAGTTTCTGCACTTGTACTTGATGTTTAATCATTTAAGCAGTGTTAAGGGTTAGTTATGGTAATTGAATTAAAGGTTTAATTTTGTGACAACTTATTCACCCCCCCCTCCCCCTCTCAATTGTCCTATTCAACAGATCCAACCTAATGCACTCTCCCAAATTTCCTTTAAGATGTTGAATGGTTCATGCCTTGTATATTTTATTTTCTTGGCTTGTCCTTGCATCCATTCTTTACCTAGGGATAGTCATACCTTGTCTCTAACCTTGAGACCATGCTCCACATGATGTTGATCATATCTCTTTTTGTAGTTCAACTTACTATTTTCTAATTATATTTTTTGCATTGATTTGTATCTCATGGATCCTCTCAAATATTTTTTTGTTGTTGTCACCTTTAAGTCCAAGCCTCCTTACTTCTCCTCCTACTACTCAAGCACGATATCAAGTAGATTGGTTCGTATATGTCCCAAATAAACCTTAGCTAGTGATTGTCCTATATAGGAATTAATTTACTTTTTGTATGAGTGCTAGATAGAGTAGAGAATCATCCCAATCATTTGGAATCCTACTATTATAACCATGTAGAAGTTATACCAATATCTTGTTCACCATTTTTATTTGTCCATTTGATGGGATATGAAATGATGTGATAATATAAAGTTTAGTACATATATTTGGACCAAAAACTGGACGAAAAATTACTCATGAATGAATCTATCTAATACATTTGATCTTGAGAGCTCATTTCATACCCTAAGTTTTTCCAATACTATTACATAACCCATCCCATTTTTCGGAATTGTACAATACTAGCAAGAAACAACTATGTATAATATCCTTAGTGTCTATGATGGCATCAATTTAATGATGTCATCATAAGCGCTTGCACAATGAGTGAAGGTGGTATAGATATAGCTATACAAAGGTTAAATTAACATGACCTTTAATCACAGAAACAACTTATTAAATATAAAATAAAAGAACATTAAGAAATATGTTAAAAAATATTTTTCATGAAATAAAACTTTAATTCTAACTTAAACTCTAGCATTAAGTCTATAGATTGTTAGGAAAGATTATTATATTTTTGATAAATGTGTTACTCAATTTAGTCCAAGAAATTAAAACAACTTAAATACTGAATTAATCCTTTCAAGCAGATCAATACTATTAACTTTTATCAATAATAAATTAGTGTTAAGTTAAAATGTAATGATTAAGTTACTACACGAAATAATCATTATTGATTAAATTCTTAACTTAAATAATCTAATAATGTCAATATCAATAATTTAGATTTTCACTAATTCCAACTTACCTAAATGTTGAGTTATAATTATTCAAAAGGTTCTAAGGTTTATTTTGAACAATTTTAATTTCTATACATTTATTATCATTTCATCTATTGATTTTTCCTTAAATCATTTTTCTATTAATCATGTTTAAACAAGTTTTAAAAAAAGTTTAAATCATTTTTCTATTAATTATACTACCTTTCAAATTGTTTGTTGTTTGTGTAAACATAAAGTTTATAAAAGAAAAAAATAAATGATTTAATTATTTGAATTAATTTTAGAAATAATATATGTATATATATTAAAATAACATTTATAACTATATTCTAATTAGCTATGTTTCTCAAATACTAACTTAAAAACCAATTTACAACTAACTTCAAATTCTTTAAATATGATTCCTTTTTTAGATTCACATTTTTCTTTTGTATCTTCTTCTATTCTTTTCCTTTTCTTATTTCTTTCCAAATTGTTTATTTTTGTACTCACAATTAATTATTTACAAAAGAAATTTAAAGAGGTTTTTATTTCATTTTACAGATTGCAAGGTTGATTGTAATCTTCTAATATCATTGTTTAACAAGTGGATATATATAGGTTTTTATTTCATTTTACAAATTGCATGGTTGATTGTAATCTTTTAATATCACTGTTTGAACAAGTGGATATATATATATATATATATATATATATATATATATATATATATATATATATATATATATATATGTTGCTAGTTTAATATTTAACTAGCAAGTTGGACTGTAACCCTAAAATTAATGATAGTTAACAGCCAACAGTAATGGTGACTCACAATTTTTTATATATGCTAACAACATTTAAAAGGAATGGGAGCTAAGTTTGGGGAAATGCCCCTTTGGGTTCGGTGAACCCCCCTTGGTGATAGGCAACCTGTAAATGGGTCATCCCATCGACCATGGTCAGCCTTTATTTTTTAGTTTCTTTAAATCAAAACTTAAATAAAATTAATTTCTATAAGGATGTTATATATAAATATAATTATTAATTATTGTCTATATTTACAATTTAAATATTTTATACATTAATAGTTATTATTATTTATTCATTTTTTTTTTAAATAAATATTTATATTATAAATAATTATGTATATTGGTTATTATATATATATATTCTTGTAAAATATATTTATATATAAAAATATTTTATATATATGCATAAATTTCACAATGAGTATATATACTAGTTTAAATTTATTACTTTTAAACAAATATTATTAATTTTCTTTTGAAAAACTAATTTAGGAAAATTAAGACTAAATGGAAAAACTAATTTTAAAACTAACTACATTTATATCAATATACTTAGTCTAAATCAAAATGTATTTATTTTCTCAGTTTTCCATACTAGACTAATGCACAAGATGATATATTTCTTTCAACTAAATGTTTATGAATGTTTCCTTTCGTTCCAAATGATATGATATTCATTTAATAAAGTAATATTATCAAATTGAACTTGAGTATTGAAATGAGAAAAATTTAAACATTTATTTCCATGAAGTGTGTCATGATGATTTACAACTTTTCTTCTTGATCTTTACACAAAGTTCACAAGAAATATAAGCATTTATACAACAATAGAATATATACTATTATATTTTTCACTAGAATTTTTTTTAATTAAAAGACAATGTATCTATATATATATAAGATGTACAAAAGCATATCTTGATGTATCATGGCTCTGATCATCCAATTTCAACCCTAATCCCACCTATTCAAACTATTCAATAACAAAGCTAATACTAATTTTGGCCCAATACCCAAAAGTATTACATGATTTCTTTACAAAATGGCCATATCAACTTTTTATCTTTGATAAAGAATTAATATCCACGACTACAAAATTGAAACTGAGTCGAGCAGCTACTCCTCCATCTTATCAACAGAGACATCATTCTCATCTCGATGCTCATCAAGGTTACCCACTACAGATTGCAGAGGTGGCAATACATTCAAATTCAAGTCCATATTATTACTACGCAGATGGGAAGCACAATCATCAACAGGTGCTTCTGGAACAACTTCTGGTGGATTATGATCATGGGTAAGTAAAACCAGAATGGCATTTACTCAAACCCTTATCCTCTTTGCTACGTAGTCGATATCCCCTGCATACTTATTCAAAGCAGCCAACAAATACTCCGACCTTCTCGTTGTCAAAGTCTTCTTGATTGCACTATAGATTGCAACATAAGTGGTCCTGAGTAGAAGGAAATAACCCCCCTACATATCCTTGACCCCTCCATAGGTCGTAATTTTGACATGCTCTCAGAAGGACATCATTCGAGAGATAGACCTCTTTAACTACCTTGTTTGCAATAAGTTCTACAGACCGAAAACTCTGAACTAGATCAAGCAAATTTGAAATAAAAATGGAAAGAAGTTGGGAAGGAAACAACACTCTGGCTCTAAAATTTCTTGCCCAATAACCCTTTTGACACATTTTTGAATTGCTCACAATGACCCTTGAAGACAAGTTGAAATTCTACGTCTTCAATAGCTTTTGTAAATGACAGTTCCCAGGTATTGACTGGTATAGCAGCTCTATAATTTCTCGGAAAATGCTCCATTTGAACTTTCTGACAAACCTTGCACTTCCTGTGATCCACGTGAACTTCTTCACAGTCGAAAGAGATTTCTTGAAACATACAAGCAACCGTGAATTGAGAACCTTGACTGAAAGGAATATAAAACTTTGAGCTCCTATTTCCCAACAGAAATGGCATTGAGTGCAAAAAAACCAGATTGAATGAATGTTTAAATGCCACCACTCACACATTTGCATATGGAGAAACGTGCCTGGAAATTATTACTCTAAACCCCTTTGTTCCTTCCCAAGCCAGATCAAATTGAAATTGGTACACGAATGAAGATATACCATTTATTCTCATAATGAAGGTGTCTTATGAAAAGATGGAAGCTTGCATTCCGCCTAACCAAAATCAAATTTTGCCAAAATTAGCAAAATAGCTAACTTGATTAGCACTTAGCATGGCTGCAGACATTTCGTTTGCTAACTTTGCTCACATCTTTCCCAATACAAATGATTTGACAACATTATTAGTGGATTTAATGCGATTTCAATACACATTATGTTTAATCACATCACTAGCCGATTCTATGCATACGCATAGATAAGATCTGTGCAAACCTCCTTGGAAATAATGAATATGTACCTGTAAAAAAACAACTAATTAGAGGAAAAACTGACGTCCCTTTGCTGATGATTGCTTGACAAATGCCTTTGTGGATGACTTCATTAGTATCCCAAAATTCCACCCCCTAAAATGAGCTCAATTACTTGATATCGAATGATTGTTACCAATTCACTTTGTAAAATTCTTCTCTTCATCTACTAAAACCTTCAATTGAGGATATTCTTTTCCAAAGTCACCATTGCCCAAAAATTCAAACTCCTGACCATCACAACCCATGTTTGCAAGTTTGTTTGTCAACTTATTTCCCTTCTGATATGTATGAGATATTTGAATTTCATGAAATGAGGTCATCAACAACCAAACTTTTTTAAGAATATAACTAAGCCTCCAATTGTGAATCTTTTTTTCTTTACAGGCATTAATGATTAGGAGAGAATCTCCTTCAATATGCAATTTTTGAAGACCAATATTTCTTGCTAGCTGCAACCCTTGAAGTAATGCCTTTGCCTCTGCTATATTGTTAGTATCATTAGGTAAATGTGCAGCTTTTGTCACTAGTAGAGAGCCTTTCCAATTACGAATACAGATCCCTACACCTAACAAACCTAGATTCCCTCTTGATGATCAATCAAAATTGAGTTTTGAAAACTCCAGTGATGGGGACATCCAATGTCTTTTGCTTCTATCAATATTTAGGTGGGGTGGCAAATTTTGAGCTCCTTTAAATGGAAATGATATATACTCCCAATTATTTAATAACCAGTCATTCCAAGCTGTGTAAAAGGAGGAAACATTTTTATGATTATGGACATGCATTGGACACCTCTGAAATGGACTTCTCAATTTTACATTTAATCTATTGCACTGAATGGGACTACTTTCTAAAAAATTTCCTATTGCGTTCCCACCAAAGATTCCAAATTACTATTGTTGGGGCCACTCTCCATATACAAGAAAAAAGAGGCGATTTATATAGAACCGGCCAAGTAGTAAACAAATCCCATAAAGTGGCAGGCAATGGAAATGATACATGCAACTTAGATTTTATAAATTCTCAACGCTCCTGAGCCACTGCACAAACCACAAACAAGTGGTCCACCAATTCGTATTCCTCGACACATCACACACTTAAAAGGCTCTGTGAATCCCAATTTATTTAATCGGTTACTTGTCAAAAACCTGTTCCTAAAAGTGCAAGCCATGCAAAACTTCCTACCTTAGGAAGCATCATTGAATTCCAACAAAAATAATATTCTCTATGAGACTGATTTTGAAGAGAATTTGATATGATTGATTTGTATCCCTATTTAACTGTATAATTGCCATCTTTAGAGGGTGCCCAAATTACCCTATCCGGACTAGCTGATAGAAAAACACATCTTTCCCCTAGAACTTTTTGCAAGACATCCTTCTGATTAGCAGATATTGGTGAGATGGAGAAATCCTTCCATTTAATTCTCCATGTTATTGGTTCAATTGTGTGGACATAATCTTTTAACTTAGTACCCCATAAATCTAATAGAATTTGCTCTGTTGGTTGCAACTCCTAAATAGAAATAAGAGGAGGATAGCCATTTCATGAACCCCTAAAAAATTGCACCTTTTTCCCATTGTTGACTTCCCATGACAAATATGGTGTAATGACCTCTCTACATGCTACAATAAAATTCCACATTACCGATTCATTTGGAGAATTTGAAATGGGGAAAATTTTGGCTGAGTTTCCACTATCCAAATATTTTCTCTACATTAAACTACACCATTTCAAGTTTGGTTTTTGATACATCTGCCATATCAACTTTTCTCCAAGAGCCATATTTCTTGCAGATAAATTGTGTATACCAGCACCCCCACTATATTTGTTCATGCACATATTGTCCAAAGAAACCAAAGGAACTTTTCTTTTCTCATCTATGTTATCCTTCCACAAAAAAATCTTAATGATTTTCTCAATTTGATGAACACATTTTGGTGCCTTCAATACAACCATATAATAATTTGGGATAGCTGCTAGGACTGATTTACTCATTAGAATATGCCCAAATAAGTATAACCATCTAGCTTTCTATGAAAGAATTCTAGATTTAATCCTATCTAAAACTTTTTGCCAATAGTGTACTTTGTCTACACCCATGAAGAATGGAATTCCTAGATATACACATGGAAGCTCAGCCTTTTAGAATCATAGAAACTCTACCAACTTCTTTGAAATAGATTCCTTTGTGCTAAAAATGTATAATTTAGATTTATTGGCATTTATTTTCTGTCCTAAAGATGAGGAATATTTATCAAGAATTTGTTTAACTTGTGTAGCTTCCAACATAGAAGACTTACCAAATAAGAGTGTGTTATTGAAATATTTGTATTTGGAATAGAAACACCCTGACACAAACCTTGACAATGCACCTTTTGTATCACTCTACTTAATGCTTCTGCCATTATTACAAATAAATCTGGAGATAGAGGGTCTCCCTGCCTCACTCCTTGAGTGGAACTAAAAAAACAACTGTATATACATTGATAATAATTGAAAACTTAGCTCCTGTCAAACATGATCGAATCCATTTCACCATTTCGGAGAAAAACAAAAAATTTAAAGAACTTGAATCAAAAAGTCTCAATCCACTCTATTATATGCCTTCATAATGTCCAATTTGACAATTAATGAAGACACATTATTAATTTTAATAGAGTGCAACACTTCATGAGCTATTAGTGCCCCTTCTATGTACAAAACCACCTTGTTCTTGTGATATTACTTTTGATATAAGGGGTTGAATCCTAAGATAAATAGCTTTAGTGAAAATCTTATATATGGTATTTCATAAGGATATTGGTCTGAACTCTATAAAAAAAATTGGATCCTTCACTTTCGAGATAACTGCAATGTGTGTTATGTTAAATTGCTAAATCATTGAACATGCTCACCTTGATTCTTCTAATGCCAATAATACATCAATACAATAAACTCCCAACATTTCTAAAAGAACAAAGTTGTGAACCCATCTAGTCTCGGTGCCTTATCAGGTGATAAGGAAAATACTACCTTCTTGACTTCCTCAAGAGTAAAAGGCCTCATCAAATAATCACTCTTCTTTCTCAATTAGTGTTGGAATACTTTCTAAAAGTTCCTCCCTGTTTTTAACTAAAATCGTTGACTTATTTACTAGAGCTGTTAGGAGTTGTGAAAAAACCTGACACCTTCCTCTTGGATTTCATCTTCCTTTGTTAAAATTTGCCTTGAAACTGAACTATGTATAGAGAAAATAGTGTTTAATGATTTATTTATCTTTGTTGAAGTATGGGAATTTTTTGTTTTTTTTGTCCCGTTCTTTTAGCCACAGTTCTTTGGATTTTTCCTGCTAATAGACTGCCTCTCTTGCCACTATTTCTACCCATTCTGCTTGCAATAATTTTTTTTGTTCAAAAGTTATTGCATCTAAACCATTCACTATTATCTGCTCATTAATTTCTGAAAGTTGTTTGAAAACTCTCTCCTTTTCCTAAAAAATGTTCTTGAAGAGATGTTTATTCCAATATTTAATCTGTGATTTAAAATAGCTCAATTTTATACATAGCCGAAACATTAGTGAACCTCTCACAAAGGGAGCATTGACCCACCATTGGTGTAACAAATGTAAAAAATGAGGATTCCTGAACCACATTTTTTGAAATTTGAAAGAAGATTTAACTTTAGTGACTAGATTGGTCTCCTCTATGTCCAAAGAAATGGCATAATAATTTGATCTTGTAAAAGACAGGATCTCTAATGTAAAAATCTTCTTACCAACATACCAATTTGTTGAAGCTAAAAACTTGTCAAATCTTTCTGTAATTTTTAGAAAACATTTTCTATGGTTTGTCCATGTAAACTTACCATTTCCTGGTAAGATATCCATTAAAGCATTATCTTTGATAAACAATGTAAATTATTCCATTACTCTAGGAGGCGGAAGTATGCCACCCGTTTTCTCTTGCAAATTTGTAATGGCATTAAAATCACTTGCCAATATAATCTTCTTGTCCCTTATCACATCCATTAGTTGTGTAATCGCCTCCCAAAGTTGCTTCTTTTCAGCTATAGTTGTTGGGACATAGACGTTAAGCAACCAAAATTGTAAATCAAAATGTGAAACCTTCATAAGCTGCCAATTATTTTCATTCTTAATTGAATCTATTACTACTAATTTGGGATTCCACATGGCAATAAATCCCCCTGAAGCACCCTATGCAGGAGAATGTCCAGTTTTCCATTTTTTTCATTTTGAATTGTTGATTCATACACTATCTCTAAATTTTTGGTTTCCTGCAACATCACATCAGCTCCATAAGAATCTATTTGTTGCTTGATCTGAGCTTTCTTGTCAGGGGCATTGATTCCCCTAACATTCCAAGATTTTATCTTCATTGATCCTGAGGAGACCAACATGCTCTCCTCGGATGCTTGTTTGCAAATAGTACAATTTTACTATATAGAGTGGTTTGCACCCCTACAACTATTTCTTCCTTCATCTTGGCAACATGTGACCTCCTTCCTCTCTTTCCTAGGGACTTCAATGTCATAGCCTTATTGCTTGGAGTTTGGGAAAATTGACAATGTCTGAGAATAATCAAAATCTTCCAAACTCTTGTTGTTAGATGCATATCCCAATCCCATGTTGTCTTCATCTTCTAGATAATACAATTCAAACTTTTGAGCATCCTCATTAACTATTGGTTCTACAATGACCTCATTATCTACTATTTTAGCCTCATCCATATATATTCTCTAAGATTCAGCAACAATCTCTTCCCTTATTTGTAAATCAGTTAGGTCTGCAAAACTCTCAATTTCCCCCATTTCTTGAGGTGAAGAAAAAATTTCTTCAGTCAATACCTCCTCTACAGTCTCATCAAAAAGGTCGGACCCTACTGAAAAAAAAGGATTTTATTAAAAATTCCTTCTAATACATCAAGCCCATCCAACTACTTCACTCTTTTAACCATAAATTTTCCAGAAGTCTCAACACTTGGCCATGGCCTATTGTCAACAACTGATTGAAGACTAAAATCTTGATTTGGCATAGATAAACCTAAAACATTCTCTAAAATAAACTAAGACATACTTGTGGAGTGATTCTAGTAAACATCAGTTTTTTAACTATTTCATCAATTTTATGTAGTGATGTACTGAGAAGAGGAGGATCATACAAGTGTAATGCATTTTCCATATTTTTTCTCTAAAAAATACATGAGGTTTGCTTCATTATTTCATTCAATGTCAATGATAGCGAATTTTCAGATTGTTTACTACCAAAAAAAATATGATCAATGGAAAGAGTGGTAACCTTTCCTTGATGGACTACTTGTAGCAATGATGCTTGAGGCTTCGAAGAAGTAGATTTTTCTACTTTCACCTTTTTACAAGATGGATCATCAATCTAAGTTTACTTATCCTTTTCATTACAATCTCTACCATCTGGGACTCCAACAAAGAAATGTGAATCTCCTCTTCTTGATAGATATTGCTAGAATGCCCCAAATCATGACACTTAGTGCATGCATTATCTTGAGTTTCCACTATAAAATTTTGGATCCATTTACCATATTTTGATATTAAATGGATTTGGTCTAGGAAATCCTTCGTAGCACCTAGTAGAACACAAACCCTAACTGGTTTGGCAAGGTTTTTGAAAAAATACTTATCATGCCTAAGAAAAATCCCTATGCGATCAGTCATTATTTCTATCAATCTAAGTTCCCTATATTCCAAAGAAAGACCTTTCATCTGGATCCAAAATTGGATAAACTTAATCTCCAAATCTTTTAGCTTAAAATTTGGAGTCCATGGTTGCAGAAATAACCCAGATCCCTGATAGACCCATGATTTGACTTTATTTATAGCATCTCTATGGGCTTTTTCACGAAATATTACAATAAAATTTCCCCTTTCTCTATCAAGATAGAAAACTTTACTAACCCCTCCCCATTCTTCAAAAAATAAGTCTTGTAGCTTATCTAAATCAAGAGAGAGTTGCCAAAAGTTAAATATTAATGTGTTGCTACGAAGATCTTGAATTTGAGGATCTAACATATCTTCAAAAAAGGTAATCGCAACACATTTTTGAGGTCGATTTTTCCCTTGATCACTTCCTTTCTGCATAGATCCATCTTGATTCGCCTTGCGCTTCCATTGTAAAGCCAATTTACTCTTTCTTTAAGCCTTCTTTTCTTTTTTCTTTGCTTTGTTCTTTCTTTTTCTCTAAACTTTCAGATTTTCCTTTCTCCCTTCAAAATTCTCTCGCTTATTGAATTGAGTCTCCCCCTTTTCTTGAAATCTTCACTTTCCCTACTCAACTTTATTTTGGATCTCCCCCTTTTGCACTCATTTCCTGTATTTTTTGAATCTCCCCTATTTCCTGATCTTTCTGCTTTCCCTAGTCAGCTTTGTTTTGAATCTCCCCCTTTTGCACACCCTTTCCCTGAAATTTCTACCTTTGAAACACCATTTTTTGTTCAACCCCCTTCCCTGGGCACTTTTATTCTCATGTACTGCCACATTACAAACCTATGATGAGACTCTTCCTTTTTGGAGATGTTGTTGCTTATAATTTGGATTGAAGGGACCTATCTAATTCGAGGCAATGCATGCATCATATCTCACTTGAGGAGGTGCTTCACTCGCATAAACCTTCTTGAAATTCAACCTTGCAAACTTATTTGATCTAAAATTGACCTCACTTTCTTTGTATAGCTGATTTAGAAACTCTGATTTAGCTTCACAATATTTTTGTTGCACTTTTCTTTAACCATTCCCTTGCATGTAATGTGATATGTCATCTTCGCATATATCAAATATGGGTTGCTTATCTCGAAGCAAATTTTTGTGAGATCGAAAAGGTAACCAGTTAGGCTTTGCAAATTTATGCTTGACAATGTATGAACCAGACCTTCTATTTTTCCAAGCAGGACTGTGAATGGGTCCATATTGCTAAGAAGACTGTCTGTCATAGCCACTAGGGGCACGAGGAAGCATATCTCTATTAGGAAAATAGCCGTTGGGCTGCCATTTTTTCACTAGAAATTAATCCTTCTATTCTTTACATTAATCACATTCATCAAAATACAAACTCCCAAGATATCCTCTAGCTCTATGTGTGAACCTAAAAATACACAACAAGAAAAGAAAAACCTTATGGCTAATGGGATCTCCACCCAAACATAGGGTTGAAAATCAACCCACCCCCAAGCTAGGATTCACATAGCTCTCCCAAAGTAAACTTTTATTTCACCTTTTCCCAAAAACTAACACAAAACATTTAGATACACACATACCACATAATTATTCACATGCAAGTTTAATCACATCACATTAGCCCTTTTACAAACCCTCACATTCACAATGGATGCCCTCTTCATATCCTTCAAAGGGGGAGTGGGGACTCAACCTTCAAGGGTAAAAATAAATATCACATATAAATATATATACTTCTCACATTCATATTCACATTTCACAACACATAATCCCATACTCAACACATCCATACTCATCCTCCCAGCTGCATACTCCTTATTTATCCAACATGTGCACAAATGTGGATACTCATATCCATAATTAACATGTAGGTACTCTTACCCAAGATTTGAAACCCTCTTGAGGGAGCCTCTCCCACTCATACCCCAAATACAGGGAGGACCTAACCCTCTCTTAAGAGGTGGTCTACTCCCACAAAATACACAAAAATAAAATTAAAAAAACAATGCACAACACTTCCCTTTACAAAGACCACAAGATTACACATTTTATTTTTCCAAGAACTAAATCAAGAAGTTACATACACATCCATTAACTACTAAAATGAAGAAAAAGGGGTTTAGACCCTACCTTAACAACGCTTATCCAACAATGAAAGAAACTTGGTATAGAACTCTTCTCCAAGCTTTCTCCTCTCAAACTCTTTCTTCATCAAAACCCTTCTATCCCAAGGTTCTCTCTTTCTCTAACCTTCTTAAAACACTACCAAGATGGCCCAACAAAAATCACAATGATTACACATTTTATTTTTCCAAGAACTACATCAAGAAGTTACATACACATCCATTAACTACTATTTAATGTAGAAAAAAGGGTTTAGACACTACCTTAACAACACTTATCCAATGATGGAAGAAACTTGGTGTATAATTCTTCTCCAAGATTTCTCCTCTCAAACTCTTTCTTCCTCAACACTCTTCTCTCTCTTCATCTCTTCCTCTAAGCTTCCAAAAACACTACCAAGATGGAATTTTCATAAAGAAAAGGAAAAATACAAGAAGATGAATTGCTCTTCCCATTCTATGTAAATAAACCTATATAAAAAAGGGAAAAAAAAACAACTTCCCTTTCCAACCACCCAAACCAACTAGCCAACTCTTATTTTTGTAACTTTTAAATAATGGGAAATTTAAGACGGTTTAAAACACTAATAAAGGTATTTTGTAGGTTAAAAGAACCCCTAACCCATATATCTATCACCTATGGACAATTTAGGACTATTAAAAAATAATTTGACTCACATAAAAGGGACTTCATAAATCACAAAAAGATAACATGCCAAAAAGTAACCCTTGAAGGTAATAAAATAAAATTTTGCATAAGCACATTATCCACATAAATGAAATTTCATAACAATACATCACATGACCTTATTTCTCCATACGAGATAAGGTGGGTAATTCACAAGGATAAAACACGGGAAGTAGCTATGTGAGCCCAACCACCCTTGATAAAATTCACCTATTCACTCAACGATAGGTATATTACATGAACAATAATAGTCGAAGCAACTATCATATATTAAAATAATATTTCAAAAATAATAATCAACTAGGAAATCACATAGAAATGATTTATATATAATAATCATCATAAGTAAATATTAACATATATAATTCCCATCTCCACAATATCTACTCACATAACCACTTAATGTAATCAACTAATAACTCCATCTAATCAATAATACAAATCTATCATCAGGCAATTTCCATGATAATAAAGACAACCATAAGAGTATTAGAATAACATCTATGTATAGGAAAAAACTATTATCCATAAAGATCCTATATAATGTCCAAACAATAAACACAAAAAACTTTAGTGTGAGTTATGATAAAATAAAGGGACATAGAATAAATTTGGAACATAGAACTCAGAGGATTCTTGCATGGTCTACCAAAGAACTATGATGGTTGTTGTTAAACAAAAACTCCACTAGATAAACCCTATTATGGATACGAGTATCCGCATTTGTGCACATGTTGGAGAAATAAGGAGTATGTAGTTGGGAGGATGAGTATGGGTGTGTTGAATATGGTAGTATGTGTTGTGAAATGTGTATATGAATGTGAGAAGTATATGTATTTAAATGTAATATTTAATTATACCCTTGAAGGTCTATTCTCCACTGCCCCTTTGAAGGATCCTAAGAGGGCATCCATTGTGAATGTGAGGTTTTGTGAAAGCTAATGTGATGTGATTAACCCTATATGTGAATAATTATGTGGTATGTGTGTATCTAAATGTTTTTTGTTGGTTTTTAGGAAAAGTGAAGTAAAAGTGTATGTTGGGAGAGCCATGTGACCCCTAGCTCGGGGGTGGGTTGATTTTAGTCCTAGGTTTTACAAACTGCTTAAAGTTTGAATGAAATACTATATTTTTCAACATATTAGGCTTTAAAGTATGCTTCTTTTATACACTATCGACCTTTAATGAATGAGGTTTATAGGTTGAAACAACTCTTATAAGTGAAGAGAACATGGTTATATTGAGAGGGGGTGAATCTGTATAAGAACAATCTTTTACTTTTAAAAAAACTTAATTAACCATAATAGTAATACTTCAAAACTTAATTATCCACAACACTAACACACATGCAAGATCTAGCAATAAGGAACACAAGACAAACACATGATTTACATGGAAACCCTTGCAAGGAAAAAGCTACAGCAAAAATTGCTTATCTAGATGTTCTTGTAGGCACCAATCTACTTCATTAACAAAGTTTCGTTCATAGGCACCAACCTACTTCATTAATAAAGTTTCTTTCATATGCACCAACCCACAAGAGACACCAATCCCCACAACTGAGCACCAACTCAACAAGAGACATTGATCTCTTCTAATGAGGGATGCCAACCTCCTGATCTCCTTGGTTAGGGGGCACCAACCTCCACATAAACAATATGGTAATTATGTGAAACTTCTTCTCATATCTGCTATGATATGCTACTAAATTTTTTTTATCACAAATCTACTTTAAATCTCTTACAAAAATCTGCCATAATTTTTTCGTAAATATGCTCAAGTATCTCTCATAGATTTTCTCATGAAGTCATCAAATCTGCACTTATATGCCTTTTAAAATCTTCTCATTATTCAAATGATATTCAATGAATTTATTGCCTTCAAACAATCTTCCCAATCTCTTTAAATATTCTTATCAAGAGAGGCAACTTTTTGAAGCAATATATATTTTCAAAATGGATGCAACCTCTCCTTTTAAATGCATTTCTTCATCTTCTAATTAGGGTTCCTAGATAGAGTCATTCCAAAACAACAAGCATTAAATTTAATTTAATTTTTCAAATCCTCAAAATGGGGTGCCAACATGAGGTGGGTTGGCCTCATACACAAACAAAATATTTTGTAATTTTAAATTTATTTCTTTTACTTCCCCAAGAGAGGTGCTAACCAAGGATGGACACAAATATTTATTTCATTTTAAATTTTACTCCAAAGCATGGCAACCAACATTCAACCACAAACTCCTTCCTCGACCTTTGACATCAATGGCAATAATTTTCCAACAATCTCCCCCTTTGTCATTGATGGCAGCCCTGCAAAGAAATAATATTGGAATGCAATAGGAACAAACTTCTCCCCTTGAGTGAAATATCCCCCTTACTCTACTCCTCCCCCTTTTACATCAATGGAAAATAATTTTTGGGGCTAAAAGATAAGACAACGAATAGCTCCCCCTGAACACATGCTTCTTCTGAAGAACTTAGTGACTGGATGAGAGTGATATCACTCCCTATTTATCCCTCACGTACTCAAAATTCTCTTTTGGAAGGGGCTTTGTGAAAATATCCACAATTTGTTCCTACGTAGCAATGCATTCCAACTTCACTTGTTGATCAACTACATGCTCTCTTAAGAAAAGGCATTTGATTGTAATGTGCTTGCATAACCGGATTATTTGAAATGTTGATTACACTTGTATTGTCACAGAATATGGAGATGGGATGCTCATTCTCAACCTTAATATCCTTCAATGTTTGTTTCATCTAGAGAACCTGTGTGCAACAAGTTTTTGTTGTGATATATTTTGCCTCAACTGTAGATAAAGAAACTGAAGCATGTTTCTTACTCGACCATGATACAAGATTATTACCAAGGAAGAATACTCCTCCACTAGTATTTTTCTATCATTATTGTCGGCCCAATCTGCATTTGTATACGTTGTAAGAGTGAATTCTTCACCTCTTGGATACCACATCCCAAAATCCATAGTTCCCTTAAGATATTTGAATATTATTTTAGTTGCTTGCACATGAGTTTCCTTTGGTGCTACCTAAAATCGTTTCACCATACCAACTACTTGTGTGATGTCAAGCCTTGAAGTTGTTACATATAATAAGTTTCCAATCATTGACCTATAAATAGTTTGATTTTCCTAAGGTGATTCATCATCCTTGCTTAATTTTCATCCTATTACCATGGGTGTACTCACAGGATTACAATCCTCCATTCTAAACTTCTTCAACATTTCCTTGACATACATGGTTTGTGAAGTAAATATCCTTTTATCTGATTGAGAAATTTATAACCCAAGGAAGAAAGATAACTTACCAAGCATAAACATTTCAAATTATTTTTGCATCTCCATGGAGAAATCTTGACACATATTGTCTTGCTTCCTCCAAATATAATATCATCCACATACACCACAACTATCAACTAGTCTTCACCCACAATCTTGATATAAAGGTCGTTAACCATGATTCCTTTCTTGAATCCTTGTTGTTGTAGGTATTTATTAAGTCTTGCATACCATGCTTTGGGAGCTTGTTTTAGTTCATATAGTACTTTCTTCAATATGCACACATAATCCCTATTTTTTACAACAAGAACCCGTTTGGTTGTTCAATGTATACCTCTTCCTCTAGGTTGCCATCAAGGAAGGAAAACTTAATGCCCATCTAATAGACCTTGAATTTTTAAAACTAGAAAATGCTAAAAAACATTCTGATAGTTTCTAATCTAGCAACAAGAGCAAAGGTTTCTTCAATGTCAATTCCTTCTACTTGTGCATATCCTTTGTATACCAACATTTCCTTGTCCCTTACCACTTGACCATCTTCATTCAGATTATTCATGAAGACCCACTTAGTGCCAACTACATTTTTGTTTTTAGTTATTGGGACAAGTTCCCCAGTTTCATTATTTTCTATTTGATTCAATTCCTCCTCCATGGATGCTATCCAAAAAAATTCTTCATTTGATTCTTTGAATTTCTTAGGTTCTATTTTTGAAATCAAAGACATATTTTCATGATCTAAAGTGAGCCAAATTATGGCTTGTCTTAATTTATCCATCTTTTTCACTGATAATCAAATATTCTAGATGGTTTCTTCGAACAAATCTAAGTGTCTTAGATGATGTTCTTGAAGGTGTCTTTGGATCTCTTTGCTCAACTATCTCCTTCTCAATTGCTTCCTTTGTTTCCTCTTCTTTGCAAATTTCTTCATTTTGAGGAACACTTTCTTGTGTTTTTTATTCATAGTATCTTCCCTCATCTACTTTCATAGTTGCAATTTTAATGACCTTGTGCAACCTCTTATTGTAACATTTGTACACTTTACTTCTTGAAGAGTAGCCAAGGAATATTCCTTCATCAACTCTAGAATCAAACTTTCCCAAATATTCTTCATCTCTCCTTATGTAACATGTGCTCCCAAACACTTTGGAATACTTCACCGTTGAAGGCCTTCCTTTCCATAACTCATATGGTGTTTCATTATCATTCACTCTGATTTTTACATAGTTTAAAATATATATTTTCATATGAACCGCATCTCTCCAAAATGTGTCAAGCAACTTGGACTCATTTAGCTGGACTCTATCCATTTCTTGGACCGTTCTATTCTTCCTTTCCACAAATCCATTTTTTTGTGGAGTTTTTGCAATAGAATAATGTCTTATTATCCCATGCTTTTCACAAAAGTCTTCAAACTCATTTGAAGTGAATTCTCCTCTGTCGGATCTAATACATTTGATCTTTAAGCCTGTTTCATTATCCACTAAGGCTTTGAATGCCTTGAACTTGCCAAAAGCTTCAGATTTATCTTTTAAAGATGTGACCCAAGTCATTCTAGAATAGTCATCACTTAACAACATGAAATGCCTCTCTCCTTTCATACCTTTTATTCTTGTTGGACTGAAAATATTCATATGTATAAGCTCCAATGATTTCAAAGTAGAGTGTTCCTTTGATTTAAAACGCACTCTTGTTTGTTTCCCAAGTTGATATTGCTTACAAGTGATGTTTGATGGCTTTGAAATATTTGGCATGTCTCTCATAGCTTCCCTATGGCTAATCTTGACAAGATTGTCAAAGTTTATGTGCCCCATTCTCCTATGCCATAACCAACTTTCATCTTCTTGACTCATACATCTTTCTCCTTCGATATTACTAAGAACATAGATATTGTTAACAGCTCTTTTGGCTTCTGCCACTTGCTTCCCTCCTTTGATAATTTCACATCCTTCGACATGAAATGTAAGAGTGTTCCCTTGGTCACACATTTGAATTAGACTTAGAAGATTATGTTTTAGCCTCTCAACATATAACACATTCTCAGTTTTTGTTTTACCATTATTAAGGCTAAGAGTTTCTTTCCCTTATATCTTTGTAAAAGAATTATCTCCAAAATTCACTGGTCCACCATTCACTTGTTTGAAAATAAGAAATTTACTCTTATCACATGTCATGTGCTTTGAACAACTGCTATCAATATACCATTGATCTCCTTCATTTTGTGCATGTAGGGTTGTTTGAACTAGCATGTATTTTTCTTTCTTTTCTTCTTCCTTCTTTTTGTTGGACATATCATCATTGGCATCAAAGGTAGATTAATAGCTTGACACATTTTGGAGAGATGCAGTTCATATAATATGATTAACTTGATAGGTAGAATGAAGCAAGATAAGCAAAGAGACAATTATAATATGTATGGTTTGATTACTTATCAAGTTTACACCCTAGGGATACGACTAGTAAAATTGCTTATTGAATGAATGGCTAAGCATACTGTCTACAATTCACATCATGTTAGACTCATATCTATGGAAGCACTGACTATGAGACTTGTATTAATTATATTGTGACTCTCTTTATTGTTGTCCCATGCTTAACAAATTTAATCTTCATCGACCACTTTTTGGATTACATTCCAAGACATATAAATAGAGTTAAAGTTCACCCAACTTAATGATAACAAAGAGTGATTAATGAGAAACAATAATGATGATGATTTGTGATTCATTATAGTAGATATTAAAGGAAACAATTGAAAAACTAAAAGTAGTGATTGATATTAAAGGTAGTGATCATGATAAGTAAATATACATCAGCAATTCTATTTTGTAAAGATGATTAACATATAAAGGAAGCAGCCATGATTTATAAGGGAGAGATTATCATTAATCCCAACAATTAAAATAAGGAAATGATTCAATTACTAAAAGACAATAAGTTAATATGAGATAAGTGTTGTGATTAAGAAAGAAACAAAACAATTTGTGAATAACAAAACACTTTGAAAAAGATAAAATTGTTTGTTAAATTTTGTATGAAGATGAGTGATTAAGTAATGAAGAGGAAGCAATCACTTGGTAAAGAGGTGTGATCTCTAGTAAGAGATATGCATTTTGGTAAAGACATTTCTTTTGGTAAGATATAAAAGGTGGCAAAAAAGTTGATTTCAAGGCAAGCAATTAATGATTATTATGAGAATTAGAGTAGATTGAAAAGAAAGTAAAGGACAAAAATATGAAGTGTAACTCAAATTTATTTTGAGTGTATATGCAGCCCATGTATGAATGATAAATGCAAATATATATGATGAATATATGTGAAGATTAGTAGCAGAAATCTATGTGAAAACATTGGCATGATAATGATTAGTTTTTTGTGAAATGAATTAGTGCATGATTAGCTCATATTTATGAAAGAGAAGTGTGTATGATATATAGCAGATTTGTGAAGGAGTGGAAGTATATGAGAGTGAACCTGATTTGAAAAGGAAAGACTTACATCATACAAAATAAGAGGTAGTGATCCAATTTGTGATTGGATCAAATTTGTGTTTGGATCAGATTTAAGATTGAATCAAAATTGCGCTTGGATCAAATTTGAGAAAGATGGATATTGTATGAGTTGTGATAATATTTAGAGGGACAGTATGTGGGTTGAGATTGAACTTAAGAAGGAAGGGAAGTTGTGATTGGATCAAAGGAGTAAACTATATTGTCATTGAAGGATTAATAGGTTGGAGCCCATTGAATAGAGGTTGGAGCCTCTTGTTGGGTTGGAGCTCAATTTGTGTTGGGAGTTGAAGCCTCCAATAGGTCGGAGCCTATATTTCTATTGAGTGGAGATTGGAGTCTCTAGTAGGTTGGAGCCTACAAGAAGAAGAAGAAGATTCATCTATAATATATAAGCAATATTTTGTCGTGGTTTTTTGCCAAAAGGGTTTCCATATAAATCATGTATTCTCATTGTGTTCTCAATTGCTAGATCTTGCATATGTGTGGTTGATGTGATTGATTGAATTTGGAGAAATAAAAGTTTGTATTATACTAATTTTGTTACGTCAAAAGTTTTATCCAAGAGAAGAGAAATCTATGAATAACCCTTTAGAATTAAAAAGGAGATATAAAATAAAGGATATAATGATCCTTTGGTTAAAAGAAAGATTAATAAATAATATGTATAAACAATCTTTAAAAAGGAAGAATAATTATTTATTTAAATAATGATAAAAGGCAACCTTTGTGAAAGGGTGTGATGGTTTGGAAACCACCCCTTGAGGCTTATATAAGCATTTATGTGAGAAAGCATTCAAGCATGGAGAACATTTAAAGAGAGAAGAGAAAAAGGAAAAGAGAAATTGAGAAGGTACAAAGGAGTGAAGGTTAGGATCTTTGGCTGGCATTGGGGGCAATTGGAGAAGGGGCACACAGTGTGTGTCCAACTCGAGGTACATCGTACACGAGATTATCTTGGCTAGGGCTTTATGATAAGGCCCTTTGAGGAAGGTTGGTATTATGTGCAAGAATCGGTTCCTCCAAGGGTGCCTCCTTGTCGTGAAGAGCCTGGATCTATAGCCATTCCTCTATGTGTCGAATAATAGCTTCTCAAAATATATTTACAGGTAACTATTGAAAACCATTGATCCAATAATATTGGGAATATCTTCTATATTATTTTGATGTTAATATGATTAATCTATATGGAGATTATTCCATTTATTATGTTAATTATTTAATTGTCACGTGCTTATAGTTTATATTGATTATTCACATTTTGATAACATTACATGACTCAAATTATCTTAATTCTATAATTTAAATCTGTTGCTATTACTCAAATAAGTACTAGAGAAAAGTGAAATTACATTTGGTATTAGAGCCTAATGAACAGGCCTTAATACCTTTGAAATTCCCTTTGTCTGTAAATAATTTCATGATCCTTGTATATGTCTAGCGTTATACACTTTCCCTAATCTTTGAGTCATAAGACTTGATTCTACAGGACCCTTATGCTAATTTTTCCATAGCATTATTGAAAATCCTATATCATATGTGCGTTCAATATTTAAAATCTTGTCTAGAGTTAACATTGTGTTGAGAAAATCCCTATTTCTACTTGGGCTCATCCTAAGGCACCATATCTATAGAAAATCAATAGGCCTACTATATGTGCTTTCAACTAAGATATTGATCTACAGAGTTATTCTTGTGGCCAATTAAAGGTTAGATGCATGGTCAAGACTAAAAATATTTCATTCCATAGCATAGGTTATTTTGTTTTAGATCTTAGTGATGAGTTTCCAATAGTAATGAAGTAATGATATGTATCAATTCTTTTTGTTTTAGAGTGGCTATGTGAACCCATAAAACATTTTTTCATCCTAGTTCCTATCTATTATAGTATAATGTATTTAACAACATCGATGATCAACTTTAATATTATATATGTACCTCACCTTGTAAAATGAGCAACACATACTTCTTTATTATTCATTTATTATGACATATATTCCATAAGAATACCTTATATTGAACCTTCTTTAATGGATGCAGTTGGAAGTTACTTCAATATGTCGATTGTTATAATGATTTTGTGAGTTTCTTACAGCTTTCCAACGACTCACTTTACACTTGAGTTTAATATTTATCATTCTTTTAAGTGTAGATGTCATTTATCCTAGATCAATATACACTTAGGTTCAATTTCATAGTGTTTGATGTCCAACGCTGTGAGCAATTGTAAATATTCTACGTGCTCCTTCATTAGAGAAACATGTGTCTCATTTGAAAAGGTTGAAACCTTTTGCATTGTGGGTCATGTCTCTATAGGATAGCATCTAATTACATGTTTCTGCGTGGATTAAAAGATGTGGTGAATGGAAGCCTTGTATGAGCCGACATTTCCTTTATAAGCTTGAACAAACCAAGAGTGAAAACAAGAAATTCATTTACAATATGGAGAGAACTTTCTTCTAGTATGCAGAGAACTTAAAGATTGGCAATCTTCATGAGTTATTTGATGAGGAGAAGATCAACAAGACTGCTAGTTTTTTGGTCAAAATCCATAATAAAAGGTCCAGCATCAAGAAGAATTCAAAGTTTCCATAATTCCTTTCTTTGTGGTTCTCGATCCCTTAGACCATTTGATCTCGTGGACGATATTAAAATCTATCACTCTCACTCACTCACTCTATCCATTATCCAAAATGTGCTCAATCGCGCAATATATATCTTCAAGTGCATATTCACTATGTAAAGAATAGATGCAAAGATCGCGACGATGAAATATATGTAACCAACAAGCACCACAATCACAGAACACACACAGCAGGAGTAAAACCCCTGCCAAACCACAAACAAAAGGTATTACCTTGTGGATCGACCGCACCCAATGAGGTAAAGTCCTTTCTAGCTATATGCCTGAACAAATTCCATCAAAACAATATAGCCTGGGACAAGCTAGAAACATTGGTAGCTTTGTCCCAGTAATAAATGATGTTTCTTACAAAACAGAACAAAAAAATGCATTTGGCACATTCACATTTTGATGCCATGTATTTATTTTACTTCATCATTTTTCCATGCTTTCTTTTACTTGAAAAAGCAAGGTTGTGGCCAACCATTAACAGTGCCATCTTTTGTTATGTCTAGCACCAAATTCACAGGTCACTGTCTAAATCATTTAGTGACTTGAATAATATCTCCTTAACATGTGAATACTGACTTGAAAAGACCATTCTTGTCCATTGTGTTTGGCCTTCATCGACCATCTATCATGCAAGACCAATCCCATTCATTTTGATAACCACTCTTTGTAAGCATGACACCAGAAATGCATTCGTCTCATCATAAACTTCTGCTCTTTATTCTTCTCACCACAAACTAGTTTAACATTAGATTGGAGAGTAGAATATATAGGAACAATCAATGACAAAAGAACCCTCATGTTTCTTCCTCAACTCTGAGAATAGGTGCGAATAATATTTCTTAGATAGTGATATTGCTATCAGGATTCAACCATGTAGTTTTATGAGTCAAACTCATGATGAATAGTGCACTTTTTTGACATTTCTCATCATGGATATCTTATTACAAGGGAGTAAAAGTTATCGATTATATTTATGAGTAAATTTAAACTATTAATCTTTATTCTCATTATGGTTTCCATCATCATTAGTTTCTTCATTGACGACCTTCATTTCGAGGGAAAATTATCGTCACTTTTCACTAGAAATAACTATTGATAATAATTATAAATTAAAAACTATTGATTTTTATATATAGTAGTAAAGAAAAATATACATTGTCTAATTAATTAATCAAAGCAAAAAATAAAAGATCTAGATATTTGGAGTCTTGATGTATTACTTACCTAATTTACATGTAAAAAGTTTGAAAGTACTTTATCTAGTACTTTTGCTTACCTGATTTATGCAGTTCGACAATTTGTTTGGCTTCATCTTCTTTGAAAGGGTTTAACATTTATTTATTTTTTATTTCTCTATCTTGAACTTGGTCATTAAGAAAAAGAGATAGGTATGTTAAGACCAAATTCTCAAATTTTACCAAACATAGGTTTCACAATTCATTATAGCATGATCAACATTCACAAAAGTTACTATTCAACAAATGAATAAAACAACCATGTTATTCATTTACAAGGTATTGAGTACACATCTAATGGATCATTTTAAACTTTGTATGTTATTCATTTACAAGGTATTGAGTACACAAGTCAATAGAAGACACATTCTTATGTGAAATAATAAATAAATTAAATTGAGTCTTGTTTGGAAATTATTATGTAGCCCTAGTTGACCACCCCAAATCTTAATAGATTCAACCAAGAACCAAGCTAGATAAAGGGATGATAGAGATCATGAACCTTAAGTCTCTCTCTTAAAGAATAATTAAATAAGTAAGATGTTTCTCAAAAAACAAAGAGTTACATGTGAGAATGGTATTTATACTTAATCCTACCCAAGAAACAAAACTAGAAACTCTAGTTGATAGCTAGGAATCATGTTGAATTGAAAAAAATCATACGATTATTCAATGAATAAGGAGGTTTCTTTTCATTTGAGTTTCATCAATCAAAAAAAGAAAGCTTAACTTTGCATCATAGAGCCCTAAATATCAAATTTTCATATAGGTTTAGATGATTCATGAAGCTCTTGGAAGATCGAGTCATTTATCACAAGATTTCAATTAAGAGACTATCGCTTAAGTGGTATTAATTTTAATATTTTTATTTGGGTTATAAGGACTTGTCTTTGAAAGAAGAGTTAGTACATCAATATTTTTTAAAATTTGTATATCCATACTAAATTTTAACCATTTTGAGTGATTTTACTATGCTTGTTATGTTACTCAAAATCAACTTCTAGATTTGTCTAATGTAAGTTGCATTAAGGGCCCATAACCCAAAAGTCCTTGGATTCTCATTGTTTAACTTGTTTAAAATGGCATTATCTTTGGAACGAGTTAATGAGAATAGTATAATATAGGATATGAAACCAAATAGTTTCTTTTAGGATGAGACATAGGGACATGTTGAAATTTACAGGGGGAGAGACAACCTCTGAGAAGATTAATATTATAAATTTATACTCATTATTTTTCATACAATCTAATAATATCATATATCATTAAGTGACCAAGCTTAGGGATATATTTATGGAATGACATAATATTTCCTCTCCTTATGTACCCTTACTTAAAATCTTAGTATGAGACCCCCAATAAAGATTTGTGTTCCACTTTACTATTAGGTTTACAACATGGTTGTTAATGTAAGGTACCCTCATTTTTATAAAAGACAAAACATCATCCAAAAACATAATTGAAAAAATCTTCATTCTAGAAGTAAATTTAGATATAACTAACCTAATTTCTTAAAGGAAGAATAAAACTAGTAATTATTAGGTGGCAATAATGAACTATTATTCTATTATTATTTAAGATGCATTGTGAGATTATTTGTATCATCTTTTGTTTTAATCGTACATTTTTATTAAAATTGATCAACCCAATAACCTTGTACATTTGACTTATTGTATAGGACTAGGATTATATTTGGAAAGAGGATATTCATGTAGCCCGGAATGCATGAATATCATCTTGGAATGCATGTTGAGTATATATGTTATACTTTTATAAATCACGAGTGACTACATAGTATTGGATTTGCATAGTGATTATTGTGTGAACACATTGTAATACTTCAATAAATGAAGGAGTGACATGAGAGAATTGAAATATAGGAGGTTAAACACAAACTATAATTATCTTTTCAATTATAAATTCAGGATATATTTCATCTATATAGTTCTCATCATAATTTTGATTGGAAAAGTGATTTTATTAAAATTACGTATGAATTTGAAATAAAGTAAACAAATAGGATGATCTATGAATTAAATGAAGAAATGCTGTAGATAATGTAAAGAATTAAATAGATATATTATGAAGAATACAAAAAATCGATGTTAGTATTTTCAAGTATTGATCGTGTGTTTTTTGAGTTCTGATGTAGATGTATCTCATGCTACTGAGGACAACAACTAATTTACAGGGGGGAATTGTTATGTGACTTTTCCCCAAGAGAAGAGAAATCTATGAATAACCCTTTAGAATTAAAAGGGGGATATAAAATAAAGGATATTATGATCTTTTGGTTAAAAGAAAGATTAATAAATAATATGTATAAACACTCTTTAAAAAGGAAGAATAATTATTTATTTAAATAATTATTAAAGGCAACCTTTGTGAAAGGGTGTGATGGTTTGGAAACCACCCTTTAAGGCTTATATAAGCATTTATGTGAGAAAGCATTCAAGCATGGAGAACATTCAAGGAAAGAAGAGAAAAAAGAAAAGAGAAATTGAAAAGGTACAAAGGAGTGAAGGTTAGAATCTTTGGCTAGCATTGGGGGCAATTGGAGAAGGGGAACATAGCGTGTGTCCAACTCGGGGTACAACGTACAGTCGAGATTGTCCTGGCTAGGGCTTTGTCGTAAGCCCCTTCGAGGCAAGTAGTTTAATTGTAAGGCCCTTTGAGGTAGGTTGGTGTTCTGTGCAAGAACCAATTCCTCCAAGGGTGCCTCCTTGCTATGAAGAGTTTGAATCTATAGCCATTCCTCTAAGTGTCAGCTAATAGCTTCTCAAAATATATTTATAGATAAGTATTGAAAACCACTTATCCAATAATATTGGGAATATTTTCTATATGATTTTGATGTTAATATGATTAATCTATATGGAGATGATTATTTCATTTATTATGTTAACTACTTAATTGTCACATTTTTATAGTTTACATTGATTATTCACATTTTGATAACATTACATAACTCAAGTTATCTTAATTCTATAGTTTAAATCCGTTGCTATTACTCAAATAAGTATTAGAGAAAAGTGAAATTACAAATTCACCCCCCTCTCCCTCTTAGTATAACCATGTGCTCATCACTTTCTCCATATTCTTGAATTCTCCTCTTTTTGCTTGATTGTTGTTTCTTCCTTCTTACTTTGTTTGGATGGTTTTACAATGCCACTTCTATAAAATGTTGTTGTATGTCGAATTTTTTTTCACTTGTAACATATGACATTGTAATCCATAATAGGAGCAAAAGAGTTAAAGTTTTTGTTTATGAACCCATGACTCCTATTCTTGTTCCATGCTCCATAATTCATTTTTTTATGCCTAAATCTATTTCGTGGATGCATTCTACATCTATTGCCTTGTGCCAAAATTGATTGCACAAAAAGCAATAACCAAAGAAGGAATGATAGAACCTAACATATGAGTTTGTCTTGTTGGAAAGGCCTTCCTAACCATGTCATTCTTAGCTTCTAAAGGTATGCTTGGCTTCCAATTCTCCCTTTTGTTGATTCCATCTTTGATGGGACTTTTAAGGACATCAACTACTTCTTCTCTTCATTTGATTTCTTTGATGATTTAGAACTTTGTCCTTCATAGCTAATACCACTCCTATCGAGCATGGGATTTTGGAATTTGACGATGTTATCCAAAATTTCCGAACTCTTCTCATTCTTCAAGTTTCTATTTAATTGAGCTATTGTCCTCTCTAATTCCTTTCTTAGGGAAACAATCTCAAAATCCAACTTTTAGAAATTTTCTTCTTTTGTCTTTAGTTGGTTTCTCATCTCCTCTTCAACCCTTTTTGCTTCTTCTATTTGAATCTTTAGATCTACAATCATTTTTTTTTATTCTTCAAGACATTGTGTTAATTTTTCTTTGGCTTCACTATCCTCTTGAATTTGTAATCCTCTCAGATTTCTTTTCTTAAGCTTCTACACCTCTTTGTAGGCATAATGGAGTTCCTCCTCAAGAGCCACTTCTCCTTCATCTTCGCTATGCACTTATTTTAAATCTTTTTCTTCTTTCTTTTTGTCTTTATCATCCTTTGCTTCCAATGTCATGAAGAGTGTTTCTTCTCTATCACTGTTTGAAATTTCTTCATTGTTTTCCTCCAATGAGCTATGATATTTCCTTGAATAAAGACTCTTCTTGTATGTTGTAACCAAAATTAAAAAATTGCTTCAATAAGGCATTTTGATAAAATGGTCTAAATCTTGTAAAATTGTCATCAAAAGTCTGTTTTAAGTCAAACAAAACATGGGCTTTTGTGGGTTTAAGTCAAGGAGGATACTTGCATATTTTGAAAAAATTGAAAATTAGGGTTTCAAATCCTGTTTTTAGGAAAACCCTAAAAAAAGGATCTTTCCAAAAACAACCCAAAATGATTTTGATAGGTCAATTTCACTTCACAACCACACTAATCAAGTCAAAATCACAAAAAAGTTTGTTTTACTCTGGTGGTTCTATTTCACTTTTTTAGGAGAAAAGATAGGACCTTCGAGGTCATTAATGGCATAATGGCCAATTCCATGTATTGAGATCCAAGCTTCAAATGCTTCAATTAAGATTCTATGGTGAAAGATGCTCGAAAAGATGCTTCGCGATGGAGGGGAATTTCAAAAAGTTGAAATTTGTTGAAAATGTTCTAAGTATGGAAGATGTACGCCTTGCTACAAGAGAGATGCTATGCAATCAATGCCTTGGCCAAACTTTCAAATGCTCGTGCATGCAGAATGGTGAAAGAAATCACAACACTGAACATGATTGTGTCATCAAAATCGATGATCAATGCAATTGGCGAGATGTTGAACGCAAAGCACGAGAGGTGAAAATCTTTACAAAAGTTGATGGAGTTACAGCCAAAAGCGCCTCTGCTAGCCAGGGATGCCCATAGATTCAAGAGGCCAACTGCAGTTGTTAACAATTGCGAAACTGATCATCCTCTTTAGAATTATGTTGGCTTTCCAACAAATCGTCAAGCGAGTTCACTAGATTCATCAAACACCGTCAAATGAAGGAAAAGGCAGAAGATGCTAAAAGTGAAAGTCATCAAAGATGACAGACCAACAAAAAAAAAGCTCCCCTGTAGCCCGGGTACACCCAAGAAACAAAGCTATTAGATGACAATTTTTGGATTGGTAATCTCCAAATGATCTCCTCGGATTCAACCCAGCTTCGCGATGGATCCTGTAGCTAGTTCATGAGACATACCAAACGGAAGCAGTTGTTGATCATCTAAACACATGAAACAAAGGATCAATCAATGGACATCAAGGAAAAATCACCCCTGTTGGCCATGGGTGCCCATCATTTTGGGCAACCAAATGTAATTTTTGGAAGTTGTCTTCTCCAAGACATCTTCTCAGCATCCTTCCAGCTTCGCGATGAATCCAATTGTAAGCTCATGGGACTTGTCAAGTGCTCATAAACGAAGATCAAGCGTGAAAAGCTCAAAGTGAAGGCAAGTTGAAGAACGTGAAAATTCGACTAAGTGTTGAAGAAAATGCACTTTCCTAGAAAAAGGCGCCCAACTTTTTGGGCAATCTGATGTTGTTTTCAGGCTTCATAACTCCCAAGAAGACCTCTTCAAAGTTGATCAATCTTCATGATGAAATCCTCAACACGAACATCAGAGCAGTCAAACTTTCAACGACAAGGATCAAACTAGAGTTGTTCATGAAGGGTTGCAAAGTGGAGATTTGACTCAAAAGACCAAAAGCGCCCCTGCAAGCCAAGGGTGCCTAGAAGTTTGAGCCCCCTAAATCAGTCTTTCGAATGTGCAATAGTAGTCACCCTTTCTGGAATTGAACTGGTTTTCCATTCAATATCTCAGCACGTTCACAGGAGTTGTTGATCACCGATAGCTGCAGACTGAAGCACTTGAGGTCAAATTGAGGAAATTGAAAATCATCTGAGAAATCGGCTTATCTGGCAAAAAAAACACTCTTCTAGGAAAAGGCGCCCAAGAATTCAGACCACCAGATTCAGTTTTCAAGGTTTGTAGCCCCCAGTAACATCTCTTCAGAGTTGATCGAACTCCGTAGTGGACATGTTAGCAAGGCTTCACGATCAATCAAGCGACCATAATTCAAGATTGAACGGAGGCTATCTATCAAGCAATTGAAAATCTTCAACACTGGCAAGGTGGCGTCCAAAGTCAACTACCAGTTAGGATTTTTGAAGACTTTCTCAAGCCTAGGCATCCCAAAATTGGTGGAGATTGTTCCAGTTAACTCCCAATCACACAAATAGACCCTTCAAACATGAATTAAACACCCTAATTGATGCTTCAAACTCAAGTTGATATATATCAAGCATCTAGGCATCATAATTCATTATTCTTTGTAGGTTGAAGAGCTCAAACACAGATAGTTTCTCTCCAACGCCATTTGAATGATCTAATGGAAGCCATTCTCAGTCTTCTTCATATTTCTAGGTTCAAGTTGCATGGAAGGACGTTTTTCACAACACTTCATCACTAGGCATGATTTTACAAGGCAGCAATTTATAACTTCTAGCTTCTCCCCACACATTTCTTCTATTCCTATCTTAGGTTTTCTTGCATGTCCATGTAAACGACATTTTTTCACAGATATGGCCTTGTGGGTATGTTTGGCACGAGATTGGCCACAAAACCCATGTGCCAGATTTCTTTGAAAAAATTTGCCCTATTGCCCCCAATTTTTAGGGTTTCTACAAAAAGTCACTTTTTTTAGAAACTGACGAACTGGGTTTGATCAGCTCACAAGCGCCTACAATACCCATATGACAATTTTCTCGAAAAAAATGGCTTCCAGAGCTTCTACAGCTTTTGCCAAGAGGGGTTGTTGCATGTCAAAGAAAAAATCATCTTTTCGAAAAACTATTGTCATGGGTTCATTCAAAAAGATATTCCCAACAAAACCCACGTCTCGGGAATTTTCGTAAAAATTGCTCCTTGAGGAAGTTATTTCTAGCCGCCGTGAAAAGTTGTTCAAATAGTGTCATGTGCCTAGTCAATCTTCAAGATTTTCATAATGCAATTATCTTAGGTTGAATACAAGACTATATCGGTCTTAGTGCATGACTTCCTGAAGATGGCTGACACTGATTTGCATCAAGCACACCTAGAAGTTGACAATTTGACAGGCATAGACACTCAAAGTCCACAAATTCCATACGGTTTCATACCTTGTACATTTGATAGCCTTTCAAGGCTAGTTTAGAGGGTTGATATCGTTGGAACTCTAGGTGTGCAATGAGTTCATAAGCATTTCTCACAGCTAGAGTGTTCACAGTCAAACTTCGCGGTTTCATCATGCAACACTCTTCCATTGAGAAAGATCAAGAAAAGCGTCAGAAGCGTAACTCTGCAAAAGAAATAGATGTCATCGCTCCAGTTATAGAGCCGCCAAAGTTACCAGTCAATGAACTACCAGTTTAAGTGTACAGATATTTTCAGCATTGCTCAAGTTGCTAGCAAGCAGTGAACTGACAGTTGAGGCATGTGACGATCTCCAAACACAGAGACAGTTAACAGATGGTTGGAGGAGTTGATCACTCAAATTGATGAGGTGTGAATTGTCAGTTGTGATGCCCTACCTTCTCCAAAAATAGCATTTAAGACAATCAATTAACTTGATGCCTCTTTCCAAGTTAACTCGTTGCCCCACCTTTTATGCATGTCTATTTTTGGAAACACCTTTGTACATTGGAGTTAATTTTAGTTTAGAATCAGTTAATTGAAGTAGTCTTTCCAGTTAATTATTAGGTTACTTAATTTTAGACATATTAATAAATCTTGCAGATTGGCAAAAACTGAATGTTAACTCAAGGAGATTTTAGGGTTCCCTGCTCCTTTGAGCTTCTATTAATAAGAGCAACCTTTGCTCATTATTTTTAACTTTACTTCATGGTAGCAAAACGTTGAGCCGAATAGCCTACGATTTTTTTCACTTAGTATATGTTCTTGAATCATACTTGTTATAGCAAAATGCTGAGTTGTTTGCTTGTGTTCTTGTTGTTCAATTACTTGTGTTCAATCTATGTTCAAGTGTATTTTGGTTTATCGTAATATTGGATGATTGTCCTCTTTCATACAAATTGTTGTCCCAAAAAGTGTAATCTTTGATTGAAATTGAGATAATAAATCAGGAGAGCAATGAGCCTTTGATCCAAAATTCTCAAGGTCTTTCATATTTGTTTTGTTCTTGTCATCTTCATTTCAGCCTACACCTCAGAAAGAGCACCTCGCCTCCAAGGGAATCCTGAGATATAACTTACTATTTTATGTTGTTTCTAATAACCTTTATTTCAGCCTACACCTCGGAAAGAACACCTCACCTCCAAGGTTATCCTGAGATATAGGTTATCGTTTGATGATTACTTGCATAAACTTTATTTCACCATAAATCTGAAAGATCAATGAGCCTTCAGATGCATTTTGAGAGACAGTTTGTCTAAGTGATCAAACCATTCCCAATTGCTCCTAGATCCTCTCGCTCTGAATTTACTTGAGGAGATAGGATAGTTATAGTTTTAGCTTATTTGTAGTTAAGATCTACGAAACCAGATAAAAACCTTAGTTGCAATGCATTGTGTTCTATAACCTTATGCTCTACAACAAATTAAAAAGATAGGAAATTTAGTTTACTTTACTTTTTATGCATCAATAGCAAAAGAAGGAGCTTCCCCTCCTAATTTGAAGAGCAATTTATTTGTGCATAGCTGTTTGTTTCCAATATGCACTCCAGAGGTGCGAATTGAAACGCCAACATTGTACATACAAAAATCATTCTTTTCATGTTGACCTTGTTTGCAACCCTTCTTTTGTTGATATCTTCTTCCTTTATCATGTGTTGATCCTCTTCATCATCGCTACTTTCACTCATACCCTGCAAACACTTCGAAGAAAAATGACCTATTCCATCACAATTAAAACATTTAAATGGCAACTTATCTGATACTTCCTAGATTCTTTCTTTAGCTTTCTCATGAAGTGTGCTTCTTCTTCATCTATTTCATTGCTTGAGCTATCACTTGGTTCATATACTTTATTCTTTCCCTTCCTTGACACTTTGAAGGTTGCCTCCCTTTTTGATGGCTTGTCTTCAATCCTCATTTCATAGACAGTAAGAATCCCATGCAACTTGTCCTTTGTTAATTTGTCGATCTCTCATTTTTTCAATCGCCAAAACTTTGGAATCAAATCTTAAAGGTAAAGACCTTAATACCTTTTGTACAATCACAACTTCAATTTTTTCATCAAGACCTCTTATTGTGTTCATGATCTCATCAAAACGAAGCAAAATAGGAGGCTACATTCTCTTCTTTCATCTTAAGGCTTTCAAATTGTCTCCTATGAGTTTGAAGTTTTACCTTCTTTACTTTTTCATCTCCTTCAAAGATATTCTTCAACTTATCCCACATGTCCTTAGTTGATTTGCAATGCATAACTTTCACAAATTCGTATTCGAATAATCGACACAAAATCACATTCTTGACTTTTGCATTGTTTTCACTTTCCCTCTTTCCTGCCTCATCCATTGGGGGAGTCACAAGGGCTACGTAGCAATTTTCAACTTATTGCCAAATATCATACCCTAGAGCATTCAAATAGGTTTCCATCCTTATGCTCCAAAAGGCATAATTTGTTCCATCAAACAATGGTGTCTTGTTTGATGAGAATCCATCTCCTTCTTGTCCAGTCATATGTGCTCTTTTAGATCTTCCTTCTAATGGTTAGACTATCTCCGAAGGAACTTGCTCCAATACCAATTGAAGAGCGCTCAATTATACTGAGAGGGGGGGTGAATCAGCATAACAACAATCTTTTACTTTTTCAAAAACTTAATTAACCACAACAGTAATACTTCAAAACTTAATCGTCCACAACAATAACACACATGCAAGATCTAGCAATAAGGAACACAAGACAAACACACGATTTACATGGAAACCCTTGCGGAAAAAAAAACCACGACAAAATATCACTTATATAGATCTTGTAAGCACCAACCTACTTCATTAACAATGCTTCTTTCATAGGCACCAACCCACAAGAGACACCAATCCCCACAACTGAGCACCAACTCAATAAGAGACACCAATCTCTTCTAATGAGAGGCACTAACCTCCTGATCTCCTTGGTTAGGAGGCACCAACCACCACATGAACAATATGGTAATTATGTGGAGCTTCTTCTCGGGTCTGCTCCAATATGCTGCTCAAAAACTTGCTCACAAATCTGCTTTAAACCTCCTACAAAAATCTGCCATAAATTTGCTCATTGATCTACTCAAGTCTCTTTCATAGATCTGCTCAAGTATCTCTCATAGATCTGCTCATGAAGTCATCAAAATCTGCACTTATATGCCTTTTAAAATCTGCTCTTTATTCGAATGATATTCAATGAATTCCTTGCCTTCAAATGATCTTCACAATCTCTTTAAATATTCTTACCAAGAGAGGAGACTTTTTGAAGCAACATATATTTTCAAAATGGATGCAACCTCTCCTTTTAAATGCATCTCTTTGTCTTCAAATTTGGGTGCCTAGATAGGGTCGGCCCAAAATGCCAAGCCTTAAATTTAGTTTTAATCTTTAAATCCCCGAAATGGGGCTCCAAGATGAGGAGGATCAGCCTCATACACAAACAAAATATTTTGCAATTTTTAATTTATTTCTTTTACTTCCCCAAGAGGGGCACCAACCATGGGGGACACAAACATTTATTTCATTTTAAATTTTACTCCAAAACATGGCCACCAACATTCAACCATAAAACTCCTTCCTCAACCTTTGACATGAATGACAACAATTTTCCGACAATAAGTGCTTCTTCACTAGTTTGAATATCAGTAATTTCTTCTTTAGTAGGCTCAATTGTAGATAGTTCGAAGAAACAATCGATTGAAGCTTGATTCACAATTTCACCTCTATCATAACAGATCAAGCATGTTGAAATTATACCATTTTATATCTTCAAATATGCAATGAGGAATAGAGAGATGTCTTAAGAGGATAAAAGGATCAATAACATAATAGACTCAATTAAACAAAATAACTAACAAAATAGATCAACCACTCTCACGAAGAGATTCCCCATAGAATGCAAGGCTTACAACAATTCTATTCAAAAGATTAGCAGGGACTCAAAAGACTTGACATTATGATGTTAGCACATTTTTGTTATGTTTTTAAATTCTTGTAATGTTTTTGACTTTCCAGATGCTTTATAGGTCTAAATTATCCAAAAGGGAGAACTTCACATGAACTTCCATGCGATGTGCTAATGTACCATGATAATTCTGATTTTAGTGGTCTTCCAATTGTTACACTCTCCCTGTCATGATTGACGCTTCAGAAGGTAATAACTCTGGCATATTATGAATTGTTATCGAACCCTTGTGCCTTTCTTGGTTTTCAATTTTGAATCTCTATCACATTCATTTTGGATTTTTCACTCTATAATTATATTAGCAAGTTTTTTAAGCATTCCTTAAAATAATAACAACAACCTCCATTGCTGTTCAGTGAATCTATATTCAATTCTTGGTGCATATGAAAATTCCTAGATCATTTTATGATTTTGTAGAGCTGTGGTAGCAATTTGTGTAAGCTAACGGTGTTCTATTTGGCTGTTCCAAGCCTTAAGGTGTCATTGTTCTTGTTTGTTACTCCCTTCCCTTCATTTGGTTCATTGTCCCTATTTTTATTCTTGGGTGCTAACAATTATTACATTTGGGAGCGAACTGAAAGTTTAGTACCCAGAGAGGAATTATTTTTCGGATTACCATCACAGAAGGCACTTTTGCAGAATGGATCCATCTTTCAATAAGATCATTTCACTAGCAGCACCAATGAGTTTAGTTATTTGCCAAATTCTCACAAACATGGCAACTGCAACAGAAACCAAAACTGCATCTTCATATTCCAATGGAAAGGGAAAATTCAAACCATAGAGAATTTTAAGAGCAAGATCTGATAAATGTTTTACGCCTTTTGACAAAAAATAAGTCACTAGGAAACTTGGGTTCTCTAATGCGAACCCTATCACATACCCATGCCCACATCTCCACTTGATTGCATTTATATATAATATATCCATCCCTTATTAATAAGCTCTCATAACCTATCTCAAACTTATTTCCTCATATCCATATTGTGTGTCCTAGTGACTGTACGATGCCATTCATTCAAGACAAAACAGCAGCTGGGCTAAGCAAATCCAATGCATTGAGCACTTCCTCGCCCATTCTGGCACATCCCACAAGTGTCTGGTAGAAAAATCAATAAATAAGAAGTATTAAGACCATCCAGCTTTGTTTTCCTAAGTTCAAATAGATATCAACATACTCAATGTAATGAAACACCTGTGTACAGACCTGTCCAGGTGACATCAAGTCAGCAGTTCGAAACCCTTTATCCAAAGTTGCTAAAACTGCACTGTTGATGCGATTGGCTGCTTCTTCTTCACCAAGTCCATATTTCAAAAGCATTGCTACACTTAGAACCATAGCTAATGGATTTGCTTTATCCTGCAAATTTTAGTAACATTATCAAAAACATCAGGAAACTCTCAATTTCAGATACTGAAATTAACAATAAAGGTGGTGAATCTAAACTTCATAATGCAATAGTAATATCATGTATTTCAAATACAAAGAGATGATACAATGTAATGCAAATAAATCCAAGTAGCCATTCTTGTTCTCCGTTTAAAGACTAACATTGAAGAGTAAAGTCAAACCAGCAAGTACTATATAAATTCAAAAATAATTAACCAAATAATTCTGCTGATATATGTTTTCATGATTTGGACAGTAAGAAATTGTTACTAGTCAACCAGATTTTATTTTGGAACCATAAGCATCTTGTAATAGGTTTCAATCTCGAGTCTTTGACAAATACCAAAGAAAAATCACTAAGCCTCTGCTAATTTGTTTTTACCATAGCTTAAAAATTCTAGTATTGCTCACCTATTACCATCAACTAATAATAAATATGAATGAGAATGAAAGCAGACACAAATTGCCATATCACTCAGCAACATCAACCATCATTTCTATGGAACAAGTGTATTTAACAAGTTTCTGTTTGATAATTTAAGTAACGAGACTCGCCCAGACTCGCCAGGACTCGGCGAGTCTCGAGTCGAGTCACCCTGGCCGAGTCCTGGGGGCTCGGACTCGGACTCGGACTCAGCCGAGTCCTACTGAGTCCTGGCTGGACTCGCCGAGTCTGGTAGACTCGCCAGACTTGCCGAGTCCAGGCAAGTCCCGTCAGCAAGACTCGACAATAGGCAGGGTTTGAAAAGTGCAAAAATATACATGAAATTTAATTTTTTTGTTTTTTTTGTTTTTACTTATTATGAATGCAAAATGATGTACACCATGGAGATTTGTTTGGATGTACGTCTTAATTTGGCAGCTGGGTGGCACCCAGGGCGCTGCGCTGCTAGGACCCTGCAAGGGGCGCTGCCCCTCAACCCCGCTGGGGGCGCTGCTCCCAGACCCCGCAAGGGGCGCTGCCCCTCGACCCCGTTGGGGGCGCTGCCCCCAGATGCCCGCAAAGCTGCCCCTTGAGCGCCCCTAGACCCCCACAAGGGGCACGCCCCTTAACCCCGTGGGAGCGCCGCCCCCAAACCCCCCAAGGCGTTGCTTGACCCCATTGGGGGAACTACCCCCAAACCCCCACAAGGGTCATTGACCCTTGACCCCACTAGAGGCACTGCGCCTAAACCCCCACAAAGGGCACTACCTCTCAACCCCATTAGGGCAATTTCCCTGATACTTGAGATTGTTTTGAATCTTTCGATATGTCATATTTGTTTGGAACATTTGATGTTATGGATTTCATATTCCATGAGTTTTGTATAGATTTGAGTCTTTGACTATATATCTAAGTGTGCTATTTGCTTGAGCAACTCAGCTACAATTCATGTTTATAGTTATACTTATATGATCGATGTATACTTGTGCTAGTGATGAGGACCTTGATTGGGTAGACTGGGTAGATAGAGAGGTTGAGGGTATAGCCATGGCAGAGGAGGAGGCTAAAGCATGAGCAAACACATCCAAAACTAATGTTGGTGAGGGTGGCATGGAGTCACAAGCAGAGACTATGGCTGCAATTGCTACATCATCTAGGACCCACCTTAGATGCCTTCGTAGGAAGGATGCAAACTCCTTTCAGCCATAGACTTGTAGTTATTGTTTTGATATTTCATATTTGTTTGGAACATTTGATGTCATGGACTCATATTTTGTACCACACACTACTACTGGTTCCCAACCGTCGCTTGAGAGCATGGGTTGGAACAAGGATGCACATGATGAAGTAAAAAGACAATTCCAGACTTTTGGTACTATTGCACCATTCCTTTTCATGTAGCCAAGTAATTCTTTTTCGTTTAATTGTTTTAAAATTTATATTTAAATTTTATTATTTTATAATCTAGATGTATCTCATTATCGAATTCAAATTTAAAGTTAAAAACTTAAAACTTTTCATTTTACAATACTTATGTAAGTAACTTTTCATCATCCAAGACCCTTAGACGCCTTCGTAGGAAGGATGTTGGCTCCACTATGCCATAGAGTCATAGACTTATAGCTATTGTTTTGATATTTCATATTTGTATGGAACATTTGATGTTATGGAATTCATATTCCATGAGTTTTGTATACATTTGACTAATTTTATGTATCTAAGCATGAAATATTCTCTCTCAATTTTTTGAATTTTAAATGAACATTTACAATAGAATCAATCACCCGTTAAGGTTAGCATAACCCAAAACGTGCATGAAAGAACTCTAACCAAGAATGCGCCCTAAAACCACTTAAGGAGGAGGGGCGGGCATATGGTCAAAGGATCCCTAGGCTCTATTGAATCAAAGAGTACGAGATTACACTAATAGAGAGATATTAAACTCGACACCAAGAATGTGCACTCAAGATCCTTTGACAGACGAGGTGCTAACATATGGTGGAGTACTACTGCTGAATTGAAATGAAACAAGGCGGATAACCAGCCAAAGAACTTTCCACGCTACCACCAAACAATGGGGGGAAAAGATTACAAAAATAATACTTCTTCTGTTGTGGCAGGCATCCATTGAAGAGTGGGGATTCACCACTTGAAAGTGGGCATGAAAGAGATTACTGTTGATGAATGGTAGCTTCGGTCAAATATAAATGATGATTGCTGAAAGCATCATCATCATTTATATATGATCAAAATTACTCATCATTTAATATTTCTAAAAAATGAGAAATTCGAATTAATGGAATTCAACATATATAAATCGAACTTTGCATTATACTTATCACTGGGTACTAACATTGTTTTGTTTACCACCGATTAGTAATAATCGGCTTTGAGAAACCCGCGCCCTTCAAGGGACACGTCCTCCCACGGGGCGCGTCTCTCCTTGGAGGCGTGTACCTTTGTGGAGATGTGTCTCCCCTCTCTAGTATAAAGAATGATGGAAACCATTGAGTGTAGACATCGAAATTTATAAATGTTCTGCAATCAACACATTCAGCATAAAGAGAAGAAATCTAGAAATTAATATTTGACTTAGAATTCTCACACAGAATTTCAGACCTTAGTGTTTTCTTAGATTTCTTAGGATCCTATTTGATAAAGATTTGATTACATTTACATGGTATCAGAGCCAAGTTGTGTGAATCCAAATCAAATCTAGTTATCAGATTGCTCTAGAAAATTCGTATTTTCTAAAATCGAATTCACATCACATTCTTCATAATGTCAAGTGTGATCAGATTTGAAGGTCATCTTGTAGGAGCAGACAACTTCACATCATGGAAATTTAGAATCATGATGATCCTTAAAGAGAATAAATTAGACTCACTTTTGAGAGAAAATAAAAAGGAACCAGAGATTGATCCTGAGAAAACTCAATGGATTGAAAACAATGAAAAAGCCATGAAAATCTTAGTAGATGCAGTTAGGGATCATATAGTGCCCATCCTAGCAAAACATGAAACTGCATATCATATGTTCAAATCTCTTGAGAGTACCTATGAGATCAACAACACCAGTAGGACTCTTGCATTAAAGAGGCAAATCAACAATGCCCAGATAAACAAGGGAGAGTCAATTAATGCATATTTCATGAGGATCATTGAACTAAGGGATCAATTATCCACAATTGGATTTCAGATTGATAGCAAAGAGTTAACTCTAATTGCACTAGGAGGCCTACCAAACTCATGGGAGTCATTTGTTCAAGAAATAAGTGCCAGATCTAAACTTCCCAAGTTTGATAGGCTAAGAACTGACTGCCTTCAAGAAGAAACAAGACTCTCCACAAAAGAAAATAAACAGAAAAACATAGATAAAGACATTCATGTACTCAACACAACGTCTAATAAAAGCAATAAGAAAAACTCCTACAAGAGAGCATCTTTTAAAAGAAAGAGAAATTCCACTGGAAAGGGATCTTCTAAGAAGAAAGACATCTCTCAAGTGCAATGCTTTAGATGTGATCAATATGGCCACTATGTAATGAAGTGCCCTGACAGATCAAAGCAACAAGCATCTTTTGCCAAAGTAGGAAAAACAAATTCAAATCATGAATCTGAGAACTTTGTGTTCTATACAGCCTTATCTAGTCAAGTATCTAACAACACCCACAACTGGGTAATTGATAATGGTTCCTCTAGACATATCACAGGATTCAGAGAACACCTAGACACTATGACTGAAAAGATTGATGAAGAAGTAACCATTGGGGATGATTCTGCACACCCTGTAAAAGGGGTTGGAACTTGCTCCATCAAACTAAAATCTGGTCTTTCTCTTCAATTCACTGGAGTCTTATTTGTACCTGGAATAAAGAGGAATCTAATATCCATCTCTGCCCTTGAAGACAATGGATATAGAGTTACCTTTATGGATGGGAAAGTTCTAGCATGGCCTAAGAACTCAACTATCAAGAAAGCCCAAACCATAGGTGTAAGACAAGGGTACCTTTACAAACTATGCACTAAAGTTAAACAAGCCCTTACCCTTGACACCTTTGATTCAAATGAGATTTGGCATAGAAGATTAGGACACCTTCATTTCTGTGCCCTAACTTCTGTGGAAAAACTTGTAACAGGCTTACCTAAGTTAAAACCATCTCATGAAGGAACTTGTAAAGGTTGTGCCTTAGGAAAGAATACAAAGGGATCCTTTCCCAATAGTTTGAGCAAAACCCTAAATGTGTTAGAACTGGTTCACTCAGACTTATGTCGACCCATGTCTGTACCCTCTAAAGCAGGATTTCTATACTATGTCATATTTATAGATGACTTCTCTAGGAAAACATGGATCTATTTCCTTAAGTGTAAAGAGTCAATAGAAATCCTCAAAAGGTTCAAAGAGTTCAAAGCCCCTACTAAAAACTTCTCCGAAAAGAAAATAAAAACCTTAAGGACAGACAATGGGAAAGAATACACCTCTGAAATTTTTAAGTAATTATGTATGAGTGCTGAAATTAAGAGGGAGTTCACAGTTGTCTACAACCCTCAACAAAATGGGGTTGCTGAAAGAAAAAATAGAACCATTATAGAAGTTGCTAAGGCAATGTTGCTTGACCAAAACATTGAAACAAATTTCTGGGCAGATGTCTCTAGGATTGCTGTCTATATCCAAAATAGATGTCCTCATTCTCATCTTGATAACAAAACTCCTAAAGAAGCCTTTACTGGCATAAAACCTGACATTAGTCATTTTAGGATTTTTGGTTGTCCTGTCTATATTCATGTGCCCAAAGAGAAGAGATTCAAACTAGAACCTTCCTGAAAGAAGGGCGTATTTGTGGGTTATAGTGAAACCTCCAAAGCTTACAGGATATTCATACCCGGGCAGAAATAAATTGAATTGAGCAGAGATGTCATCTTTGAAGAAGAAATTGCATTCAAAAGGGCAAGAAGTTCTAGTGAGATAGAAACCTATTCCCCTAGAGTACCTGAAATGGAACCTGCTCCTGAGATTCAGAGGGAGCATCCTGAGGAAATGCCACATGAACTTCCTTCTACTTCAGATGAGAATACAAATGACAACGGCAGAAAGAGACCACTTTGGGCTAGAAAGATGATCAAAGAAGCCGAGGATCATGCAGCACCCAAAGGAACGTTTAGGGAAAGTAAAAGACCCAAACGGTTCTCTAGCTATGTTGCTCTAATGAACAACATCATAAACTCAGAACCTGTCAGTGTTACAGAAGCTTTCAGACATCAAGCATGGAAGGATGCAATGACGGAGAAATATTAGTCCATTCTAAAGAATGATGTATGGGATATAGTGCCTAGACCGAAAGAGAAATTTGTTGTCTCTTCCAAATGGCTCTTCAAAATCAAGCATGCTGCTGATGGCAGTATAGAATAACATAAAGCACGTTTTGTGGCAAGAGGTTTCTCTCAAAAGGAAGGCATTGATTATGAAGAAACATTTGCACCTGTTGCCCGCTACACATCGGTGAGAGCAGTATTAGCCATTGCTGCAGCTAAAGGCTAGAAGATCCATCAAATGGATGTGAAAACTGCCTTCCTAAATGGAACCATTGAAGAGGAAGTCTATCTGGAACAACCTGAAGGTTTTGTGATACATAAACCTGACTCACATGTGTGCAGACTGAAGAAAGCCCTCTATGGACTTAAACAGGCTCCCAGGGTTTGGTATGAAAGAATTGAAAGCTATCTCTTGGGACTAGGATTTTCCAAGAATGATGCTGACTCCAATCTCTACTTCAAGGTAATCAAAGGTGATATGCTAATAATTATTTTATATGTTGATGACCTGCTGATAACAAGAGAAGATCACCTCATTGCTCAAGGAAAGCAGGATCTAATTTCTGAATTTGACATGAAAGACTTGGGCATTCTACACTACTTCCTAGGTTTGGAAGTATGGCAAAAATCAGAGGGCATTATACTAAACCAAGGGAAGTATACTATTGATATTTTGAAGAGATTTGGAATGTTGGACTGCAGACCAATGTCTACACCTATGGAAACCAACCTTCACAAACTGAAAGAAGGAGCAACGGAATTCAAGTGTGCAGATCCAACCCTTTATAGACAGATGATTGGATCCTTGATGTATCTAGTTAACACCAGACCTGATATTTGCTATGCAGTGAATGTTCTCAACCAATTCATGTGTGAGCCAAAGGAAATTCACCTAATGGCTGTGAAACATATTTTGAGATATCTTCAAGGCACTATTGGATATGGTCTTCTTTACAGAAATAACCAACTAGATCTACATGGGTACTCTGATTCAGATTGGGCTGGAAGTGTAACCAATCGAAAAAACACATCAAGATGTTGCTTCAGTTTAGGATCGGCTATGATCTCCTGGATTTGCAGAAAACAGTCTTCAATTGCACAAAGCTCAACAGAAGCTGAATACATTGCAGCCTCTATGGGAGCAAGAGAAGCAATTTGGCTTCATAAATTGCTTGTGGGACTCTTTGGTGAGCCCTTGAATCCTACAATTATTCATTGTGATAATCAGAGTTACATCAAACTCTCTATAAATCCTGTCTTCCATGATAGATCTAAGCACATTGAGATCCCCTATCATTATGTAAGAGATATGGTGGAAAGGAAAGTGATCCAATTGGAGTATATTAGTACAAATGATCAAACTGCAGACATTCTCACCAAGCCTCTCTCCCGAATCAAGGTAGAGCACTTCAGGAAGAAACTTGGTATGGTTTAAATGTAATTTGATATTTATGTTTGAAATACAAATTGTTTATAAATTGTACTAATATATAAAAATGTTTAATGTGTAAACTCTTTTGTCATGTGTGACTCTCCACGACCTTATAGGCCTACTCCCCATGTGTACATTATTGAAAGGTGACAATCTTTCTAATAATGAACACTTGTATTTGACATTGTAAATTGACGACTCTACAATGATAAACTATCATGATAGATATCATGTGACTTGATATCTGTGGACATGTAATGATAGTATCTCTTGGACACTTTGATGGATATCATGGGACTTGATGTCATTTGTAGATCATTGTGATCCTTAAGAGATAATCATGGTGGATATTTATATCCGTGGATATGCCATGAATTATGGTAGACATCATGTGACTTGATGTCAGTGCACATACCATAATGAAGATGTGTTATGAAGAATGTCATGTGACTTGACAATATTGAGTAAAACATACCATATCTTCGATATCACGTGTGAAGGTGATATCTCTACTTATTTGATTTGAAATATCTTCCCTAGCTAAGAGGGAGTGTTGATGACTGGTAGCTTCGGTTAGATATAAATGATGATTGCTGAAAGCATCATCATCATTTATATATGATCGAAATTACTCATCATTTAATATTTCTAAAAAATGAGAAATTCGAATTAATGGAATTCGACATATATAAATCGAACTTTGCATTATACTTATCGCTAGGTACTAACATTGTTTTGTTTACCACCGATTAGTAATAATCGGCTTTGAGAAACCCGTGCCCTTCAAGGGACACGTCCTCTCATGGGGCGCGTCTCTCCTTGGAGGCGCGTACCTTTGTGGAGATGTGTCTCCCCTCTCTAGTATAAAGCATGATGGAAACCATTAAGTGTAGACATCGAAATTTATTAATGTTTTGCAATCAGCACATTCAGCATAAAGAGAAGAAATCTAGAAATTAATTTTGACTTAGAATTCTCACACAGAATTTCAGACCTTAGCGTTTTCTTAGATTTCTTAAGATCCTATTTGATAAAGATTTGATTATATTTACAATTACAAATCAGATTATCCACACTGACGGTATACCATCCAGGGGTGCTTAATGTGAAGTTAATTAAATAATGCAACAAATGCTAAAACTGAAATAGTACTACTGTTAACAGTTTGTACAAATAAGAGAGCTGCAAATTACGTCGTGTTACAATGATATAATCAATGCAAACTTCTGAAGAATGTTTATTATAATATATAATTTTCTCAATCACCAAGATATAAGCCAAAATTTGAATGTTTAAGAATCTGATATGCATAAACAGCGGACTGAAAATGTCAATCAGCAAACATGTAAATCAATGAAATGCTCATAACTCTCCAAATATACCTCCGAATGATGTCAAATAAATTGCAGAAGTATTCTAAGAGGTAGGCGCCCAATCTCCAACCCACAAACTGCATTAAAGCTTAGAGAATGATTATGCATGAATCCCAAAGCAGTCCCAACATGGTACGGCCTTCTTGAGGGGCGATTTTCTACTTAAAAATCAGAAACAACAAACTAAAATCTGCAAACTTCAAGGTGGGGTCGCCTCAAGCATAGAATCATGATGAACAAATACCCATAATCAAATTAGAATTACCCTTAAATCTATTAATGATTTTCACCTACAGCCATGACTGAACCAGCAACAATAAAATCTGGAAATAACATCTAAATTTTCAATATTGAAGCTCAATGTGCACTTCTGAATGAAGCACACTCTCGATCCATCATCTAGGGAACCATAGTTTCAAGCCCGAAGAGTGGAATAGAATTGTTAAGCTTTCCCTTAGCCGGATTCTGGATTTCAAACCAGCAGCATAACTTTGCTTTCCAAAACATAACATAATCAGCTCTCCACAATGCAGCAATATATAAGTTCCAATGGGCAAATGGAACACTTTGAATTCCAAGAAGTTGAATCACTTCAACTTCCCAAGGGACGCTCTTCAACCATTCACTTTATTGTGAAATAATAAAACATTATTTCCCTTCCCTTTAGGCGTCCATTTCTATTTGCAACAGTAAAGCATTTTAATAAATCATTGAATGCTCAACATGACCCCTGAATGTCCCCTCTTTAAAACAACATGAAGTTATCACTCCTAGGCATGGGGTACAACTTAAAAACATGCAATTGACTAAGTATAACACTTAGTCCAAGGAGATAACTAAAACCAATGCCAATACTGAAACTGAAGGATTACGACAAATAACATGATGACCTGAGCTGAACTGCAGATGATGATACTGCCAAAATTAGACTTACTAAAAATAGCCACTGTCAAAAATAGTAAATTCACTTCAACTCAACAAAAAGCCAAACTAATCGGCCACATTGAACTGCAAAAGATTGAGTTGCTACTAGAGTGATACTACTATAAATATACTTACCAAAAATAACATATTGCTATAAATAGTAAGTTTGCCAATGTTGATGAATGGTAGCTTCGGTCAGATATAAATGATGATTGCTGAAAAGCAACATCATCATTTATATGTGATCAAGGCTATTCTTCAAAATAAACATTTCTGGAAAATAAGTGAAATCGAATTTATAAGCATAGATAAATTCGATAAAATAAATGATGTTAAAATTATGTATTTAAATAAATCGGAACTCATATACCCGCCACATAAGGTTGTGTGTGTGTTAAGCCACTAACCGCATGTTAGTCGATCATGTAGGAACCCGCGCGCTCAAAGGGACACGTCCCATGAGCGGACGTGCCTCCAATTGTGGAGACGCGTCCTCTCATGAGACGCGTCTCTTAGAGGCGGGTCTCCAAACATACTTATGCTAGTTCCTCATTGATATGCAAAACATTGAAATTTATTAATGTTCTACAATCAGCACATTCAGCATAAAAAGAAGAAATCTGGAAATTAATATTTGACTTAGAATTCTCACAGAGAATTTCAGACCTTAGTGTTTTCTTAGATTTCTTAGGATCCTATTTGATAAAGATTTGATTACATTTACATTGTATCAAAGCCAAGTTGTGTGAATCCAAATCAAATCTAGATATCAGATTGCTCTAGAAAATTCGTATTTTCTAAAATCGAATTCACATCACATTCTTCATAATGTCAAGTGTGATCAGATTTGAAGATCGTCTTGCAGGAGCAGACAACTTCACATCATGGAAATTTAGAATCATGATGATCCTTAAAGAGAATAAATTAGACTCACTTGTGAGAGAAAATAAAAAGGAACCAAAGGCTGATCCTGAGAAAATTCAATGGATTGAAAACAATGAAAAAGCCATGAAAATCTTAGTAGATGCAGTTAGGGATCATATAGTGCCCATCCTAGCAAAACATGAAACTGCATATCATATGTTCAAATCTCTTGAGAGTACCTATGAGATCAACAACACCAGTAGGACTCTTGCATTAAAGAGGCAAATCAACAATGCTCAAATAAACAAGGGAGAGCCCATTAATGCATACTTCATGACGATCATTGAACTAAGGGATCAATTATCCACAATTGGATATCAAATTGATAGCAAAGAGTTAACTCCAATTGCACTAGGAGGCCTACCAAACTCATGGGAGTCATTTGTTCAAGGAATAAGTGCGAGATCTAAACTCCCTAAGTTTGATAGGCTAAGAATTGACTGCCTTCAAGAAGAAACAAGACTCTCCACAAAATAAAATAAACAGAAGAACATAGATAAAGACATTCATGTACTCAACACAACGTCTAATAAAAGGAATAAGAAAAACTCCTACAAGAGAGCATCTTTTAAAAGAAAGAGAAATTCCAATGGAAAGGGATCTTCTAAGAAGAAAGACATCTCTCAAGTCCAATGCTTTAGATGTGATCAATATGGCCACTATGTAATGAAGTGCCCTGACAGATCAAAGCAACAAGCATCTTTTGCCAAAGTAGGAAAGACGAATTCAAATCATGAATCTGAGAACTTTGTGTTCTATACAGCCTTATCTAGTCAAGTATCTAACGACACCCACAACTGGGTAATTGATAGTGGTTCCTCTAGACATATCACAGGATTCAGAGAACACCTAGACACTATGACTGAAAAGACTGATGAAGAAGTAACCATTGGGGATGATTCTGCACACCCTGTAAAAGGGGTTGGAACTTGCTCCATCAAACTAAAATCTGGTCTTTCTCTTCAACTCATTGGAGTCTTATTTGTACCTGGAATAAAGAGGAATCTAATATCCATCTCTGCCCTTGAAGAAAATGGATATAGAGTTACCTTTATGGATGGGAAAGTTCTAGCATAGCCTAAGAACTCAACTATCAAGAAAGCCCAAACCATAGGTGTAAGACAAGCGTACCTTTACAAACTATGAATTGAAGTTAAACAAGCCCTTACCCTTGACACCTTTGATTCAAATGAGATTTGGCATAGAAGATTAGGACACCTTCATTTCCGTGACCTACCTTCCGTGGAAAAACTTGTAACAGGCTTACCTAAGTTAAAACCATCTCATGAAGGAACTTGTAAAGGTTGTGCCTTGGGAAAGAATACAAAGGGATCCTTTCCCAATAGTTTGAGCAAAACCCTAAATGTGTTAGAACTAGTTCACTCAAACTTACGTGGACCCATGTTTGTACCCTCTAAAGCAGGATTTCTATACTATGTCATATTTGTAGATGACTTCTCTAGGAAAACCTGGATCTATTTCCTTAAGTGTAAAGAATCAATAGAAATCCTCAAAAGGTTCAAAGAGTTCAAAGCCCTTACTGAAAACTTCTTCGGAAAGAAAATAAAAACCTTAAGGACAGACAATGGGAAAGAATACACCTCTGAAATTTTCAAAGAATTCAGCATGAGTGCTGGAATTAAGAGGGAGTTCACAGTTGCCTACAACCCTCAACAAAATGGGGTTGCTGAAAGTAAAAATACAACCATTGTAAAAGCTATTGAGGCAATGTTGCTTGACCAAAACATTGAAACTTCTTTCTAGCCAGAAGCCTCTAGGACTACTGTCTATATCCAAAATAGATGTCCTCATTCTCATCTTGATAACAAAACTCCTGAAGAGGCCTTTACTGGCATAAAACCTCACATTAGCCATTTTAGGATTTTTGGCTGTCCTGTCTATATTCATGTGCCCAAAGAGAAGAGATTCAAACTAGAACTTTCCAGAGAGAAGGGGGTATTTGTGGGTTATAGTGAAACCTCCAAAGCCTACAAGATATTCATACCCGAGCAGAAACAAATTGAATTGAGCAGAGATGTCATCTTTGAAGAAGACATTGCATTCAAGACGGCAAGAAGTTCTAGTCAGATAGAAACCTATTCCCCTAGAGTACCTGAAATAGAACCTGCTCCTGAGATTCAGAGGGAGCACCCTGAGGAAATACCACATGAACTTCCTTCTACTTCAGATGAGAATACAAATGACAATGGCAGAAAGAGGCCACTTTGGGCTAGAAAGATGATCAAAGAAGCCGAGGATCATGCAGCACCCAAAGGAACGTTCAGGGAAAGTAAGAGACCCAAACGGTTCTCTAGCTATGTTGCTCTAATGAACATCATAAACTCAGAACCTGTTAGTGTTACAGAAGCCTTCAGAGATCACGCATGGAAGGATGCAATGACGGAGGAATATCAGTCCATTCTAAAGAATGATGTATGGGATATAGTGCCTAGACCGAAAGAGAAATCTATTGTCTCTTCCAAATGGCTCTTCAAAATCAAGCATGTTGCTGATGGCAGTATAGAAAAACATAAAGCACGTTTTGTGGCAAGAGGTTTTTCTCAAAAGGAAGGCATTGATTATGAAGAAACATTTGCACCTATTGCCCGCTACACTTCAGTGATAGCAGTGTTAGCCATTGCTGCAGCTAAAGGCTAGAAGATCCATCAAATGGATGTGAAAATTGCCTTCCTAAATGGAACCATTGAAGAGGAAGTCTATCTGGAACAGCCTGAAGGTTTTGTGATACATAAACCTGACTCACATGTGTCCAGACTGAAGAAAGCCCTCTATGGACTTAAACAGGCTCCCAGGGTCTGGTATGAAGGAATTGACAACTATCTCTTGGGACTAGGATTTTCCAAGAATGATGCTAACTCCAATCTCTACTTCAAGGTAATCAAAGGTGATATGCTAATAATTATTTTATATGTTGATGACCTGCTGATAACAAGAGAAGATCACCTCATTGTTCAAGGAAAGCAAGATCTAATTTCTAAATTTGACATGAAAGACTTGGGCATTCTACACTACTTCCTAGGTTTGGAAGTATGGCAGAAATCAGAGGGCATTATACTTAACCAAGAGAAGTATACTATTGATATTCTGAAGAGGTTTGAAATGTTGGACTGTAGACCGATGTGTACAACTATGGAAACCAACCTTCACAAACTGAAAGAAGCAGCAGCAGAATGCAAGCATGCAGATCCAACCCTTTATAGACAGATGATTGGATCCTTGATGTATCTGGTTAACACCAGACCTGATATTTGCTATGCAGTGAATGTTCTCAGCCAATTCATGTGTGAGCCAAAGGAAATTCACCTAATGGCTGTGAACCATATTTTGAGATATCTTCAAGGCACTATTGGATATGGTCTTCTTTACAAGAATGACCAACTAGATCTACATGGGTACTCTGATTTAGATTGGGCTGGAAGTGTAACCAATCGAAAAAACACATCAAGATGTTGCTTCAGTTTAGGATCGGCTATGATCTCCTGGATTTGCAGAAAACAGTCTTCAGTTGCACAGAGCTCAACAGAAGCTGAATACATTGCAACCTCTATGGGAGCAAGAGAAGCAGTTTGGCTTCGTAGATTGCTTGTGGGACTCTTTGGTGAGCCCTTGAATCCTACAATTATTCATTGTGATAATCAGAATTGCATCAAACTCTCTGTAAATCCTGTCTTCCATGATAGATCTAAGCACATTGAGATCCCCTATCATTATGTAAGAGATATGGTGGAAAGGAAAGTGATCCAGTTGGAGTATGTTAGTACAAATGATCAAACTGCAGACATTCTCACCAAGCCTCTCTCCCGAATCAAGGTAGAGCACTTCAGGAAGAAACTTGGTATGGTTGAAATGTAATTTGATATTTATGTCTGAAATTCAAATTGTTTATAAATTGTACTAATATATAAAGATGTTTAATGTGTAAACTCTTTTGTCATGTGTGTGACTCCATGACCTTATGGGCCTACTCCCCTGTGTACATTATTGAAAGGTGACGATCTTTCTAATAATGAACACTCGTATTTGACATTGTAAAGTGACGACTCTACAGTGATGAGTTAAACTATCATGATAGATATCATGTGACTTGATATCTGTGGATATGTCATGATAGTATCTCTTGGACACTTTGATGGATATCATGGGACTTGATGTCATCTGAAGATCATTGTGATCCTTAAGAGATAAATCATGGTGAATATTTTTATCCATGTATATGCCATGAATTATGGTAGACATCATGTGACTTGATGTCAGTGCACATACCATAATGAAGATGTGTTATGAAGAATGTCATGTGACTTGACAATATTGAGAAAACATACCATGTCTTCGATATCATGTGTGAAGGTGATATCTCCACTTATTTGATTTGAAATATCTTCCCTAGCTAAGAGGGAGTGTTGATGAACGGTAGCTTCGGTTAGATATAAATGATGATTGTTGAAAAGCAACATCATCATTTATATGTGATCAAGGCTATTCTTCAAAATAAACATTTCTGGAAAATAAGTGAAATCGAATTTATAAGCATGGATAAATTCGATAAAATAAATGATGTTAAAATTCTGTATTTAAATAAATCGGAACTCATATACCCGCCACATAAGGTTATGTGTGTGTTAAGGCACTAACTGAATGTTAGTTGATCATGTAGGAACCCGCGCACTCAAAGGGACACGTCCCATGAGTGGACGTGCCTCCACTTGTGGAGACACGTCCTCTCATGAGACGCGTCTCTTAGAGGCGGGTCTCCAAATGTACTTATGGTGGTTTCTCATTGATATGCAGAACATCGAAATTTATTAATGTTCTGCAATCAGCACATTCAGCATAAAAAGAAGAAATCTAGAAATTAATATTTGACTTAGAATTCTCACACAGAATTTCAGACCTTAGTGTTTTCTTAGATTTCTTAGGATCCTATTTGATAAAGATTTGATTACATTTACAGCCAAAACCACATTTGTAGGCCAACTGAGCAGTATCATGACTTACTATAAATAGTAAGTGTTTCCAAATATCTTTTAAGCACAAACCGGGCAACCATCTTGACTTACTATAAATAGTAAGTGCCTGGAAAGGATGTCAGATTCAGATGCATGTAACATCACCCTGGAAATCTATTAAAACCCAGAAAACTCCACTAGACATGCGTCAGAAAAACACACATGCAAGCCCTCAAAACTGCATCTGAAACCTCCTATAAAATAGGAAATCCTAATTTCCCATTTTGTTTAGCCTACGAGTTTCTGGAAATAGGCTAAATCAAATTGTAGAGCGTAGGGCTAAATCGGGGACATTACAAAGCATGCTATTTCCTTGAGTAGCGCAACTTCAATTTGTGTACTTTATACTTATGTGATCATTGTATACTTGTGCATGTGATCAAATTTGCTTTTATTTGTGTTGTATTCAATAAAGGGTGCTTGAAACAAGTTTTAAATCCTTAAAAATCTCTAAATTTCTAGGGTTTTTTCAACTTTTTTTCATTTTGCCGAATCTGCACCGAGTCCGAGTCCCGAGTCCCCGAGTCCCGAGTTGAGTCACCCTAGCCGAGTCTGAGCCGAGTCTGAGTCTCGTTACTATGCTTAAAATATAATGTCTACAATCATACGACCATCTACCATAAAGGTCTACAAGAATGGCATTTTGTTACATTTTGAACAGTAGTATTATGTTGGCTATGTGCAAAAATTTCCTCGTAAACTTTTCATGTCCTCTACCCTGTAACAAACACCCCTGATTTATATTTTTATTTTATTTGTTTTGTTGAGTGTATTGTTAAGTGCGGATTTGTTTGCAACATAAAATTCATTCATAACATAGCAAAGAAGGAAATCAACCATGAAATAGCATTTTCTTTACATTGCATCATTACAACATACATTGGTTATAACATCCAATGAAATCAGACTTATTGAAATAATTTGCAGACCTGATAACAGCAGTTTCAGACCTGATAACATACCCAAATGAAGCTCTTACAGTCATTAAATGAGCAGCAATACATTCAAATGTTGCACCCAAACCAAGCTATGATGTAGGCTAACCAACCATAGCACTTAATCTCTAATGAACAGCTGCACGAACGCTGTAGAAGGCAGATTGCAGGTCTATACAACAGTAGGCCTGAGTGTTGCTCACCCTCAAACTGACCTGGCTCCCTAGGTGGCGTAATTTGCTCCCATAAATCAATACTCCAAAAAAATGCAAATGAGCACTTGAAATGAGGTGCCCAGCTATGAGAAGTCTTTTGGAAAACTACCCAAAACCAAACTTCAAACTCCAATTGAGCTACGAACAAATCATCACTTCCAACCACTATGTAAAATGGATTTCCAGAATTATGGAAATGATTATTAGACCTCTGATATTGCGACCTCAACATCTCAAAACATCACCAAAATGAAGCAAATCATCTAGCACACCCAAACCCCCAATCCCACATCAAAACACTAAGAAAATCTTCATTATTCAACCTCCAAAATGATGAAAATTAGGAACTCTGAAAGCACAATGGTGATCCCTGAAGTAGAACCACTCTTCCCAGCTAGGGTGGATCTTTCACCATTGAAACCAGCTACTAATGGTGAAGGTTTCCATCCTCAACTCGCAGAAATAGAAACTTGGAAGCATTCCAGCAACATCCTGTTATGTTGTCAAAAGATAGATAATCAAACGAGAGCCCAAGAGATGCTTTTATAGAAGAAGGAAGGAAATTAGGGCAAGATAGTTTGAATTCACTTTCCCTCCAAAACCCCACGCCCCTTTCATGAGCTTTTTTTATTTATTTTAAATTCCGTATGCCTCCCTTAAACTAGGCATCCACTTTTGGAGGCTATAATTTGGCTTTTAAAAACAACTTTATTTCACCTTTTCCTAGGCATGAGACAAGGGGCCTTTTAATGAACACATGACCCTCACTTAAGTTATAAAGTAACTTTATAACATAAGTGATATAAAACACAAATATTAATTTGATTACCCTTAGAACTCACCAACACCCAAACAAAAAATATTAGACTGCTGAAGAAACAAAGGCCGAGACCAACTGCCAAAAATACACTTACTAAAAATAGTGACTGCTAAAACTAGTAAGTGTGCCCAAACACCAAATTGGCACAATCTGAGATGTACTGAGACTTATTATAAATAGTAAGTAGTAAAAATGGCCACTACTATAAATAGTAACCTCTGCCAAAATGCATTGAAAACCACCACAAAGCCCAACACAAGCTCTGAGTCACCTAACCAACTCCACTTAGCCTACGGGAACCCTGGAATAGGCTAATGGAACTCCACAACTAATCAGGTGCAAGAAGGGGACATTACATACCCCGAAAAGGGCAAGTTGTGGCTAAGAATGTGTTTTCTCAGGTTCACCAGTGAACAAGGAGTTAATTTTTTTATCTCCCTAACACGAACCTCAAGAATTGGTGCTAAGAAAGATCTATCATGTCAATGAAAGTGGGCATGTGATCTAAAAATGCTACTATTGCACACCTTTTACCATTAGCATTTATGAAAGCACATTAAACCAGACAAAAATTGCCATATTGCACAGCAACTCAGCCATCATTTCTAAGGAAGAAATGCAGCTACCAAATTTCTACTTTACTAACTTGAGAAAAAAGTAGTTTTCATGCAGATATCTGCATTCAGCAAAGTTTGTACCTGCGGCAAGGCTTTAAAGTTTAAACATAAAATCTACTATCATGCAACCACTTACCATAAATGCCTATTAGAATAGTTTTTTGTTGAAAATGGTAGCTTCGGTCAGATACAGAAATGATGATCATATGTGTGTATATATATTAATTGTATAAATATTTATATCATCATTTATATACATATCAAAACTCATTTCTAGATTGGATATTATTTATTTGTGCAAGATAAACTCAGATCGAACTTAGTAAGCATTTATGTTTATTAAGTAAACTAACCCCGATTAGTGATCGGGTGGTTAGTTGGACGAAAAGGCACAAATTCATGGGACGTGTCTCCCCATTTGATATTTAATATAGATCCGATCCACAATTGAAGACATTGAAAATTATAAATGTTCTGCTCTTGTAGATCAAATTTGAAAGTAACTTAGTAAAACAACATGGTATCAGAGCACAGGTTGATATGAAGATCTGATCAGATTTGTTAAGCTGTCCTTATGGTGGCCATGAAAATCGTATCCCCTGAGATGCCTAGGCAGTAGCTTGAATCATTGTTTCTATCAAGCAATGGAGAACAGCTATGTGCATGTTTTCATCAAAACTCGTGGGAGCATGGAGGATTTCATCTTATGATTTATGGGCAATATATTCTCAAAGACGTTCCGTATCTTGTTCATCACTTCCGACATTGTTCTGATCACTCCAGTCGGGAGGGCAATTTTTGTCCAAATTCGTGGGTCTCCTTTGGAGACAAATTTGGGTGGTCATCGATTATATATGAATATCTATCATTGGATGCCTGGTCGATTCAATGCAGTGAATCTTTCAAATGAAAGATACCACTGCATTATATTCTTAAGTCGGCATCATGACGGGCTCGTCATTTTTTTAAGGATCTGATATATATATATCATCGCCTTTACAAGCTTGTTGGAGCCATAGTATTTGAGAACATCGTATATTCAAAATCATGGATGTTAGGGGATCTACATCGGTCAAACAAAGGCCCAATTCACTTCTATTCCCCTCCACCATCATACAAAATGCTCACACGACTATATGCGATCATGATCTCAGGAGGATTAATACGCCGATGTTATAAAAGAGCTCACTTCATATTATGGCTCTTATTGGGAGGCCGCATATTTCCATTGCTAGTCTGCACAGCATTGAATACAATGATGGCATATACCGATTGATTGGAGGATATACCGAAGAACTAAAGCGGACGACTGGTAATTGTCGTGAATCAACTCACCGTTCCTTTTAAAGTCTTTGTGGCATGCGTATTATATTCACAGAAATATTGCCTTGTGAAGCAAAATTGGGTTGAGGAGTTCTCAGGCATGTTCGCTCTTAACAATAACCAATGCTATTAATCTGTGAATTATCAGACATGAGATTGGTAATGAGGAAGTAATATTGTCGGGTACTGGAGGCCCATGCCATATGGAAGACCTTTGAATCAACAGGTGACTTATTAGGCTGTTCCTATTGTAATTCACTGGCTAGAGCCATGATATATATATTTGCTATTGCTATTGATGTATTATTATGTAGATCTCTAGAAGTTGTTATCCAAGATCACTGGTTCAGCAGTAATCTAGTCAGGTCTTATCATTAAAATATTACAATTAGTATTTTCTGTGAAGAAAATTCAGGTTTCTCTCTCTATATATTTAAGAAGCTATTTCAGGCCCTTGTTGTCAAAGATTAATTGAACATCTTGACAGAGAAGTCACCATCAATACTTAGAGCAGAAGTATTGACACATATATATGGTGAGGACTGGGTAAAGAATGCCCAAGTCGATAAAGACCTTTGACATTCAGTTGCAATCGAAGTCAAGAGTATGCATTGAGAGCAACAACGATCAACACCACTGCAAAGGGTGGAGAGAGCAGATATTGTGATCGTTGATATCGATTCTTCATTTTTATGCATATAGGATTATGATTGCAATGAGATAAGTACTGCACGGTTGAATAATGTTCTTGAATTGTATATAGCTATTAATTCATGCTATAACATTGAAATAATAAATCATGTATGTTTCTAGCTTTGGTATTTCTCTTCGAAATAGTTGAGTTATATGAACTATTAAGTAATCTCTTCTTAATGTGCATTAGGATGGACCAAGAGATTGCTTTCAAGAGAAAAAGAGAATGAAGTCACAGCTTGCAGCCATGGGACTGAGTTGGTGGCTGAAGACATATCTTGAAAAACCTATTAAGGTAGTCCTTGTGATCAGTTTCTTCAAAGAGGAGAATTTAACCTTCAGAGGGAGTACTATGATTCGCCGAGATTAAGGGTTGCAGTGTTGATGCTAAATCCTTGAAGTACCTATTCATAATAGAGTGATCTGGGATGAGGTTGAAGAGGACAGCCCTGAATCTCTACAGAGGTGTGCATTGGAAACCATTTCTCTAAAGCAAGTGTTGCAGGCAATCTTGGACGATGAAGTCGGGAGGTTGATGCAAGTGCTTGAAGATTCAGAGGGAGCCTACTGAACCTACAGAAGATGATCGAAAGAGTACCTCTGGATGTTATTTCAGGTTGAGGTCTGCGATGATATCCTAGTGTAGTAGGAAGCAATCTTTTGTGGCACTAAGTACAACAGAAGCCGAATATATTGCAGCCTCTATGGGAGCAAGAGAAGCAGTATGGCTCCGGAAATTGCTTGTGGGATTATTTGATCAAAGCATATAGAGATTCCTTACCACTATGTGAAAGACATGGTAGAAAGGAATGTGATCCATTTGGAGTATATTAGTACAAGCGATCAAACAACAGACATTCTCACCAAAACTCTCTCCAGAGTTAAAGTTGAACACTTCAGGAAGAAAATTGGTATGATTGAAATGTAAGTTATTGTTGAGATTGAGACTCAATTTGTTTATTTTGTACCAATATATTTAAAAGATGTTTAATGTGTAAACTCTTTTGTCATGTGTGTGACTCCATGACTTTATGCGCCCCCGCCCCCCCTATGTACATTATTGAAAGGTGACAATCTTTCTAATAAAGAACACTTGTATTTGACATTGTAAGGTGACGACTTTACAATGATTAGTTTCACTATCATGATGGATATCATGTGATTTGATATCCATGGATATGTCATGATAGTATCTCTTGGACATTTTGATAGATATCATGAGACTTGATATCAGTTGAAGATCATTATGATCCTTATGAGATAATCATGGTGGATAAATGTATCCTTGGATATGCCATGATTTATTATGATAGACATCATGAGACTTGATGTAAGTGCACATACCATAATGAAGATGTGTTATGAAGAATGTCATGTGACTTGACACTCTTAGAAGCATACCATATCTTTTGATATCACGAGTAAGGTGATATCGCTATTTTACAATGATTAGTTTCACTATCATGATGGATATCATGTGATTTGATATCCGTGGATATGTCATGATAGTATCTCTTGGACATTTTGATAGATATCATGAGACTTGATATCAATTGAAGATCATTATGATCCTTATGAGATAATAATGGTGGATAAATGTATCCTTGGATATGCCATGATTTATTATGGTAGACATCATGAGACTTGATGTTAGCGCACATACCATAATGAAGATGTGTTATGAAGAATGTCATGTGACTTGACACTCTTAGAAGCATACCATATCTTCTGATATCACGAGTAAGGTGATATCACTATTTTACAATGATAGTATCTCTTGGACATTTTGATAAATATCATGAGACTTGATATCAGTTGAAGATCATTATGATCCTTATGAGATAATCACGGTGAATAAATGTATCCTTGGATATGCCATGATTTATTATGGTAGACATCATGAGACTTGATGTCAGTGCACATACCATAATAAAGACGTGTTATGAAGAATGTCATGTGACTTGACACTCTTAGAAGCATACCATATCTTCTGATATCACGAGTAAGGTGATATCACTATATACTTGGTTAGTGTTATCTTCCCTAGCTAAGAGGGAGTGTTGAAAATGGTAGCTTCGGTCAGATATAGAAATGATGATCATATGTGTGTATATATATTAATTGTATAAATATTTATATCATCATTTATATACATATCGAAACTCATTTCCAGATTGGATATTATTTATTTGTGCAAGATAAACTCAAACCGAACTTAGTAAGCATTTATGTTTATTAAGTAAACTAACCCCGATTAGTGATCGGGTGGTTAGTTGGACGAAAAGGCACAGATTCATGGGATGTGTCTCCCCATTTGATATTTAATATAGATCCGATCCACAATTGAAGACATTGAAAATTATAAATGTTCTGCTCTTGTAGATCAAATCTGAAAGTACCTTAGTAAAACAACATTTTTAATCACATTTTAACACTAGCATTGCATTAGCTGTGTGCAAAGTTTACCTTAGTTTCATGATGAAACAATGCCCTAAAAAGATTAAGTTGTGGCTAAGAATGTGTTTTCTCAAGCTCATTAATTGGTAGAGTTAATTTTTTGCTATCCATGACAGGAATCTCCAGAATTTGTGTTGACAAAGACCTAAATATTACATTTTGAGCAGTAACATTACATTAGCTATGTGCAAAAATTGCCATCTAACTTAAGATGTGGCTAAGAATGTGTTTTTCCAGATTCATCATTTGATGCTGTTAATTTTTTTATCTCCCTGACAGGAACCTCCAGAATTTGTGTTGAGAAAGATCTATCACGTTGATGAAAGTGAGCATATCATCTCAACATGCCAGTATTGCACATCTTTTACCATCAACAATATGAAAGTGAATGAAAGCAGACAGAAATTGTCATATTGAATAGTAAATCAGTCATCATTTCTAAGGAAGAAGTACAGCTACCAAATTTCTATTTACTAATTTGAAAAAAACAATTAATGATCGAAACAAAAATAGTTATCATGTGGATACCTCCATTCAGGAAAATCTCTACCTGCAGCAAGGCTTTAAACATAAAATCTACAATCACACAATCACCTACTATAAATGCCTATAAGAATGGTTTTTAATCACACTCTGAACTGTGGCATGACATTAGCTATGTGCAATGATTACCTCAGTTTTTCATGAAACTCTGCCCTAAAAATGGTAAATTGTGGCTAAGAATGTTTTCTCATGCTTATCAGTTATCAATTGGCACAGGGTTGATTTTTTGACATCCATGATAGGAACCTCCAGAATTTTTCTTGACAAAGATCTGACATATTGATGGCAGTAGGCATGTGATCTTAACAATGGATGACACGTGTGACTTTGACTTTGTAATAAAATGTACTTAGAATTTTTGACAGTGGCTGAGATTTCCCTTCAAAAATATTTTGTTCCTTTCTATCCTTATGGTCCAACAGATGGGAAGAACTCATTTGATGTACAACTTGGATATGCATATATTCCCTTTGTGATTTTGGCAAGGTGGAGATGTCTTCAAAATTTATTCTAGGACAATGCAACCATCTGACTTGAGCCCCATAGTTGACTAGCCAAAGGATCTTAACAAGAAGATAGTGATCCCGTTGCATAGAAGGTTGGTACCTTAACAAGAGATTGGTGTCTCTTATTGGGTTGGTGCCCAGTTGCGGGGATTGGTGTCTCCAGTGGGTTGGTGCCTATAGATTCTACAAGTGGGGATTGGTGCCTCCAGTGGATTGGTGTGTACAAATCATATAAGTGGGGATTGGTGTCTAGTAGGTTGGTGCCTACAAATTGAAGAGATTGGTGTCTCTTGCTAAGTTGGTGCCTCCAGTAGGTAGGTTTTAAAACAAAATTAAGTGTTAATTTCCTAGCCACATGAAATGGAATCAAACAAAAGAACCAAAAATCTCCAATTGCACTCCTTGCCAAATGATATTTGTCTCTATTCCAATCCTTTCTCTCAAGCGATGATTAGTAACCTTGAGAAGTGAGAGGTGATCCACAAACTCTTGGGGAAACATTAATGCTCAAACTAGAAAGAAATGGAGGAATTTCAATAGTAAAATATTGTACACCCATGGCTGCCATCTCCTCTTTGCTTCTTTCTAAAGTTCTTTTCCTTAGAGGACATTGACTGACTTTGGAACTCTCGCACAACTTCAAATGGGATATGCATGCTTCAAAGAAGCATTTTTGGCAATGTACATGGGTAAGGTGGAATTTTATGCGATTAATGCCCACCCCGCTAATTTTGATTTTGCAATAATTGCAAGCCGATTTCCATTTCTTAGCCTTTGAGGTGGCATGTGTTCTACATAGGTCCTTCCTCATTGGCATCCAATTATGGCAAGTTGTAAATTACAAGTAGGCTGCAAAAGAAAAAGATGGAAAAAATATTTGAAGTTGGTACTGTTAGTTTTGGGATCAGAAATGCAATAAGCAGAAATCACAACTCAGAGACAATTAACACAACATTTTACCCTGGTAAAAACCCTCCTACTCGAGGGAGAAAAACCCAGCAATGAATATTCTCTTATAAATCAAAATAATATCAGGCCCTAGAAAGGTCAAATACAATACAAAGGATCTGCACTTATATCTGGTGCAATTTCATGAATACACTAAGTATTGACTCTTCTCCTTGATGCTGATCTGCTGCTTGGAAAACTCAACCTGCTGCTGAAATGAGAATTTTAGTGAATGAATTGCTTGATTGATTGATGAAATGAGGAGACAACTTCTCCTATTTATACAAGCCTAGGTGAGCTCACTCTAGAGCCAACCTAGCAATTTCAATATTTGTTTATAGAGCATGATGGCCGACCTGCCTTAGATACATTTTGTTTAGGATAAAATATCTCCCGCCGCTACAACACTAACAAGTACTCTGTGGATGAAGTGAGAGATGGGAAAAAAGGGATTATGGAACAAGAAACAAAGAGGTAAATTCTCTTTATTTTTCCCTCTTTTTGTTTCTTGTTCCATGGATGTATAATGGAAAGAAAAAGAAAAGGAACATTCAAAGAAAAGCCTCTTCAAATTTGCTGCTTCAGATGGATTGTGGGCTACATCAAATGCACTGTGGGCTGCTTCAAATTGGCAATGATTGCTCCATATGCACCATGTGCTGCTCCAAATCTGCAAATGCACCCTTTGATCACCATTTTTTGCTGCCATCTCTTGGTTTTGCTCTGTTAGAACCCCTTCTTACTTTCTATGATGTCTTTTTCTTTTTGTTGTTGCTTGTAAATCATGTCTTTTTCTTTCTATTGACTGTGTTTTTGTTTTTTAGGGTTTTGAATGTGACTTTTTTTCATTTTTTTGGGGATCCTAGATGGCCAAGTTTACGTCATGGGACTCAAAAGTCCAGGCGAGACTGGTAAGTCAAACAGATTTAGTGAGTCTGCCAGAAACTTGCTGAGTTTCACCAGCAAGTCTGCAAGCTTCATTTTGCCTGCCTCGCCTCAGGACTCAGCGAATCTGCCAAGCAACTGGTGAGTATTGTTACTCTATTTTGACTTCACCAAACCTTCATCGTCAACTGTTATTGCAGTAGCAATGAGCTCACTGACTTATTGAAAGTATTTCTACTACAATTCAAGCTACGCCCTTGACATAACCATGAATCCCACTGATAAATATGATGTGTATTCAGAGCTTGATATGTTTTTCATAATTGTATGGTGAGGCCATTTTTATTTGGATTGAACATGAAATTCCTAGAATTTTCATTTCTTATAAACAAGCTTGACAAGTGGCACAGGTCTGGCAACTACAAAAGAAATGGTCATATCATTGTGCTTTATTCCTTTTCCACCAGAATAATGTTTAGCAATTCTTAAGCGTTTAAAACCTTTTGTTGCAAAATTATGCGTTCTTTTATGAATTATCCTTAGTCTGATTCTTCTGAATTATACAGATTATTTTAATATAGTCGTAGTCATAAAATTGAATGTAAAACTCCAATGTCTATTAAATCAACACTGGTATTTGCTTAAATTCCATTCAAAAACAAGAACTTAGACAGGGAACAGTAGATCTACAGATAGCTAAGCATATCTGCTCTAAATCATGCAGAAAAGCAAACTCTGTTGCACATGGATCATGGCATCAAGAAAAACGAAATTATAATCTGCAAATATATGGTTAGCATGTGCCTACTTAATAATTGAAAAAGCGAGGAAGTGAAATTATTTGTAATAACCTGGCCAGCAATATCTGGGGCTGAACCATGCACAGGTTCAAAAAGTCCTGGGCCCTGCAAACATGAAATAGGTTTAAGGATCTTCCAAAAAGGATCAAAAGTTGCATAGTTTGACAATTTGAAGTTTACTATCAAGAAATATGAGATCCTGATTTCATACTCTGCAATAACAACTGAACAAATATAAATAGTGTGTAAATGTTCAAGTCTATGAAAATCTGTCATTCAGACCCTACCGATTCACCAACACTAGCAGATGGAAGCATGCCAATACTTCCAGTTAGCATTGATGCTTCATCTGATAGAATGTCCCCAAAAATGTTGTTTGTCACAATTGTATCAAACTGCACCACTCAATGTTCATATAAATTCAAACAAGTCAAAAAGATGATTGCTTTCACAAGAGTGGCCATAATTTTTGTTTAGTATTCAATCCACTAAATAGAAAGGAGTTCAACTATTAAAGATAACATAAAAAAAAAAATTATGAAATAAGGACTGCCCACAAGTTGCAAGTAAATATTGTGCATTGTAACGTATCAGCAACTCTAAAAAATCTTTCTCCATAGTAATCTACAAATGGATAGTTAAATGATAAAGGAAGATCTTCAAAATAAAACTTAAACCTGCTTTGGATTCCGAATCAGCTGCATTGAAGCATTATCAACGTACATGTGAGATAGTTCAATATCAGGGTATTCATTACTAATTTCTGTGACCCTCTCCCGCCAAAGTTGTGAAGCCTATTCAAAAACAAAAATGAACTTCATGATACACCTGCCAACTGTTATCAAAAACATAATTTGCTCACACTAAAGCAAGTACTGGAGCAGTGATAGTAGCCAGACAACATGCAATTTTCATCTAAAGAACTGAAATAATAAGTCAAAGGAGATGTGAATAGTCTTGCCAGACACCTTAAATATTAAACCCTTTTAGTTCCCCTTCAAAGGTATAATTTCAGACATCGCACTGACTGATATAGCATTCAACTCAACTATTTCAATTTTAGATATGTACGTAAAATTCATCATGCAGAAGGACCAAATGAACCTCAGTTGATTTGGGAACCATATTTCTAATAGATACACACTGCAACATAATTAGTCATTTCCAAGGACAAAGACCAGACAGAGCAGTATAATGGCCTAGAACACTACATAATATAGCCAATGTCCTCAATAGGTTAAAACTAAATACCGGATCAAACTTCAATCAATATTTATTAACATACTAATAAGACACTAAAATAACTCTAGTTTTGCATCATTTATCTATACTAGAGTTGACTCATTAATGCCTCAGCTAGTCACAAGTATACAAAGCAAATGGATCACTTGAAAAACACAAAGCAAGGCTTGTTACAATGGAATATACCCAAAAATAAGGGATAGACTATGAAGAGACCTTTGCACGAACAGTGAAATGGACCGCCATTTGGGTTTTGTTGGCTTTGGCAGCACAAACAGGTGGCATTCATGGACATGAAAATTGCTTTTCTAAATGGTGATTTTTTAAAAACAGTTCACATGACTCAACCAAGAGATTTTGCAGTTGAAGGTCAAGAACACAAACTGTGTAAGTTGGTTAAATCAATGTATTGTTTGAAACAAGCCCTAAGAGCTTGGTATGAAAAACTCACCAAGCACCTCTTGCCATGAGCTTCAAGCATTTTGAATTTCAAGAATAAACTCTTTTTTGTCAAATAAGTTGACAAAATAGCTGTGTGCCTAGTCGTATATGTGGATGATCTGCTCGTAATAGGAAATAATGAAAGGTACACTGCAAAAGTCAAAGCAAAATTGATGAATGGATTTGAAATAATAGATTTGGGTCATCCTCGTGAATATTTGGCTTTTAGAGAGATTCAAAAATTCAAGTATATTTTCATCACACAACATAAGTATATTTATGAAGTTTTAAGAAAATTTGGAATGACAAATTGTAAACTACTCTAGATGCCCATGGAACAAAATACAAAATTGACACCAGATGATACTACAAAGTTTGAAGATGCAACTCATTAGAAATCTGAACTATGTAACTACAACTAGACTAGACATTTATTTTGTTGTTTCTCTAGATTCATGCAACTGCTGAGAGAAAGTCACCAGGTAATAGCAAATAAGGTTCTTCAATATCTTAAGGAAACTAAAAAATTTGAGCTAAAATGCTTCAAGGTGGGTGATTTTGAAGACTGGGAAATTTACTTCAAGTTTCCTAATGAATTTAGGATCAGAAGTCAGCAGTTTGAAGTCAAAGAAAGAGTCAGCTAAGCAGAATATATGGCATCTTTAAAGACAACAAGGAAATATTGTGGCTCAAGAGAATTCTTGAGGATTTGCGGGAAAAACAAATTTCATCAACTTCACTCATGTTAAAAAACACTTCTACAATCAAAATGGCAAGAAATCCAGTATTTCATGATTGAACCAAACACATCAACACCAAATTCCATTTGATTCGGCATTACGTGAAAGATGGCAGTGTCAAATTGATATATCGTCCAATTGCAGAGCAACAAACTAATATCCTAATGAAAGTACTTGGAAGAGAAAAAATTGAAAAATTCAGAAGCATGCTTGGTCTTGCAACAGGATGTAATATTATGTATATAATCCTAGGTTATAGTCTAATAATATTTTATTTCCTTGTAGAATTAGAATACTTATCCTAAAGATGAACTAAATACATATATATATTCAAGATTTAATGGAGTGATATATATATATATATATATATATATATATGTATTGATATATTGTTTAATTATTGTTGAAAGAGGTTCAAAGAGATCTACTATACAAATCCATGCATAGGCAGCTAGGGATTTTTTCTTAGTGGCATCAGCTATGCTAATAAACTAAGTTACCGGGTTCGGCCCTGGGGGGCCTGGGTTCGATCCGGGTTCGAAATTCGGGTCCAGTTCGCCCTAATTCGCCCAGGATCCGGAAAAATGCACTGTGGGTTCGAACCGGGTTCGGAACCCGGACTGTGGGTCCGACCAGGGTTCGAATTTTTCGAACCCGGTTCGAACCCGGGTAGAATTTCGTGCCCAGGCGGACTTCAAAGCACGAATTTGACTTTTTTTTATAATTTTTTAAGTCTTTGTTGACTTCTAAATATTTTTTTATTCTTTCCAACCCTAATATGTGCCTCTAAAACATGAAATAGGTAAAGTGATAGTCATTTACCAATTTGTGAATGAAAAAAAAGGATTTTTTGCCTCCATTGCTGAACTTTCTCTTTTGCTTGCACAAGCTTGAATAGACTTGAAGGTTGATTGTAGATTGTTCGAAGTTGGTTGTTGTGCTATTCCTAAGCACTTGCAAGTGCCTATTCGTTGCCAAGAAGATCATTGAGCAAGATTTCTTCAAAAGAGGTAGGTTTTTTGAAGTTTTTTGATTATTTTTTTTACATTTTTTTTAAACAAATGGACTTCAACTCTTTTGTTTTGTTTTTTAGTTTTAGTTTTGTTTTACTTTTCATTCCTCTAAATGTCTATAACACATGTTCAATTTTTTCATTTTTTGAAATTAATTAAGTCTGTTAGTTTCAAATTCAATCAATCAATACCAAAATTTCAATATGTTGTGCCTTAGGTATTCCATATTACAATGGCAACCGGTACCTCCTCAGGCTCAAGCCAATCTCGTTTCAAAACAAACCCAAACTCTCCCCTTTGGAAATATGTAGAAATGGTTCAACAACTTCCAAGTGGTGGAGGATATGTTTGGATTTGTAGTCATTGCCATGTTCAGTATTCGAGCTCATACAGTCGAGTGAAAGGGCACTTGTGTGGGATCTCTGAAACAGGCATAAAAAATTGTCCAGGTGAAGATGAGAAAGGCATTCCAGATAATATAGTGTTGAAATATATTGCTGAGCAAGAAAAGGCAGACCAAAGAGCAGCCAGTGGTAAAACAAGCCATCCTTTGAAGAAAGGATCTCGTTTCATGAAACCCCCTACACCGCCTTCTTATTTTCCACCTACAGGAAGCCATCCATTTATGGACATCCCTCAAGAGCAAACCACGCCCTCTTCAAATAAAAGATCTAAGGGACTGTTGGAAGCTTCATTTCAGAATGAGGCAAGAGAGATTGCTGATCAAGACATAGCAAGATGTGTCTATGCCAATGGATTGGCATTCAATGTTGTTCGTTCACCATATTGGCAAAAAATGGTGAAATCTATTAATGAGGCTCCAAAGGGGTATAAGGGCCCAGGTTTTGAGAAGGTTCGTTGCACCTTATTGGAGAAAGAGGTGAAACATGTAGCAGACTCTTTGAAGCCCATAAGGGATTTGTGGATCGAAACAGGGGTGACCATCGTTTCTGATGGATGGAAAGATGCAAAAAATCGCCCATTGATCAATGTTATTGCTGTGTCCCCTAAAGGGGCAATGTTTTTGAGAGCAGTGGATTGTGAAGGACAGGTGAAGGATGGTCCATTTATTGCTAACATCATTTGCCAAGCTATTGAAGAAGTGGGCCATAAAAATGTTGTGCAAGTTGTAACTGATAATGCCAAAAATTGTAGGGCTGCTGGGTTATTGGTTGAGGAGAAGTATCCACACATTTTTTGGACACCTTGTGCTGTCCACTCCCTTAATCTAATGCTACAAAAAATTGGATCCAAAATTGAATGGATCAAACAGGTGTATGCTGAGGGCGAAGACATTCAAATGTTTGTCACCAACCACCATATGACACAAGGAATATTTAGACAATTCTCAAAATTGGAGTTGTTGAAGGTAAGTTAATTCTCAATATTTTTAATTTTTTTAATTTTTTGTTAATTTTAAATTTTGATTTTGTAAATTTAAATTATATTTTAGTTTTAATTTTGATTTTCAAACAGGTTGCCAAGACTCGTTTTGCCTCCAACACAATTGTGTTGAGACGCCTTATAAAGGTTCGTGAGGCACTCTCTGCAATGGTAATCAGCCCTAATTGGACCATATGGAAGCAATCTACCAGTGAAAGGGCAAATAGGATCAAGCAAAGGATCCTAGATGATAGTTGGTGGGACCTTGTTGAGTATCTCGTCAGTTTCACTGAGCCCATATTGAGCATGATCCGTTACACTGACATGGATAGACCTTGTTTGGGTGAAGTATATGATGGTATCGACTCAATGATTGAGAAGATGAAAATCATCATCAATGCAAAAGAGGAAGATCCCGAAGAAAAGTTCTTCAAAGAGCTACAAGAAATCATTGTTGATAGATGGAACAAAATGACCACTCCGTTGCATCTTCTTGCTTTTGCATTGAGTCCCAAATATTATAGTCCAGAGATACTTTCTGCTTCAGCAAGAGTTGCTCCATATAGGGATGTTGAAGTGAGTCAAGGGTACAAGGCAGCAATTCGTAGACTCTTCACTGATCATGACCAACGTGATCGAGTGAGGGCTGAGTTCATGGCTTTTGCATGCTCTGATACTGTTGATCATAATCTTGATGTTGTTCGAGACAAGGTTAGGGTGGATGCTCATAGTTGGTGGTACTTCCATGGGCAAGAATACAGGCACCTCCAACCTATTGCAATAAAAATTTTATCCCAAGTAAGTTTTATATTTTGTAATTTTAATTTTAATTTTAAATTTATATTTATATTAAATTATTAATTAATATTTTTGTTTAGTTAAATCAACTTAAATTTTGTAACTCCTAACTATTTAATTTGGTCTTAATAGGTTGCTAGTTCATCTTCTTCTGAGAGGAATTGGAGCACATACTCCTTCATCCACTCAATAAAACGCAATAGGCTACATTCGAAAAAGGCAGAGGACTTGGTGTATGTGCATTCAAACTTGCGCCTCCTTACACACAAGCAAGTTTCCTACAAAGAAGGAGACACAAGGAGGTGGGATATTGAGCCAGAGCAGCTTGACTTGGATGCTTCCACAAGTCACTTAGCTGCACTTGATATTGATGATGACTATGAGCCTGAAGCAACCGCTGAGCATGAGAGTGGTAGTGTTAGTGCTAGTGGCAGTGCTTGTGCGAGTGCAACTAATGCTATTTGTGGTTCTACACATAATGTAGCATCTAATGATGATGATGATGCTGCTTTTTTTGATGACCCATATGACTCAGATTGATCAATGATCAATAATTATTAATTATTAATGGCTGATTGTAAACACTTTACATTTTTATGTTTGAACTTTGATGATTTGAGTATAAAATGGTGGTGTATTTTTCATTTTTGCTATGTTATTTAACTATTAATATGGTGGTGTATTCTGAACTTAATTACTGCTGCAAATCTGTATATATTTCTGATTTTTATATGTTTTTGTATTACCAAACCCAAAACGAAACCAAATTGAACCCAAATCAAAAAAAAAAAAAATCCCGAATAGGCGAACCGGGTTCTCGAACCCGAACCCGAACCCAAAACCGAACCAGTAACTTAGCTAATAAACTATCCATTAAAATTCAAATACTTTCAACAATCAAGTCATTCCACAAATCTAATAGTAATCCAAATAGCCTAACCTACACTAGTGATTTTGTCATAATTTATGAAACATTTTGGTGTTGATTGTCGTAAAGATAATCTTGCATTGCTTCATAAATCAAGGCCCTTCCTGGAAATCCCGATCTCTATCCTCTAAACTCTCAAACATGACAGGGAAGATACCCTTTGCAAGAATTTTATTCCTAAACTTCCGCCCTATTTTTCTCTATCCATACACATAATTCTTCCACAATAGCCCAATAACCTAGAGCATTTTCCAAATAGGAATTTAATAGTTAGAAATTTTATCTCTAGTTCTATCAATTTGCCCTTAACCACCAATACCTGAGTTTACCTAGCTATTTGAAACCTTTATAGCTCTTATTTTGATCTAGCTAATTGCTACTCCTTTTCCCTGCTTTCCGCATATTTTTCTAGAAACTCTTATTTCTTGTTATTCCTTTCTCATTTTTCTTTATAACGTCCTTTTGTTGTGTGAGTATACATTCTTCTAGAAATCCAAAGTTTTTTCATCACTACTCCATTTCTATTAAAATGTGGATCATGTCATGCGTCCTCCTACTTCCATATTTGATCTTCCTCTATCTAACCCTCCCAAAGAAGTTTTCTATTCCCTCATGCAAATCCTCCATCCTATGCTATCAGGTCGCTCTGGAACCCCCCATACCCATTTGGTTTCAGTTCGGATATGGGTCGTGTTGATGCGTGTTTTATGACACACCAAACACTCTAGAATAAAGAATCCAAAGACACTCTATCCCCTCTTGAAAAACTACCTCGTATGCTAAGATTGCAAGAAAGATCATACGGCAATTCCAATGTTTCATAAGTTAGGTGTGGATAAGCTCTGTGGTCATTGTGATTTTCCGGTAACACAAAGGGACTTATGCTAGGCTTGTTCAATTCACAATGAAGGTCTAGACAATAAAGCTCTATTGTTTGGGTCCTGGATCAAACAAACTATAAAAAAAAGATAAGGGTTTAGAATTTCTAATCTAATTCCTAAGAATCCAAGAGACGGTATTAACTTGGTGAAACCAATAACCACGCTTTGCTTCGCCACGCTCAACGACAACTACACAAAGTGGGTGCAATCTTCAAAGGAGTGTGCTTAAGATTTATTTACCACGAACAATACCATCAATAGAACAACATTATTCGAAGCAAACATTGAAGCATCCACATCAAAAGCTCAATCTAACTTTACTACGCATTGAATGAAAAGCATCCATCCAAAGAAAGTATGAGCCAGAAGTTACACCATAAATCAACACTTATTAGATCTTGCATTCGTTTAACATACATGAAATAAAATATAAACTATGATGAGGGATAAGAACCATGCCAACTCCAAAATAAGAGAAATGATCACCATCAATTTGAACAATGCATTACTTATTACTTTGGCAGTCATATGCAACAATTTACTTATCTCAACATGTTTTGCAACATGCTCCCATGCTTTACAAATGAGGGATGAGCTCAATTTATAGGCTCCCCAATTACAATTCAATGGCCAAGATTGATTTAGAATCAACGGCCGAGATTACAAAATAAAACCCTAATTAGGGCATGTCATAACTAACTCCTTCTCGACCAATGAGAAAATTACATTCGAGGACACTTGTCCCTTTTTGCTAAATATGAACCAACAATAAAATAGAAAGTTGCCGCATGGTGGAGTGTGAGGTTCATTGAATCTAGACATGTTGACCCAAAACAATCTGATTGGTTGGAAGATGACGAGGCGCCACCTCAGCGTGTTGGATGTCCTCCTTGGTCACTTTGTTCTTTTTCCATGTTCTTGCCTTAGAATATCTTTCTTCGCTGATGACTTTGTCCTTGGTGCTTGTTCCTTCCTAGCTTTGATCTTGGATTCCTTTTGATTTCTTCTTCTCACTTGCGCTTGAGGTCTGGAAGTCTCCCCTTGGCACAAATGTTTAGACTTGAAGTCATTAAGGTTTTCTTTCCTGATTGCTACAAGCGCCTTGAATTTGGAGAAGAACTTCCCTATGTTTTCGCCACAATGGAGGAAATTGGAACTTTCTTTGTGAAGTATTTCCCATACTTAACCAAATTTTTGCTATTCAATTTTATTTTGTAACACCTTCATGTGGACCACTCAACAGTTAGCCCAGATTTTGGTCATCTCTATGCTCGAATGAACTTTGTCTGTGGATTTGCCTTCAATTCTGAGTTTGGCTTGTGTTACATAGGGCAGACTCCATCCTCGAACAAGGATTATATTCATTTCCTCTTTACTTTTCCTCTTCATTCTCCCTGTTTTCTTTCCAACACTTAGTCAAAATTTGATTCTTTTGTTGTAGGAAAAATTCCACACTTAGCCATTTTTTATTTTTTTTCCTCTTGGCAAATTTTACCATGTTTGTCTCTAACCTTGGCGGACTTTGGCACATGTCATGCCATTTTTGTATTATGCTTGAGCGGACTTCCTCATTGGCAAGCCAATTCTTTTTTTTTCTTAGGCGGACTTGGCTGCTGGTTGGACAATTTGCTTTTATCATGGGTGGACTTTGAATGATCTTGGACAAGTGTCAAGGTGGAGCTCATTTTGAATCTATAGCATGGTGGACTTCACCTTTTCCATGCCATTTCATAGCGGAATTCATTGTGTCTTAGGCACTGTTATCTTTGACCTAGGAGGATTTCATCATCGGCAAGCCACTTTCCTTGCTAGCTGGGCAGACTTCATGACTTGGAAAAACATCTTCCTTCATTTCTCCTTGGCGGACTTGGTTGTGTCTTGGACATCTTCAATTTAGCCTTGGCGAACTTCATGATTGGTTGGCCATGTTGGGCGGAGTTGCTCATTGCTTAGGGAATTTTCTTGACACTTAACCAAATTTTGAAAATGTATTCTCAACACTTAGCCAATTTTCGGAGTTTTTCTCCCCAAGGTATCAACACTCAGCCAATTTTTTGAGTTTTTTTTTTCCCAAGGTATCAACACTTAGCCAATTTTCTGAGTTTTTTCTCCCCAAGGTATCAACACTTAGCCAATTTTCTGAGTTTTTTTTTTCCCAAGGTATCAACACTTAGCCAATTTTCTGAGTTTTTTCTCCCCAAGGTATCAACACTTAGCCAATTTTCTGAGTTTTCCTTGGCGGACTTCATAGTTATTGTGCCACTTTGCTAAGGCAGAGTTGGTGATTGTCATGCTAAATTTTCCCAAGTGTTGGGCGGACTTCATGCTTGGTCGGACATTTTTCTTTGAGTGAACTTTAGGCTTGGTCGGACATACTTGGGTGGACTTCCTACTTGGCCAGTCATACTTGGGTGGACTTCCTACTTGGCTGGACATTTTTCTTTCATTCCAAGGGCGGACTTCCAAAAAAAATTTCCATGGTGCGTAGGACTTCATCAAGTGTTTGGCAAGCTTTTTTTGTTGGCTAGGCAGACTTGTCAAGTGTTTTTGCCATGTATTGAGGGGTGGAGCGGACTTCACTTAGTCTTGAGGCAATTTTCCAAAGGCGGACTTGCCATGTTCTCATGCCATCAAACTTTCTCCAAGGGTGGACTTAGCCTCGTCACATGCTATCCTCTCTTCATGGTGGGCGGACTTTGCCTAGTATCATGCCATCATCTTGGGGCGGACTTCACATTGACTCCAGCCATGTCAAGGGTGGACTTGTCCAATTGTCATGCCATTTTTTCCTTCTTGCTTGGACGGACTTGCCATTGACTCAAGCCATGCCTTACTTCTTATGGCGGACTTGTCTTGTGCTTGTGCTATGTTCAACACTTAGGCGATCTTTTGGCCTTCATCTAGTTCATCCAAAATTTCACATTTATTTCCACTTTTTGGGGTCTTCTGAGGATCACAATGTTGAAGCCACAACCTAGGCACTTTCCAAGAATAAAAACCTTCCCAAAAATAGAAACTTTCCAAAAATAGCAACTTTCCAAAAATAAATCCCTAAAAAATAGTAAGTCCAAAATAGGCTAAAAGTGCCAAAAATAAAGTCCCTAAAAAATAGGGGGCCAGAGTGAAAATCCCAAAAAAGTAGGTGTCAGAATTGACTTAAACGACAGGCGATCCTCGTCCTCCAGGCCTTCTAAGCATTCTAATGACATTTGTGCAATGATTCGGGCTCAAATTCTTTACTTGGCTCGGGTGACACCTCAAAACTCTTAACTCCTCATTGTAAGAAAAACGGTGATTTAGCAATTGCGAGGCCAAGGCAAAAATCCCAAAAAGCAAAAAAAACAAGAGGGTCCCCATTTGCAATGGGGTTGATGGAGCCTCAATTTCTGTTCTTTGAGTTCCATCATTATCCTGCCTCTATACTGGTCTGTCATGCTATTCAGAAGAAACCTAAGGTTGGGGTTGTATTTTTGCCTTTATAAAAAATCCTAATGTTCTATCTAATACCTTGCGTAGGATCTATTCCGCTGTTACCTTTTTGAAGGAGGTTTTAAAATGTCTTATGACCCATTGACTCGTCTAGGCCGGGCCCCTTTAATAAACAGTGTTAAATATTTTGCCTAAACTTTATTATTTCCTAAGTCTAGGTTGGCCCGTGCCCCATTTTTAAGAACAACATTGAGCCATCGTTTGTCGTTGGCCTAGGCGATGTCCCCTTGCCCCTTTAATAATTGTTTTATATTTTGCAGGGAACGTTTTTTAGTGACCGTCGATCATCCAATAGTTGATCCTGACCGTTCCTCGCGATCTCGTGATGGCTTCATTGCTAAGTTTCAACTGATTGCGAAATCATGGGCGGGCGCCACGTGTCTCAACTGCCGATGCCGAAAAAGATTAATAAAGTGCTTTAATTTTGTGTTGGGTTTTAATACATTATATAGTTGGTTACTAAAACAGCTGCGAGATGTACATGCTCAAGATCGACGGTGGTGTTATAATTCGCATAAAAAGTTGCTCGACGGTTATGTTCAATGTTAGTGATTGCTGTGAATGAACACGATTGTTGATGGTGGGAACCAACGGTTGCCCGCCATCGCGTGATCCAAAGATGCAGGATGTTTAGTGATTGCGATTCCACGGGCAGGCGCCACGTGTACTCCTTTGGCACTGCATACTGTGGTAGGCCCTCGATGCTGAGATGGAGATTACATCAGCCCTTTTGAAGGTGGTCGTTCGATGATTTGATGAAGACAAAAGATCGACGGTTAGAATTTAAATTCGCATCAAATGCAATTGAAGCCGTTGGCGCGGCATGCAAGTGTGCTTTAATGGTGGAAGAGACGTTTACTGGCTCAATTCGATCGACATAAAGTATTTCCCTTCATTCTATTTCACCACAAAGCATTCAAGCACCTTGGCGAAGCAATTTCAAAGCCAGAGATAAAGTTTTCGAGCAATCACAGCAGGAGTTTGGTTTTCTACAAGGCGTGAAATCCGTGAGTTGTTTTTTGTACTGCTTGGTTAATTTGACTGTGATTTCGTGAAGGATTGTAGTGTGCTTGTCAGAGGGGTTTGTTGATTATTGTCGTAGGGTTACTGGTTTGTTTAAATTGAGGGAAATTGCAAGGTCTTGCTGTAATTTTGTTTTCTGGGTAGCCCTCGTTTGTTCAAGGATTTGAATTATTTAAAGAAGCCCTAGTTCGTTTGATATGGCACCACCAAAGCTGCATTCCGGCCATATTGATTATTTGCAGAGGAATTTATATGACGATTTTCTAGATCAACTCCCGTTATCAACAAATGACAGGAAGAGGGGTTTAGTTTTGATGAGTGGAAGAACCCTAGGTGAAGGACTAGTGTGCAAGAGTTATAATATTGCAGATGCTAGGGTTCCTATGACTGGTTTGGAAATGTTTAGGTTGTGGTATGGACAGCGAAACTTACCTCACCCCTTTTCTAACGGCTGGAGATACAACATGGGGAAGCTTGCAGTGCCAAATGTGTTCCCAGATGTGGACCTACTCAGAGCGGTGGCAACACGATATGACCCTGTTACAAGAGTAATAAGGGATAATGATGGTGGGATTCTGCTGAATATAAGCGTGGATGAAATTCAACAGGTGTTTGATTTGAGTGAATCTAGCTCATTTTTTGTTCCAATTGATCTTAAGGAGATGAAGCAGGAGTATGCAACATCGAAGCCTCTTTTCAGATTGAAGTTGCTTCCTCCTCATCTGGCTAGGGCAGGCAGTTCAACGATTCATATCAGCCCAAGTGACCAGGAGCCTTTCAGGCTTAGTTGTTTTGCCAATCACTTTTTGGCTACATTTTATTCACTGTGCCAGATTTTGGGATTCAACCCTAATACTGTAATGCCAATTGCATATATGTTCATGGGGGCCCAAATTCAGCATCCCAATTTCTCGGTGGTGTATGACTTTGCATCTTTTCTGGTAGAAAAGATACATGAGGGGTTGCTGAAGTTGCAGGTGGGTGATACTGGCACACCTTTCTTTTGGTATTCCCTGTTAATGCACATGTTCCTATATAAGAATGCCGACTTCTTCTCAAAAAATATGGAGTTGAGGCAAGATGTAAATGGAGAAAGATTACCAATACAGGTTTGGAGTGTTGACTTATCTTACAACAGGGGAGGTGCCAGTTTTGTGCAATTTGACAATTGCTTTGCCTCCAGACTCAGGGCTCGGTTGGTAGTGAATGTGCCTAGAATCCCTGAAGACCTACATGACTTCCTCAGACCAAAGGTGAGGAAGCCTGATTTGAAAATATGCCACAATTGGGGTGACATCATCTTGTACCCCGTAAGTACTGTTCTAAGAGTATATGGTTTCTAGGGAGCCCCGCATATTCTCCCATTTAATGTACCATCAAGAATGGGGTGTGCCGAGGTCATGTGGCAAATAGGTTGTATTCACAAGGGCAACCTGACAGGGAGGGGAAAAGGAACTTTGTTCCCTGACTACACTGTTGTTTCTGATTTTGTTTTTTTCAAGGGAGGATGGGTCCACTTTGGAAGATACTTTGATGATTTCCATTTGAGTGGTCCTAAGAGGTAGCATGACCCTGAGGGATTCTTTGCCTTGTTTAGGCAACGAATTAAAGGTGGCAAGTTTGTACATGAATTCAATTTTCCTGAAGACCTAATCAAAAATGAATTTGATTTTAATAGGCAGGAATTGAATAAGGAAAAGTGGATTGCATATGAGAAGTTGTTGGCCATGGTGCATAAAATGGATCCACTAATGGAGTTCACTCCATTCCACAAGAGAGTTGCCTTCTTGTTGGCTAATTTCAAAGAGATCATGGGTACCTTGATGACCAAGAAGGTCAATTTGGAATTAGATTTTGGAATACAAAGACTAGAGGTGAGGCCTGAAGAAACAAGGCCAACTTATCAGCCCTCAGTAAATCGGCCTTTTTACAAGAGAAAGAGAAATGACAGTAGTGATGAAGAGGAGGGGGATAAGAAAGGGAAACAGATAATGAAGACATCATCACAGCCAGGTCCAAAGATCAGAGCGCCTGGAGGGATAAAAATTATTGATTTGGATTCACCACCGAGGAATGATCCTGCATTACTACCATCAAAGCCAAGCCCTAGGAGGCAGAGAGTTGAGGAAGCACAAGAGACTCTGATGATGAAATAATTGTTACAGATCAAGACATGTGGGGTGGTATCCCTTCCCCTCCTAGATTAACACAGTTGGTGTTATCTGATATGGATGTAAAGGGACAATATGTACAAGATGCCAGAATGGAGGCTTGCAAGGCATTCTTGGATGATGACGCATTTGTGAAGACTCCTGTATTCTTGCAACTGGTGTGGAGGATGAAGCTAGAAGAATACCAAGACAAATGCAAGAGGAGAAGAGAATCAAGGCCTGATAGGTCTAAGCAGGAGAATGATGATGAGGTGAAGGCCGAACTGATGGGAGAATTCAAAAGCATCACTCCTGAGGAAGGAAGGAGACTTGTGACTCAGGCTGGTGTCCTCATTTTGCTTGAATGGGACATCGTTGATGCAGTAGCATTCAATGCTATTTTACAGTCCAAGCATCCCATACAGAATAGTGAGGAAGAGGTTAAAGAAGCTCTGCAAGACTCTGCCTTTAATGAGGAATATGAAACTCTGGCAATTTGGGCATTGGCACCCCAGGACAGAAAGCCAAATGTAACTAATATAAGCCCAAACCTAAAGGGAGGGTTAATAATCAAGAGAACTTATGAAACTTCAACTACATAAGCTACAAGCCTGACTGTAAATGTGACCAAATTGGCCTAGAAGACAGTTGAAAGGGAAGAGGCTGAAAAGAAGAGTTTGATGGAGAAATACATCATAATTGGAGAATATAGTAGGATGCAGCAAAGGAATGTTGAGCTGCAATCTGAAGTAGATAGGTTGAAATATAGGCAGGTGGGAGAATCCTCAGTGCTCCTAGTATCATGGCATTACCTTCTACTTCAGAATCAGTACCCCTCACTTCTCCAATTATTTCTACTCCAGGATCCTCCATCCAAACACCTGCTCTAAGTCCTACATTAGGACCCGTTGAAGAAGAAGTTGAATACTCTGAGGATCCCACTAAGAAGCAGATGTTAAATAAGATCACAGAGTTACAGGCTACTTTAAAAGCAAGTGAGGATGGAGCAATTGCCAAACAAAATGAGGTTGTCGATACAATTTTGAGGCACCTGGATGAGAAGGTTGATGGTAGATTACCATCAGTACATTCTTTATATTCTTTATTCTTTGATGAAATAAGAAATATTAATAGGGATCGGGAAATAGTTTTGTCTTTGGCTGAGAAGTGGATCCCTAGGGCCAATGATCTGGATATTATGTATAAGGCCTCTAGATTTGATGCAGATAACAGGCCCCGATCATTGAGGCCTACTCAATTTTTTGTGAAATCACTAAACGGTTTTCAAGCCCTACCTGATGATTGGAGTAGGAGAATTAAGGAGTTGGTAAAGAGTTTTGATGATTGGAGTGATACATTTTTGCCAGATATAATTGATGCACAAGGAAATATTAAATCACTGCAACAGTGGCAGGATAGGGCGGATGAAGTTATCAATGCACAAATCAAATTGACTTGTGATGATTCAGACTATGATTTGTTGGTGAGTAGCATGGATAAAATAATTAACACCAGCACATTTTTAGAGTCTTTTGAAAGAGAGGCAAATCAAGTTGCAGTAAAATACACACGTTACAATACTAAGGTGAATGAGGTGGTGAATTTTGATTGGCCAACAGATGAAGAGTATCAGAGATGGGTGGACAAATATTTAACCGAAGAGGAGTAAGACAATGTCTACTACCGGCAGTTAACAGCTCAACGGTTATGGTTATAACAGATTGTGGTTTTGTCTCCATGGCGGTTTTTGGCGTAGGTTTTGAGGTTTGGCCAATGCAGCAGCTATTCTCTAAAGAGTGAGATTAACAAGAAGATGCTCCAGGGACTCAGTGGTTGTAATCATTTTTGTGAAGTGTCTTATTGCGGTCCAATTGACCGGTGACGTGTATTTTCAGGCCCGATGCTTGTTTGCTCCTTCATTCTCTATAAGAAGGATTTCAAGGCTAGAAATAAGGGTTAGCAAGTTAGATATTTTCAAGTCGAGTCTAGGCATAGTTGCAGAGCAAGTTGTAAAGCCTGTTGATTCAGTGTAAATGCAATTTAGGTTTTTGTGTCATTCTGTAGTAGGGTTTTGAATTTATGAAGGTTTGATGTTTCATGACAGTACTAGCATTTGAATTAGAATGATTCATTTCGAGCTCATGTCTCTCCTTTGTATAAGCATATCGTAATCTTGAATAATATAATCAAGGGTTATTGCGTTCATCTCACTGTTGTGGTGTGTATGATTTTAATTTTTGCTTTAATTCAAAGATTTAATTAAAATGTTTGAATGAAGTTATAGGTGGATATGTTTATGAAGGGATTTGGTAAGAAGTATTGGGTTAGGATATAAATTGATGATATTGTAAGGCAATATTGTCAGAGATCTTATATGTTGTGTTTGAATCTGTCACGGATCTTTAAATGTTTGTGAATTTGACTCCCCAATGGTATATGGCATTGGTCTAAATTGTATTTGTTTGTCAGGTTCTGTATTTGCTTGTCTTTGCTTAGAGCTTGCTACAAAATTGCAAATCAAATGATTATCTTAAGTTGTGAAGTATTGTTATAATCATCTCATGCTCCAAGTAGTTGATACTATTGATGAAAAGCCAATCCAATTCAATATTATCCTATTCTGTTGAGCTATTAAATGAGATTATCTGTTATTGTTAATGCTTGTTTATAAGTTTGGTGCAGAGATTATAAACACATTAAGGGGATCACCCTCCCGGGTTTTGCAAAGCCCAAAGTGTAGGAGGTTTATTGTTAAAATCCTCGTCAGTTGGTCCAGGTCCTTCAAGCTGCCCTTGATTAGAATTGGCAATTCTATAGGTAGAATAGAAGATCAACCTGGTTACAGTAAAAACAACCAACAGGAGCGATGTTGTGAAAAGGTTACAACAGGTCGCAAGGCTAGTTCCCCTTTGCGTTTGCCTAAGAGGGAACTTGGGCCGAACCCAAGAGGACCCAAGGGCTGCCCAAAAGAAAATAGGAAAACAGTTGTGTTGTGGAAACATTTTTATAAACAAAAAGGTGTTGGCATACCTAAATTCACTCTTAAGTGATACGATTGTGAAAATGATGTGCATCATGAGGGTTTCTGTGGTTTCAAAGGCCTTAAATTGGGCAGTGCCCCCAAACTCCCATGAGAGGTGCTACCCCTCAAACCCATTGTGGTCTACATTCCTAGACCCCAACTAGTTATTATGATCTCTTGTCATGTAAGAAACTTGATTACAATTAGGGGTGATGAGGAATTGGGATCTAACTCTTAAGTGTGTTGACTTAGACGCTATGGTTGCACAATTTGCCAAAAAATCTCTTTAGATGAGACAGCTTGTACCTTATAAAAAAAAATCAAAGACAACATTCTCGCAAAATGAATCTATTTAGAAAATCTATCATTGTTTCCATGATATCATGGATAGTGGGACAAATTTGTATTAAAATATAAAGCATTTTACAATAACATTGATTACCTCCAACACATTGGCCTTGTCAACAGAGCAAAGTTTCCCTCGCCGTTTCCTAGCAATCTCAAAAGCCACTCTAGCAATCCGATCAACCTTAAAAAGTGACATTTCACTCAATTAGCCACATAGCTCCCCATATATTGATCTTCAACTTAGCAAATTTCTTGAAGAAAGAATGAACACAGCAATTAGAATTCATCAACTTAAAAAACTTCACTTCACCATCTAAAATAATGTAATATAATTCGTTAGTATAAAATGAAATAACACAAGGCTGCATACTGACGTTGATAAATTAAAATATCAGTCCAACCAAAAATTAACTATAGATCCATGTTTCTCAGAGTTTCTAATATGGTGAAACAAAATCTGGTTTTGTGGGCAGCTCATATACACACATATGGGCTTGCTAAAACCATAGCCATTGCCCTCAAAATGCCTCTGAACAAAGCATCATATTCATAAGTTACCCAGGTTAAGAAAGCATGTTCTGACATATACTACTGCACAAAGTATAGTTAATGGCATACTGATGAAGCTAATGAATGACATTTGAAACCTGTTGGAGTAACATTTTTGCACTTTCACTTTCATCAGTGATTCACACACAACTACATACATGGAGCTCAGAGAAAGACAGTATTCCTTTTATTTACATTGTTATGAAGATCAGAGGATTACCTGCAGTCTTCATTTTGATCAGAAAAATGCAAACTTAAATTAATAATGTACAAGACATGAAAAAAATATAAGTAGAAACAAAGTATGATGCTGGAAGAAAGCGCAAGGGCATTGAGCACAATGAAATTACAAAATGAAGATGCATGCCTTCTGAAGCATGATTCTTCAGCCTATTTTTTTACTTGTTCAAATCAATTCATATCAGATTTGGTCTTGTTTTGACATGTCAACAATTAGATCTGATCAATATCTTTAACTTTCCAAATCAAATATGATAATATTATTTCTTTCATTTTTCTAAAATAGAATATGATTATATCGTTTCTTTCATTTTCCTAAAATTGCATCTGATTATATCCTTACTTCCATTTTTCTAAAATCAGTTATGATCTTGTCTTTATTGATGAATAGTACCTATATCACTATTTATAAAATAGTGTTAACACATTCACAAAACAAAGGTAGCTGGAAATAATCACACCCCTAAAGTCCAAATGGGGTTACAGCCCGGAGCAAAGAATATTATAATTTATAACAATAAAAACCAGCCACTAAGCGGTGAAAGCAAGAGCAATGGGAAGAGGAGGGTCTCGGTCATTTGGTTTGCCCCATACATTAGCCGGGTCTAAAGTATCCACGAGAGGGTCCCATCCATCATTATCATCTTTAACATTATCATCTTGATTATTTTCATTAGCAAAAGGAATAGGAGAAATACCAAGAGCTAGCCAAAGGAATTTGTCAGAATCTGGCTGGCCTATATTGCCACCATCAAGAGGCAGTGGGGAAATAGAGCAGCGATTGAGCGACTACAACCGACCTCACTGAGCACAATACCTTCTTACAAGAGGTAGAGAGGGCAGAGAATGAGCATCCTGATTGAGACAAGTTCACTAATTTTGTCCTCGACAACACCCATGAGGTGGGGATTGATCTCAAGAGGAGGTGGGAGTCGAAGGAACCATGGCAATAGCACAAGGGGCATTACCCCAATGATTTAGCAAAACCTATAAGTGAGTAACCTCAAGTGCAACTTTATTCACTTGCACTTGAATTTGCATAGACACATCAAAACATGCTATAGCTTTAGTGTAAAGAGAAATTGCTATCAACATAACAGGAAAAAAAAATAGTAGAATTTCTATATTTCTAGATGCTAAAAAGAATCTCCACCCTAAAAGCATGCCAAATCTGATTGTATCTGGAGGGGATTTGAAGCCAGTCCCCTAATAACACCATATGCCAAGAAAAAGGCCTAGGTCTAAAAGGCTTGAAGAAATCGTGAATCTAGGTCCACGGATCTTGAGATATAGGACAGAACTAGAAGAGATGTTTGAGAGACTCCTCATGACCATAGAAAGGACATCGAGGATCTAAAATCCCCAAGTGAGTTAACCTGGAACCAATGGGGAGATCTTAGAAAAGAATACACCAGGCAGAGTGAAAAAGATTTGGTTCAAGCACAACTAACCAAATGGTGTGAAATCTATCTAGCCAAACTGATAAGGGAAATGTAGAAGCCATCTTCAATTCAAAGTAAGCACCATGGGAAAATGAGGCGAAAGCCAAGAATAGCCTTTGAAAGGCTATAATTCTAAAATATTGTCTCAAGATACCACTTACAATCCTTCCACCAAAGTTTGCAAGACTAAATGCCAATTTTGTGAACCATATTAGCAAGGATGGCTTCAATTACAGCATCAAAGGTTTCACAATCCTTATTGAAAAGATGGAATTTTGTCTTAGCTTCATTCTAGGATAAAAGATTCTCGGTAACCTTAGAAAAGGGATCAGAGAGGATTTTAACGCCCTTTTTGAAAAACTTTAAAGCACGAACCCAAGGGGTCTTAGAAAGAAGATGATTTTGACAATAAATAATAGGGGACCACCAAATAGTTTGTTGAATGATAGAAAGACTATTACGAAAACCAATGCCATTCCAAAGAAGCCAAGGCTTCATAGCTTCCCAAGCTTGCCAAACACTTCTCATCACAAAAGTCCCTTGAACTTGAACAGGCACTTTCATTATAAGGAGGGTGTGAAGATCAATTCCCTTCTGGGCTAATCTCCCAATAGGATGACCAAAAGACACAATGTCGCACAAGAATTTTCCAAGCCTCATTACCATGTAAGGCACGAATGACCCACTTGGTGGACAATGCCAAACCTTGACACTAAGTGGAAATTAAGTCCAACCCACCAGAATCATGAGGGAGACAACAATTCTCCAAAGCCACCCAATGAAAACCTAAATGGTTCTCTAAGGAGGCCCAAAGAAAATCTCTAAGAAGCTTTTCTAGCTTCATAAATGAGGCTTTAGAAGGCACCCAACAAGAAGAATAATAAACATGAGTGGATGCAAGAATCTTAGAACAAATATAAAACTTCGCTGTCACAAATAGAGGTTTAGTAACCCAATAAGCCAACTTCTCAATTCTACAAGCAACGATTGCCCAAAAATCTAAAACCACTTCCACCCATAAGAGTTAAGCCAAGGAGCCTTGGGTAAAAGGATTGCCTATGACATTGACTCTTTTTCCATTGAATAGTTGAACCCAAGGCTTAACAGAAAATGTCCAAGCAATGGAGAGCCTATTTAATAGTATTTTCCTCTTCCAAAAGAGTGTGAAAAGAGTCATCAACATAATGACCATTAACAAAGTGAGCTAAGGAATTAGGTAACAAAATACCTTTAACTAGCCCTTAGGAAACTAAATGAGCCAAGAAGTATCTAAACCCTTCAACCGTAAGCACGTACAATGCTAGAGCTAAAGGGCATCCTTTACAAATAGACCTGAAAAGGCCAAAAACACTAAATTGTTGGCCATTGATAGTGAGACAAGTTGAAGCATCTACAAAGAGCATACAAATTGATTGAATAAACTGAGGACCAAATCCCAATGCCTAGAGCATTGCAAAAAATAAAAGACCACTGAATACGGTAATAGGCTTTAGCAAAATCAATTTTGATGAAAATAGCCTATTGATGGGTTCATCAAGCCCATTCCATACCTTCCCAAACTACAATGATATTATTTAAAATAAATATAGATTTGATAAAACCAATTTGCTCAAGTCACACAATTTGAGGAAGAAGATGGCATAATTTAAGCAAAAGGGCTTTGGCAATGATTTTGTATGAGATATTGAGCAAAGTAATTGATCTCCAATTACAAATATCTTCCAAATTGCCAAACTTAGGTATGAATTTTATATTTCCTTTATTGATAATCTTTCCTAAGGAATTCAAATGGAAGGCTTCAAGATAGGCTTTATGAAAATCCTCCCCAACACAATCCTAAAGGGTCTTGTAGAATTCACATGGAACACTATTATAGCCAAGGGCTTTATCATTAGCTATAGTAAACACTACTTCATGGAGATCAACAATAGAGAGCAATTGATCAAAGAAGGCTGACTAAGAAGAAGAAAGCCGACAAGGAACAACCTTGATGCATTCTTGCAAGGCATGGTTACGCTCAAGAGAATTCTCTTGAGCCTTAAAAACCTCCTTGTAATGCTTAACAAAGGCCTAAAGGATATCTGAAAGTTCCTTGAGCAACTTTTGGCCATCTTTAATCTGTTTGATACCTTGAGCAATATGACAAACACAAAGAGCTTGAAAAAACTTTTTAGAGGCTCGATCTCCCACTTTCAACCAATGCAACCTAGCTTTAACATGTATACCTCTAGTAGTATGATTATAAACAATTTGCTTCTAATGACGGGCCTCAACCACTTGTAATTGAAAAGTAGGAGCAAAGGGTTAGCTTCAAGCATCGCAATGGCTTGGCGGAGGTTTAAGGTTGTAACCTCATATGCACAATGGTGAAATGTAATGTCCCCTTTTTTGATCCATTCCAACATTCTTGGAGGTCAACAGCTTTTTTGGAAATAAATTTTGACAACGGCAACAAGTTCCTAAAGCCAAGATGTGCACAACGATACTTTTTGTGTGCAAATCTAATATTCTAGGAGAACTCCAAACTTCTTGGAGAAGTCATCATCCTTGGATAGTGCCAACTTTTTGTGAACTAAAGTCCTCTGCACTTAATGAGTTGGCAGAATTATCAAGGCAATTTAATTGGCTTATTTTAATATTTTTTGTAAGACCTTAGGATGTTTAAAAATGAAAATTAATTAAATAATTAAATATTGAAGTTGTCAAAAAAATAAAATTAAATGACTTATATTTAATTATTTAAAAAGGTGTTTTATGTGTGGAGATTAAATGTCGTCAAGCTCAAGGTGCCGAAAAGTGGTCATAAGAACACTTTCTGTTATTTTATTAAGGGGAGAAAAGTTTTTTTTTGAAAAAGTATCGAAAAAGCAAAAAGCAATTTTTCGAAAAAGCAATAAAAAGCAAAAAACACCTTTTTTCTAAAATAGCTCTGAAAAAGTTATAAAAAGAGAGGAGTTTTCAAAATAGAGCTTACATTTTTATTGGAGTTACTTCATTCCTCAATAATGAACACATATTCATCTCCTCCATTCCAAGGATGGAAACCATTCCAAAATGTGAAAGCTTCAAGGATGAAAACCCTCCTAGTTTTTAGAGTAATTCCATCCAAGGATTACCAATGTGCAGCAAAGATTGGTTTGGGGAAGAAAACCCTCATTCCATTTCAAGTGGTTTCATGCAGGAATCACTATTGTGTTGAAAGTTGCAGATTGAGTTTCAAATTCAATGGGTATTTGGTTTTGGTTTGTTGTTTTTAGTATTTTGGGTTTGCAGAGATTTTTGGGGTTTTGTGTGGATTCAATGTTTCGTGTGGTTTAAATATTCTAAAGATAGAAAAATAATAGTGTGGTTTGTAAATCTAATTTTATGCATAAAGGTATTTTAATGATGACCATATAGCTTTGAGAAGTGCAGAAATCAGTATTTCAGGTTACATCAGTTTGGGACTGATCACTAAAGTGACAAAAAGGGTTGTTTCAGACATCAATTGAGCAGCATTAGCTTCTAAAGTGTAGATATTAATGTTACAAGTATGCAGATCAAACTTCCGATATAAAGACAAGGAGGCGCATTATGCACATTTGAGTTTGTGTCAGATTTTAATCAGAATATCATAGTCCAACACCAACAAGGAAGTTGTATATCAAACTATTTGACCCAACTACAAGACTTGATCATCACTTATCTTATTTTGGGTAATAATTTATTTGCTTTCAGTTTTATGCCAACTGTTTGACGAAATGCACATTCAAAATTATGAAAATATATAAATTTGGTTTAAATATGTTTGTTAATGAATATCATTCACTATTGTAATAATCCAGAAGGTATTCCACCAGATTCTTTGATTTCTAGGTACTTTCTTTGTAATAGATCCTTAGATGATAGTACCACTGGATCCCATTTTATTTTCTATCATTCTCTTCCTTGCATGATGTGAGCTGTAACGCCCCGCCACGCAACCCTAGAGGAAGTTGCAAACAACTACTTAAACGGACTAAATTTTTTTTTGTTTAATTACAATTATGAAGCAAGTTGACTAACTAATGCCAACAACCTCTAAGGTTACGAGACAGAGGTTAAATAGAACCTCAACAAAAAACATGAATTAAACCATGACGATTAATTAATTAATAATTAAAGCACATGCATTCCAAAAGATAATTTACATCAAGCATAAAGATAACTTTCCATTCCATTAATTCATAATTAAATATTACAATTACATCTCTCATTCCCCGAATGAGGCAAGTCCAATAAATAAGTTTATAAATACAACTTCCACCTTGATAATAACTGAGGGGTAAAATAATACAAGATCAACTGAAATGAAATAAAGCAAGGACTGATACTGGAACCCACGAGCTCTCCAACTGGAAGTCTCGTCCACAAGAACATGAAGAAAGAACCCAACGGATTTAGGTGCACGCCACCCAACCAAGTGGAACCCAAAGGCCCACCCCCCGTGCTAGGAGATAGTAACCAAGAATCCTAGCCAAGACCATCTACCTCTAGACAAAGGCTAAGTCACCACTGAACCAAACTGACACATCCAATCACATGAACCACATAAGCACATCACAAGTACAACCCAAGTACCACATACGTACAACAAAAGTACAACTCAAGAGCATCACGAGTACCTCACAAGTACAACTCTACATGGTTACATTGCTTCCAGAAATAAAGCAAGTCAAGTATGTTATGAGAACCATACACACAGAATCAAACACCAACCATGGTCACATCAGGTATGTTACGGAAACCATACCCACAATAAACAAATACCGACTATGGTCACACAAAGTGCCATCACTTAGCACATCATGAGTTACCCACTGCGGATCGTCAAGATGGTGGCCTCAACCGATCCTCGGCCCTCATACCTACTAATGCAAAAATCAAATACTAACTGTTGTCCTAGACAGAGTGTCATCGCACAGCTCGTCATGAGTTACCCATTGTGGATCGTCAAATGGTGGCCTCAATCGATCCTCGGCCCTCATACCTACTAATGCAAAATCAAATACCAACTGTTGTCCTAGACAGAGTGTCATCGCACAGCTCGTCATGAGTTACCCACTGCGGATCGTCGGATGGTGGCCTCAACCAATCCCCGACCCTCATACTTACTAATACGGAATCAAATACCTTTCGTACAGACAAGATAGATGACCTTGCCGTTACCGGCCTTCCCACCCATCCCAAGCCTAACCGAGCACTTGGGTCTATGAGTGAGGCATAATTATCTTTTTAGTGTGATTAGTCCTAATCTTCTAAGTATTGTTTTAGTTATCACTTGATTAAACCACTTCCGAAGGTTACCCAATCTTACCTCTTCCTGGCTCTGGCCCCTACGGAAGCCACTCTTCTACTTGACAACACACATACCAAACAAACCCAATCACCAAGGGTACAAAGGTGCAACAAACAAGATACCACGACCTCTCCTTTTCAGGAGGCAACATAAGTTCAAACCCTCTCCAAACACTTGGAGGTAACAAGGTAACAAAGTGCAACAACCCAGGTATTACAATCACTCCAACTCAAGGAGGAAACTTAAAAGAGACTCACTCCAACACTGGAGGTAACCAAACACATAACAAGGTCACTCCTTACAAGGAGACACGGATCCCATAATCCTCTCCTAAACCAAGGAGCTGCAAAACATCCCCGTTCGTGAAAACCGGGTACTAACATAGACACAACCTCATGCACTATCCAAGAGAAATCACAACAGGTTGACATCACAAACGACAACCCCCAACCTCTACGGTCCTCTGGAAGACTTACAATAAAAAAGTACTTAACCCATTTCCCAAGACGTAAACACGAAAGACATATTCACTGAAGGCAATAGAAAAGAACTACCTTTGGATATTCTAAATTCATTCCTCGTTACATTACGTAATTCATTACATCGATAAAACTGAATTAAGAATTCATCTTTTCAGATAAGGGAGAAATTAACACTAATATTTAATTCCCTAATTGTTCTTAATAAAATAAGCATTTTCAACTATAACTCAGAACATTTCGCTTTAAAATAAATAACCGATTGCCCTTGCAAACTAAATCATTATAGAATAAATCAATTAATTTCGTTATTTAAAACATATTACTTTCATCTCCATTAATTTGCCTTTTCAAATATATTATTTTAAAATAAAGAATAATAATTTGCTTAAGAACCCAATATTTTAAATCCCTCCATTAAATTTAAATCGGGATAATAATCAAATCATTGGTTCAAAATTTGATACCTTACCAATTACATAATAAAATTATGCTTTTGTTTTACTCCATAATAACAAAATATATTAATATTTTAACATTATAAAATATAATATCAAATATTATTTAATAATATTTAATATTATAAAATATTATATATTATAGTTTAAATAAATAAAAAAAGTCAAAACAAACGGCGCGCCCACGTTTTAGGGCAGGGGTGGCTGCGACTTTCTCTTAGGCCGGCGGCACGTTTTGCAAGCGGGCGACGATTTACAAGGCGAGGGTTTTTTGGTGGGGCGGAGGCCGGGCTGCAGCTACCATGGCGGCGGTTGTGGTAACACAGCCGACACCAACCAAGGGTGGCCGCTGTGTTAACACAGTCGCCCCACATAGTGGGCGGTGGTTGTGGTAACACAGTCGCCCCCTCTTGGTGGCGGCAACGACCGCAACGGACATGAGCTGAAACTAGTGAAGTATTCCGCCATTTTGGCATTGATGCAACTTCGTTTGCACTCACTATCAACCAATTTGGCTAGAGTGATTCTATGATGTTTTTAAACTATAAGTCGGTCGACTTGTCGCCAACACTTTTCAATTATTTTTCCTTTTTCCTTGTCCTTATGCTCTCACCTTGCCCATTCTGGAAATTGGGTGATCAAAAAGAGTAAGATTGAGTTGATTGCAAATTTTATTGGGATTGACCTAACGCCTTGTGGGGGTTATTACACAAAATTTAGCCAATTAGCAACCATATATACAAAGGAAGCGAAAAGCACGCTTGATGGTCCCATTCCACCAGGTAATCCACCCGATCGGTTGAGAAGGCCTAGTCTCTAGATTTCACACCCAATAATTGTCGACCAATGCGAGCTAATGAATCAACAAAGAGTTATTAAAATAAAACTACAAGTTGGTGGCCTTGGGAAGAACATTTTGCTACTCAATGCTAAACATGATTGGACAATGATTGGAAAGAGTGTTCCTACAAAGGTTCAACCAAAAGAGGAAAATAGCTAGCAAAGGAGAAGGACTAAGTAGAAATCATAGCACAATTAAGGCATTTGAACACTTTGTCAAGACCAACCCAAAGATTGTTCCACATAAACCAATGCATATGATTGTGGCAATCTCATATCGGAATCAAAAAGGCCCAATTTATTGTGCATGAAGTACCAGGCCTCCCTTTGACCAATTGTCCATCACATAGGTAAAGACCCATCTTTATCATATGCCATCTCTACTATTAATGTTTCTACATGGAACCCAAGTTGTGGTAGGCATTGAATCGACAATCCACCACCACAAAAGAGATCTCTCAGTAGCATCATTGGAAACATAAATATCAATAATATCAAAGGAATGATTTTTAATATTAAAGAGTATCCAAATCACTCGATCAGTGGGGTCACATACATTATCTACCAAATGCAGGAGCCACTTTGGAAAGAGAAAGATGACAACCCCTTCACAACCTACATTGTGATAGCTACAAAACAATGAATTGGTTGGCCAAACAACACAAGCTCTAGAAAGTAAGAAACCAATGATTTTAACATCTTGTAAGCATAAGATATCCGAAGTCATAAGTTTTTGATGAGCGACCCTCACTACATGCTTCCTAGGAAGGTTTGTAAGACCTCAAACATTCTAAGAGACAAAATTCATTTGTGAGAGTCAAGAGGCATGTCATCACTATCCAACTATTCAAGAAGAATACAAATTCTGCAAAAACTCATCTTGATAAAAACTACCCAACTAAATGTAGGCAATTTGCATACTCTTTTTTTTCTGCAGCAAATTCTCCTTCCTCCTAACACTCCAACAAACTTCAAGAATGGTGTAGGTTCATAAGAGAGGAAGGAGAATGAACATTATTTTTTGGTTGCGAAGATTAAAAAAACTAGCTACGGTGTTTTGAAAAATTTAGGTTGTGTGGAAGGCTCGCCATTAGAGGGAGCTACCTATTTCCCCTTTTCTTGAGGGTGTGAAGACACCCCTGCATGCAGCATTGCATTTGGGTTACTGACACTAATTGGAGGTTTGGCTTGAGTTCTGCCATTCTAGGATTTTGGTTTTTACGGTTCTCGACTATAGTCCACCCTTCATCATTTTTTGAAAGGAAAACTTCAACAAGTAGAGAAGAGGGCTTACTGCAAGGAGAGACCAAAGGGCAATTCCTAATCTAATGATCAAAGGATTGAAACCGAAAGCAAATGTTTGGCAAGTTGAGATAAAGAACATGTTGGACGTAGCGCAAATGACCAATTTGTATATCCACAAACTCTTTCAAATCCTTAGAAAGATTTGTAAATGTAATCAAATCTAATCAAATTATATCCTAAGTGGGGAATAAGCAAATCCTAGATCTCAATTTCTGTGTATGTATTCTAAGTCAGATTTCTAATGCTTTTATTTCTGATCTTCTTATTGCAGAATATTTATGTATTTCAATATCTACAATAGCAGATTGAATTCATGTCTTTATATCTTAAGAAGAGACACGCCTGAAGGAGAGACGCGTCTCATGAGAGGCCATGTCCCTTGAGTACGCGGACTCCTCTTAGTCAACCGATAATTATCGGTGGCTAATATCCAAACACCCACATGCATTTAGCAAACAGCGATTAGTGTATATGAAGTTCGATCAGCATTTGATTTCGAATTTATTCATGATCAGAAATTCGAATAACTTACTTGCAGATATTATACTTAATAAGTAGATTTCGATTATATATAAATGATGATGATGCATAAATGCAATCATCATTTATATCTGACTGAAGCTACCTTAAATCAACACTCCCTCTTAGCTAGGGAAGATAACTCAAAACAAGTAAGTAGAGATATCACCTTACACGTGATATCGAAGATATGGTATGTTTCCAAAAATTTGTCAAGTCACATGACATTCTTCATAACACATCTTCATTATGGTATGTGCACTGACATCAAGTCTCATGATGTCTACCATAATAATTCATGGCATGTCCACGGATATATATATTTATACACCATGATTATCTCATAAGGATCATAATGATCTCAATTGACATCAAGTCTCATGATATCTACCAAAATGTCCATGAGATACTATCATGACATGTCCACAGATATCAAGTCACATGATATCTATCATGATAGTTCAACTCATCATTGTAGAGTCGTCACTTTACAATGTCAAATACAAGTGTTCATTATTAGAAAGATCGTCACCTTTCAATAATGTACACAAGGGGAGAGAGGGCCCATAAAGTCATGGAGTCACACACATGACAAAAGAGTTTACACATTAAACATCTTTTAAATATATTAGTACAACTAAACATTTAGAATTTCAATCATAATATCAAATTACATTTCAACCATACCAAGTTTCTTCCTGAAGTGTTCAACTTTAACTCTGGAGAGAGGCTTGGTGAGAATGTATGTTGTTTGATCATTTGTACTAATATACTCCAACTGGATCACATTCCTTTCTACCATGTCTCTTACATAAAGGTAAGGGATCTCAATATGCTTAGATCTATCATGGAATACTGGATTTACTAAAAGTTTAATGCAACTCTGATTATCACAATGGATAATAGTAGGATTCAAGGGCTCACCAAAGAGTCCCACAAGCAATTTCCGGAGCCATACTGCTTCTCTTGCCCCCATAGAGGCTGCAATATATTCAGCTTATGTCGAGCTTTGTGCCACTGAAGACTGTTTTCTGCTAATCCAAGAGATCATAGCCGATCCTAAACTGAAGCAACATCCTGATGTGCTTTTCCGATCGGTTACACTTCCATCCCAATCTGAATCAGAGTATCCATGTAAATCTAGTTGGTCATTTATGTAATGAAGACCATATCCAATAGTGCCTTGAAGATATCGCAATATGTGCTTCATAGCAACAAGGTGAATTTCCTTTGGCTCACACATGAATTGGCTTAGAGCATTCACTGCATAGCAAATACCAGGTCTGGTGTTAACCAGGTACATCAATGATCCAATCATCTGTCTATATAGAGTGGGATCTGCAAACTTAGATTCTGTTGCTGCTTCTTTTAATTTGTGTAAGTTGGTTTCCATAGGTGTAGACATGGGTCTACAATCCAACATCCCAAATCTCTTCAGAATATCAATAGTATACTTTCCTTGATTTAGTATGATGCCATTTGATTTCTGCCAGACTTCTCAACCCAGGAAGTAATGTAAAATGCCCAAGTCTTTCATGTCAAATTCTGAAGTTAGATCCTTTTTACCTTGAGCAATGAGGTGATCTTCTCCTGTTATCAGCAGGTCATCAACATATAAAATAATTATTAGCATATCACCTTTAATTACCTTAAAATAAAGATTTGGGTCTGAATAATTCTTGGAAAAACCTAGTCCTAAGAGATAGCTGTCAATTCTTTCATACCAGGCCCTCGGAGCCTGTTTAAGTCCATATAAAGCTTTCTTTAATCTACATACATGTGAGTTAGGTTTATGTATCACAAAACCTTCAGGCTGCTCTAGATAGACTTCCTCTCCAATAGTTCCATTCAGGAAGGCAGTTTTCACATCCATTTGATGGATCTTCCAGCCTTTAGCTACTGCAATAGCTATCACTGCTCTCACAGATGTGTACCGGGCAACACGTGCAAATGTTTCTTCATAATCAATGCCTTCCTTTTTGTCAAAAACCTCTGGCCACAAAACGTGCCTTGTGTTTTTCTATACTGCCATCAGCAGCATGTTTGATTTTGAAGAGCCATTTGGAAGAGACAACAGATTTCTCTTTTGGTCTAGGCACTATATCCCATACATCATTTTTCAAAATGGACTGATACTCTTTCGTCATTGCATCCTTCCATACTTGATGTTTGAAAGCTTTTGTAACACTGGTAGGTTTTGAATTGATGATTTCATTCATTAAGGCAACATTGCTTGAGAATCTTTTGGGTCTCTTACTTTCCCTAAAGGTTTCCTTGGGTGCTGCATGATTCTCAACTTCTTTAATCATCTTCCTAGCCCAATGTGGTCTCTTCTTGTTGTTGTCATTTGGATTCTCTTCTGAAGCAGATTGAAATTCACTTATTATTTCTTCAAGATACTCCCTTTGACTCTCAGAAGTAGGTTCCACTTCTAAGACTCTAGGGGAATTATGAATTTCTATCTCACTTGAACTCCTTGCCCTTTTGAGTGCAATGTCTTCTTCAAATATGACATCTCTACTTAGTTCAATTTGTTTCTGCCCGGGTATGAATATTCTATAGGCTTTAGAGGTTTCACTATATCCCACAAATACCCCTTTCTTTCCAGAAGGTTCTAGTTTGAATCTCTTTTCTTTAGGTACATGAATGTAGACTGGGCAACCAAAGATCCTTAAGTGACTAATGTCAGGTTTTATACCAGTAAAAGCTTCTTCAGGAGTCTTGTTATCTAGATGAGAATGTGGACATCTATTTTGGATGTAAATAGCAGTTCTAGAGGCTTCTGCCCAGAATGAGGTTTGTATGTTTTGTTCAAATAACATTGCTTTAGCAACTTCTACAATTGTTCTATTTTTTCTTTCAACAACACCATGTTGTTGAGGGTTGTAGGCTACTGTAAACTCCCTCTTAATCCCAGCATTCATGCAAAATTCCTTAAAGATTTCAGAAGTGTATTCCTTCCCATTGTCTGTCCTTAGAATTTTGATTTTCTTCTCGGAGAAGTTTTCAGTAAGAGCTTTGAACTCCTTAAACCTTTTAAGGATTTCTATTGACTCTTTACACTTAAGAAAATAAATCCAGGTCTTCCTAGAGAAATCATCTATAAATATTACATAGTATAGGAAGCCCACCATGGAGGGTACAGACATGGGTCCACATAAGTCAGAGTGAACCAGTTCTAACACGTTTTTGGTTTTACTCAAACTATTTTGGAAGGATCCCTTTGTATTCTTTCCTAGGGCACAACCTTTACAAGCTCCTTCATGAGTTTGTTTTAATATAGGCAATCCTGTTACTAGTTTTTCTACAGAGGATAGGGCACGGAAATGAATGTGTCCTAATCTTCGATGCCAAATTTCATTTGAATCAGAAGTTTCAAGGGTAAGGGCTTGTTTGATGTCAGTGCAAAATTTGTAAAAATAACCTTGTCTTATACCTATGGTTTGTGCTTTCTTTATAGTGGAGTTCTTTGGCCATGACAAAACTTTTCCATCCATAAAGGTAACCCTATATCCATTGTCTTCAAAAGCAAAGATGGATATTAGATTTCTCTTTATTCCTGGTACAAATAAGACTCCAGTGAGTTGTAGGGAGAGACCGGATTTCAATTTGATAGAGCAAGTTCCAACCCCTTTTACGGGATGTGCGGAATCATCCCCAATAGTTACTTCTTCATCAGTTTCTTCAGTCATAGTGTCTAGGTGTTCTCTGAACCCTGTGATGTGCCTTGATGAACCACTATCAATTACCCAGTTGTTGATATTGTTAGATACTTGACTTGATAAGGCTAAATAGAAGACAAATTTCTCAGAGTCATAGTCTGTATTTGTTTTTCCTACTTTAGCAAAAGATGTTTGTTGTTTTGTTCTATCAGGGCACTTCATTGCATAGTGTCCATATTGATCACATCTGAAACATTGTATTTGAGAGATGTCTTTCCTCTTCCTGAATGATCCTTTTCCATAGGAATTTATCTTTCTCTTGAATGATCCTTTCCCATAAGAATTCTTCTTACCCCTTTTATTAGATGTTGTGTTGAGCACATGAATATCCTCATCTATGGGTTTTTGTTTGTTTTCTTTTGTTAAGAGTCTTGTTTCTTCTTGTAAGCAATCTGTTCTTAGCCTATCAAATTTAGGGAGTTTAGATCTCGCACTTATTCCTTGAACAAATGACTCCCATGAGTTTGGTAGGCCTCCTAGAGCTATTAGTGTTAACTCCTTGCTATCAATTTGATATCCAATTATTGATAGTTGATCCCTTAGTTCAGTGATTCTCATGAAGTATGCATTAATAGATTCTCCTTTGTTTATTTGAACATTGTTAAGTTGCCTTTTTAATGCAAGGGTCCTACTGGTGTTGTTTATTTCAAAGGTGCTCTCAAGGGATTTAAACATTAGATATGCAGTCTCATGTTTTGACAAAATAGGTACTATATGATCCCTAACTGCATCTACTAAAATTTTCATGGCTTTCTCATTGTTCTCAATCCATTGAGTTTTCTCTGGATCATCCTCTGGTTCTCTCTTGTTTTCTTTCACAAATGAGTCTAACTTATTTTCTTTTAGAATCATCATGATTCTGAATTTCCATGATGTGAAGTTGTTTGCACCTTCAAGACGGTCTTCAAATCTGATCACACTTGACATTATGAAGAATGTGATGTGTAATTGATTTCTTAAAAATACGATTTTTTCTAAATAATCTGATATCTAGATTTGATTCGGATTTTCTCAACTTGGCTCTGATACCATGTAAATGTAATCAAATCTAATCAAATTATATCCTAAGTGGGGAATAAGCAAATCCTAGATCTCAATTTCTGTGTATGTATTCTAAGTCAGATTTCTAATGCTTTTATTTCTGATCTTCTTATTGCAGAATATTTATGTATTTCGATATCTACAATAGAAGATCGAATTCATGTCTTTATATCTTAAGAAGAGACACGCCTCAAGGAGAGACGCGTCTCATGAGAGGACGTGTCTCCACAAAGTTGGAGACACGTCCGCTCATGGGACGTGTCCCTTGAGTACGCGTACTCCTCTTAGTCAACCGATAATTATCAGTGGCTAATATCCAAACACCCGCATGCATTTAGCAAACAGCGATTAGTGTATATGAAGTTCGATCAGCATTTGATTTCGAATTTATTCATGATCAGAAATTCGAACAACTTACTTGCAGATATTATACTTAATAAGTAGATTTTGATTATATATAAATGATGAGGATGCATAAATGCAATCATCATTTATATCTAACCAAAGCTACCTTAAATCAACAAGATCAATCTCTACACACTTTTGCAAATGAGCCAAATAGAACCTATCAAGATCAATGCAAATGACCTTGTCAAGTGAGGCAGCAATAGTGGTCATGAAATTCTAACATGGTAAAGGCAACACTAGAAATTCTAGACAAACAAGCACATGAAGGGTCTTTTCATCCAAGACTGAAATTCTCGATTCCAAGGTTGAAAAACCAAAAGAGATGCACAAACATACTACATGCCATGTTTAGGGATGGCATTTGCATGGCTAGCTTCAACAAAACAAAAGAGATAGGTTTTGGTTGCATCAAACCGGATCTCATGCAAGGCCCAATGTTTGTTGACCTACTCTCGAAGCATACTTTCTAGGGGAGTTCTCCCAACAAAATAGCCTATCAAAGTAAAGTGTTGTAGCCATTTACAAGCATTATCAAACTCAATGATGGGTAAAACAACATCCACAAGAAGATCAAATTCTTACCTTGTGGAGGACCTTGGACACAAACTTTCAGGGTCGCTTGATCGGTGGAGCTATTGTGCAAAGCCACCAAACCATCAACACCAACAAACCAACAAAAACTATTGAGTTGATAAAATTTGAGGCCATATAAAAGAGTAACCTGAAAAAACCCACAATAAATGTAGAAGTTTAAAAGTTTTTCTATGCCAAAGGCAAAATGTCACACAAGGATGGCAAAAGACATCAAGCAAATACACAAGCCCTAGTAAAGCCAAAAGCATCAAATTTGGTATTAAATTATCTTTATTTTCCTTATACTTTCAGAGTCTCATTATATCAAATTTGACATTAACTTTTCTAAAATAACATCTAATCCTATCCTTTGCCAAAACAGGAGCTTCTCTTTTTATAAAGAAATGAAGTATTGGCGAGGGAGACACAATTATTAGCGAGAATACGAGTGAGAAGTAGGGAAATAGTTTTGGGTAGTGCAATGAAAATTTAAATCAATCCATACTTAGAAAAAAGTTAAGAAAGATTATCATTAAGTTTTTCATTAGCATTAAGAAGAGTATGTGGAGTAAGATTTGGTCAAAGGAAATAGGTTGCCACCATTTAAAGTTTGTAGATTATTTTATTAATGTTGTCGTACACTCCTGCCTAAGCCTGTTGTACATTTCACAAGGAGTCATATTCCTTGTTGGAGCGCCATTTTATTGCTAAAGGTGGATTATTATATTGTGTGCATTGGGAAGTGTGGAAAAAGAGAGGTTAACATTGAATCCAAATCATAATGGTTTTCTTGTAAACTGGTTTGAAATTCTGATTTCACAATTTAAATATATATATATTTCTTGAATTTCATTGTAATCAGCAAATGTATACCTATAAAATTCAAATCTCTATTGTTTTGTATTTGTTACTGTAGATGAAATATATTGTGATACATTGCATAGAACATTTGTAAGACTTTTCATGTAATCACAACCTGGGAATAACTCAGAACAGCAAGACAACAAACTGTTTGACAAAATGCCTGCATTGTCAAACATGGGAAATTATAAACATTTCGATTCATCTTGGACAAGGGAATTTACAGTGGTATCAGAGCCTGTGAACCTGCTAGCCTGTGTAGTTTTGTTGGTAAAAACTTTTCATGAATCCGGATAACACAGAATATATCATCTATAAGAGAGAGAAGAAGACAAAGAGGAGCTGAAAATATATTTAATTTGGAATCAGAAGAAGAGGAAAACATGGGTGACAAGGAAAGAGAGAGGACAGAACCAAGCACTAGAGACATGTTCAATGACCTTGCAAGGGGGCAGCATGACCTACAACAGAGTTTAGCTCAATTGGCAGCCCTTATGACACAACACATGGCAACCATTAATAACAACAATGGTGGGAATCACGGTAGAGAACAAGGGAATGAAATAAATAATGGCAATGGTGATAGGTCAGGAACAATGGAGGAAGACCACATAACAGAACTAGATCAGCAAACACTAGACCTTTGATGCCAAATTTCCCTCCTAGAGTCACTCCTCAAGTTGAGCATGAGCCAACACAACAAGAGCTACAAGATCAGATCCTTTAGGCTTGGAGGAATTCAGGCATGGAATTCCAAGCTGAGATATCTTTCTATGATTACATGGACCTCAAGATGAGGCATAGGCCAAACAAAGGTGGTAGACTACCCAATTAGGACATGTTGAGGAAGGTGGGGAAGTTTTCTATTCCCTATTATGATGGTTCAAGTAAAACCACAGCTAGGGAATGGGTGCAAAAATTGGACACTTACTTTCAGCTCAATCTAATGCCACAGGAGGAGGCCATCAAGTATGTTGCAATACATTTGGATGGGAGTGCACATGAGTGGTGGCACCATGGAATGGTAACCTTGAGCTATGACCAGATTGATTCCTACGCAGAATTTACAGAGAGGTTGATTGACAGGATATTGAGGTGTACTTTCGGGAGTTGACAATGATTAGACAGCATGGAGATGTTGTTAGTTATATCAACGAGTTTCAAAAGGTAGATGTTATGGTTCCCGACATATCAAAAAAGGGTAGTAATGTTGTTTGCAGAAGGGTTGCATCATAACTTGAGAGGTTTGGTGAAGGCTTTCAAGCCTAGAACCCTACAGGATGCTATCTAGTTGGCGCTTGATCTTGAGACTACTCAGCCTACACCTCAGCCCTAAAAGAGAATTTCAAGGATAATAAATTAGAATCCAAACCAAAGGGGAAAACTCTTAATCAGCCTAAGCCTACACTACCTAATATGGATTTTGAAACAAGGAATGAATTCCGTAGGAAGAATTTATGCTTCACATGCAAGGAACAGTGAGAACCCGATCACAAGTACCTTGGGAAAGGCAAAGCACATTACATAGAAGTCATCTCCGATATTGAAATGAGCTCGGAGAGCGAACATGAGGAGCAGCCCCTTGTGCACGACGATGCTAATACGAGAGGTGTGACACAAGGAACTATTGCCTCATTATCTGAAGTTCCTAAGTACCACTCTTTTAGAGTGAGAGGAGTCTTGATTGGACAGTGGGTTACTTGTTTGGTTGACAACAGGGCAACTCATAAATTCATTGATGGGAGTCTAGTGGTGAAGAGAGGATTGCAGGATGAGGACTTTCCAGGATTCAATGTCATGATGACTAATGGTTTCAAAATGAGTTGCACTAGAAAGGTTCTGCAATTGAGCATTCAGATGAGTGACTATGTAATCACTGATGATTTCTATGTGATCGAGATTGGTGAGGCCGATGTTGTCTTGGGGATATAATGGTTGCATTCACTTGGCAAATATAGCCAGGACTTTCAGACGATGGAGTGGGAGTTTATGTCAGCCCAGAAGAAGACAGTGTTGAGAGCATTAGCTAATGATGCACCAAAGGTAGTTACAGCCAAGTATGGGATAGCATTGGAAATACAAAATGATTCCTACCTTGAGCCAATTGTTTTTTCAGTTTTAATTAGTGATCAAGTAAATCATACTCCTAATTTGCTAAGTTGGCCTAGTTCCCTCAAATTGCAACAAGAGAGAGAATTTTTAGTTTTGGTTAAAGGCTTCTCATCTCACACAAGGATGTACGGTGGTTGTTCGAGAATGCTAAGCACAAAAATTCTAGATTTGGCACTGTTGACTGTAACTAATTGTATGGATTTGAGTGTGCAAAATTGTTACTTTAGCACCTAGAGTTTGAATGACAATGTTTTTCAGGCATCAGATCCAAGTGTTCACATGATTGTTAGATTGCTCCACAAGGTACAATAGGAAGATAGAATTGCAGATTTTGGTTGTATCAGAGCGGCGCAACGAATTCGTGGTGGAGCATTCATAAGATTGGTATGGGGTCCTAGTCTTTGGCCATGGTATTCAAGTACGGATTGCTTGGGGGCAAGCAATCTCCAAGACGAGAGGACTGTAATGTCCCCGATTTCTGACTAGCCATCATGAACATTAATTAGTTAATTAATTATTAATTTGTTCTGAATTAATAATTTGGACATTTACATTTAATTAATTAATTATTTATAAAAGTGACTCAAATAGAATATAAAATATTATAAAGTCACTTTATTAAATAAAATGGAATCTTCTAGAAGTTTGAGAGCTAAGCCTTTAAAAAGAGTTAAGAGAAAGTCATTTGGGCATCATCTGGCAATTTTATTATTGGGAGAAATTTTGGAGAGCAGAACTCTTCAAGAGCTTGAGGACGAAAAACCCTCAAGTCTGGGATTAGACAAAAACCCAATAACATACACAGGTGGATTCATCTCGGGATTCACATTTCAACTTCAATGAGTAGTTGTTCGATTAAGAGAAATTTGTGACTCCTTTGGAGACAAATTTTGGAGTGTTTGATATATTATTTGCAGAGGACTTCAGGGATTCATAAATATCTAATATTATAACAGTTGTGAGCAGCCAAGCATTCATCTCAGCAGTTGTAGCCTTATGTAAGGATATCATATTAATGTTGTGGGCTTTGGATACTCTATAGCAGTATAAGACAAATTCGTTATCTATCATAACTTTTTCCCAAGGAATCACGAATTGGTGAGAAGTGTCGTACACATTTTGGAAGTTGAGTGGAGGTGGCATGAAGATTCAGGAGGGTCAAATTCCAGTCAACAGCAGCTTCGATATTTTCCTAATACTAGTGCTCCAAATTGTGACCATTGTCCCGTACCATTTCATATCCTTACTCCCTGAAGGAATCGCAGCTCTTGCTTTGAGACTGCCGTACCTATCTGGAAGTCTTTTGGGTTACGTAGAGTAAGATTTGGTCAAAGGAAACAGGTTGTCACCATTTAAAGTCTGCAGATTATTTTATTAATGCTGCTTTACACTCCTGCCTAAGCATGCCATACATTTCACAAGGTGTCGTATTCCTTGCTGGAGCGCCATTTTATTGCTGAAGGTGGATTATTATATTGTGTGCATTGGGAAGTGTGGAAAACGAGAGGTTAGCATTGAATCCAGGTCAGAATGGTTTTCTTGTAAACTGGTTTGAAATTCTGATTTCACAATTTATATATATATATTTCCTGAATTTCATTGTAATCAGCAAATATATACCTATAAAATTCAAATCTCTACTGTTTTCTATTTATTATTGTGGATGAAATATATTGTGATACATTGCATAGAACATCTGTAAGACTTTTCCTGTAATCATAACCTGGGAATAACTCAGAACAGCAAGACAACAAACTGTTTGACAAAATGCCTGCATTGTCAAATGTGGGGAAATCATAAAAACATTTGATATGAGCATGTGTGATCTCTATGAAATAATTCATGCACTGAGCAATGCCTTCTATAATATTCACAAGGGTCCCATGCAAAGCTTTGGTAATCCTTATTGGTTTTAAAGATGCTAGAGTTGTGTCACCTTTTCTAATTTTGGAAATAATTAATATTACTTGTTAGTTCCCCTTCACATAGAAAAATGAGTTATTTCAAAGCTCTGTGCAAGTTTAGTATCATGATAAACCCCAAGCCTTCACATAGTTCTTGGTTTTAACTTTTAATTCCAATATGTTCCTTGTAGGTGATAAGAATCAAAGGTTTTAAGTTGGTAGAATGGAATAGGAGCCATAAAATATCTACTTATGGATTTGGTGAAGCAAGCAAAGCTGCAATGACTCAAAAAATTTCAATTTTTATGAAAAGCTAAATCTTACATGTTGGATATGGTGCCTAAGACATGGAATGACATATATTGTAAGGCCCACTTGTGTTGACTTTCACCATGTCCTGAATTTTTTATTAGTGTTTATGCTCAAGCCTGTTTTTTAAACTTATTTGACAAATAGATTATCTATGGAATGTCAAAGGATTATCTATGTTTGATGCTTTGAGCAATGCTGTAATTATGATCACATAGATTAGATAATATAGTTGATTATCATGTTTTGTGATTTTGATACACTATAGTGACCACTGTATCAATTACATGATTACATGTTTATTTCAAGACATGTTATTTTGTGATTGAACCAATAAAACATATTCAACTTCATTGTTTTTGTTGATTATATGATGTTAGTTGATTTATGTCACTGGTTTAGTATTATGGAATTGTTTAATAATTAAATGTGATATAATCATGCACCTTAGTATTATCCTTATTATGCTTAATTAAAAGATTACAACCAAAGTAAGATGTATATGATGCATTCGCAAGATAAATATTCCTTACTTGATTATGTTGGCATCGGTTATTTATATGTTGTACTTCGGCTATTATTATTATGTGGATACACTCGATGAGTAAATTGAGTGTGCACGCACAAGGTAAAACCAGCAATGGTTAATATCGAAGGTGTTTGCATGGGTATGTTTGATTATGTTAACCATCTTACTCTATTAAGCGTAAAAAGATGTGAAATGAAATGAAATAAAAGATTTTAATGACGTCCACGAGACTAAACAGTCTATGGGACCGAAACAAACAGCCTAATTCGTCATCAAGCTCTTTTCCAAGTCGGATCTCCTGCTGCTAAAGTAGCAAACCACCTATTCTAATTACTTGCAATTCAAGATCCCTTCTATGACAGACTAGTAAATTGTATAAGTTCCATGTGTGTTAAATTAATTTGTTAAATCTTGTTTGCTATGAGGTTGGCAATAATTTCATAGCTCTTTAGAATAATAAAATGCACTTAGAAATAAATGGTGGCAGTTTAGGTTTTAAATAGTGATTTTTCATGTATTGAAAAAAGTCATTTTCTTATTCTAATTGCAAAATTATAATGGGTTTGGCATAACAGAAAAAATCCTTCAGGCACATAATCAGCAAACCGAAAGATTTAAATTTTCCAAAATTCCAGGATTTAATTGAGAAAAAATCAGATTTTCAAAAAACTAGAAAAATGAAGAGAGAGAGAGAGAGAGAGAGAGAGCTACTGTTTTTTATATTTAAAGGCATTTTAATAGCATAGAGATATAGAGAGAAAATAAAAATAGGAGTTTATCCCATGAATTGTGGAATACAGATTTTTGCTTTTATGTTCATATCACAATCTATTTTGTACAAAGTCAACCTACAAACTAAGTACAATTTTACAACTAATCTAACATAGCCAATGACTCTCACTGCTACGAAGACCAACACTAGAGGGCTGCAAGTTCTAATAATGAAGCTCCTACATCAAAGCTGCTCTTGAGTTCTTCAACCAGATCACTATCGTAGTTGCATTCCTTAAGGAAATCATAATAATCACCATCATCAAGGACATCATCATTTGCAATCTACTCAGAATCTGGATTGATCTCATCAAGGTCAATTTGCTAGTCTTTCTCAACAATACCTGATTTTTCTCATATAGAAATTAGATTTGACAGTTGAAAGTGAAGCAAAACAATCATTACAATATATAATTACAATTACACATATTCAAAACTCTAACCTTGAGCTTTCTTCAACTTCAAGTGGAGGTTTTGGAAAACAAGACCAAGTCATTCATCCATTGTTGCATCAAACAATTGCATTTCTTTGATTGTATGTGTTCAAAAACACTCCAAATGCACTCGCAAGCATATGAAATATGTGGCTGGCTCAAAATGAGAATTGCTATCTATCAAAGATTTTTGGCATCTTGGCTACAAAAATCCCACCATTGTGCTAAAGACCACAAATAATTTCAAAATGATGTCAAGTAAGATCTACCAAAAGATTAACACAATTGCATGTCTACAATATCGAGAGACTATCAAAAGTTTATGGAGTCTACCTGTTTTGAAGGTCTTCCTACCTTGCACGATAGCCATACTTAAGAGAAAAAACCTTGCCTGCTTACAAATTGGTAACTCTACCATAACTACATCCAACACTGCTTGGGTAGGGAACATTTTTCCCATACACTTGAGTGAGCCCTGTGTGACATCAACATCATCTTTGAATGAGAAGTTATGGAACATTGGATTTAGATAGTATCTAGCAGCATGGGGAGGGGAGTGCATTTGTCGATCCCATCTCCTATTGATTATATCCCACAATGACATGTACTTGTCCCTATTATTTTCTACCTTGCCCCTCATTACCTCTTTGGCCCTATACATAGCCTCCTACAAATAGCCCATTGTGGATTTCTCCATATCCACTAGTCTCAAAACTTTTACTAAAGGCTTTGAAAATTTGACAACTCGTTCAACCACATTCCAAAAACTTGTAGAAAAAATGTACTCTACCACTATTTTTCCATCCATTTGATTTGTCAAACCAAACTCCATATCATTTGAAATGACCATTCTCTTCAAATTCATTTTTTGCTAGTAAAGAGTCCAAAGCAAGGAAGTGCGAGGCATATCTTGGCACCCATAGTCAAACTAGCTCCTTGCCCTCTACAAAGGAGCACATAATACACAACACCCTCGTGTGATAGTCGATGAACTATCTAAGGACCCTCTTTTGCTAGAGCATAAAGAGAGTGATGATACCCTTTTACAATACATTCTAACCATAGATATGAGTCTTTCTTTGCTCCCACCTAAAGAAGACATACTAATCACTAACTTCGTACAAAATGTCCATACACCATCTATTCATAGACTTCCAAATTGTTGAGCATATCCATATTGAACATCCTTTTAGCCAAGTCATGCTAGCTAAAGTGGTCTTCACACCCTAGCAAGGATTTCTTGCGTTTCGACCAATTGTTACCTCAGCTTGCTATTATAATATTTTTTTATAACCTTTTGAATTGCTTGCACTACCAATTCAGCCAATTGAATTCTCTCTAGGGGAAACCTTGAATATTAACACTTAATTATAGGATGTGCAAAAGCAACAATTGCCATGTTGCAATTGTATGGCAATGCTTTTACTTGAGAGTATCAAGACATCGAAGGAATCCCTTCAAAAACATGCACCCATCACATCTACATCAAAGATGATTGTAGACCTATTAGACAACCTCAAAGAAAGATGAATGCAGGCTTGCGTGAAATTGTTAAGGAAAAGCTGCAAGAGCTCCTTAACACTAGTTTTATTTATCCTATTTTTGATAGTCAATGGGTATCTCTATTTGTGATTGTTCTGAAAAAGAGAGGTAAGTGGCATATATGTGTTGACTATAAGGAAATTAACATGGCAATGTGAAAAGATCATTTTCCCTTGCCTTTCACTGATTAGGTATTGGACACATTAACAAGGAAAAAATATTTTTCTTTTCTTGATGGTTTTAGTGGAAACAATCAAATCTGCATAGCTCCAAGGGATAAAGACATGATCACATTCTCCATGGACAACATCTGTTTATCACATGCTTCCATTTGGATTATGTAATGCCCTAACAACTTTCCAAAAGAGCTGTTTTAAGTATTTTCTCTTATCATATTTGTGAATGTGTTGAACTTGAGATAAATATGGATGACTTTACAGTAGAAAAGAAAAATAAAGGTGAAAGAAAAAGAGGATGTTATTGCAGCCCTGAATAAGAAAACCAAGGAAATTTATTGTTTATCAAGGTATATCATAGAGCGCAGGCCTCCAACCGATGCCCTCTATCTTTAGGAGCAATGGTACCAGTATTAACTGGGACAAGTAGTATCAGATCTTCTTCTTTATGTGAATAGACCACGAAATTTTTGCAATGACCATTTTTCTTGCACAAAAGGTGAAAGAGATCAGATATGTGAGTTTTATCAGCACAAATATACTCTTCAGTTAGAAACAAAATGAAACCCCAATCCTTTTGTGGGGCATTTGGTATTGAGAGCATTCTCTTCCTATCCCCATAAGTATAACGAAATAAGGAGAAGTAGGTAGATGGCAGCTTACTCAGCCAAAGAAGCCAATGCAAAATATATGGTCAGAATCAAGTTTCCTGGGCAAAATGAAGAAATAAACTCATTATATGAGTCGCTAAGAAATACCCAAATATGGAGTAAAGCACCATATCAGCTACAGATAGCCAATAGAAATGTGGAATGGCCAATAGAAATGTAGAAGCACAGAAAACAAAGATTGGAAGAGAGGCTTTTATATGTTTTCCATTTAAAGACGGAGTGAACTACCATCAACATTGACGAAAAAAGAAGACATTCTCTGCTAAAAGAATTCTGGCTGCAATGGGAAGAGTAAAATTGTATAAGGATGTTACATGAAATCAGAGATATGAATGGAAAGGTTTGAGATTTAATTTCCCTTTATTATGGTAAACCATCCCTGATTGGACAAGCAGAGCTCTGGCAAATTCAAATGCAGAGACTAGAAGGTGGAAGCAGATTGAAGAAAATGAGGGTTACTACCATATAGAGCCTTATGACTTCAGGGCAGTCTGCGGCTCTAACATGGCTCACCATCCAAGATAGGATGTTAAGGATTGCACAAGGATGTGCAATACCTTCAGCTACAAGGTGATGATGAACCCTAGAAATGTATGTCGCTGTGCATTCTGTTCACATCCCTGAGCATACTTTCGTAACTTGAAAAGCCTCTTGATAAACTCATTTCCAACTATCTTACACAATTATACCTATGAAGTGATTTTTTTTTATTATGATTTTATGAATGAACTGATTGGATTTTTAGTAGGATAAGGTAGGATGGATTAATTATCTGAAATTGGTTTCTTAAGTTGTTTTGTACCACTGTTTTTGTGTGCTTCTAAAGGTTTGGGAGGATTGGACCTACTCCACAAGACAAATCTGTTGTGCAAGGTAGCTGCTGAGCTTTCCAACACAACTGATCTGTTGAGTAAGGTGACCACTTTGTTGACAAATATGTTGACCAAGATTAATCATGCTGTCCCTAACAACAGCGTTCCAAAAGGAGTTGTGCTCCAAAGCAAGCATCCAAAGAGGTTATGCTTGTTTCACAAGAAGTCAAATGGTTGTTAGAATGTTTGTTTGGTAACTACCAAAGAGGAAAACATGCTTGAACTGAAGATGGATAGAAGACAAATCTGTTTTACAGGTTGTTTAGTAAGGTGCAGGTGGCATTCTCTTCTAGGTATTGTTATAACAAGATGTCACCACTAGTATCTATATAGTTCCATACCTAGAGGATATTAATACCTAGTATTATAAGTACAATTATTTGAAGATGTCTCATCAGAGCTATGTAAACATTAGATACCTCTGTTACTAGAAGCATAGGAAGGCCCTACCAAATATATTCTATGTAGGTAGCAAAGGTCTTGTTCATCACAGGATCGCAGTCAACCCTTCTCAGAACATTGGCAAAGGGAACTTATAGTCAGCTAAAAACAACTCTAGTAGACATGAAATGCTGCCACCAAGAAAATAGACTTCCAATAGTCTTTCTAACTGTTTCAGCATTTTGTCCCAGAAATGGGGATCTCAACACGCCAAGCCAATAACAGAAACTCTGCATTTTCATAGATCTTTGACAGCTGACATTTTTATAAACTTGATATGTTTCTGAATTTTAAGACCAAAGTGATAAGGCACCAACCATACAAAAAGAAGTGGAAAAATTGCTACCAGTCAAATGCCTCAATGTGAAACAGGACAATGTAAGCTCTAAAATAATATTCACTCACCTCAGAAGTGGAATAGACCTCTGTATTAAAGCCAATGTGTTCACCTTTCTCATTTATGCCAAAGCCTTTAGGTTCCCCAAAGTAGATACCTGAATAGAATGATACATCAATCATGTATTATATAAACAATAATAATAAAAAACAGATATTCAAAGAAAAATCAAAAAAGCATTGACTTTCTTTCTCCCTTTCTGCTAATGCACCTGCAACCAAAGTGATTATTAAAAACAACAGAACAAGGGTAGGCCAAAATCATCACCTCCAGTAAGTTCTCTAACCACCATAATATCAACACCTTCAGCAACATCTCGCTTCAAAGTAGAAGAATCTGCTAACTGCCACAATATAGAGAAGAAATATTCAATCACCAACATGCAATTTGCATACATCAGCGAGACAAATACTCAAGCGCTACCAAATTACATTGAGAAAACAATAAATGGTATCATTGTTTTAATCTCACATAAGAGTAGCTAAGGTGGAGCAATCAAGTGACATGCAGCATCCTATCTAAAAAAAAATGACGAGAAAAAACTACTGACATCCAGTGTCAAAAAAAAAGTGCTTCCCTGCAAATAGTCAGCAGGATTCCTAAATGACACCAATCAATCTATTTTGCAAGGTAATCCAGAAAATCAACGGACTATCACATTAGAGTTAAACAGAAACCCATTTTTAAAACAGCCAGTGTCATGTCTGCATAATTTGACCGTCTGCATAACTTGACCTTTGATTCCAAAATGGAAAGAAAGAAAATTAATACAGGCACATCTGTCAACTTGCAATCAAAAAATACAAAGAAAAGTATCTGAGGCTGTGGTACAGTGGCACTAACAAATTCTCACCTTACAGGAAAAGTATCAAGACAATGGGACTAAAGCATATAGAACAATTAATTCACAACAATCAATGCTTAAACTAACTCCATAAACTAAGGATCTTGTGCTACAAAAACTCTTCAAACAAGATAATAGATAAAAATAATAAACAATGTCAATGTAACAAGAATTTTTGTTTGCTTCTACTTGTGACCCTGATATCTAGCTATGTGGGCCCCTAAGGCTGGAAATGTATTTCCTTTAGGAAGCAAACGTGAGACTACGTACTAAGATCAGGAAATTGCAGAAGAAAAATCACAACATTTTCAATATATGAATGGAAATAGGAAACTAGATTGCATCAAGATCAGACCATACCATGGAAAACTTAAGCATGAAGCCTGCTTTTGCAGAATAGACAACATTGAAGGAAAATAAAATTATTTAAGTGAGATAGAATAGGAATATCTTATGAAGGGGAGGTTATTAGTTTCTTTGAGTTTTCACATGTTCTAAGGAAATTAGGTCTCGGCATAAACTGAGAATTTTTCTTTGCATCTTCTAAGCTATTTCAACTTGATGCAAGCCAACCTAGTTGAGTAAATGGAGAAACCTTGAGGTAAGAAGAAAATTTAGATGTAACCTAAATGCACAACATTTAGCTATCTTTGTGAAGACAAATTAGCTTTCAATGTTGCAAAATTATAGTGGAAATCTTATGCATATGTATAATAAGGAACACTTTATGTATATAAAGAACTTAGTATGATGAACAATATGAAAGTCAAACAACATTTTTGAACAAAACAACCAATGAATTCCCATTGGAAAAAGCTGAGGTAAATAATTCTTATAGTCTATGTTCCCTAGGGACACATCCCTTGGGCTTTTCCAGGTTTACCTGTCCCAAGGACGTCCCCTACCCATCCCCATTTACAAAAAAACTGAAGGAAACATCCTAGGGATGTGGAGATGAGTAGGGGACAAGTAGGGGATGGTCAAACATCCCCAAGATGGACGGGGATGTCTCAAATGTCCCCCGATCATCCGGTACATTGTAGACTGTGTTTTATTAAAAAATAAAGCCCCAAATTTCAAAAGAAATGATTTATTATTGTCTTTTGTGGGTCTCCACACCCCTCTTAGCCCTAAAATAACAAAAATAGGCCTCCCTATCTCATTTCAGTTCATTTCTACATGCCAAAAAAGTTTGTAACTAAGCCCAAACAAATACTTTTGAACAAGATTTGAAGGTGCAATTGAAAAAACTAGCATTAGTGAGCAGCGAGGAGTGAGGTAGCAAAAAAAGTGAAAGAGATAAACAAATCTTCCATTTTTTAATTTTTTTTCAAAGTTTAAAGGAAGAAATGTATGATTTTTTTTTCTATTTTTAGTTTCCACTTGTACATTGTTTATCAAAAAAAGAAAACCATGAGCAGCAGTAGTGAGAGTAGTGCGCATGATGAGATGGAAGAAAGAAATGAAAATCAAAATGTGAGCATTTCAAGCTCACTTAGGGATTCATCAGGGTGTGGGAGTGATATGAGTGAAAGAGGAAAGCCACAAAATCCATTTGAGTGCCCTTCCAAATTTTTAAAACCTTATGCAAAAGGCCCCTTTAAACCCAAAAAAAACTATTCTCCAATTTGTGACAGCCTTAAACAAAAAGAAAAAGATAAATTCAGGGGGTACTAGAGTGTGGTTGTGTCACATTTGTAAAACATATTTTAGAGGGGGCTACACAAGAGTATATTGTCAACTATTGGGCTATATGAGACACAGGGTGAAGATTTGTAAAGAGATAAAAGAGGATCAGAAGGTAGAGGTTCAAAGATTGCATATGGAGACACAATCAAGGTCTATGAGAGTACCGATGTCAATACAATCTGCAAAATCAATTATGCATATGCCCTCAATGGTTGGTAGTGGTAGTGGTGATGTTTCCACAAGAAGAAAGAGAAAGACTATTGCCATTGAGAAGGTGGGGACAATTACAGCTTTGTTCAGCATGCAGGTATAGGATATAGCAGAGTCTTCCATTGCCAAATTTTTCTAAGCCCGTGCCATCCCATTCCATATAGCACATTCTCCTTACTTCAAACAGACATTCAAAGATAAAGCTTTTATTAGTCAATCATTCAACCCCCTCAGAGAACATAAACTACACACTATCCTCCTTGACAAAGAATATTCCAATGCCATCCCATTCCATATAGCACATTCTCCTTACTTCAAACAGACATTCAAAGATAAAGCTTTTGTTAGTCAATCATTCACCCCCATTCCATATGGCATGGAATATCCTCCATGCCATCCCATTCCATATAGCACATTCTCCTTACTTCAAACAGACATTCAAAGATAAAGCTTTTGTTAGTCAATCATTCACCCCCCTCAGAGAACATAAACTACACAGTACACACTATCCTCCTTGACAAAGAAAATTCCAATGTAAAGAGCCTTTCTGGATGGTGTAGAATTTTTGCAACTGTTTCTCAGTTTGATAGATGAAACATTTTATTAAACTAACAGTCTAACATCAATCATGCACATTAGATAACTTCAAAGTCAAAGTAAACACCAAACTGATAACTGCTTCAGAATTTCTATTGGATTGCATAATACATGTTTGAACAGAGTTATGCTTCAGAACAGGGCACACATTTTCAGATTCGACCAAGGTCCTTAATTCACTAATAATAATCAGGTCTAAAGACTACCGTTAACCCTTCACCACCATTCACAAGTGCAGTTCCAGATAACAGTGTACAGAGGATTACACAGTAATTTTCTGAACATGGTAATGACTGATTTTTAACAACAGTTCATTCTGAAACTACCATAAGACATAATCCAGACCTGAGGAATATTGTTCATCAAACAAGTATTGATCATTCACCAAGTAAAATGTGATTACTACACAGACCTGGAGATGACACATGCCAGAGATAATAGGAGGCTCAAACTGTTCTGAGAAAGCTCCAGCACTAACGTAATCCTCATTACTTAGTCCCTTATACACCTAATACATATTTATCGTGCCTTACGATCTTCATAGGAGACGTGCAGACTGAGAATGGAGATTTACGTTACCTTCAGCTGAGGCGATTCCCTTATCATAAACTCACGTCCCTGCTTAGATTGATATCAAGCATCGACCCAGCACCTAGCAACCATTCAAGCAGCAAAGAAATAAGGATTTGTTGGATATTCTTTGGCAACTTCTGATGTCCACGTCACCTTATTACCTCCAAACTTCTATGTTGGGTTTGTTTTGCCTTTTATGCCAAGTCATACCTTCCTTTACAATGTGTGAATTTCTCATGGCTGCAATAGTCTTTTTCCACATCCATCTCCAAACTTGTCCTTTAGCTTGTTTAATTCGCACTTCCCCTTTGTTTGTCTTTGGCGGCTGAATGAAGACAAACTCAAATTTGTCTTTTTCCTATCACAACTGGCAGCTATAACAGAACCACTCCCTTCCACATCACCGGCTCCTCAACAAAGGACAGAAATCTCAAATAAAGGCTGTGATTACTAATGAAGCCCCCAATTTGTCTTTAAGCGGTCACATTATTCCTTCCTCTCCTACCAATACAAATGGCGGCTGAGGATTTTTGTCCTTTCTGAGATAAACACAAATCTGTACCCTTCTTTGTCTTATATGCCACGCCTGATATGAATGACTACAGGCTTTGTAAAATTCTGAATAAAATATTATTGTTTGTTGAGTTTAACACTAATGATTTTTCCAAACCCTCAATGCCTTGTAAATTCGCCTCTGAATTTTGCAATGAAGAACATGTGAAGAATCTGGATGATCCTTCCAATTGAAACCTAGGGTTTTCATCCCAGAGCTTCGAAAAACTCCTAAATCACCAATAAGAGAAAATTATCAAGCATATTCAGAAATGAGCCCAGGAGTCCCTTTAATAGCACCATTTTTGGTTTTCCCGCCAAAACCCATTAGCTCCTTATTATATTATAAAGTGACTTTTATTATTTTTTATTTTTTATTGGTGTCACTTCAATATGAATGTCCCAATCATTAATTTAGGACATAAATAATATTTAATTAACTAAACTAATTAAATATTATCCAGCTTGGAGTTGGGGACATTACATCCAAGGTGAGTTTGGTGATGGACATGAAATAGAGTTGGATTAGGACAAGCTACTCTATTGTCATGATGGTTGGATCAATATTAGACATCGTCCACTCATCAACACCATAGTCATATGTTCATGTGGCTCTTATTTTCTTAGAGCTATTGATTGTTTTGGGAAGCACAAGAATGCAAAATTCCAACTTCATATCTTGAGAGATGCCATAGAGGAGGTTGAGGCCTCAAATGTTGTATAGGTGGTCACTGATTCGGCACATGTGTGCAAATTAGTTGGCTTGATAGTGGAGAGTTCTTACAAGCACATCTTTTGGACCCAATGTTTATGTGTTGAACAACGCATGGAAAAACATAGGGAAGATAGATTGGGTGTAGCAGGTGGTGACAAAAGCTAGAGATATTTTGATGTTTATTTGCAACCACCGAACCTCACTTGTTGTTTTCAAAGAAGGAATTCCTCAAACTTATGGAGACAAGGTATGCCAGTTATTTCATTTTGTTAGAGAGAATGCTTGAGGTGCAAGAGGCTCTACAATTGATAATGGTTAATTCAACGTGAAGTAGATGGCCTATTGTAAACATTGCAAAAGGAAAAAATATTAAACAAAAACTCTTAATGATGATTGGTGGTCCACTATGAAGTAAGAAATAGTTGATTTTTAATACCTTGCTGATTTTATTAATAAAATTATAATTGATTGCTGATTTTATTATTAAATTTCTAATTCTAATTTTCTAACTTGTCTTTTTCCAAATTTTTGTTTGCAACTATATTTGTTCCTTTATCTCACCTATTGTAGATGTCATTAGATATGCTCATACGGACTCTCCTAGTCTTGGAGAGATTTATGAGACATTTGACAACATGCTTGGGAAAATGAAGCAAGTGATTTGTAACAAGGATTTTGATTTGGGATTATATGAGTAACATATTAAGCACATTGTGATGCAACGGTGCAACACTATGAACACCCCACTTCATATAGCAGTCTTTGCTCTAAATCCCAAATGCCGTGCACCAAAGGCTAGTAGGTTGCCTCCTTGTGATGATGAAGAGCTAAAAGAAGGGTTAATGAAGGCCCTTCGAAAAATGTCTTCAATTGAGGAGTCGAGTTTACTTCGCACACAATGGCTTGCCTTTACTAATCTTTGTGGTCTAACATTCAACAAACCAAAGGCGAAGATAGATAGAGCTACATTAGCTCAAACTAATCCTATTGGATGGTGAACATGACACAACAAGGATACACCAGAGTTGAGGGCGCTTGCTATTCACATCCTTTCATAGGTTGCTAGTTCCTCTGCTACAAAGAGAAATTGATCCACATACAACTCCATTCAGTCTATCAAGAGGAATAGGTTGACCTTGAGACAAGCAAAGACATTGGTGGTCGTGCACAATGCTTTGCGACTCCAAGATCGTCAAACTTCAAAGTATCGACAGACTGCAATTTTATGGTGGGATGTTGAGCCAAAAGACACCACCCAAATTGATGAGGAGGAGACACGAGGGATTGGTTGGAGTTTCATTAGAAGAGGCAATCCCTCATAGTGGCAATGACTCTAAGTTAGACTCTGATTTTGATGCAATGTTGGCAGATGCTAATTAGGGGCAGCCTGTTACACCCCAATTGTGTATTTACTATTTACTATTACTATGTAAGGTAAATGTGAATATAATTTGAAATTCTGAAGGTGAATAAATTGTGCTTGCACTTTGTTATCAATGAATTATGAATGAATGTTATCTCATTTAATGATATGTGAAGAAATGCATATATGTGAAATGAATGGTTATTGAATTGATATTCTAACTATGGAGATATATTATGTGTAATGCATATTTTGTTGAACAACTGACTACCATGGGAATGTGTTAGTTGATGCAAGTGTATGTTCAATTCCTCCACATTGAGGGGAAGTATCACTCAAGAGAAGATCTTGGTCAGGTAACCAGTAATGTATCCTATCTGAGCTTACACACACTCACAATAGTATGGTTGAGTCAAGTTATTATGTTGGGAGTTGGTAAGTCATCCTTAGTTTTATGTGTCTGCATTAATAAGGGTTTTGATTACTGAGTGCATTATTGGGTGATGTTTATCTATTTGAGCTCGTGAGTTCTTCTCTTTATTAATATGCTTGTATTGATAAGTTAAACACATGTGGAATGTATGTATATGTATACATAAGCATGTTGATAATAGACCGTACGCATCAAGGAACACGTACATGAGGGTACATAGGTAGACGTACCTATGCATGCTTATGAACGGGTTGCTTATGCGCATGGAACTATCAAATGGACCTTACAACATGTATATGTATATGTATAGATATATCGCACATAGGTACCTATCAATACGATAGTAATTGTGTATGAGTATGGTGTGCAATCGAATGTGTATATATATATGTATATATGATATATACATATATCCATATGTATACATGTATCAATACACACATATGATTGGCGAACGAACATGCCCATACGAATGTATTAATATATGTACACATATGTATACATGTACATAGAGGAATATATATATGTGTACACAATCGATATGATTGTTATTACTATAAGAATGTTAACTTGTTCATGTTCATTTGTATATCAAATGTATACACACTTTATTAACATAAGATATATATATATATATATAATAACATATATATGTGTGTGAGTTGATATACATATATATATATGTATATGTACATATATGATTATATATTTATAAATAATTATATGCTTGGAGATCGATTAGCATATGATATGCTCAGAGGCCGATTTATTTAAATGAGCATAGGCCGATTGTATATAACATATACAAAGCATTGTAAAGGCCGAATATTATACATATTGGCATTGAGTAAAGATCGAATTATATGCAATATATAGCGCAGCAATTAAGTCGATATGGAGAATATAACATAGTCGATGCTATGGATTAGCATCTTTGACTTAGTAAACAGCAATTTACTTTGCACGTCTTATCATATAGCGATGGATTAAATATCAATAGCACAGTAAAGAGTAAAATGCATCAGAATAGGAAACGCATACAGCAATACAAGGAATTGGTCAAAGAGTATTTATGAGACAAAGCGACTCAACATTCCTTTGTTTTCTACTAAGCTTAGAATTAGTTGACCATGAGCAAGTAGTACATTTTGAGTGTAGACTGATTCAAAGAAGTAAAGCCACGCCAAAACAATAGGGAGAAGGCTGCTTGCTTGGCGCCATATTATGAAGTTCTAAATGTTGTAGAAGTCCATTTTGGAAACAATTCAACTATCACCATTTGATCATGTGCAGATTGAAATAGTCTTCACCTGTTGTCAAAACATAGAGGTCGACCTATAGCTTCTTGTGCTGAGTAAACTCTTTGATTGTTGCCACCTAGTTGCCAAGTGAAGTGAGTCAACTAGCACAGTTGTTGCTGTCATTTTGCATGCCTTTTTTGTAGGCTGTGAAATCTCCTTTTGTTGTATAAATAGAGAGGCAGAGCTCTCATTTGGGACGCACTTCCCATTCTGCAAACTTATTCTGCTATTTTTCTCTGCTACATTATTCTAAGAGAGTTGAGAGTTGTTTTGTGAGAGCTGAGAATTATTTGTGAGAATATTACATTATTTTTGAGTTAGAGTCTTATCTTGGGTTGATAAAGTAAAGCTAGGAAGCTACTGTAGAAGGTTGAGCATCATTCAATCAATTGGATAAGCGTTATACATGCATGAGGATACATCTTCCCTTATTTATCTTTGTTTATGAAAGATTGATTCTTGAGTGCTTTATTTGATCTATTGAGATTACTTGCATTATGGAAATGTAGCATTTGCTTTGAAAGGAAATTAGAAGTTGTTTATGCTGTTTTGTGAAGTGCTTGTAATTACTCCATAATAGGAGGATTGTTTGTCATAGATATTATTATACTAGATATGATTAAACAAGGGTAGCTTAAGGGTTACTCATAGCTAAAGTTATTTGATTATACTAGATAGCTAGTGGGTTACTCCTGGGATTGTTTGTCCATAGAAGGGAGGGAACTTGTTTATATGCTTTGTGAGTAGAGATACCATTGAGTTTGTGGGAAATTGGATAGGTTAATTTTGGGGTTAAAGATTGCCCATCGGAGGGATTACCTATGAATAGATTATAGTGGCCTTAAGTCAAATTGAGCTTAAGTAGTGTAAGTGAATAAAATGACCATCACTCAAAGTACTGGGTGAGAACACTTTGGCCAAAGTAGTGTGATTGCCTTTGGCTCCACTATCAGTTCACTATGTTCATGTAGTGCATGCTAGTTCCAGATTGTAGGGTTACAAGTTCTAGTCATGTAGGGCACAACACTAAGCTCAATGTGGTTGTCGTACAAGGTTACTCCACCAATCTCTTCGTCGAAGGGTAGGACCATCTATCATATGATAGATGTGCGGGGGACCGCATATGAGTGAGTGGTTGGCGAAAAAGCGATTGAGTAATGCTTCTCCTCCTCAGCAGACGACAAAAGACCAAGATTTGAAAGGCGGATCCTAGACCAGCTATATCTATTGCTTTGAAGCTCGGTTGAGCTATGTATGTACTTGTGCACATTCTTGGAATATTGTAATTTGTGAAATTATTATATTGAAATGGAATCCTTGTATATTGTTATGGCATCTATGTTCATTTGTTCTCAATAAAGAAAAGAAAATTTTTACTGCAATGGCTTGTTACATAGTTTATTTACTCGCAAAGTGAAAACTTAGGGAAAATTACTTCAGTGAACGGTTGGCATGTTACACAGCCTCATATTTTCTATCACTATGCTTTTGTGACTTTGTCATTTTGACATTTGTAGATCAAACTTGTAGCCTTTGAGCATTTTGTTGTATTACTATTTTTTAATTTTATATCATTTACACATTGACAATGAATTATGGAAGCAATTAAATTTTAAGTTTTGAAAATTAATATTTATTAATATTGAATTGTTCGACTCTCATATGAACTCTATTGTTGTGTATTAAGGATTCTATAATGTATATGTCAATATGATGAATGCCTTATCAATGTTATCATATAAATATTTGAAATTTCCCTATTTTTTATATAGTCATCACCATTAGTGTCCTTTGCCATCCCCAAAAATGGCCTCAAAAAATCTTGTCCCACAAACATGCTCCCTCATCCCCATCCTGGAAACTTGGTGGAACACAACTTATAATACATCCATGTCTTGATCGATTTTACTTCATCATATAGTAACACAAACCAATGCTACCAAACTTGATCTCAGCACAAACTCTACACTATATGCACAGTTGATTCCCAGAAATGATATCTAGTAACAATATCTATAAGGACCAGCAATACCAAAGTCTCTGAGCACAGACTTGGCAAGCCTCATTTGGGCCTGCTCATACTCAAACTCAATGGACTTGCCAAGTACTCATAGAGTTCTTGTGACCCTAATACAAACTAATCAAACTCATTAAAAAGTAGGTGTTGGCGAAGTCAGGAACTAGCTACAATATATTATTATAAGAAATCTGCAAATAAAGATGGAGATATTACTTTACTCTCACCAACCCAGTTTTGCTGCATCAACAAGTATAATGGAAATAAAGATATTTTACTCGGTTTTGTATGAAACTATGCATAGTAGTTCCAACAGAATTGAACTTATCCAATTTAATGTAATGTCCCCATTTTCGGTGTCCTTATTTGGACTAGTTTGGTTTTGACTCACTATTTTAAGTACTATATTCAGCAATTGGTCCTCGCAACAATGCAATGCAAGGTTTCTTGTTTGGACAGTGTGTGGCAGTTGTCAGGTGAACTCTAATGTTTTGTGCTAGTTTGGTGATTTGGAGTATTTACTATTTTTAGCAGTTGCTATAAATAGTAAGTCTATTTTCGATAACTGGTTCTAGCCAAGGCCACCTCAGCAGTGTCTTTCCATTTTGGGTGTTGGCATGGCTAAGGTTCGATTTGATTATTATTTGTATTTCTCACTTAAGTTACTTTGATAAAGTTACTTTAACTTAAGTGAAGGGGTCAGGGGGTCATGTAAAAAATACCTTGGAGCCTAATGTAATGACTTAATGTTGTTTTAGAAGGAAACAAAAGCAAAATAGTTTTCTTATGAGCATAGACGCCCAAGGAAGGTATTTTGAATTAAATTAAATTAAAAGGACCCCTAGGCCTTGTTGCACAACGTTGTTTTAAAAGAGGGGCCATGTATTTCAAGTGGATGCCTAGAAAAGAGGTTTATTTATCATTTTTAAACTAAGTTACTGATTTGTCCCTAGTACGATACGATACGATACGATACGGATTCTGGATATGGTACAGATACGATACAAATTCGTACAAGATATGTTTTTCAGCCTACGAATACGGGCAAGGTACGATCAATGCTATGTGGATTCGAAAAAAACGAATCCGATTCAAACCCGGACCAAATCCACACTAAAACTCACTTAAATATGCCACACGTCATATACTGCAATTACTAGGATTGAAAAAAGCTTCATACTGCGAGCAATGGTGTGCTTTTTAAAACTGTTACTAAAGAGTATATGTTTGGATTGGAAAAATATTCATAACAATTTCATGTTGAAGATTTGGGCCTGCCATACAACTAATGATCCCTAATCAGGACCCCACGCTCTTTATGCCTAGAAGTGAAACACTTTCAAACTGTTACTAAAAGATGAAATAAGAAACTGCATGTCACATCATAGGTGGAAGAACATAATTTCCCATTCCCCGCCCCCGTCCTCCACCTTCACCTCCACCTCCACCTCCTCCACCTCTCTCACCCTCCACCACATACCCCCTCGCACCCTCCATCTCCTTCCTCTTCCTCTCACCACCACATCCTCCTTCTCCCTCTCTCAAACACAATCACATAAGCGTGGATTTTTATAGGTATGTACACATCTGAATTTTAACACAAATACATGCGCGCATATACACAAGCGAGTACACATCCGATTTTCTCAATAGGTGGTACTTACAAATTATTACTGATAAATGAAATGGAAATAATGCATGACAAACCATATACATTCTCTTTTAATTAGACACAAATATCTAAATTTGTTGTCTATGGCAGTGCTTCCAAATTATTACTGATAAGAGAAATGGAAATAACGCATAAACAAATATTGGCAAAGGAATCCAATTATCCCATTAAACAAACACACTATGACCCATACGTACCCATGCCTGATAGTTTTGTTTATGAGTGATCTTCCAAACTGTTACTAAGAAATGAAATGGGGATGTAATGTATCACTAACCATGAGTGAAGGAGCTCAAATTTGTTTCGTTTTTGATGACCCATATGATTCAAATTGATCAATGATCAATAATTATTAATGGCTGATTGTAAACACTTGACATTTTTATGTTTGAACTTTGAACTTTAATTTATAATTCTATATCATGACATTTGAGTATAAAGTGGTAGTGTATTTTTACTATGTTATTTGACTATTAATATGGTGGTGTATTCTGAACTTAATTATTGCTCCAAATATTTATATATTTCTGATTTTTATATGTTTTTGTATTAACGTACCCAAACCCCAAAAAAAATTTCACCGAATCCTGTACTAGATTCTAGTACCCGTACCCGAATCCAAAAACGAATCGGTAACTTAGTTTTTAAAGGCTAATGTTATGCCTCATAAGGTGGGACGCCTAGTTTGGGCTTAATGTCAATTTTAAATTAAAAATCAAAAGTGAAATTTTGGAGGCAAAAAGTTGGACGCCCCTCTTGGGATAATTTCATATCATTTCATAAAGTGAAATGAGAGGGAAATATATTCAAACTCAAATGCAAGTTGCTCTAATTCTTCCCTCACTTTACAAATATGAGTTTGAGCTCTCATTTGCATATGGGTATTTTGGCAACTTAAGGAGACTCTACTGGAATGATTCCAAATTTCGATTGCAGCTGATTGAAGACGAAAACCCTCATTTCTAGTGCTGGTTTCAGTGGTGAGAGATCCACCCTAGCTGGTTGGAGTGGTTCTACTTCAAGGATCACCATTGGGATTCAACAAAATCTTGTTTCACAGTATTTTGATGATGAAATGATGAAGATTTTCTTGGTATTTTGAAGTGGGTTTTGAGGTTTTATGGTGTGTATTTGATGGTGTGAGTATTGTTTGGTTATTGGCTCTTTTTGGTGGTGTTAGATGGCGATTTTGGTTATTTTCTGAAGTCTGATCTGCATTCTCATAAGTTCTGGAAACTCATTTTACCAATGGCTGAAGGTTACATTCTCTCATAGCTCCGTTTGTACTTGGCACATCTTTCTAGGCATTGTTGCATTGGAAACCTCTCATCAACACACCATATCTCAAGCAATTGTTTATATTTTTTGGGGAGGTTGGATTTATGAGAGCAAATCGCCCTACTTGGGAGGCCATCCCCTTCTTGGGAAGTGTGCAAGTGCAGGTCTGCTGATGTTTAGACCTGAAAACTCAGTCTTTTGGCTTCCGCGCTGCTGTCTAAGGGCGTGAGGATGCATGGGTTCATGGGTGACCTGGAAATCTGATTCATGTGCGAGTTTTGCAAAGTATAGTTGCTGTTGATAAGGGTTATCAGGTCTGCTATACACTGTAACAGGTCTGATATTACATTTTAAATCAGAAAATTCTATGAGCTTGTTTGTATTCATGCATTGTTATGTTTCTAAATGAAAAAGAAGTTATTTCCTTGTTTCCCTTGAAGTTATTTCCTTGTTTCCCTTTCAATGCATTGTTTTAGAAAGGCTTTATTATATTGCAAAGCATGAAAATTAGACACACAAATACATCAGCAAACAAACCAAACAGCAGACTGCATCTTCAAAAAAAAAAATCAGGGGTGACCATTACATTTAATTGTAAATCCTAGCTTATCAAAAGATTCCTGCATTCAAGAGGTACATATGGCAGGCCATGTCTTAGGTAACAAACAGAAGCTTTTGTATGTCATGAAATATGGAGGAATAAACTTAATTATCAAAATGGTGACATTTGGCATACAATGAGAGCATCACTGTACCCTATAGCAATTAATGTAAGACAATGATCTAGAAATATCCCTTATTGAAAGAAAATTGAGAACAAAAGATGTATGTATAATAGTCTAAAGATACACGTGAAAGAAATTTCTCAGAATAAGTGGAAACTCACAGTTCATTTTTTGCTGGATCTTCAACTATAACGAAGCAAAGTTTAGGAATCAGTGTTGGAATGGTTGTACATGTAGCATAGTTACATATGCATTCCTAATGGCCACCACAATATCAATTTGATCTAGTTGTGTTGAAAACCATATATTTATCAGACAATTTTTGCTTTGATGAGGTACAGATGACATACTGTAGTATGCACACACACAACTTGCAATATAGGACATATATCCCATCCAAGTAAAAACTAGAGCTTTTGTATGCCATGAAACAAGGAATAGGCTGATTTGTTTAAAAAGGGGGATGCATAACGAACAGTATGAGCACCACTGTGCCCTTTGGAGAAAGAGAAATAAACAACAAAATTATATTAATTTCCACAAATGATCAAGACCAGGTCAAATTAACTGGAATGTACAACAGTTACAATAATACAATAAGAAAGAACTATGACCTTAATAAGGACTTGAAAGTTAGAAATAATGAAATTAAAAAATCTCATTGAACACATACTGGAAACAAGATTGACTTTGCATGATGCCAGATGCAAGTGAAACTTTCCAGAATAAGCATCGTAGAGGGAGATTCAGGTTCTTAAACAATCCCCTATGTGAAGTTGATTATACAGAATAAAGAAGATTATGGTTTTGGAAAATCACAACCAATCTTTTACCATAAAACAAAACAACAAATAGGAAAAATGGATTTATGGATCAGTGCCACTCTTAAGTCTTAACCATCTAGCATTCTGTATTTAAAAAGGAAAAACCTACCTATATACATGGATTCTAAGCCAAAAAGTTAAAAACAGAAACTATAACTTTCAACAGAACTAGCTTGAACTTTCTCATTCAAAATGGATAGAACAGAGCCCTGAGTCAACCAAAACATTATATGCCAATTGAAAATGTGATTGATTAGATTTTGGCAATTTCAACTATATGGAGATAAGCATCCCATGAATGTGAAGAAAGGACCTAATTTTCCATACTTGAGGCAAAACAGTAGCCGGCCGCAAATTTGCAAATACACCGAGACCAGCACGAAGTCCAAGCAATCCGCGCTCTGGCCTTAAGTGAGGTTCATTATTATCCCACTTATACCTGCAAAAAGTATATGTTTACATCTAAGCTCAGAAACAAGTAAATGACACATCAATGCAGTAGCGTATACAGAACCAAAACACGAGTGAAAGCAGTTAATTAGGGGGAAATTGAAATGGTACAAACCCGCCAATAGCTGCAAGCAACACTGCATCTGATTCTTTGCAGGCAACCAAAGTTTCATTTGGTAAGGGAACTCCTGCTGCATCTATTGCAGCTCCACCCACTGGCATTTCAGTGAACTTAAAGTCGATTTCTGAAACCAACATGCTTTACAAACTTAAGTTCTATCCAATTGAGAGTAAGACACTAAAAAATAATACTTCATAGAATATAATATACATAACCATCTTTCAAGTCAGTTTGCTTTGTTATATTTTGAAAATGTGAAACTAGCAAGCATGTAATTATCAAATAGTTATTATGTTGAACTTTTTTCTGAAAAATGGAATTAGTCATCTAATTCTGTTCTTGCTAGAGTGGATTGGCTTGCATGGAACTGAGATGACCTCTTGTTCTCTCAGTCATGCAACTGTATTTGTTGTGCATTGAGCTTCATTTTATAAAGTAGATGACCATACGCCCCTAGCTAGAATTTAGGGGAAGTCATCAATACAAACTAGAAATTCTATTAACATTACAGACCAGCGCCAAGTACTGCCAACTATTCACATTCAAATGCTAGCTAAAATTTTCCATATATAAGCAACCACCAGGATTAGTGTCTATGCTTTGATTTTTACAAACATAGAGAGTACTGTGACCATAGTTTTGCAAAATAGCAAAGTAAGTCCAAATTATCAAAGATGCTTCCAAATGTGATTCTCAGAAAATGTCAACTGTGGTAAGAACACAGATAAAAATATCTATTTCTGCCAGAAGCTAGAGGTAAAAGCACAGTTACCAGGAGATGGGACCAGTACCAGTACGCGAGACCGGGATGGGTATCATTACATCAATTTCATAAAAAGTTGGAAATAGGTACTTTGAAATGGCAAAAATAACAAAATATTTATGTATATAATTTAATTTAGAAAAAAAAATTATACAATAAAAATGTAGCTTTGAAGAATGCAAAATACCAAAATATTAAATTTAAAAAAAATTTAAAGCTAAGTTGCAACTTCTAGCTTGGATCCTCATTCGGGTTCGCAGAATTGGTTTGTGGATCCAGCAAAAAAAAATTGGGTGTTAGGTTCCTTTTGGGTTCATCTGTGCAAAACACATATAAAACCATAAATATATATAATCAAAATACAAGAATATTAAAGCCAATATAAATATTTCCTAATATTAATATATAATTTTAATTTTATTAAATATTTAAATATAATAATAAATTTATAAAATAAAGTTAATAGTGATATATTATTAACTTTAAAAATTATTTAACATTAATTATTAATAACTTTAATAAAACGTAGTTTACCATCTAAATATTTGAGCAAAGTAAGGATACAACATAGATTAAAAATTAACTTCAATTTCAAGAATTAGCATTTCTTTGTCGCTCTTTCTTGAATGTATTTCTGTGGGAAGTGACTAAAATTCATTAAAGGAGAAATAGCATGAGAGCAACTACTTCAAAAGTTCAACAAATGTTGGCTTGGGGTATAGATTTTGCCCACCTCACAACAAAGTCGGTTCACACCTCACAACAAAGTCGGTTCAAAGTGCCCTGTACTTGCCCATGATCAACTAAACTATGGTAGAGATATAGGGAGCAAAAACCCTTGCAAAACACTAGAAAGTATTAAAAAAGCAAAAAACAAGCAAATTTTAGTCAAAAAGAATACAAATTCCATGTTGGCAATGCTAGAACTGCCTAAGTTCCGTCTAGGTTTGTCCAAGACAAACCCATAGTCACATTTCCACACCCCACCAAGATCAAAACCTGCATTAAATTAGAATCTGAATTTGGTATGGATGGAACCTAGATCCAAGGTCAAAATCAACAGATCCAATAACATAGTTTTAAAGCTATGTTATTGATCGTAGTCTTGGTCCAAGTGTGGGTATAGGTATTGGATACGACAATACGGAAAACAAATTTCCTTGGGTGTAGGTACGAATTCAAATATATACATGTACCTCAAGCACATTCTTTGTTGCGACACAAAGCGGGGTCAAGGGACAAAGCCCCCATCGCCAAGCCCAAATTAACGCCTTCGAAACCACACAAACCTTCATGACACATGCAATTTTCACAATTTTATCACTTAAGGGAAAAATTAGGTATGCAAGCACTTTTTTGTTTATAAAAATGTTTTTAAAAAAAAAAAAAAAATCTTTTTATTTTTTTTGGGCAGCCCTTGGGTCCCTCTCAATTTGCCCAATTTCGGCTCAAGTTTGCCCAAAGTGCCTGAGAGGGACCTTGGGCGAACCTAGATGGTTACCACCCTTCATGGCTTTGTATGGGTACAAGGCACCTAACTTCTTGGATTTGCTCTTTGGGGACAGCAGAGTGCCTAAGGCAAGTGATTTATTACAGGAGAGTCGGGATGTTATGAAATCTTTGAAGGAGAACTTGCAGCAAGCGCAGAATCAACAAAAGTTATAAGTTGATCAGCATCCTATGGAGCGCAGTTTTGAGGTTGATGACATGGTGTATTTGAGGCTTCAACCATACAAGCAATCTACTCTCAAGAAGAGTGGAGCTGAAAAACTTAAACCCATGTTCTACGGTCCTTTCAAAGTGTCCAAGCGGATTGGTGAGGTTGCCTATGAGCTTGACCTACCAGCTAGCAATAGGGTTCATAATGTGTTTCATGTATCCAGGCTCAAAAAGGCACCCGAACACAAAGTAGTTCCCTCATCTGAGTTGCCACCATTGGATGAGGAAGGTAAATTGATCCTGATTCCACAGGCCATTATAGACTCCAGTGAGAGGAATCTTCGAAAAAGGGTTATTAAGGAGTATTTGGTCAAATGGAAAACTTACCAATTGAGGATGCCACTTGGAACAATGAGCAGATTTTGCAGCGTCCAAAATTGAGATTGCTTGAAGACAAGCAATTTTGGGAAGGGTGGAATGTAATGTCCATTTCCTAAGCAATTCAGTATGGTGGACAATTAGCTTATTCAACGGATTCCCGTAGGCTAATGTGTTAGGGTTAGGCAATCTTTTGGAGTCAATTTGGTCCTACAAGATGGCATTATCAAATGATTATTTGATTATTGGTGGTTGAGTTGGCGAAACAATAGTTTTTGGAGTGGTTTTGGGTGTTTTCTCCAATACTTACTATTTTTAGTAAGTCCTTTTCGAGCACCGACTGAGCCAATTGTCAGTATTGCTATTTTTTGTTTGGTCAGCGGATTCAACATTGGGTATGATTTCAATGTTTGATATAGTCAAGTGGATTTAAATTAAATAACGATAAGTTATTAATTAATAAAGTTAAATTAAAGATTTAACTTTATTGTTTTTTTTAATATATTTAATGGACTATATGGCGCCCAACTTTAAGTGGAAATGTATTAAATTAAATGAATGGGGCCTTTTTTGGTTTTGGACGCAACTTTGGGGAAATAAAAAGGTACTTTTAATTTAAATCAAAAGCAAAAGGCAAAGGGGGGCGTGGTTTTTTGAGAGATATTAAAGTGTTTTTGAAGAGTTCATTTGATATGCTAGTTATGACTTTGGAGAATACATTACTGGTTGAACTTGTTCATCCTATGGCTTTGAGGGCATCAACCCTTGCAAGGAACATCTTCTACGTTGGTAAAAGATCCAATCTAGAAGATTTATTGGTGATTTCCAGCCAGGAATCACAGTTGGGCTTCATTGTGATTTGATAACTTCAGTTTTACAAAGTATTTTCAGTGCAGATTTGAAGGGCTATTTTGAGCATTGAATAACAAGAGATTGAAGACCATAAAACTCAGAAATTTTTCATTCTAAGTAGGGCATACCATTCCCAAGCAGGCTGTTCAGCTACAAGGACGGGCGTGTGGAACCTAGGTCTGGTCGTTGGGTTTTGGGAGTGCAAATTGGAAGGATTGGTGGCGCCTAGGCTGAGGAACAGTTAGCAACTTTGAAAGGAGTGAAATAGCAAGTTTTTGAAGAGTTATCAAGCATCTTTTGCACCTCCAGTTTGCTGGTTGCAAGTGCGGAACTTCGTCAAAGTCTTCTATATTTTCTGGGTATGTTGGAATTAGATATGTAATGTCATTTTATGAATTGGGTTGCCTTTACCATTAAGAAAAAACACATTTTCTGATCAAGAAATAAATCTGGAATTTTCTGCTCATTGTATCTCTGAATATTTTGAAATTTCTAAGTTATTTCATTGCTGCAATCTACTTGTATTTCTGTTCATTATTGTTCAAAACACACCTTCTGCATTTCCATCTCTTCTCTCAAAAAACACAAAAAACAAACAAACAAACAAACAAAAGGACAGATTGAGAGTGTATGTTATAAATTTTTACCATATAAGGACCACCAAACAGACTTGAAACCCAAAACCTTATCATTATCATTAGAAAAGACCTCATGGGCTTTGGTAAGCTCTTTCACAAAACTGTAACAACCGCCCCTTGGTGACTACTATTTTTTTTTTTTACCATGAATTCTAACTTAGATGACCAAGCATTTTCCATCTATCTTAGAAGTGTTGACTTCCTAACTACTCCATTCACCATGGTGTCATCAACTCAACATCCCCACTTATGTGCTAACACACGAAAGTGGTACGTTCCCAAGGTTAGGGTCATCCCTAGACCCAAACCTAAACCTCAAGGGTTCATTTGTGATCCCCTTTGGGAAATTAGAGGCTTCATAGTTCGTAAACCAATATTAGAGGGACTTCATTCTCTTCTCTTGTATGAAGTCTCTAATCACACCTTTAAATCATGACTATTCATTAAGTGTAAGCTATCAACTTAATCCAATTATAATAGTATGATAGCAATTTTCCATCAAGTGTTAGTTCCATAGCAAACATTAGTGTACAAACACAAATTCACATAGGGGTCATATCATTTCATAATCCCAAATTCACATCCAATGACTGTCTCAAGCATACATCACATATACACAAAGTGACTAGCTCATACACATCACAAGTACAATAGTGACCAGCTCATGCACACATCACAAGTATAACAGTGACTAGCTCATACCCACATTATAGGTACAATAGTGACTAGCTCATACGCACATAACAAATATGATAGTGACTTAACTCATATCCACATCATAGGTCCAATAGTGACTAGCTCATATGCACATCACAAGTATGGCAATGACTAACTCATACCCACATCATAGGTACAATAGTGACTAGCTCAAGCATACATCACATAAATTTAGTGTGAACAATCCACACAATCCATCAATTGTTCACATAAAGAACAACTGGTAAAGTGGAAATGGATGCAATCTACTATGCAACATCCCACTACTTGGTTCACAATCACATAAGCTTGTAAGTAGATCTCACTTGGAAAAGGAATGTCGATGCATCCCATACTACACCATGGGTCCCATCCTTTTCCCAATCCACCATCATGTATGACGACATTCAAGCAACCCATACTACTTGATGTCATCAATAGCAAGGGAATCAATAACAATGTGCGCAAAACCTGAGGCCATTTACACAAGTACACAATGACCGAGTAGCATATACATAGTGAGTGACTAACACATCCACAATGAATGACTAATGCCTACCCTTTTAGTGCATCCTAGATAGAAAAGGTATGTTGGTGCATTGTGCACTACACCATAGGTCCATCCTTTTCCTTGATATTTTGCACCCGTCATGATGATGGCAAGCAACCCATACTACTAGTGACACCATCAAACGACTAGGAAGAGGGTTTGTTGTATCCCATACTACACTGGGGGTCCACCCTCCATCCCAAGGGTCATATAGACACAAGTGAGATTTCTACAAGTAGTGAACCTATCCAGCCCAATGGATTCCAACTTCAATCACCCATAGGCCACCGGCAACAAGTCCATCCACTTAGGAAGAAGTAGCTTTTGACATATACCACCTTGTGACCTTAATGATATTGTTAGCTATCTTCTTCACAACCCAGGTAGCACTTGGCATCGATCACCCTCGTGTTATAGGTGACTACCTGCTAACCCTCATGATACAACAATTAGCTCTAGTTACTATTACTCGCACGGTAGGGTAAATAACCACTCAACCGTTCATGTATCATAACCAAGGTAGCCCTTGGGAACATTCACCTCCGTGAACCAGGTGAATGCCATCTAATCCCTTGCAATAGCCCAGGCATCAATCATTGGCATGGTCTAATGACTACCTATCACTACTCAAATACCTTGTAGGTTCACACTTGTGTGGCTCATACATAACAAGATTCACAATACTAGTCAAGTGGACCTAGATAAGTATATCAAAATTAACTAATTCACGAGCCTATACATAGTCTTCTAGGTTTGGAGTTGAATTTCACAAACACATAAGAATCATATGATCCACCCTTCTCCTCTACTACATAGCCTCCAGATCATCCCCTCTCCTTCTCGTCCATACTCCTCTTCTCCTTCACCTCCCCCTACGCCCAAACTTCCTCTATCATTTATTCTTGATGAACACCCAAACTAGCATCCAATTTATTTATTGTGATAAGATAGGGACCCATTCTTCCCACATCCTCTTCACATGGTGCCCTTTCCTCCTATCCTCTACAATTTAATGCCCACACAATAGGCTCATGTGTAGCCCATACCTCATTGATTTGGCTACATTGACTATCTTATTTTATTTATTTTGTATTTCCTAGTCTTCAACTACGTGGGATGTGACAAAAACCCCAAGCCTTCCAAATAGAATAGAAAACTACAAAACCAAAGGGTTTGACTTTGAAGTTGCCAAAAAGAATACCCCACTTGTGTAACCATGCCAATTAGAGGTAGCCCTAGGGATAGAGTTAGCCAAATTATTCCTAAAGAGAATTTTCCATGGCTCATTACCAAAACAAGCTTTATCAATCCATTTAATAAGAAAAATCCCAAAATATTTCTAAGCCCTATACCACCCAAAACCTTACGAGTAGTACACTGTGACCAAGAAACAACATGCCTCTTCTTACCACCCCTACCATCAAATCAAAGAAAGCTTCTAATTCAACTACTTAATATGAGAGGAAGCAACAAGCCAACATGAAGAGAAGCAAATAATATAAGATGAAAACACCTTTTGACAATGTTCCACGGGAACGCGTCCCCCTCCCCCAAAAAGTCGAGCCATTTCGGAGATCGGGACGTTTCGGAGACTTGGGGACGGCTAAGAAATGTCCCACCATCGAGACTTGAGAGACTTTGAGGAAACGGTGGGGACGTCTAGACGTCTTGGGGATGCCTAGCCATCCCTCGAGCATCTCAGAGACGCCGAGCCGTCCCTCGAGCGTCTCAGAGATGCCCAAGTGTCCCCCGCACTGGGACATGTAAAAAAGCATTTTTTTTTTAATTTTCATTTACCTTTTTTGGAATGTGAGCCTTGGGCCGAGCCCTAAAGGCTTGTGGGACCCCTCTAAAAGCCTATAAACTAAACTAAACACTCTCGCTCTTCATTTTTTTGCTCACATATGCCATTTGATGTTTTGCAACAGCTAGGTGAAGAAGAGGAAAACCAGTGAGAAGAGTGAGTGAAAGAGTGAGTTTGAGGTGCTGCAAGTGCAAGAGGGGTGAGACGGAGAAAGAAGAAGAAGAGGAGGAGCATTCTACACCAATTTAGTTTGGGGATGATTAGAGGCCTCCACTGCATTTTTGCACTTTGTACTTATTTTGATATCAATGTATCATGCTACTCATTGTAATCATCTTTATGATATGATATTATGATGTGACATGTCATATTTTCGATATACTAGAAATCTCAAATTCGACAATTTCATTTGTCAAATTTAATATTTTATTTACTTTTATTCTTTTAGTAATAGTATTCAAGTATTTAAAATGTTAGTATTTGCTATTTTGCTAATTTGCCAAAGTTTAATTTGAAATGTTATTCTTAAACATCTTTTTATAACAAGTTATTCAAGTACCATATGTATATCAACACCACCCCCCTGTCGTCCCCAAACTTAGACCATTTGTCCCCCCGTCCCCGAAACCCGTCCTCGACAGGGGACGCGTCCCCATCAGGAAACTCCATGGAACATTGACAGACCTGAAAGTTTGAAACATCCCTAGCAAGGAGAGAAGATTCCCTTGCCACTTCAAGATTTTGTTACTGACCTTATCCAAAACCCATTGCCACATAGCCCTCAAACAAGGATTTAGAGAAAAAGGAATACCCAAGTATCAAAAAATCACACCTGAACCAAAGCAAATCCCACCTCTATCCAAAATCCAACTCAGGATATCAGCATTTCAACACAAAATGCTAGACTTATACACTGCAATATTAGAACCAAAAGCAACACAATATAAATCCAATGTATTATCTAGCACTTTGAAATTTTCTTCATCCAATTGAGTAAAGATTGAGGTATCATCAGCAAATTGTAACTGCACCTCATCATCACCAAAAGGCAAGGACAGCCCTTTTACAGGAGGATCTAAGGACATATCCCTTAAGCAACAGTGCAAACTGTCACCAACAACCACAAATAAATAGGGGGCAATAGGACATCCTTGTCCAATACAATTATAGATCTATGCAAAGAAAAGGAATCAAACAACTCAACATTTATATAAATTTGAGTAGAAGCACCTCTATACAAAACATTGACCATTCTGCAGAAAAGTGCCCAAAGCAAAGAGGTTTAAGCATACGAAAATAAATGGCCACTCAATCTTATCATATGCTTTTTCAAAAAGCTAAAAGAGCTATACCAACATTCTGATTAGAAACTTTAACCCAATGAATCCCCTCCCAACTGGTGACCAAATTATCAAGAATAAATCTTCACTTACTAGTTTGGGAAGTGAAAATAATATTAGGCAACACCTTCTGCATTCTCAAAGCAAGAATCTTAGCAAAGGTCTTATAGGAAACATTTGGCAAAGTAATAAACCTCCAATTATTTATTTGAGAGGGATTACCCCCTTTAGAAATCAGTTTAATAATTCCCTTATTAATATTCCTACCCAATGAACCTGCAATAATGGTTTCATTATAGACTCAAGAAGAATTTTGCTAATCCAGTTACACTTTGCTTTATAAAATTCCATAGGGAACCCATCACATCCAGGAGCTTTCCTTTTCTTCAAATGGCAAATAGTATTAGAGACTTCATCAAAAGAAATACCCTGATCTAATGCAATAGAACTACCATGGTTAAGTTGGCAAGGAACAACTTTAGCAGCAATATTTCTGGCATTAAGCACAGTTTCAGTAGCTTCTCCCCCAACAAAAAGAAGATTGCCATAAAAATCAGAAAATGCATTTCTTACACCAGAATCTTCTTTAAGTAAAACACCATTCACATTAATACCAGAAATACTTTCTCTTGCATGCTTGACTTTCAAAAATTTATAGAAAAACTTAGAGCTTCTATCTCCCAAAGCATAAGTCTTGACCTATATCTAACATCTCTGGACTTATAAAACTGGTCACACTTCAAGGAATGCTTAATATCACCAACCTCGTTCTAGAAATTAACATCAAAAGGATTACACTGAAGCAAATTCTCCACAGAAATTAATTTCTCCTGAAATCTTCTATCCCTCTCAGCTCTAGCCTTGGCTTTATACCTACCAAAAATTCTCATAAAGTACACAACAGAGGCCATAGCTTCATCCCATCTGTTAACAAATGAACCTTCAAAAAAATTACCAAAATTAAGAACCCAAAGATTATACAAGGTATTAGCACAAGAGGGATCCTTCAAATGGGAGATATTCAGCTTATACAGCTGTTTAAAGACACAAGGAGACTTGGGAGCAAAGGAAATAGGAAACAACTCAATCTCCACCAGATGATGATCAGACAAATTAGCAGGAAGGACTTGCACCAAATTATTAGTATGAACAGGAGGAATGCAAGAGGACTTATCCACCATAATCCTATCAAGAACTGTTTTATAGGTCTTTTGAGATTGGACCATGTAAACCGAAACCCTCTGTTGTCCACCTTTCACCCGAACAGAGGATCAACAAAAAGTCTCCTTTTAAATTTGTCCCAAAAAAAAAATCCATTACCTTTCCATTCAAACTTGCACCCACCCACCTTATTCACACTACTCTCAACCATGTTATAATCCCAACCCACAATCCAAGGCATATCCTTTGAGTTCAAAGCTAACAAATTCCACAATTCAGTCATATCTTTATAAGCATTACAGGCATATAATGAACAATAACAAACATACTACCATCAATATTTAACTCATTCCAAACAGCTCTGCAACATGGAGAAGATCCATGTCCAATAACATTATGGCCCAAAGAAGGATTTAGAGGAATGGAAACATCAATGCTCCCTTTAATATGATTAGATGAAAAGACAACAGAGTTAAGCCAAATAACCTTACAAGCCCCTTCCAAGTATAGACCCACAGATTTAACCTGTTGAAACATCAAACAATCAAGGTTGTATCTATTCTTATTTCTTACAAAGAGCCTTAACCAGATACTTCCTATCATGAACCTCAAGGCCTCTAACATTCCAGCTTATCAACTTCATCAAAAAAAATTAAAAAGAGGAACAAGGATTAACTTGAAGGAGGGATAATACCTCCTTTGCTCATGTTTTGAAAATATGAAGAAATACCATTATTTTTTAATCCTCCTAGAGAAAACCCATATTTACACTCATCCGCAGAAACATCACACCCAATATCATCTCCTAAAATAGAGCCAAAGCTCTTTTCTATCTACTAGAAGACAGCTTACCATTTTTGGGTATTGGGTCAATTTTTGCACCCAACCCCTTGGAAGAAATAATACCAAAAGATTTATGCAAACAAGAGCTTACTAAAGACCTTGAAGAATCTCCACCACCTAAAATCCTTTTATTATTTACATTACTTTCAAGAATCAAAGAAGGCAGAGAAGAGATAGTGGAAGGCAAACCCAACCCAGAAGTCTTGGCAAGAGCAGCAGTAATAACAATGTATTCTTCCAAATTATCTTTTTCAATTAGAGGATGCAAATCCTCCGCAAAACCATTCACATTATCCATGATAATATCACCAAAGCTATCACCAATTTTAGTCATATTCCAATTAATGCCATCAAAAAAATCAACAAACTTCGACTCTGAGTTTTCAAGCCCATTTGTTTTTAACAACAAACAAGCAGACCTCAAGTGGCCATCTTTTTACAATAGAGACAAGCATTCAAGCTTCCCAAACAATTATAATTTTCTGCAAGACCCCATGCAAAGGAACCAATGAAAAATCGCAAGGAAAAACATTATGCTCCAAAGAAATTAACACACAAGCATTCATATGAGACAAAGAAACGCTAGTATCCTCAACTTTAATAACCTCACCCAAAGGTTTTCAGCATTTGGGGCAATAATATCCACAATGAAGGAGGTACATTGCACAATTCTATCCACCTTGGCGAATATTTTAAGACAACCTCATCCAAATTTAATATGGGGTGGGTCCCAAGCAAATGCTCGAAATAGAGACTTGGCTACATTACAAAAGCTTTTATTCACAATCTTTTTGGCATACTTATTTTTTAAACACAAAAAAAAGAATCCCTTCTGCAACATGCGATAGAAAGACACATAAATTCCAAGCTTTTTGTCCCAAACCAAAGACAACCATTCATCAAAAAAATTCTGAGAAGACAAAGCATCAAGGGTCAAACAACCAAAGAAAATACCAATGGATTTGAGCCTACTTTCTTCCTTTTCCAAGACTCCCACCATTTCATCACTAGGAACCAAAGAGAGAATAACCACATGCTCACCTTTCTCGCCTTCATCTTCGCCCAAAGCTTGAATGGACCCCACATTACTAACCACATGCTCACTTTTCTCGCCTTCATCTTCGCCCAAAGCTTGAATGGACCCCTCATTACTAACCACAAACTCTGCACCACTAGAAACCGGCAAACCATCTACAACAACAAGAGCATCTCTAAATGGCTTGCCATCTCCGATAATACCACTATCAAACTTCTCAAAATTTCCAACTCCCTACATCCAAATGCCATCAAAAAAACTCACACAAGCACAATTAATGCAAGGGCCAGCAGATTACGAGGCAAAGGAGAACATAAAAGAACCATACCAATATTAAAAATCCCACCAAAACAACACAAATCAAAAACTAAACAAAGAGCCAAAGGACAAGAGGTCAAAATTAAACAAAACATAAAACTAAGGATGCCATTATCACTAAGGAGATAGCACAATGAAAACAACAAAAGACCACTCGACTTCCAGAACCAGCACCAACCTAGCACTCTCTTCCTTTTCCCTCATCATCCAATTTCAATTCCTTGATTCTTATTAGAAAAATGAAAGTACCTAATGGCACCCCCTAATGCCTAAAGGTATCAATAGGTTTCTCCAAAATACTTTTTGTCTTTTGTTCTTTCCCTTGGCTATTGATTCAAAATTATGTTAGTACATTCCTAAGACAATATTTATTTACATTCCTACATGATGTTCGAGCAACTTCCTACATCTTACCCCACAAAAAATTCTTCTCACTTGCTTCAATCACATTCAAAAGTGCTGCTATTGTGGAAAATGATGGAATGAACTTCCTCATTTAGTAAATTTCTCCAATGGTGCTTCTTGTCTCTATAGCACTCTTAGGCAAGACCAATTGATAATAGCATCTTGTGTTGGATCAACTCTTAATTCTCTCCTTCAACCACATGCCCCTAATAAAACTATAGCAGCAAAAATCTTTTGGGGAAAAAATGGCAAACCAAAAGTATAAGATTTTTTCTAAAAATCAGGATTTAAAAAGGAAACAATCAGGAAAAAATCAGATTTAAAAATAAAATGTAAAAATGCATAGAAGAAGCGAGAAAAACTTTTTGATTTTGAAATTGAAAGGCATTTCAACAGCATAGAGATTTTCAAACATCTAGTTTGTATGATGCTAATGATCTACAATACAATTTTGAGGAAATGTCCAAGTAGAACCCATACATTCTAAATGAGGAACTTGTGCAAAACCCATGCTCAAATGTCAAATTTTCAGAAACTTCTTGATGAAGTTTGTGCAAGTCTTAAAAGAAAATTGTGCAAACCATATGCTTAGCTAGATGTTGTGCATCATATTGTTAGGTTATGCAACTACAAAGATCTCACCTTTTAAAACAACCATTTCTCATGTTGAAAGCTTTTCTAATAAGGAGACTCCATTTTGTTCTCACAGTTAAGACATCTTAGATTAACCAGCCAAGGTTCATAGAACTCGTTAATTTTGTAGATCGTCTTTCCCTAAATGATATTCTTGCAGAGAGATGTGGATAATTTTAAATAATATGTGCTTGACAAAATCTAAAAGAGCCATTTTCAATGGAAATGATATGATCAAATGCTTGACAAAAGTCTATCACATTTTATTTATACACCCCATTTGATAATAATAATAATAGTTTACAAGCTTTGACATTAAGAGCTAAAGTCATAATTGACTTCTAATGTAAATTGATATATCCTTTTCTTACCATAAATCTACACTTGAGTGAACCAATGAGTTGATCGATTTCTCACATGTTTTGAATGTATGTTTCAAAGTAAGTTGTCAGTGGGAAAACAATAATTCTACACTTTTATTAGGTAATAGAATCGAAAATTTCTAACAAGAAATAGAATTTAATGGTTTCATTGTTTTATGTCCCTCCAAATTCAAGAAAAGCTCTAAGCAATTAGCTTTCACCCTATTCCTCACTTTCGAACTCAAATATAACATGTTGGAAAGTGGAAGTATCCAAGTCAATTTACTCTAGCTCCATATCCCACAACTTTGTGGAGGTCTGGGGGCAGTGCCCCCAACGGGGTCAAGGGCCAACACCCCTTGCGGAGGTCTAAGGGCAACGCCCCTAGCAAGGTCAGGGGGCAATTGTAATGTCCCCATTTTTTTGTGAGCATCAAAGTTCGGAGGATTAGCCTATCAGTTGACCCTCATAGGCTAGTGTTTAGTGATTAGAGGGTCCAATGGGCGTTAATGAGCTCTTCAAGTGGTAGTTGACAATGTTTACCTCTCCAGATTGTTGGTATATTCTAAGGCTAAGCTATTTAAAGGTTTCTAGTTCTGTTTTGAGGCACTTACTATTTATAATAAGTCAATTGAGTGTCAGTGGCCAACCTTTCTATTTTGGGAAAGGCATTTGGATGAGTAGTGGTTTTTGTGGTTGACCACCTGGTTATAACGAAATCAAGAAATAATGAGTATTTATGGAGTTATGACATTTTTAATTATTAATAAACTAATACTTTATTAATAATTAATTATAAAGTGTATATTATAATGTTTTATTTTGACTTTATTATGAGTGGGGCCATTTAATGATACAAGACAAATTATAAAGTACCTTGATCTTGGCACCCAAGTAAATAAATATTATAAAGTCAAATCAAAAAGGACAAACACACATTATAATATAGAATTTGATGATTTTAAATGATTTAAAGGAGCCTCTTGGAGAAATCGACCCAATTGAGGAGAGTATAAAAAAGCTTTGAAAGGAAAATAAATTCATTCTTGAATCATTCAACATTTTGTCTATTCTGAAGAAGCTTTGGCTTTAAAGAAGAAACCTAGGGTTTCGCTATAAATTCAATCTTGGAGAACGTAGCCTCTCTTCGATTGTGCTAGTGGCTTCACACGGATGTCACATTTGAGCTTCATTGGAGGATTTACATAGATTTTACAAGGGTTTGATGTGCAGATCAGAAGATTTTGTACCTGCTGCTACAGTACCCGCGCTACAGTAATTGCTACAAAACCATCGTGAACAGTACCTGTGCTACAGCGATTCGCTACAGTGACATGGGTTTGCATTGCAATTTGTAGAGATTGGTGTGGAAATTACTGATTTCAGACCTGTACGTGACCTTCTGGAATGGTATTCAACTCTTATCCATGCGTGAGGCTCATTCAGTAGCTGCATATGAAAGTACAGAATGTTCTTGCCTGAAAAAAGTCGTGCCAGCCAGATCTGAAGTAAGATGTGATGATATCAAGGAGTTCTGAGCAGATTGTATGCAGCCTCAAGTCACTATTTGCCCTTGGCGTCATAATTTCCAGGTCTGAGATAATTTAATACTTATGGTCTTTTGCTGGTCTGTTATTTGTCCTGTTATCTGCTGTCATACATCACTGTATTTGCTGCACAGTTAGTTTATGAAAAGATTGTCTGGGAATCATCTCTGTTTCAGTCATAGTACTGGCTTCATGTTGGTTATTTCTGAGTGAGTTGTTATGTATTGGTGACCAATATAAACATCAGAGTACCATTGAACAATCTCAATATCATTTCCTGAGTTGTAGTAATTCTGATTCTGAGTTCTGGACTGTTATTTAGTGTGTAATCAGTCAAATGTATGTTCAGAATCAAGTGTCATATCCACTGCTATGCTTCTGTTGCAATCACTGAGTCATCTGCTGAGTTAGTACATGTCTGATAAGTGTTTTTGGGCAGTTCTAAATGCATGATCAGTCATTATTCATACTCAGAAAACTGTAGGTGCACTGCTGTTCAAGTATCATGGGCATAACGTTGTAAGTGTTTACATGTGGAAGTTCAAGTGGTATTGTTATGTCCATCACTCAGAGATCTCTATATTGCATTCTTATTATATAATCATCTTAATCGTCTCATGAAATATGTCAAAGTAAGCATTTGGAAAAATTATTGTTGCATTTGAGGTGGGACACTACAGCAATGCCCCTCATGGGGTCCAAGGCAGGGTCAAGGGGCAAAATCCCCACCACCAAGCCCAAATGAAGACCTTCAAAACTACATAGATCTTCATGGAACACACTATTTTCATAATTTTTAAAAGGCAACATCAAAAGTGGAAAAAAAAACTAAAGCAAAAAAAAATTTAAAAAGGCAAAAAAATGGATGGATTCGCCCTAGTTTGTTTGGGTTCCCCAAGATCCTACTCGAATTCGCCCAAGTTTGTACCAAAAAAACCCAACCCCACTCTCCCGCATCTTGTCGTATCCACAAGTGGATTGGACTGAAGCATGGATCCGATTCGAACCAAATTCGGATCCAGCCAATCTACAGGTGGATCAAGTAGCACAGGTATTTCTAACTATTAGTTTTTCTATTGATGATTAAAGACATGAATAAGGGTATTTCACAAGGAGCAACCAAATTTACAATAACAAAAATCTACCAACAAGTTGCAGCAATCTTCAAATAAAAACACCTATTCACTCATGCAGCAGCAATCTAGAAAAAAAACACAATTGTTGCAAACCCTAAGGCATAGATAAAATAAAATCATGCCACAACTCCACCCTACGAATTCAAAATAATTTTCCTACCACAACTAGAGGAAGAAGAACAAAAATCATTGCAAAAATCGTGGAAAAACCCTACCAAAAATCGCAGGCAAAAGCCTCCAAATAAATTGTAATTAAACTTGGAAAATTTTACAAAAATTGGCGAAAACAAGTCAAAATTGGCCATAAACAATAGTTTATAAAATCGCATTTTTTTTAGGGAAAATCAGAAATTTTGCTGTTTCACAATTAATTGCAATTTCATTGATTTTTACTCATTTTTTGCTTCTAAGAAGAAAAATAATGGTTGCTTTACAAACTCATACTTCTTCCATATGCATCAAATTTGTTTATCCATCAATAGATGCAAGACTTGCTTCAAATGAGTTCAGTTATTTTCCCACCCAGTATTGCAAACCAAAATATTATCTATATACGCTATGTAATATGTATCTATGAATAGTTTCAATGCATTATTCATCAACCTCATAAATGTAGCGAGTGAATTATATGATCCAACGAAAGTGCCAACCATTCATATAAACCTTGTTTCACCTTGATAGTTGTCTTTCATGCATCCTCCTCCATAGAAATTTTGAAGGTGACAATAGTGTTTATCCAACTTTGTAAAATACATGTTGATGTTGGTCCAACAAAATTATCAACTTGCGGCAATGGATGCTTGTTATTGATGGTGATCTTGTTCAAGGCTCTATAATCTATGCATATCCTCTAACAGCCATTTTTATACCAGGCCAATGGCTGACCTACATGGTGAAGTACTTGAACATAAACACCTTGCTCTAACAATTGTTGGAGTTGTTTCTTTACTTCATTAATCTCCAAAAAAGATTGCCTACACAAGCCAACGTTTGGTAGAGAAGATTTGGGCAGCAAATAAATCCCATGCTCTACTCCCTCTTTGGTGACATATCTTTGGGAGTTTGACACACTTCCTAAAAAGACTGCAATAACTTGTCTAAAATTCCCAACCATTATTAGCACCTTTAATCTCTAAAATTTCTAGCCCATCATATTCCTTTTCTTTTAAATTAAGTGGGAGAAAAATCCTATTATCTTAAATGAGTCATTTTTCTTGGTTAGACTTATTATTGCAAGCTTAATCTTATTTTGGTGTGCCTTTACCATATAGCTGATCACGTTCTTGCTCCAATTGTACTTGTTTGTCCCCCTCATGAAGATAGCATCCATAAGATATAATAAAAGGACTTCCAAACACAACACCAAATGCATCAAAAATGGAATCAAATCTAATTCAAAATCATTAATATAGTTTGGACACTGAATTAATACCAAACTTGACCTTAAATTTCTTAGTCGCTTGAATCTCTGCACCTTTCTTTTGTTGATGTTTGTAGCTTCAAGAGTTATTGCCCTAGTCGGCCAAGAGACAAATCAAAATTAATTATAAATTTCTATATATACATGCTAGGTCGGCTCAAGTGGAAGCTTATGCCTGGACTTGTATAAATAGAAGGAAGATCCTCCTCATTCAATGATCATTCCATTCATTCATTCCTTGGTGACTAAGAAGAAGATTCACTGCTCAAGAAGGAGACCTATTTCTGCTCAGAGATTCGAATTCTTACAGTGCTGGATTATATTCTTGGAATCTGTCTTTCTTGGCATAATTCTAAGTGCAATTTTCTGCACTATTGTACTTGATAATTTTAGTTAAGTATTGCTGGGTTTTTCTCCCTTGAGTAGAAGGGTTTTCCCAGGATAAATTCTTTGTGTTCACTATTTTGTGTTTTATTTCTGCTTATTGTGCATATCTGATCTAAAACTAACATGGTATCAGAGCTAAGGTTCAAGAAATCTGATTAGATTTAATGCAAAAATATATGTGAAGGATTAGCAAGAAACATAATGAGAAATTAGTCCAATTAAGAGCAGACCTAGAGCAGAATAATGAAGAGCAATTCACATAGAGGGTTTAGAGCATCATTCATATCAGCTGGGAGCATTCACCATGGGCGAACATCATAAGGCTAAGGCGAACCTCTCTTGAGGTAATTTTGAGCATCATTGTTAGGCGAACTTGGTGAGATATCCTTGTAGCCCTAGAGCGACTCCCTTGGATGAGTGGTGAACTGCCTTAGGGCAGAGTTACATTTGCTTCTGCTGCTGCGCCTAGGGTTTCTAGGTCAGCACTGTGCTACAGCAGATCTACCTATTGAAGAGGCTAGTATATGTTTTGTTTCATCTTCCTTATGACATATAGTTATTGCCATTGGAGGGTATTAGATTTCTGGACTATTTAGCCATTCATGTGATATTGTTATCTTCATATTTCCAGTCATATATTTGTAGCAGACCTGATTTACTACAGCAGATTATATTCTTCATATTTGTGTCATGTTATCATTGGTTTTGTATGAAGGAGATGCTGAATATTGTCTTCATACCTGGGCGAACTTGTTGAGATAATTTGCATTGATTCAAAGGCATATTTGTGGTGAATTCATATTGTGTTCCAAGTCTGATTTGTGACAACAGATCTAAGGTTAGGGCAGACTTGTCAAGCACAAAATTCTACAGCAGAAATCAGAAAATAACTTGGAATCCCTGAAAATCCATAATTGTCATATTATTGATGACTTGCATCATAAGGATATGGGCGAGGAAGCATCATACATGGTAACATGGTAAGTGGAAAACACTTAAGACATCAAGATGACTAGACAATTGAAGAAGTTGCCTCCATGGAGATTGTCAAACCAACCATATGGGATCAGCTACAAGAAGGTATGAATTCATTTGATGTTCCTTTGGTTGAGCCTAGCATTGTTTCATTACCTTTGCACCATATTGGCATGGAATCAAATGGTGGTCATATGGGAAATTCAGAAAATTCAGTGGGAAGTGATTCTATAAGGTTGGATAAGGTTGATTCTACATTGCAAGATAAAGAGATCATAGCGGTGCACACATCTTCTAGATCAACCGTTGAGGAAGATCATGAGGTAGAAGATTCTACCTACTACTTTGATGGAGATCCTTTGATAGAGCATAATGAAGACTTAGTCTTCACACCTGGGCATAATGAAAAAGTTGATTCATGTAGGCATGAACGAGCTATGTGTGGGCCACATCACTTGGAGGAGAAAATGAAGATCGAAGGAAAGGATGAGCACTTGAAAGAAGACCTCTACCTCACACAATTTCAAGAGTTTCAAAGGACCGTGTCTATGATGGAGGATGTCTACTTGCAGCCCCTTATGGATAATGACCATCTCTTCAAAATGTGCGAAGTATATGTGCGTGCTTTGAGAAGGGAGGAAGAGCTTGAGGCATCCTGTGAGGAAGACATGCCAGCTGGAGAAATGAACAAACATGGAGACATAGCTTGCAGCCATGGGACTGAGTTGGTGGCACATAACACTCATGATTCTTCATTGGAGACATGCTTTGATTCTACCCTAGTTGATGGTCACTAAATCAAGAAAAGAAAAAAAAGAGGAGGTACGGATCTGTGAAGACATCTCTCGAGGGCACAAGGTGCAGTCTAATTGTCTGAGCTACAACAGCAATCCTTTGTCTTCACTTCATCATGACATGACAGCCAAGAGGATCAACTTTGAGGCATGTACTATCCATGAAAAAAATCAAGTTGGGTCAGCTTTGGATGGAGAGTTTGCATCAGCAAAGAAGATTGAGAAGGATGGAGACACTAAACAACGGTACAACAGACGTCATTGTTTATCCAAAGCAACCATAGCAGGCATGAGTTGAGAACATATCCGGGAAGAGGATTAAGGTTTTGAGATCAGACAATGGAAGGGAATTCACTTCCGAAGGATTTTCGTAATTTTTGTATTGAGGCAGGGATCAAGAGGGAGTTTTGTTTGTGAAGTCAAGGCAGGGATCTTGCAAGGGGTTGTGAAGTCTAGGACTCACAACTAAGAGGGAGAGCCAGTGTCTAGAACATTGGGTGCATCAAGTATGACAGGGTCAGAAATGGTGCTGAGGAAAGCAATCCAGCTCCAGTATATTTGCACTGATGCTCAGACAATTGATATCCTCTCCAAGCCTCTTTCCAGGGTGAAGTTTGTGTACTTCCGAAACAACCTTGGGGTGGTGAAGTATGTCACCCTCACTGAGAGGGAGTCACAACATCATTAAGATATTCTCCCCATGTCAAGGGAATAGACAGAACGACGGACTAATCTGTCATAGCGTATATTTCTCTGAGACGAAGAAATATGAGGTGAAAGCCCTTGTAGTGTATATTTCTCTGTCATAGCGTATATTTCTCTGAGACGGAGAAATATGAGGTGAAAGCCCTTGTAGAGTATATTTCTTTGAGACAAAGAAATATGAGGTGAAAGCCCTTGTAGCGTATATTTCTCTGAGACGGAGATATATGAGGCGAAAGCCCTTGTAGCGTATATTTCTCTGAGACGAAGAAATATTAGGTGAAAGCCCTTGTACAAATCACATCACTGCGACTGAGTTGTGTTTCCCACAATTGGGTGTAGCCATTGTGGACGTCATGTTGAGATAATCCATGACAAGACATGATACCCTTGAGTGGGACTCAAGGAAGACTTTGCAATACCTCCCTAGCTAAGAGGGAGTGTTGATGTTTGTAGCTTCAGGAGGTATTGCCCTTGTCGGCCAAGAGACAAATCAGAATTAATTATAAATTTCTATATATACATGCTAGGTCGGCTCAAGTGGAAGCTTATGCCTGGACTTGTATAAATAGAAGGAAGATCCTCCACATTCAATGATCACTCCATTCATTCATTCCTTGGTGACTAAGAAGAAGATTCGCTGCTCAAGAAGGAGACCTATTTCTGCTCGGAGATTCAAATTCTTACAGTGCTTGATTATATTCTTGTATTCTGTCTTTCTTGGCATAATTCTAAGTGCAATTTTCTGCACTATTGTACCTGATAATTTTAGTAAAGTATTGTTGGGTTTTTCTCCCTTGAGTAGAAGGGTTTTCCCAAGATAAATTCTCTGTGTTCACTGTTTTGTGTTTTATTTCTGCTTATTGTGCATATCTGATCTAAAACTAACATCTTTCACCCAACCCAATGTGGATGATAAGTTTGCAAACAAATCCTTCTTACGACTTCATCCAAAATCAGGTTAGATTGTGAACTAGAATCAATAGTATTCCAGCCTTGTCCTTCTTGATTTGGATTTTATTTAAAAATGGTTGCTCATCAACAAGTATTCCACCCACCTTCCTCCCTTACACTCACTGGATGCTGCAAACCATTCAGATTCCCTCTTCCATAATTGTATGATGTATACACACTCTTATTTTTTGCCTTTAATAAATGCAAATTTATGATATCCCTTAAATGTGAGTTTATTTCTCGTTATTTTTTTCTCTATCTCAGAAAGATTTGAAAATACTGGATTATTTTGCTGCTTCTGCCTGTATTTGGGCTCTTACTTTTTGTGCTCCTCAAAACCTCACATTGCTAGCATACCCCAACATGTACGAGAATTCTCTTAGGTTAGTGTTTCAGATTATCTATGAAACATAACAGGAGGAAAAAATTTGTGAAGATATAAAAATCCTCTATTTTTGCTCTATTTGTTGCAGATGTGGTGTTTTCAAATAGTAGCCAAGGATGGGTACACAGCAAGAAAGAATGGAGAAGGTGGAGAAGGAGGGAGAGAGCAATTTAAATCATTTGGACATGCCTACATGATCTGTCAATGGCATCTGAGTGCGTTAGTAGATTTTTTGCTTTGGAATTTGCTGTTGCTTTTAATCTTTTTGGAAAAGTCAAATTTTTGGGAATTATTTCTGGTCGTTGGATCTGTGATTGAGGCCTGTCCAGATTGATAAGAAAGATTTTTCTTTTTTGCTTGGTAAATCTCGGTGACATAATGAGCTGCCTTCAACCATGTGTGGTAGATTACACTTGGAGTCTTTTTTGTTTAGATTTTCAATAACAATATCTGAAGATTACAGATAGTATCCAATAGTTCTGGGGTGGGAATTGAACTTGTTTCCGTACTTTTTTAAGATTTGTATTCGGGATGGTGCTTGAAATAAGAGATGTACAAAAATTTTAAAATAGTTGCCTTTTTTAACCGAGTCAACTTTGGTTGGAAGGGAAATATAAAACAAGGTATAAAACTCTCAAACCTTTTTTGGGTTACACAAATACCAACGGTACAAAGATTTTTAGATATGTTTTTCTTTCAGGCCAAAATAATAGTGTATCCTACAAAGACTGGTTTTTTCTTTGGCCAAAATCACGTTGTGTCTTACGAAGATTGTTCTTTTTTTCGGCCCTTTTTTTTTAGGGAAATCGTGAATGAAGCATAAGTAATGGTTGGATTTTTTTTCTGCTTAAGTGTATTTACTATATTTCTGACGTGAAATCCAACCGATTTAGATAGCATTTATGCATTCATTAAGACCTTTGAGTGCATATAATAAATATTTTCATTATTTGGTTTTGTTCTTTCAATTGGCAGATAGTGTGAGGCCAAAGTTATTAAAGATCTGATTCAATTTTACATTTTTGTATAAATAAATCTAGATTTTGCATTGTTAGAGGATGAGAGGTATGGGAAGAGAAGTCGTGGCCATTTTGATAAATTAATTAAATGTTTCAAGTCATATATATATGATTAAAATGATCATTTTTATATTGAATGTAAACTAGAGAAGCGATTAATGTTGATGTTGAAGAGTTTCTCTATGCGAGAAGGGTGGAATGGTTAATTTCTTATTTGGAGAGTCTAATTTTCCATGCTTCTGAATTTTTGTTTTGATTTACGGTGATAAATCCCTTTACTTTAGGTCAGAGTATGATTTGAAAAAAATATTAAAAAAAATTCAGAAACTTCAAGCTTTTCCTAAGATTTTTTTTTTTCCTTTATTATGTTTAAATTGAAATGTTTGATTTGAAAAATAAGGAAGTTGACTATTGATTACCGAGTAAACAAGAGATATTTGGTTATATAGAAAAGATGTATGGAAATAAGGTCCGGTTGACACAAGAAGATTGGTGATTGTCATTCCAGAAATCGGTTTGAACTTTATTTATTTGAACAGCTTTTAATATAATATTCTCTACATTCACAACATCATAAAAAAATGTAAAGAAAATGCATTGTTTATAGTGATAAGAATTTGGTTGTTCCATACACCTTTCTATACTGTTTAAAAAATTTCATCGACCAAAATATTTGTAAATGTCCTTATTGACATATCTTTTGCACCCCTAAAGATTCAAGTACTGGTATGTAAGAAAGATATGCATCTCAAATCTTTCTCCTAGAATCCTCATTTTTGAAATTAAAAGCATTAAATAAATTATAGAACCCCTAGTTATCAAATCAGCTTAAAAGTAAACGAAAAGTGAATAGTTTTACCTTGTTGGGAACCAACGAGGCGTAGTACATCCTTGGCAACAGAAGTAATCTCAGGACCGATGCCATCACCAGGAAGTAGGGTTATTTTGTACGTTTTGGAAGCAACTGCACATCGAATCTTGGCTGCCTTTGAAAAGCAAAAGTTGCGATGAAATCTTGGGCGTAAAACAGATGAAATGCACTCCATTTATTACTGCAAACAAAAGAGAATGTTTAAAGTGGCTAAAAATGTTGTCAGATATTTTGCACGGTACTGTGTACATGCGCCCCAAGCTCTCTGGAATGCACTTCAAGCTCTATGGAATGAATCTGCACCTTCCACGTCCTGAGATTTATTAGAGAACGTACTATTTTATTAAAAAGAACAGTAAAATTCTGGGTGTGTGTAAATTTAGCTATAACTGAATGGGAACTTCTATAATACCTAGTGTACAGTTACGAAATCGTGGAGATAAATTACCCAAGCGATCCGTATGAAGGTCCTAAAATTTCCCCGAGTAAAATGTCTATGTTTTGGTCGTTTTCTCTACTAAAACAGTTTGAATCGTGCATTCAAAATCGAGGGGCGAAATCCTATTGAATATTGTTTTGTGATATGCGATTTTAAACTCGGAACAGATTAGACGGCAATATTAAGTGACTGGAATTTCTTTCCACTATGCTAAATTTGATGACCGTATGGCCGTACTTAAAAAGCATTTTTTTTTTAAATTATAATTAATCTTTTTTAAAGATTATATTACATAAGGAAAGATTTTGAATAAATCATAAAAAATTTATAGAATTATAGATATATGTTTAATTTATAATATAATTTTGTAAATAAAATATTAATAATCTTTTTAAAATTATTTGATAAAAAGAATAGACCATCAAATTTAAGCTATATTGTTATGTAAATATGTTTTAGAATAAGATGATAGCAATGTGTGTTAGAGATTATATTTCATTAGAAAATACACATTCCTAAGAGGATGAGTAGCTTTTTATTTAGATTGTTTATACAAAATGTTTTAATCTCAATATTTTAGATGTAATTGGTGGCTTATAAATATATTGTACTATATATAATATAACATTAGTCACCCAATTTTATTCGTATTTGGTATTCAACAAGTCCATTAGTGTTTTGGAAGACTTGTATTTCTTATTTACAATAGTAGCATTGAATGCATTTGATTTGCTTTATGCCCAAGATTTTATTGCAACCTTTGCTTTCCAAAGGCATCTAAGGTTCAATGCATAGTTGTGCTTAGAATGTACAAAATGACTTAGCTTCTTGATGATTGCATTAGTCTTGATATTATGTATGGCACAAAGGACATGTTGTCTTATTGGCTCCTAACCAAACAAAAATTCACTTTTCATTTAATCGAAAGTCAATGAGATAACAAGAGCTTCTACATTTTGTTTGGCACTCTTAAATTCAAAAATAAGGATTTTACGAGCAAGGTTTGGGATGTATGTCTTCCTTATATGTAAAAACAACTTTTATAATTGATAGGGGATGACGATGAGGTCATCTAATTATGGCCTCATCTATATTAATTAATAAAAAATTAATAGGGACATGATGCAAGATAGGGTGGTTACTAACTCCTCTTGACACTCCTAGATTGATCAAACTGATTCCTCTTCTTTATTTGGGTGACTTTCTTCCTAAGAGGTTATTGTAGCTTAGTAGCATATGAGACACTTATTCAACTATATCTTCTAATATAGTTTTCTTCACAAATTTAACTACACAAGTTTGGACACCCATTACCCTACTCTCAAACATACCCCAAGCCTAACCTAAGTTGCTTTGAACTATATCATCCTAATCAAACCTTCTTCGCTACACCATGGCTTAATTAGGCCTCTTTTACAAAGGAGGTATGCCTAAATTGTTTACCCTGACCTCAAAAGCCACATACACATTATGTACCAGACACAAATACAACATTTCTTGTATTGTCTTCACTCAAACAGACTGCAAACTTACTGTCCCCTCCAAGAACCAGTATTTTCACCATGGAAAAGTCACCCTATCATCCATTAGCTTGGTTTGATGCTTGATTCACATTACCACCCTACCAAGCAATACAAAGAAACATCATGCTACACTCCTACAGGCACATTCCACATATCTACTTCTTTCAACAATGGTGGAATGGGCTCAATAACTAATTTTGTTTGTAAACCCTCTAAAACCCTACTTGTAGAGCAGTTTTCAGAAAATAGATCAAATCTATTCTATAACTGAATGAGGATCCTTCAAATATGATTCAAAATGAAGCTAGTACGATGTATTATTCATCAACACAGATTTTTCATTGATCTCTAGTTGTATGGGTTGCACAGAATAGGAAACAATTCAGATTTTCATAACAAAAAATATATATATATCTTATTTTGTCTTCAAGAACTTCTTGTCTCTACAATGCTCCAGAGATTTCACACCTTTTTCAATGAATTTACAGCTTGTTACAACATCCCAAAATGGATTTCAAAAGGTCTGACTATTGGACCTCCAACTACCCCTCAATTGAACATAAAAAAAAACACTAATTCACCTAGTAACATTAATGTAAACTACTAAGACCCTCCTTAACCCGGATTACAAATGTTACTAAGTCATGAATTTGGCCACCTAGGCCTTATTACAAAACCAAAATATCATTTCCTAAACCTAGACCTTAAATTCAAAGCAAAATAGACCAAAATTGGGAAAAACAGAGAAGGTGCTCTGCACCATACACCCGGGGATGAAATGATTTCATTCTCCTGATGAAATGAGGTCTTCAACAGAGACTCCATGTTGAGCAATGTCCCCTTCTATCATCCAAGTCGCATCTTCCTTAGGCAGTCCATGCCACTTTACCAAATGCTCTTTATAAACCTTTCTCCTTGTTCTCTTTACCTCCCTTGAGTCCAACACAGCTTCAAGTTTCATTGGTTGAGTAGGTGGAAGGTCCTTAATCCATTCCCCTTCATCTTTTTCAGGTTCACCTGCTTCTTTACCTGCAAAAATAGTTCCCTTGAAGGGATAGAGGTCAGTTACATTGAAAATTGGTGATTACAACTCCTTGTGGGAGTTTAATCTCATATGCATTGTTGCCATACTTGTGGACCACCTTGCAAGGTCATATCTTCTTCATCATCATCTTAGTGCATTTCCCTTTAGGTAGCCTCTCTTTTCTCAGATTTTCCCATACTAGATCACCCACATTGAACTGTACATCTCCCTTTTCAAGTTTGTTATCTCCTTATACTTGGTTGCATGCTTTTCAAGTGTCTCCTTGACCTTTTTGTGTATGTCATGCATTAACACAGCAAAATCCTCACCTTGTGCACTTCTTTTCTCCATCCCCATCAAGTCTCTCAACTCACAAACACCCCTTGGATGCCTTCCATAAACAACATCAAATGGACTTCTCCCCATACTCTGATTGATGGAGTCATTATAGGCATATTTTCTTGTGGCAGTATCAAATCCCATGACTGACTATGCTCCTTAGTTAAACACCTTAATAGATTTCCCAATGACCTATTGACAACCTCAGTCTGACCATCGGTCTGAGGATGGTATGCAAAGCTGAATGACAAATTGGTTCCTAACTTTTTCCACAATGTTCTCCAAAAATGGCCAATGAACTTGGCATCCTTGTCAAACACTATAGATAATGGTAGCTCATGAATTCTAACAATCTCCTTAAAGAATAGGTGTTCAATATGTGATGCATCATTAGTTGATTTGCAAGCAATAAAGTGTGTCATCTTACTAAACCTATCAACCACCACATACACACTGTCATATCCCCTAGAAGTTCTAGGCAGGCCTAAAACAAAATCCATGCTTATTGCTTCCCATGGTCTACTTGGTATGGGTAAAGGCTTATACAACCTAGCATTAGAACTTGTCTCCTTTGCTCTTTGACAAATAACACAACCTTGTACATACCTCTTGACATATAAATGCATCTTGGGCCAATAGTAGAATCTCTTGATCTGATCCAAGGTCTTGTCATGACCGAAATTTCCACCAAGGCTCCCACTGTGCTTTTCTCTAATCAGACTCTCCCTCACAGAGCCTTTTGGGATGCATAACTGAGCTCCCTTGAAGAGTAACCCATCTTGTATCACATAGTCCTCATACTCTTTATGAAATGAACCTTGAGACTGCTCACAAACTACAAACACATCATGGAAATCTTCATTAGATTGTTACATACCTTTGAGTGATTCCACACCCACACTATGAAGTTGCACCTCTTGCACTAATGTTGCCCTCCTACTTAGAGCATTTACCACCTTATTGGCCTGTCCTTTCTTGTGTTTTATGGTAAATGTGTAAGCTTGTAGGTACTCCACCCATTTCATGTGCTTATTGGTTCGATTTCTCTTGGTTGTTTAGAAAACTCAAAGCATGGTTATTTGTGAACACCACAAATTATTTGGGGAGTAGGTAGTGCCTCCATTTCTTGAGGGATTGCACCATGGCATACAGTTCTAGATCATAAGATGAGTATTTTCTCTTTGCCTCATTCAACTTTTTCACTAAAAAAGGCAATAGGCTTCCCTTCTTGGCTTAGCACTGCCCCTATGGCTAAGTTAGTAGCATCACATTCTATGGTAAACACTTTAGAAAAATCGGGCAGAGTAAGTATGGGTTGATGTGCTCCCTTTTATTTCAAGTATTCAAAACTTTGATCAGCTTCCTTGGTCCACTGGAATCTACTCCTTTTCTCTCCTTTGATGGTGTTTATCATTGGTGCTATGGTGTGATTGAACCCCCTTATAAACTTCTAGTAGAAGCTTGTCAGGCCATGAAAAATCCTCACTTATCCCACTGTTTTTGGTGTAGGCCAGTTAAGGATTTCTTCAACCTTCTTTGGATCCATTTTTAGGTTACCTCCTGAGATTACAAAGCCCAGGTATATCAGCTCCTTCTTCACCCATTCACACTTCTTGAGGTTAATCATGAGTTGCTCTTCATGTAGCTTTCCCAACACTCTGTTCAAGTGCCCCAAGTGTTCTTCCTTCATTTTGTTGAATATCAAGATATCATCTAGGTATACTACTACAAATTTGTTAATGAAATCTCTTAACACCTCATTCATGAGTCTCATGAATGTGCTAGGGGCATTTGATAGCCCAAAGGGCATCACCATCCACTCATAAAGGCCCTCATTGGTCTTGAAAGTTGGTTTCCACTCATCACCTTCTCTAATCCTTATCTGGTGGTAACCACTTTTTAAATCTATCTTGGAAAAGTATTTTTCCCCTGCCAAGCTATCCATGAGGTCTTCCATCTAAGGTATAGGGAACCTATACCTAATGGTTATATTGTCAATGACCCTTGAATCTATACAGAGCCTCCATTTACTATCTTTTTTAGGTGCCAAAACCATTGGCACATCACAAGGACTGAGACTCTTCCTCACTAGGCCCTTGTCTAGAAGGTCTTGCATGTGTTTCTTAATTTCCTCATTCTGTTGAGGTGTCATTTTATAAGTTTCCTTGTTAGGAAGGCTTGCACCAGGAACCAAATCTATATGATGACTTACATCACAGATTGGAGGTAAGAAATTGGGCAACTCCTTCACCACTATGTGTTCATACCTATCAAGTAGAGTTTGTACTTCTTTTGGAACTTCTTTCTCGCTGTCCTTTGTTGCTACCTCTGAAATTGGTTTCCCAACAATAGCAAACCCAATCTTCTCTTCTTCCAAATATTTTAGGAACTCCTTCCCATTCACCATCATCACATTAGGTCCTTCATGGACTATATTCTTGTCTTCCTACATTGGCTCTAATCTTATTTGCACTCCATATTTTTCAATCTGACACTCATTCTTGAAACCATCATGTTGTTTTTTCCTGTCATATTTCCATGGCCTACCAAGAAGTAGGTGGCACACATCCATGGGTTCAATGTCATAGAGCATTATATCCTTATAAGGGCCAATGGAAAACTCCACATAAACCTATTCATTCACAAGAACTTGTTGTCCCTTGTTCAACCATGAAATTTTGTAAGGATTGGAGTGGGGTATCCTTTTCAATCTAAGCTTTTCTACCATTTCCAAGGATGCAATATTATCAGTGGAGCCAGAGTCAATAATTACCTTACATACCTTTCCCTAAACTTTGCAAGTTGTTCTAAATAAATCTTTCCTTTGAGGTGGCTCTTTTGAGGTAGGCACCTTGATCAACATCCTCCTAATCATCAAAGACTCCCCTAATTCTAGCTTAGCTCAAAGAGTTGAAGGTCTTGCACAAGAAGTTACACTCTCTACCTCTTCTTCGTCATGGACAAGTTGGGTTCTCCTTTCTCCACCTTGGTAGCTCAAACTTTGTTTTGTTTGGACACTTCCATGAAAGATGCCCATATTGGTTGCAATCAAAACATTTCCCTGAAAAGGAATTAGATCCCCTTGCTAGTCCATCAAACCTGCCTCTACCTCCTGACCTTCTTCCCCTAAAGGCCCCTCTTGTTTCCCTACTTTGTTCTTGAGTGGTGCCTTGTTCACCTTGTGTCTTTTGGAAGCCTCTTCCTCTAGAATTACCTCTACCTCTAAAACTTTTACCTTTGCCCCTTGTTTGTTTTTCCAACCTCCTCTTTATCTTCTCCTCAGCTTTGGTAGCCACTTGGAATAATTCTTCCATTGTTCCAGGAGTCATCACACTTATTTCATCTTAGATTGTTCCCCTCAATCCATTCAGGTATCTAGCCACTCTTTCCTTCTCATTCTCCATGTGCCCTGACCTTATGGTCAATTTATGAAATTCCTCTGTGTAAGAAGCCACATCCAACTCTGTCTACCTCAAGCTTTGCAGTCTTCTATAGGTTTGTACTTCATAGTCAACAAGCAGGAATTGGTGCTTGATCTTTTGCACCTGAATTGATTTTAGGCTTGAAGTTCCTTACTCTCTCTTCTTGAGTATAATTCCATCAGGTTAGAGTTGGTCCTTTGAGCTTTGTCTTAGCCAATTTGACTTTCCTATCTATAGGAACCTACTTGAACTCGAAGTAGTTGTCAAGAGCATCAATCCACTCTATGACTTCTTCTCCATCCATCTTTCCTCCATACATAGGGATTTCTATCTTCACTTCTTGAGCCTCTCCTCTTGCTACCTTAAGCACCTGCAAGAACTTCTTTTCATCAGCCCCCAACTCCTCTTAGGGTTTTGCTTGAGGGTTTTCCTCTTCACCCTCCTCTTCAGGGTCACTCACCTCAATGATACCCTTAGCTCTCTTTTCCTTCCTTTTGAGAGCTTCCATCCTTTCTCTCAAGGCTTTGATTTCTTTAGCAACTGTTGTGCTACCCATCTTTGGAGGCATTTTGTATTGTTCCTTGTTCACTATTACTTGAACTTTCAAACTTATTTTACACACGAGCCTAGAGCCTAAGCTCTGATACCACTAGATGCAATATAGGGTGGTTACTAACTCCTCTTGACACTCCTAGACTAATCAAACTAATTCCTCTTCTTGATTTGGGTGACTTTCTTCCTAAGAGGCTATTGTAGCTTAGTAGCATATGAGACACACTTATTCAACTATATCTTCTGATATAGTTTTCTTCACAAATTTAACTACACAAGTTTGGACACCCATTACCCTACTCTCAAACATACCCCAAGCCTGGTCCCTAAGTTGCTTTAAATTGTATCATCCTAATCAAACCTTCTTCACTACACCATGGCCTAATTAGGCCTCTTTTACAAAGGAGGTATGTCTAAATTGTTTACCCTGACCTCAAAGGCCACATACACATTGTGTACCAGTCACAAATACAACATTTATTATATTCTCTTCACTCAAACAAACTGCAAACTTACTGTCCCCTCCAAGAATCAGTATGGAAAAGTCACCCTATCAACCATTAGCTCGATCTGATGCTTGATTCACATTACCACCCTACCAAGAACTGCAAAGAAACATCATGCTACACTCCTAAAATCACATTCCACTTATCTACTTCTTTCAACAATGGTGGAATGGCCTCAATAACTCATTTTATTTGTAAACCCTCTAAAACCCTACTTGTAGAGCAATTTTCAGAAAATAGATCAAATCTATTCTATAACTGGACGAGGACCCTTCAAATATGATTCAAAATGAAGCTAGTATGATTTCTTATTCATCAACATAGATTTTTCATTGATCTCTAATTGTACGGGTTGCACAAAATAGGAAACAATTCAGATTTTCAGAAGAAGAAAAAAACTTATTTTGTCTTCAAGAACTTCTTGTCTCTGCCATGCTCGAGAGATTTCACACCTTTTTCACTGACTTTACAACTTGTTACAATGTCCCAAAATGGAATTCAAAAGGTTTGACTGTTAGACTTCTAACTACCCCTCAATTGAACATAAAAAAATACTAATTCACCTAGTAACATTAATGTAAACTACTAAGACCCTCCTTAACTCGAATTACAAATGTTACCAATTCATGAATTTGGCCACCTAGGCCTTATTACAAAACCAAAAAATCATTTCCTAAACCTAGACCTTAAATTCAAAGCAAAATAGACCAAAATTGGAAAAACAAAGAAGGTGCTCTGCACCAGGACACAACTTTTAACATGAATAATAGACAAGTGAAAAACATGAAAAACATTGTTTTATTCAGAATGTGAAATATATTACAAATTTTGGGCAAGCTCATGAATGAGATGTATGCCCTGGATCCATACAAATTGGGAAATCATGTAGGAGAGTTGTATGCCCCGAGTATATACAAGTTGCACAATCTCGTAGAAGATATGTATGCCTCAAATCCATACAATTTGGGTAATCTCGTAGGAGAGATGTATGCCCATTGGACACTATTTCAGAGAGTTGATATAATTTGACAAACTCATTAGATGAGATGTATGCCACAGCTTGACAAACTCATATGAATAGATGTATGCCTACCACTTTGTCTATTGGCTTTGAATTGAGCCTAATTATACATTTTCATAGAAGCTAAAAAATCACCATCCACGTCCTCATTAAAATTCGAATGGATAGATTAAAATTGAAAAGTCATTACACTTTAGTGAGGATGAAATTGATTATATATAATTTAATTAGGACACACCAACTTATTTCCAATCATTCCTCCCCCCTTGAGAGGCAATGGGCCTCATTGCACCCATTCTTGATACTTCAAGGAATAAAGCTCCAAATTCAAATGCATTATAATTTCCACCAAAGATTATCTTTTCCTTATCTGCTAAATATTTTCTTAGCATTTGTGGGTTATGTTTTATCATGCCAGTAGTTGCCTCTCATCTACTATAGTCTAATACTTCCCTCTCTTTAGCAATCCAGTAGTGTAGCGGCTCAATAATTCACCCTCCTTTATAAAAATCAACGATTTTATTATTCAGAGGTGGAATTGGTCGTTCTTCTGATGAAACTGGAACATATTTTTTTTCTCAAATTTTCTCCATGATAAGATTAGCTAAAGTTCGTTAAGGACCAACATTTTCTGAAATGAATGTATCCAATACCTTCTCATCCTCCTTAGTAACATCTTCATACTCTTTGTAGTGGCTTTGAGATCCATCAACATCACCAACCTCTTCGTCCCTCTCACGAGCCTCTCGCAATATTTTGTTGTTGATACTTTGTCACATACTCTTCATTTTCCTATTCCTTGTGAACTTTACTAGGATGTTGCTTGCAAGGTTTATCAAAATGTTCATCCATTTCCTCATACCACTAATCCAAACTATTTTTTGAATTTGAGGGACAATACTCAACAAGGTGCTAATAGTATTGTAAATCATAATAAACAAAGTGAAAAACATGAAAAACATTATTTTATTTAGAATATGAAAGATATTACGAATTTGGGCAAGCTCATGAATGAGAAGTATGCCTAGATTCATATGAATCAAGCAATCCCATAGGAGAGTTGTATGCCTTGAGTCCATACAAGTTGTGCAATCTTGTAGAAGAGATGTATGCCTCAAATCCATACAATTTGGGCAATCTTGTAGGAGAGATGTATACCCATTGGACACTATTTCAAAGAGTTGATATAATTTGACAAACTCATCAAATGAGATGTATGTCACAGCTTGACAAACTCATCTGAAGAGATGTATGCCTACCACTCTATCTATTGGCTTTTAGTTGAGCCTATTTATACATTTTCATAGAAACTGAAAAGTCACCATCCATGTCCTCATTAGAAGTTGAATGGATAGCTTAAAGTTGAAAGGTCATTACACTTTAGTGAGGATAAAATTGTTTATATATAATTTAATTGGAACACCTCAACTTCTTTCTAATCAAAAATAGGTTTTAGACCATTGTTCTTAATAGTGTTCAATTTTAACATTCTCTAGATAAGAAAACTCGAGTTGTCCCTATTTAAGATTTGGGATGTATATCTTCCTTATATGTAGATTTTTTAATTTATAAATAACAGAAGATGAGGATGAGGTACTCTAATTATGGACTCATTAATTTCAACTAATAAAAAGTTAATAAGGATACAACTTTAACATACCCAAAACCAAATTAGTGTGTAAAATAGGTTTTAGACAATTGTCTTATTAGTGTTCAATTTTAACATTAACTCTTTAAGAATACTCAAGTTTTTCCTATTTATGATTTAATTTACAAGCTTGTGACTATAAAAAAAATTGTATATTTTAAGATTTATGTGTGAGCATTTCACTACAAATACTTGTGTAGTTGTGCTTTGTCACACTATATATACTAATTTGTACTAGTGACAAGTCCTCATATTTGTAAGGCCTTTTGAAACTTTTCTTTTTAACCAAGTTGTTTGGGTGACGTTATGTGTACCCAATAAACTAATTTCAATATTTGTCTTTGAATTATTTATTATTAATGTCTTCTTTAGAAAATGATACATATAAAAATATGCATATTCAATTGATTCTATGATTAAAAAATCATCATAATCCTTGTATAAATGTCATAATGATTAAATTGTTTACAAAGTCTTCTTGCCAACCTTTTGTAAGTATTGAAAGGGTTAAATATGATTGTTAGATGATCACAAAAACCCTTTATTTCCTTTGTTTAGCTAATCGTAGATTAAAAATAAAGTCTTTGTGGTAAATCCAATAACATGTTCTATTTCTAATTACAATGTAATTTTTTTTTAATCTAAAATCTATCATAATGTTAAAATTATATATTTCAAATTTCAAAAATTATGAAGTTGAGATTGAACGTGTTCATATTGTAAACCAAAAAATGAAATGAAGATAGGGAAAAAGGGAGCATATTTATTTCCTTAATTGGAGTAAATGTAGAAAGAAAAAATTGGATCAATTGTGTACTCTTTTGGGTATTAGTGTTTGTTCGCACAAGGTTGCATCCTCTACAATAATTGAAGTCAACAAGTGCAAATTGTAACTTAAGGGGAAAAAAGGGTGTCTAAAGGTTTTTGGAGGATCTACATTAGTCTAGTCCCTAAGATGAGTTAATAGTTCATGATGGATGCATTTGGGGCTTATATGTCCATATTTTCAAGGCATTTGGTGAAGAACTAACTATTTCATCTTAAACTAAGTGGTTACTAGAGTACATATGTTAGTATAGGTGCACATGTGGCATTGATTGAGTGCATGCAACAATGACTAATGATATGTAGATGTTATAAAGGATTTTATAGAGTATTGTAAGCAATTAGAAGCAATCAACAAACAAAAAATCGCCAAGACATAATCGGTGTTTTCTTTTCTTGTAGTGTTGGAAGACATGTACATAGTTCAAGTGTCTTGGTCAACAATCATTCATAAGCATGTGCAACAATATCCAAGCATATGTGGTGATTGTGCATGAGGTTAAGTCATGATCAATACTATGTATGGTGTCGTAAAATCATGGTACAAACATATTATGGTTTGAAGATTATTAGTATTTTATGCATCAGGGCAATTAGATAGTTGGGGTGGTTGGAAATCCATGTGAACAACTTAGCACCTATATCTAATTGTTGACACAATGGAATAAGTTTATGATGCATCGCCTATAGGTGTGATAGTACTATGTAGAGGTTGTACACTATAGTCTAATAAATAAGGAAATATTATAGAACTTTATTGTATCTAGACTTTGGTATTGTGTAATATAATTGTTAGTATCTTTTACTAGATTTTTTCCTAAAGTGTTTCCTATGTAAATTCCTTGTGTCTTGTGTGTATGTGGCTTGCATATTATTTCATAATATTTCCTTAATGTTGCTAAATGTCTTGTTAAAAAAATCATAACTATATTTTATCACACAATATTAAAGTGTCACAACAATCCAAATTATTAGTCATCTGCAATGAGGATAAATTTCCCAACATGTTGCATATTGCATTTATTTTAAGGGGTTGATTTTTTTTTTATATGGGGGTATAATTTTCTCTTTTAAAAAGGAAAAATGGCATCAACCTCAACTTTTTTGATCTAACATTTAGTTACGTGCACTTACTTGTGATGCTTGCTTATAAAGGTATAAGTCTTGGTTTATTGCATACCTTGCAGTTGCACTATGATATTAATTACATGATGATTTACTTATGTATGTAAGAAAACTTTGTAACACTTTGAATATGGGAGGATTGTTCTTTTAAAACCATTTTGGATTGTATATATTATGGAATGTTGAATGGGTCTATGCAGGATCATGGGGGTCCAAAAAGTGGCGATATGACAGAAAAGGCATTTTTCATTTTCCCGGAAACACGAAATTCCACTTAAACTTTTTACTAGGGTCAAGTAAAAGTACATGTTGTCATAATAAGAACCAAAGCGAAACAGATATCCATTTAATTTGTAACAGATGTCCTTTGTAACAAATATCCATTTGAAACGGATATTTGTTTGGATCGGATATCCATTTTTCAATGAAATCATATTAAAAATGTATTACTATATATAGCCAAAATTGGCTGAGATTATAGTCTAAACGAGCCCTCAACCTATGATCTATAGAAAATATGTACAGTAGATACAACCAAATAATGAACAACACCCATGGAAATACTAAACAAAAAGGCTTATCTGGAAAGTCTTCACAGCGGTCGAACCCTCATGATCATCAAACGAGATAAAATTTGAAACCCATTGGAAATATTTGACTAGCACATACACATTCAACTTCTTGAGGAAATCATAACTAGTCTTGACCAAGAAATGGTGATACCAGTACCCATCTTCAGCGTAATCTGGAATGAAGGGCAGATACTCAACGACGGGGTCAAGAAGGCAACCCAAATCGTGAGAATGAGGAATACCCTCCCCAAACGGGCAACCAGTAAAGACGCTTCAAGACCAATGATCAGGGACAGACGAAAGCCATCTTTGGTCAGACTGAACACCATCTCTTTAGGGACATGAAGGTCTAAAAAATATAAATCTGGTTTTAATTCAAATGGCGTTGTTTTAAATCGCACACCTTTCTTTGTTTGACCTTTGTGCTTGGGGCGCTTTCAGTTATGAAATCTATTATGCTTTTTTGGGTATCTTTTTAAATTTAGCATGTGCTTTGGATACACTCTCTATGGAATGAATCTGTAGTTTTAGGTTTTCCCTTTTCATGATGAAGGGTAGTATTGTTTTAAGATTTTCGATGTATAAAATCTATTGTTTTAAGGTTATTAAAGAGAGTGTGTTTTTTGCCTTGTTAAGAGTGTTAATATAGTATATATATTGAAGTCCATGCATTTGAGCCCATTTATGGGAAATGTATTCTATTTTATATTTATTTTTATCCTTTAGTGACTTTTTAATTAATGATGTGATTAGTTTAGTCTTTGGGCGAATATTTGTTAATAAATGTTATTTCCTTATCTTTTCCTTCATTGAATATTATGGCTATTTTGCTTCTAAATTATGAGTATGAGTTTGCAAGCTTTTTGTGTGTTTCAGTTAGCTTTCTCAATATGGGCTTTTAAGTTAGCCACTATGTTTCATTTGTTTTGATCATGTTTAATATCCCCATTTGGATCTCTTAAGGGGGGATTTAAGGGAGCTGTGCAATTCCTAGTGTTGACACTTGAATTTCGCCTTGCATGAGGGTGATAAAGCCAATTTTGATCGTATCTGGGATTATCTTATTCCCTTCTTGCTATTAGCAGTGGTTCCATTTTAGTTTCAATTATGTCCCTACCACCTGGCATTTTAGGCTACTCATTTATTCCTTGTTAGGCAAGCATGCTTTTCCCAATCATTCTTGTTCCAAAGAAAGGAAACTGCTATGACACCTGTAATAGTGTGTAGGTTATACATTTGAATACAATCTGCACCTTTGAGGACTGGGAATTTGCTAGGCTTGAGGTATAGTTGTCCCAAATGTTATCCAAGTGACTTGCCTACTAGGTTTTCCTTACAACTCTTGAAGTTACAACTTACATCCTACCCTAGTGTTGGCCATTGGCCGATTTTGAACTGTCTTATTAGGTTCATACATTTTCCAAATATCCCTTTGATTTGGGTTTGACCAACTATTACCAAGCTAAAATTCTATTATAATTTCAGCCAACTGTGAGATTTTGGGGTGAAGTAACATTTTTAGTGTTTTGTCTCCATTAGTTCAGGCTGTCTTTTGCGGGCTCAAGTTTTCAATTATTGGTTCAAGGGGCAGTATCTTTATTGACACCCTTCCATGGGCAATCTTTGAGATATATTTTTTTGCAAAATCTAATGCTACTTTGGCTCGATGTCCATCCCCTACTAACAGTGATAAGATGCACTTGCGGTTTTTGCAATCAATTGTGATATTATCATTGGGTTAGACTTGATTAGGTTGGCCAGGATACTTAGCCTTGTGCCAGGCCCCACATTCCTTATTTTGTGCTTAATATTTTGTTCTCAAATTAACTATTTAAATTTTCTTGGTTTTGGGTTATGTTGATCAATGTTCTCCCCAACATTTTGATTCCCATTTTTGGGGTCCCACTATGTACATAGTTTCAATTCTTTGCGTTTAAAATTCACTATCTTTTCCTACTAAGTTTTAATTTGAATTTGGCTTGGTTTTGATTGCCTAATTTCTTGAACACATAGCTTTGCTACATTTTACTTTCCTATATTTCCTTGTCCTATATCATCCATGCCATTTAGGGCTCGTTGGTTCTTTAGTGGTAGTAGTACCCCTGTATCTATACTTTGTTTGTCTCTTGCTTTAATACATAAGATTACTAAGAATAAGTGAGAGTGACATACCTTATTTTTTATAAACTTGGCTATGGTATGTAGCTTGGCCTTATTTTTTACTTACACTTCTGTATATGCTATGTTATTGTCCCCACCTTATTTTCCAGGCCTTCCCTATCTATTGCTAGTACTTCTTCCAACCCTGCTCATAAGCCTGCTTCACTACCTGTTGTAATGTTTTTTGATTGATCAATCCCTTTGTTAGCTAGTAGGTTTGTACCCTATTTTCCTCCTTGTATGTATATTGGACGTGTTGCACCTGAACTTCCTGCATTAGTTCCTTGATTTGGTTTAATTTAGTCTATAATTTACAAACTCCAATCTTGCCACTTAATAGTGCATTTATACATAGTGTGGACTCACATTCTAACTCTATGTTTCTAAAACTTTTCTCTTTGCATAACTTCAACCCTTGTAATATTCCTTCAAACTCTGTCGCATTGTTGGTCATTACTAGTATCTTAATTGCTAGGGCAACTTCAAGGTTGCCCTCCCCATTGCGAATTATACATCTTGCCCCAAAGATTCCAAGATTTACCCTAGATGCCCCATCAGTGTTAAATTTTAGTCTTTCCTTGTGAGGAGGCCTCCATTTAGTGTTTTGTCTCTTTTCTTTGGTGGTTGGCCCCAATTGGACAAATGGTGGAACTTTTAAAGTTTTCCATTTCTTTATTAGTTCATTATCACATACTGAGAACTTTGGTTTCTTTTGTGATTTTATGCAGGTATTCAATAGTTCCACTATGTTATTCTCAATCATGTTCCATACTTATTCTTCTTCCTTGTACTTATTCTAAAAGATAACTCTATTGTGTTCACTCCATATATTCCAGATTAGGATTGAAGGGGCAGTTTGCCAGATTTGACCCCAATATGATTCCTTTTTGTGAGATGGCCAACTTGTGAAGAAATCCTGTAATTTGTTATTCCTTGGGGTTGCCCAATCTAGTTTATTTTGCAACCATTCCCATCCTCATGCTATGAAGGGATAGTTTAAAAGCGGATGATTTGCACTTTCTAAGTAATTTTTACACATTACACACCAACTTGGCCCTTCTATCCCAATTGTTTTTAACTGTCTCCTATGAGGATTCTTTCATGCAAGGCTAACCAAGTGAAAGCTCCGATCTTTGGTAATATCCATTTCCCCCAGCATAGCTTATTAGGCCATCCATTTTCTTTTTGTTTCATCTAGATTAGGTACCCTAATTTTGTGGTGTATTCTCCTGACTTCGCTTCACACCAAATGATTCTTTCTTGTTGTTTATTTAAGCATATAGCTCTCTCCTTCAGAATATCTCTTAGGCAATTTTTGACATCTACATTTATGTCACTTGCTTCGAAATCAACCCATTGAAATTCTCCATCATTAACCTTTTTTACATAGTTTCGAACTTCATTCCCATATTTGTTGATTATTTCTAGTATGTGGGGGGATAGTTCAGGATATTCTAACAATGATTTATATCCTCCCCAGGAGTCTTTCCAGAAATTTTCCCTGCTCCCATTGTTAACTTGCCAGGTCAAGTGGTTGATAATTAGGTGTTTGCAGCTCAACATAAAATTCCATATATGGGAGCCTGAATTGACATTTGTTATTGTTAGAATCCTCTTTGGATTTGGGGTGTCTAGGTATTTCCTCTGCCTAATTTTACACCATAATAAGGAAGGTTTTTGGTATGTATTCCATACAAGCTTTGCTCCCAAAGCTAGATTTTGTGCTTTAATGTTTCTAATCCCAACTCCTCCTTTTGTTTGTGCTTGGAAAACTGTGTCCCAATGTATCAAGGGAATTTTGTGTTCTTCGTTGGATCCTTCCCATAGAAATCTTTTGAGAATTCTTTCTATCTTCGATGTTGCTTTATTTGTCATTTGCATACATGACATTGAGTAAGCAGGGATTGCTGATAACACTGCTTTAATCATTGTAATCCTACCATCCAATGTCAATCATTTACCTCACCAACTTCTTTCTTTGCCATTACATTTTTCTATTGCCTATTCCCACATTTTGGATCTTATCACACCTTTGAATAGGGATAACCCTAGATACCTACAATGGTAATTATTCTATTGTATATCCAAGGGTTTTGGCTATCTTTTTCTACCATGATTTATTTGTGTAGAAGAAGTAGATTTTTTTAATTTTTCTTTGCTTATTTGTTGGCTTGATATACTTATATATTCCTCCATGCATGCTTTGATGTTTTATGTTTCCTTTAATGTTGATTCCCCATACAAGAGAGTGTCATCTGAAAATTGTTGGTGTGTTATCTCTTCTATCCCTTACACAATGTGTATGCCTTTCCATTTTTTTTTACTTTGATAAGCAGCTATGTGCCTACTTAATGCTTCAGCCATTATCGCAAACAAGAAAGGTGATATTGGGTCACCTTGTCTGATGTTGTTTGAGATTTCAAAGAATCCACATGGAACTCCATTAACGAGGATGGAGTATCTTACTAAAGAGATACATTGAAATATCATTTGTGACCATTCTCTTCTAAACCCAAACTTTTCCATTACTCGCATCAAAATCTCCATCTTTTTATCATACACTTTGCTTACATCTAATTTCATCATCATGCTATGGATTTTATCTTTGTTGATGGAGTGTACTACTTCATTTGCTAAAATAATACTGCCCACTATTTCTCTTCCTGGTGTGAACCCACTCTGATTGGGTGAAATTACTTTCTCTCACATTTTCTTCAGTCTGTTTGCTAGAGCCTTGGAGATAATTTTATAGATAATATTACATAAAGAAACTGGCCTATAATCCCCAAAAATTGTACAACATCCTTTCTTTGAAATTAGAACTATCATTGTGTTGTTTACATCTTTGACGAGTCTCTTTTTTCTTCTAAAGAATTCACATATCTCCCAAATTTCATCTTCTAAGAATTGCCAACATTTTTGATAAAAGAATATTTGGAACCCGTCAAGCCTTGGAGCCTTATCAAGGTGTAATTGTTTAATTGCATTTTTTATTTCATCTTTTTTATATGGTGTCTCTAGCATATCATTCTCTTCACCTGCTATTGTTTTAGGTATGTTGGCTAGTATCTTGGTATCATTTATAGCATCCTTGTCTCCTTTTGGACTTAGTAGTTGTTTGAAGAAACAAACTGCTTCCCCACTTATTTCTATTGAATTCTCTGTTGTGCTTTCGTCTGGTATTTTGATCTTTGTGATCCTTTTGTAGGCTCTTTTTATTTTGGTAGTGTTGTAGAATTTTTTTGTGTTGGAATCGCCTTCATTTAGCCATAGTTCCCTTAATTTTGTTCACCAATATTCCTCCTCCCTTGTCAGTACTATTATATAATATAATATAACATAATATAATATAATATAATATAATGTATATTATATTATATTATATTATAAACAATAGTTTATATGTGTCGTCCTTTAGTTTATAACTAAGGGACGAACCTGAAATCATTTTAAAAAAATCCTAAAAAAGGAAATGGATATCCATTTGGAATGGATATTTGTTACAAACAGATATCTGTTTCCAATCAAATCATATAAAAATATGTATTAATATATAATATATTATATATTAATATATATAATATTATTATAATATATTTATAATAATATATATATATTTTTATAATATTATAATATTAAATATTATATTATATATAATATGGTATAAATATTATTATATTATATCATTATATTATATAAAAAAAATTGATACGGTAAGTGCTACCAGAAAATAAAGGGTGGTAACTCCCCACAAAATATTATTTTCTCTGCAATATAGATGAGTTTCCATTCACTCAATTTTAAGTTTTTATTACAGTTTACACTTTTGGCCTTATGTTATGCTGGCCTTTCTATATTTCACACTTTAACTTTTGTAGCTTTTCACACTAAATACCATCTCTTCATGTATTTTTATGGGCCCCACTTCCTTGTCATTAGATTTTCAAGGAATCATTCAATTTGCATTTCCATGGTGCCTTCTAAAAAGTAATATTTACAAAGGTGTACGTGTTAAATGGAATGCTTCAAATTATTACTTCTTGCTTGGAGGTTAACAAAATCATTCAACTCACCCATTGTGAGTTTATTCCTTCCTGAGTTATGATTGATTTCTGATTCGGCTCTTGTGTGTTATAGTACGTTTAATCTTGTTGAAGGATTCAAAAGATAATACCATAATTTTGCACGCTTAGATCCCTAATTTAAGTTTGGCTCAAGATTCATTATATTATATAATTAATATATAATAAATTAATTTTTTTATAATAAAAAATTTACAAAAAAAAGGCACAATGTGGGAAAACTCAGGTGGTTTTGCAGACAATGTTGCAGACAAGCAGAGTCGCAAGGGTGAAAATGTTGGTGCAAAAATCGCTCAAAAGAGCAAAACCAAGGTTTTGAACAAGGTAAGGGTTAGGACTGCTTTGCCTATGGCTTCGTTTGGGCATCCTCCTATCTATCCATCGGTTTCTAATCCTTTTCACATGGCCCCTCTCATCATCCCTAGCTACAAAAACTAGGAAAATCCATTCCATGAGTGTTCAGAATACTGCAAAACTCATGTTATCCCGAATTCCCCCTACTGCCACCAGTTAAGCTTGCTTTGGTGTCTCCTGAGCTAGACCTCGTGCATGTATGTTCCCCAGTTGAATCGAGTGTCTACCTGATGGATGCCCCAACTGACTTCCATATATCGGATGCTTGCTCTAAAGCACTTGCAAGTGAGCTTGCGAACAAATCCCTTCTTATTCACTGCTTGAGCAAGAGATGTTTGATTGAACATTTTATTGAGTGGATGAGGTTTCCTAGAGTAACATCCCCCTTCCAGACATCGATATCCTTGAGTATGGATTTTTCTTGCTTCGCTTCACCTCTATGGAAGATTGTACCTTTGTTAAGAAGAAGGGCCCATGGTTTTATGGACAATTCGACCTCTTCTTTCTAGATTGGTCTCCTTTCTTTGAACCTTCTACAGCTAAGATCACATCAATTCCTATTTGGATCAGACTTTATAATCTTCCATCAATTATGTGGGTGTTGAAGCTTATAAAAAATATGATTAAGCAAGTTGGATCCTTTGTGAAGCTCAATTTGGGAACACCCCATAGTAGATTCACCAGGGTTTGTTCCATCATTGATATTTCCAAACCTATGCACCACTCAGTTTTGATCCATTCAGCCCACGACATCTAGACCCAATTCCTCAATTATGAAGGTCTCCCCTTTAGGTGCTTCTGTTGCAACATTTTGAGGCTCTTCTCCCAAGATTGCCACTGCTCAAAATTTTAGCCTTAAGAAGTGAGTCAAAAATTCAAGTAATCTTTATGCAAAGTTCATTTGGCACAACCACAAGATGTTTATGGCTGCCCAATAAGATCCCTTGCCTCCCCTTGTGGCTTTGACTATGGCCTCTACCATGTTGGAGCAACACTCCTCCTCACCCGTTAGTGATCCCAGTGAGGCTCTAGCCTTCTAAAATTGTGTCGACCCCCCTTTCTCCTATGGGAGATGGTATTGGATCAGATTCTAAGGGTTCTTATCCCTTTATGGATAATTTGGATGAGGATTACTCTAATTTTATGGATCTTGATGTTTTGGATATTCTTGTTAAAAGTTGCTCCCTTGCCCAAATTGTGGGTGTCATCTCCAAACCTAACTTCCCTAAAAGGAAAAAGGGGCGCAAATCTAAGGTTGAGAAGCTTTGTATCAAAGGTAGAGATGTTGATGATGAAACACAATGGATAATAGATACCCTTCTCACTTGAAGTATGAGGAAGGGGAAGACCAAGAAGGCCATCTAATCTAACTTTATAGGGTGGTGGTTTTGCATGTGTTATGTTTGGTTGTAGCTTGGTATCCAGTGTTATTTATTTTTTTCTTTGTGTCAACTTCTAATATTTTGAGAGTTCTTTAGGCTTTGTATTTTCTTCGTCACTTTTGGTGCTCCCCATTCATGGGTATGATGTGATATTTTTAATTATTAATTTTCTTTATTGTGAGTGGGCCCTAATCCCATAATTGAATAGATTTATTAATATAGGTGGCCACATAAGATTAAGATTTCTTATGTAAGAGTATTTTTTTAATATATCAAAAGGGGTTACATAGGTGGCTTGTTTGCATCAATTTTACAATTACAGTACCAATAGTGGGTATTCGACCAAACATAGCCATGATTTGCCAAAAATGACCACACAGGGTCTATAATTTGAGACCGTGATTTCAAACTAACTACTAACATACTTTCCACCCAATCATCCACCATTCAATGTTTGAGATTTATAAAATTGACCACGTAGGGTCTACATATCGAAACTAGACATTCAAACTAACCCATATCTAAAAGCCATGAAAAAACTAGAAAATGATAAAATACACCCTACCATATTAGTTGAAACCTGATTCTTGCACAAATGATTGAAATTATATATTTCAATTGGAGCCCTGGACCAGAGTGAGTTGAAGCAACTTTTTCAAGAAATGTACCCCCACCCTGGACTTTTTGTGATGCTTGACCAGAGCCATACCTTTCATGTTCAAAATGAAGGGGAAATACTTTACCACCTCCCTCAACATCTCCAATAAAGCCATATCCAATAGATGAGGAGCACCAACACCCAAGGTCACAACCGCCAAGATTTCATCCAAGTCCCCAAGTAGATCACCTTTGAACAACTTGTGTGTAAGCAACCCTGCCTCAACCTTTGTCGTGCCCAAATCAAGAAGAACCGCCATGAATCTTGAGGCAATATATGTATCAACTCGGTACTTCTCCCCATCCTTGAGAAACTATTTCCATAGAATGACCTTAATAACCGTTATTGCAAGGAAATCCATTTTGAGCAAGATGTGCTTGAGGCTTTGGTCTATCACCATTCCAAGGAAGGCCATTTGGAAAATTTCACTAACCAAACAGGTTGGCGTATCCATACCCCCACACTCAATACACTTCATGGACATCTAGACTATGAACTTGGAGTATTCATCCATATGAAAGCAAAAATGACTTCATTTTTAAACATCTTATAATGAAAATAATGATCCTAAAACCCATATATCAATATCACAGAGTGGAGGCGCATGTGAATATGTACCACAAGCCTATCCTTATAGGGATTGCCAATGCAAGATCACTACCTTATTATGTTTATTTAGTGTCAAGAACAAGAGGTCCTTTTAATGTCACCATAATCCACACGAGCCAAATTGACTAAGCTAGTCCTAGAATCATTGGAGATCATTGGAATAGGGCACTATTACATTGATAAATTTAGATCATGTCGTCTAATATTAGATGATGCAGTCAATAGATGAATTGAGAAGTGCCTTTGGGACTTTGGTGGAAAAAGCTACCATATAGACTTTGATGTGGCCACCACAAATGACATGAAATGCCATGATCATTTACTTGTTAAGGAACTCACACCTAGAGTTATTAATAATACAATCGCTCACTTTCCATAATAGAGATTGTGGAAAGACAACCCTCCCAACCCCCCACAAATTTCTTTACATGATTTCTCTTCTTGATATACCACCTGCTCCTTTGTTTGATAGTTTGTCTGCCTCCCTATTGCCTTCCCTTAATGTGTGATTCGACATATACTGCTTAAAACCTCCCAAAATATTAATGGAATTTTCCAACATTACATCTAATTTTTAGTTTTTCATGTGGCCAAAACATAGAGCATTGATTACCAATGATGAGTCCCCTTTCGCTATTACATTTTCTAACTTGAGTTCCTGACAAAGATCTAGACCAAGAAGAAAAGCCTGCATTTCTATTGCATTGTTAGTGCCAATATGTAAAGGCATTTCCAACCTACCAAGCACCTTACCATTCCAGTTTCTAATATTACAACTCACCTCACAGATACCTGAATTCCACCTTGTAGCCTCGTAAAAGTTTAGTTTGTTCCATCCATGCTCTAGAGGAAACCATACCACCTTCTTCCTCTTTTCCTGAGTCTTTTTGCCTCCTTCTCCAATGCATGGAGGAACCTTGAGACCATGCCATTGTTTTATCATAACCACATCCCAACCAATGTCAAAGTTTAAATTATTTCAGTTTGTTTCACCTACCCTGGAATTGGTTACCTCTACAATGGTAGCTTCCAACTTGTTCAATAGTGCCTGAATAGACATATCTTTTTCTTGGAAAATATGCCTATTACCCTCTTTCTATATTTCCCATAAAAGCAAAAAAGGAATTGTTATGCAAAGGTTTGAAAACATTGTGTTTTTTGTTGAGTGAGGGACATGCCTTAAACAAACTAAGAATTTCATTGGGTAGAGCACTTTTCCATTGTAGCTTTTGACATAACCACCTCCAACACATTTGAGAGAAGGGACACTATAGGAAAAGGTGGTTTCATGTTTCCTCATCTTGCTTGCATAGTACACATGTTGTTGGGTCATTGTAGCCCAACTTTACGAAGCTATCAGTAGCCAATAATCTCTCTTGCACCGCTGCTCATGTAAAAATTCTAGCCTTGGGAAGATAGTTTTTGTTCCAACATAATTTTGTAGGAATCCTAGACTCGGATTCTTGATTACTTACTAGTAATTTGTAGCCATATTCTTCATTATAATCACCTAATTTGGAACCTTTCCATTTCAAAGAGTATTCACCATCTCTAATGTGAACTATTCTTTCCTTTAAAGGTACTTTATAAGCTTCTACCATGTCATCTACCACACTTAAAGTCCTCATGCACTTCCACTAACTTTTATAGCAATCATGCTCTACTGTTATATGTAGATAATCCATCACATAGCAACCCCAAGCTTGTTTCATGATATTCATTGCTTCCTTAAGGTCCTCTCTTCTAGATATATTTTGGAAGCCCCCCCACGAGTCTTCCCAAAAAAGTGTAGATCTCTCATCCCTGATGTTCCATGTAAGGTAATCCAAAACAATGTCATGACAATTTTTAAGAAAGTTCCAAATCCTTGAACCACTTGGAAGGGTTTTTGAGGTAAAAATACTTGTAACCCCTTAGTCCAAATATTTAGCTTTCATGTTTTTTATTTCTTTGCCCCAGTGCTTTGTTATACAAAGGCAAGATTTTCAACCCTTCCCCATCCACATATTTAGATTTGTAAATTTTGTCCCAACTTATTAAACGATATTTATTTTGATCTGAGGTTCCTTGCCAAAACAATTTCTTCATTTTTTGATTCATACTTTTACTTGCCCTAGTTGATAATGGTAAAAATGAAATCATGTAGATTGGAAGGGTTTCAATTACTGTTTTTAACATCACAAGTCTCCATGCCCAAGATAGCCACCTAACTTTCCAAGAAGCCATTCTTTTATCTACCTTAGACAACAATGGATCTCAGATATTACCCAGTTGTAGACTTGCAGTTAAGGGTAGTCCCAAGTATTTGCGGGGAAGATCACCTCTTCTAAAACTCATTATCGTCAAGATTTGATTTTCCCTATAAGGGCTTGTGAAAAATTAAAAAACTTCAGACTTCTCTTTGTTGACCTCTTGCCTTGATGCAATTGAGCAATTATCCAAGGTTTCCTTGAATTATCTTGCTTATCTCTCCCAAGCCACCCCAAACAACATTGTATCATCAACAAATTGTTGATGTGTGATTTTCAACAAGCCTCTTGTAATTTGAATTCCCTCAATCTTTTCTCCCCACGTCACTTTGCTTAAAGATCTACCAAGAGATTTTGTCATTATGATGAATAAGAAGGGGGAGAGTGGATCTCCTTGTCTTAATCCCAATGATACATTGAAAAACCTTCAGGTGTGCCATTTATGAGAACTCAGTATCTCAAGTAGGTAATCCAATTGAAGATCCAATCTAACCAACCTTTATAAAAGCCAAATTATTCTAAGAATTTGAAGAGAAACCACCAATTAACTCTATCATATGTCTTCTTAATGTCCAATTTTAACAACATAGTTTTCTTCTTTGTCTTATGAATATAATGTATTACCTCTTGAGTGATTATCATTCCATCTAGAATTGAGGATCTAGGCACAAAGCCAATTTTCTCTTCTGAAATTATTTCTGGAAGTACCTTCTTTACTCTATTTTCCATTGCTTTGGCTAGTACCTTGTAGACAGAGTTGCAAAGCACAATCAGTTTGAATTCCTCCAAGTATTCTGGTTTTTCCTTCTTTGGGATTAGAGCAATGAATGTGTTTTTAACTCTCTTAACACCTTTCCAATACTCTTAGAATCCTCAATTACCTCACATCTCTTCCAACAATATCCCAACACTTTTTAAAAAGGCTACAAGGAAACTATCTAGCCTTGGTGACTTATTTAGATGGAGCTAAAAAAGTGCTCTTTGATTTCATTTTCTTTGAATTTTCTTATCAACAACTCATTTTGGGCATTTGTGACCAGCCTAGGGATGCTAGAAAAAAGTTTTTGCTACACTTTCAAATTGAACCCACTCGAATCATTCAACAAATTCTTAAGAAAACTAGTTGTTTCTAAAATAATGTCCTCCATTTTGTCTAGGGTTCTTCCATTTGAAGATTTGATGCTTTATATCCTATTTACCTAGCTCTTCTTGCCTTAGTGGAATTATGAAAGAATTTCATATTCTTATCCCCTGCATTAAGCCATAATTCCCTCTATTTTTGCCTCCAAAAAAATCTTCTTTTGCCAGAATATCTTCCATTTTGTTGAGCAGTTCTTTTTCCTTTTCATAAATATCATTGTCCATCCCATTTTTTATTACCTTTTCATGCAGTTCACTCAGTTTTTCTTCAACTCTTCAAAGATATTTTTGAGGCAATCCCTATTGCAAACTTTCAATTGTTGTTTTATCACTTTTAGTTTGGTGACAACATTGAACATTTTGGAGCCATTTGGGTTTGTGTTGCTCCACCATTGTCGAGTTAAGTTTTTGAACTCAAGGTCCCTGAATCATAGATTTTCAAATTTGAAGGGGCGTCTCTCAGGTTCCTTCTCTCTTGAAATTTCTAGTTCAACAGGGAGATGATCTGAGCTAGAAGTGGGTAGAATACTACTTTCCAATAAAAATGGGAAAGCCCCCAAATCTCCTCTGAAGAGGTATGTGTCCAATTTTTCAGCTATGTTGTAATAGCCTTTCCTCATATTAGTCCAAGTAATTTTCTCATTCTCCGATTGAATTTCTCTCAACAAATTTCTTTCCATAAATTTTTTGAAGTTTATTTGGGATTAAATTTTTCTACTCACACCACCTTTCTTATCTTTAGATTTTAAAATTGCATTAAAATCCCCACCTAATATGCAAAATTCAAATGTGGGCTTGTTGAAAACTAAATCTAATTCCCTCCAAATCTCTCTCTTTTGCATACAAGTGTTTGGACCATAAACATTGACTAAAAGGAAATTTAAATTAGAGGTGATACTTCTAACCTTAGAGGCGATCCAATGCCTACTTGATGCAACTATCTCGATTAAATTGTTTTGTGGCATCCATAATCTCATGAGCCCTCTAGCAATTCATTCTGAGCTAACTGCCTTTATTTTCCATAACTTCAATCTTCCTCCAAAATTCTCTAATTTTGATTCTTGGACTAGAAAAATATCCACCTATGAGACATCCAGAAGGTGTTGAACCAGGCTCTTCTTGTTAACCTCATTGTGCCTCAGGAAGGGCTTCCCCCTTCACTATCTTTAGCATCTCTCTAATCTTGTTTTAACCAATTGCTTCCCCATCTATTTTGTTTTTTTCCCAGTTTGGGATTCTGCCCCTCTTCTTGTTCTCCCCACAATTCGACAAGGTCTTGATTGGCTCTTTTTGGGAAATTCCCAATTTCCCAACCTCTGCCTATGGAGGTTGCATAATCTTCTACTTTTTGCTTGCTTTAGGGTTAGCTTCCCCTTCCTCTACCTCCATGCCAACCTCTTCCAAAAGAGGACGTGATTCCCATTCTTCTTCTAGACCTGTTGGGTTGAAATTCTCTGTGAAAGCTCCTTTTTTTAGTTTCATGGAAAGTTCAGCTAGTTTGTTGCCTACAATGATTAAGGCATTTAGGTCTTCTTCTTTAAAATTTGAAGTGATCAAATAGATGGCATCAGATAGCTTTGTGTTAAATTCATTAGTATGACCTAATGCTTGTGCTTCTTGTTCCTTATATCCTTCCACTCTTTGATCAAAAGTAGAGATTTGATCTTGGGCCTTATACTTCAAAAAGTTTGGAGACTACTTAGGTGCAACCTTTGAAGGGCTGGTCATACTTACTTTATCATTGCATGGATCCACTTATCCCCTTTGATTCCCCACAACATTCTTCTTTTGACCATGCCACCCCAAGACTTTCACTTGGCTACTATTAGAGCACAAATCGAGAACTAGATTTTGCTTCCAATTGCCCCAATTTGTAAATATCTCGATCTCCCTCCAATGTGGGTTGTTGGGGTCATTCTCTATGTAGATCCTTATATGAGTTATAATACAATCCGCATTTAATCTTTCCTCTATGCATAAATACTTTCCCAGATTATTGTCGATCTCCTCAAGGATGTCTAGATCCTAGATCTCAAGTGGTAGATCAAGGAGTCTATAACAATCTTGAATACTTTCCATACTATGTCTATATGGGTCAATCCCTACCATCCATTTGTAGATGTAAAATCCACTTTCATCCATAACCCATATTCCGCCCTCAATTTCTTCTCTTATTTCTTACATTAGACAAATCACAATGAAATAACCATTTGTGAGTGCCTTAAATTGTAAGTCGCCACACTGGTGGCCTTGCCACCATCTGATCTGGGAATCCAAATTTAAATTCCTACCATACCATTTAACCAAAATCCCATACCTTTCTAGGCATTGTATTGAATCCTATAACTTGTTTGCTTCAATCACCATTATCTTCTTGTAAGCATAATTTTCCATGTCCTTTCTCCAACCATGTTGGTTGTTATTCCATCACATATCCAAACTCCTATATCTTGGACCCCACCATCCTTGACCCCTATTCCTGAAATTGTTTCCATCTCTGGCTATAAGAGAGGCATTTTCCCTAGATCCCATAGCTGGGGCCTTCCTTGGATTCGCAAAGTGCCACTGATTATTGAGTGTATTGCTTGTTCTAATATTTCCATGATGCCAGCTTACAAACTCTCAATGCCTAGGTCGATTCCACTGATTAAAGTCATACCTAGGCTTCCCATTCTAGTTGTTGTAGATCCCATTAATAGCTTTTTGCGTTGGCTCATGCCTCTCATGTTGGTTACACCATACTTCACTAGAGGTGTGCTCCCGGATTTGATCCAAAGGGACTGTTTATTATGCTTCCTCACCCCAAGACTTACTACCTTCACCCACGTCAAGCTCTACCTTCACATCCTCTACCATTTTATTTTTTAACCTATAATATATTATATTATTATTAATATATAAAATATCTTATTATTAATATATAATATATAATATTATTATATTATATAATTAACATATAATATATAATATTATTGTATTATATAATTAATATATAATATTATTATATTATATAATTATTATTAATATATAATATATAATTATTATTTATATATACTATATTAATTTATATATTACATATTATAAATTATATTATTTTATATATTATATATTATAAATTATAGCTTATAAATGATAGTTTATATACATGTTGTCCCTTAGTTTATAACTGAGGGATGAAAGCGACACATTTTTAAAAAAGTCTTATAAAAGGAAATGGATATCCGTTCGAAATACATGTTCATTTCTTATGTTTTAAAAAATAAAAAAAGGTCGAAACTCATTTTCACTGGATAGTTTGTTGGTTGAGCATGATAGAGCGACCAAGAGCTAATGAATATCCATTCTATCTAATATTTGAGTTTTAAATTCACCCTCCAAAACTTTCCAATCATAGGTTCTTTGATTTTTAATGTTTTTTCTTCATTTTTTTTATTTTGATTTTTTTGTGAGAATTTTAATTTAAAATATGTTTCTCAATATGCATTTTACTTTGTATTCAAAAAATTGTTAATTTTAAAATTCTCAACATCAAACAGGTTTGCCAATGGTCGAGAATCCCAATCCTGTTCCAAATGAAAACCCTGCCTAGCCAAATACTTCTCCACCACCAAATGCTCCCTTACAAAACTTGCCTTCTATCTATGACCTCATCCATGGAAATTTAATTGAATTGAGAAAATTTGTGAGTTATACAAGAGGCACCCTCACTTTTGTGAAATGAAAAACACATTAGAATCAATAATTTCCAATGTTGAAACTCTCACTAATCGATATATTACATTTTTAGAGTGGTGAGAGGCCATGAGGCAACAATATGTCGATGGATTATCATACAATCAAGTGAGCGAACTTGAAATTACTAAAGCCTAATTAGCACAACTATTTACCAATCCTAAAACTGGACAACCCATTATTGTGCACAAGCCTAATTATTTGATTAAATGGTGCAGACATTGAGGTATCCTAGATAATTTTTGGGATCATTGGTGGATGGTTTTTGATAAGCCACCCAACAACAATCTTGATGTCCCATAATATTTTCTTCAAAAACTATATGCTGAATTTGTCCTAGGTAAGCATGTCAACTACTTTGTTATGTGAGATTTCCAAGGTGCGGGTAGAGGAATGCCTCAGGATAGACCCAAGGCACATTGAGTAACCCCACTTATTCCCCCTCTACCTATTTCTCACCCACCTCAAATATCTTACCTAGAGATTGTTGTAGATGCATTACATTAGAGTATCTTGGTTATACATGCTTTGAATAGCCATTTGATCACATAGAGCTCACTGTTTGTGTAGCTGCATGATAGTGATACACCTATTGCATCAACTGTTATTGGTATACCCTCCTCTTCACCACATATTTGTGTGCCCCATCATTGCATTATGTGAAACTAGGTATGTTTGGGCCTATGGATGGGGATAATAAGTTAGCATCCCTGGTGGGGTACCTTGTCTTATAAATTAAAAATAAGCATCTGAGCTCCTCCTTTTCTCAACTCATTGTTAATCTGGTAGAAAACTCAACTACTTCTCAGGAGGTCGTGAATGTTGAGAACAAACCGGATGGTTACAATCACTTTGGGTCTAAAGATACCAAGAATGCCTCATCAAAGGATGTTTCTCTTATGACCCCCAATCTCAATACCCCATCCACCTAATCTTAGGAGGCCGAGAATGAGAAACAAGATATGAATAATAGTCAAAGGCTCAAGAATATGGATCACTCTGAAACTAATTTGAACTTAAATCCTAAGCTGGACCTTGGAGGCATCTCCATCAAGGAGGAAAATAAGAAAGCTGAGATAAGTAAGCCCCGACCAACTAAGGGAAACAAAGATAATAAACAAAATAAGAAAGATTCCATGGAACCTTATGGAAACATAGGATGTACTAATAATGAGAATATCACCAATAAATAGTAGGAGAAAACTCCTAAGACCAAATCTGGTCCAGGTAGACCCAAAAAATATGGGAAGTCCCAAATTGTGGGTGTTGGGCTTCAGCTTGCCAAAAACAAGAGGAAAAAACAAGTATTATGATATAAATTCTTACATCTAAGAGGCTAGAAGTGGAAGATAAGTTGCCAAAATATTTTGAACACTTCAAGAGTGAACTAGAAAAAACGCCTATGAATATTGAAGATGAATCTTAACTACATTTCATGGAATGTCAAGGTACTTGAGTCCCTTGAAAGAAAATACATGGTTAGGAGATTTCTCAATTTGGAGAAACAAAAGGATATTGTCCTCCTTCAAGAAATGAAAGCCATTGGTTTCACACTAGACACAAATTTAAAGTTTATCTAGAACAGTTCCTCCTATTTTTCCACCTTTCATGAAAAAGGGAGGGGAGGTGTTGCTATCCTTCTCTCCAATAAATAGTCCCAACATGTATCCAACCAAGGCACATCCCCATGTAACATGGTGGTATGGATCACATTAATAAAATGTGAGAACAAAGTTGGCATATGTTTTATATATGCCCCTAATGACCACAAGGATTGTATAAGCCTATGGCAATGGCTAATGAACCTACCTAATGTACCCTAGATATTAGGGGGGGAATTCAACATGGTGGAGCATATAGAAGACAAATGGGGTGGTTTGGACATGGGCTGGAAAGGATGTGAGAAATTCTACTGGAAAAGTATGAAAACCAAATTAAACCTATTTGAACCAATGGAAGGATGGAGGAAGGAATACAAAGGACTGTGGTTTACAAGGTGAAATCCCAAAAAGGTGGTAAGATGATATATTGTAGATTGGATAGGATATATGCCAACAATGACTTATTTAGTTTTATTCCTAATAGCAAAGGGGTCAAAGTGTGTGTTTACCCCTACACTTTGTCACACCATCACCCAATAAAGGCCTCACTAATTACTAGTCAAGGCAAACCAAAAGAGCATGCTAAGTCTTCAGGTTTTATACGTAATACTCACCTTTTGGAAGACGATGACTGCAAGGATTCCATTTTAACCCTTAGATAAATTAACAAGTAGATGTTAAAAGACATGAATGCCATTGAAATATGGGAGTAGAATGTCCTTGGTTGCAGGAAGTTCTTCCAAACAATAGGGAAGAAAAAGGCAATGGATAGAAAAAGAGAAGAATCAGTGTTGCATGATACATTGCTCTTAGCAAAATCTACGATCCAATCAGATTCAAAAGATGTGGCCTTATGCGAGGAGATTTTTCTTACCAAGAACAAGTTAAGGAATATCCAGGATCACAAAATTCAAGGGCGAAAAGTAAGAGCTAAACTTAACTGGATAAACTGTGGTGATGAGGGGTCCAAATTCTTCTTTAGGTGCTTAAAGGAAAACAAAATTTAAAGAGAAAATTGAACAAATTTGCAATGAAGGAAATACTTTCACCTCATAGGATGACATTCTGCATCAATTCTAAATGTATTTTAAAAACTCATCTTCTAAAAGTGGTGGTGAAAACAACCACAAACAAAGGAATATTACTAAAGGTATTATTCCCCACAAAATCTCGAGGGAGGATGCTTTAAGATTAGTTGTTGGCATAATAGAAGGGGAAATTAAGAATTTTATCCTCTTTATGAGCAATGACAATTCCCCTAGGAGTGATGGGCTTCCTGTAGAATTTTATAAAACCTTCTTAGATTGGGTAAGCGAGGATCTATTGCAAGTCTAGCAAGAAGCATTAGAAATGGGGTCTCTGGGGAAGAGTATACATAAAGGTATTATTAAACTTCTTCCAAAAGGAGGAGAGAAGAGACTATTCAGGATTTGGAGACCAATCACCCTACTGAATGTCTCTTACAAGATTCTTGCCAAGGTGATTGCCTTAAGACTTGTAAATATTCTCCCTAAATTCATTAATAACAGTCAAATTGGTTCATCAAGGGGAGATACATACTATAAAATTTAATTACGTTGGGAAGCCATGGAATGGGGAAGGCACTCCAATCAGAATGTTGTCATGCTCCTACTAGATTTTGAAAAGGAATATGATAGGGTTGAATGGGTATTCCTAAGGGCCACCCTGGAAGCCTTTGGCTTCCCTAATAAATTTTGTAAAATGGTGGACACCCTCCTAAAGGATGTGGTAGCTGTATAGGAGTGAATTTTCACCCCTAACAAAAATTCCCCTTTTACCCTTCTCCACTTTAGAAAACCAAATTCATAGGCTTAATTCCACATAAGCTTGCTACCTTGGTTCCACTTGGCACTTGTTTTGAGCGTCGGTGGGGGAATAATTATTGGGGACGCCCGCGCAACACGCAAAAATCTATGTGGTACGCTTATGTCCCTAGAATATTTCTGCGACTGGAACCTGTAGAGGCATTACACTTCCCATTAGAAGTCGAATTGTAATGCCCCTCTTCAGCCGACCAACCCAAATATGGTCATTTTCTTCATCTTTCCTTCAAATTCACTCACCTTCATCCATTTTCAAGCTTCTACACACTCTTGGACAATCTCTCCAAGCTTTCTAGTATTCACTTCAAGCATTCAAGCACATTTTTGCACTCCATAGCAATAATTCCATCACTCCATCACTTCAATAGAGCAAGTGTAGGACAACACCATTACAACAGAGGCTTGAGTTGCTCTCATTTTCTCCCCCATTAGCCTTGAGTGCTCTTGGTGGAGGTGCAAGCTCTCTACTTTCCTTCTTTATTACTTGGTTGAGTTAACACATTACTGTTTTGTAGTGTTTTAGTGTTATTTTTCTTGTATTTCTTTCTTTAAAATATTATTTCTACATCGTTGCAAACTTGGTTGTCCGTGGAGGTGGAAACACCAAAACAGGGGTCTGACTGAGGCAAACCCCTAAACAACCCCCCAACAATTTCTCTCTCTTCTGTGTGTAGGTGGAGATATCTTGGAGTGAGTTGGTGAACAAGCCTTTGTGTGAGATCATTCTTGTCACCCTTGCGTTCATTTACTTGTTTTATCATATCCATTTGTATGTTTCGTATTTCATAGTACTATTTTGTTCGCTTAGAAATCATTAAATAGGCCATTTTTTTTAGTGGTTAGACCTTGTCTTTCTAGTTCTCTAGTTGTATGGATGCAAATGCACTTGAGAGATGCCAACACGCCATGCTGTTGTCCCAGAACCACACTTATGTCCTTTGACAAAGAGCTATCCAAGACACAGAGTTGACCCTAAAAACTGAATCGCCTAGTCTCCTTTAGAATCCTGGGTTTGCAAAGTGATTAAAGGGCCTTATAGTCCTCACCATTCTCATCTCGCATCTCCTAACACTTCATTAAGCTAAGGTAAGTTAGGGCAGCTTGCTACTCTCAGCCCTCCGTGACCTGGGGCCTTGATGCGGTTGGTCCCCCTCTCTTACATTTTTGGTGAACCTAATGTGAACCATTTTGGTTCCATTTTGTGATACTAAAAGTTCCTTTCCTTGTATTGTAGGAGTGTTGTAGGTGTGAATGTTGTGAGGCCTTCACCTCGCAACCCAACCTATGACCCCTAGTAGGCATAGTTGGAAGGTTCCAAAAGTGTCACATAACGAAACCTAAATTGGGTCACTATCTTATCTTGTAACCCTTATGAGGTTCTATGGAAGTAACATTTAGTGTATAGGATGGTCTCTTTCCTGCATCAATCTATTCCCTCTATGCAACCTGTGAGCAATGGTAGTAGTATAACCTTTACTTCATAGGACCTATTGATGGGCTTTAATAGAGAACCATCTACTCTCTACATTACTGTGAGGATAAATGGAAACACCATAGCAAGTGTTCTCATTGATTCGACATCTCAAGTGAATATCATAACTGAGGAGATCATGCTAATTAACTTCTTGCATAAGGATGGATACGATGCACCTGTGAGTACCGTCTGCACACACGACTGACTTCTCATACCTCCTATAGGTAGTATTATCTTGTCGGTTCACATTGGACCTAAGTATGTGAACCTCATGTTTGACATTATCTTAGGGTTTGAACTCTTTAGAGTGAAGCTGGGTATCCCCTAAATGGTAGCTATGAATGTAGTTCCTTCGGTTGTGCATAAGTGTCTGAAATTCACCCATGAGGGTTTTGTGCATGTGTTCCATGACATCGGCTATAGACCATCGGTTTCTCGTGGTAGTTACTCCTTAGATTATTTTTTGCCTACACCTGTTGGTCCTCTCCCACCTAGGAACTACCTCTTGTATCGTACTTATCAAAATTACAAGAAAGGGTGCTCTAGACCAAAAGTGAGATACCCTCCTTCGCCTTATGTTGTTTCACATAGGGCTTGCTTGAAAGTTAACAATGATGCCACCAAGGTGCATAGAAGGGAAGAAGAGAAGCAGTCTCAGGATCCTCCTTCTTCCTCTTCCATTGTTCAACCTGATGCTTCCTCTTGATCTGTTGTGGTACCATTTTATTTTGCCTCATGTTCATGAGAGAATCTCGTAGTGCCCACTTGGCGAAGGCCCAAGCATCTCACATTTGAGCTTCCTATCCTACCCACGAAGCCTAGGCCTATTTGGTATGATAGGTAGAAAGCTCCCCTGTGGGGAATCCTTTGTGTCTCGACCTTTGCGGCCTCCTACCGCCCCTGCTTCTAAAGTAGTGAACGAGAAGAGGCCCGCTGTCGAGGCATTGGAGTCGACTCCCCCTGTTGTCTCTGAACCTATCCCTCTTGCTCCCATGCAAAATTCTATCCCTCAACTATAAAAATCTATGGAGGAAACTCCCATGGTTGAGTAGGAGCCTTCTGCTCCTTTGCAACCTTCGACCTCTAGTTTGAAGAATCATAGAAACTGCCTTGCACATGAGTGCAAGCATTGGTGAAAGGCTCTCTTGGCTGAGCAGGCTGCCTCATAAAGGAAGGAAGAGGATATGAATGCCCCTATTTCAGGACCTTCTATTGTATATTCCTCTCTCCTCGCCTTTGTTCCCATTCAAACCAGCTTTGTATCACTTTTGGCTTCCGCTACGAGCACAAAAGTGCCTGACCTTAAAAAGATGCAGGTGTTCATCGCTCCTTTATTGGAACCACCCTTGTTGATATTCGTTCCAGATGTCCCACCTTTCCCAAATCTCGTAGATATGACTAACACCTCAGTTGTATCTGTTGTGATTATTTCCTCCTTTCCCTCTGCCCTTCTTACCTCGTTTGTGGGGATTTCACCTCCTTCGACGAAGAATAAGGTAGAGAGTGGTTCCTCCAGCAATGAAGGATGTAAGAGGATCCGACCTTCTTTGAAAGTTGGCCATGTGCTAAGTTGTTCTATCCTAGTAATAGAACTAGTCTCGAACTCCCCTGATTTTGTCACCGCTCCCAAATCACTCAGTGAGCTTAGTGGTGAACCTCGGGTGAAAACTCCTCCATTCATCGAGGTAAAACATGGCACTCCTACTAAGTGCATTTTTAACTCAGTGGATGAAGTTCTGATCTTGTCAATGATATTTGCAAAGTCATTGACCTTAGAACCACAAGAGCTGAGTGACGAAGACCCTGGGGGTCCTTCTTCCTTAGACCTTGTTGCGGGGGGATTGGAAGCTCCTCCCCTTAACATTCCACCATTGCAAGCTCATCTTCCTTCCCCCTACAATGATCTAGAGTGAGAAGATGATGACCTCTTGGTTGATTAGTGTTAGGGGGAGACCCCTTCTTTATCTTTAGATTAGATGTGTGTGTGTCATGATGTACTTCCTTGGTGATCATACTATGTGTGCCTAGATGACCCTCGTCACCCCTATTGGTGCTTGGATACAGGTGTGGCGTTTGTGTCATAAACCTTCTTCTACTTGTATCATCATTCTTCCATGTTTGTGATTGAATTTTGATAAATTGGGGATGATGCAAAGCGTTGGAAGCATTTAGGCTTCCCTTCCATGTTGACCCAATTTTTTATTTTTACTTTGTCTTCTCGTGCATTCCTCACATGGCTTGATATAGTATGGGGTTGATGACAATTTATTTATATACTATTATTATGATTATATATATTTATGAGTAGTTCTGACCCCGAAATATCATGCTACCCCTATGCCCTTTGTTCATGATCTCTTTCCTTTTGTTTTCTCTTTATCTTTCTCTCTTCTTTGCTTGAGTTTTCCCTCTCATGTGTGACAACGCCACCTCTATATCGCCTTAGATCTTTAGAAAATGCATTTTTTTCCAATAAATATTTTCTCAAGATCCTTCACTCACTTCTTTGTTAGAATTGCATTCCCAAATTGAAACCCTAATGAAACATGTTTCCTTCATCATGGGTTCATAAAGAAAGGACTCGGAAAACCTTCCCCCAAAGCGGGAACAAATTTGATCTTCCCCTCACATGGGGGCATATTCTTCCTTTTAAATTCCTTGATGAAGTGAACATATTTCAAAAGGATTCCTTGATGATGAATCGATTCGAGAAAGAAGACACCAGCTTTCGAACAACGTTTCCCTTGAGTGGATCCTTTATTTTTACACCGAGTTCTTGAGGGATCCCTTTGAAAGTATTATTTATGATGTCTAGCTTGGGGATAGTCCAACTAGACCTGTTTCCTATCTTTGCGTCTATCTCGAGGGTATCTCAACTAGACCTACTCTACATCCTTGCATCTAGCTTGGGGGTAGCCCAACTAGACCTTGTTTTTAAATAGTACGTCCCTTGAGTGGACCCCTCTTCCTTTTGAAGGGTTCCTGAGGGACCCCTTTGAAATTCTTCCAACTTGATAGTTTGCGTGACTATCCGTTTACTGGCCCATGTGGCCACTTCTTGACATGTTCTATCTGCGGGTAAACATGTCGCCACCTTTTGACTTTGTGAAGTCCTCTTTTTTTAATTTCCCTCATGTGAGAGTTATTCGGGGATACCTTCCTTGCAGGTCTACAAGTTTATAAGGCACTTTCCTTGGTATCCTTCATGTGAGAGTTCTTGGAGGATACCTTCCTTATAGGCCTACGGGTCTGTAAGGTGATTTCCTTGGTGTCCCTCATGTGAGAGTTCTTTGGGGATACCTTCGTTGCAGGTCCTTAGACCTGTAAGGCACTTTCTCTCTTCATAGTTCTATGGAGCTATGAAGTCCTTTTCCTATCCTACACTCTCAGGTTTTCCAGATTGCGGTGTGCTTCCTCGACAGTTCAGGTATACATTTCTAACCCTTCTACTTATTTGACCTACTTTATCGAAGCAATCATTAGTACTCATGCTCACTAAAGTGGGGGAAAAATGTATAGGAGAAAATTTTCACCCCTAATGCAAATTCCCCTTTTAGCCTTCTCCACTTTAGAAAACCAAATTTAGAGGCTTAATTCCACATAATCCCATTGCCTTGGTTCCACTTGGCAACTATTTTGAGTGTCGATAGGGGAATAATTGTCGGGGACACCCGCACGATGCATAGATGTTTGTGCAGCGCGCTTACATCCCTGGCAGATTCTTATAGTTGAAACCTGCAGAGGTGTTACACTTCCCATTGGAAGTTGAATTGTAACACCCCTATTCAGTCGACTGACCGAAATATGACCATTTTCTTTATCTTTCCTTCATATTCACTCACCTTCATCCATTTTCAAGCTTCTGCACACTCTTGGACAATCTCTCCAAGAATTCTAGTATTAACTTCAAGCATTCAAGCATATTTTTGCATTCCATAGCAACAATTCCATCACTCCATCACTTCAATAGAGAAAGTGTAGGATAACACCATTACAACAAAGGCTTGAATTCCTCTCATTTTGTCCCCCATTTAGCCTTGAGCACTCTTGGTGGAGGTGGTAAGCTCTCTACTTTCCTTCTCTATTTGGTTGAGTTAGCACATTACTATTTTGTAGTGTTTTAGTGTTCTTTTGCTTGCATTTCTTTCTTTATCATATTATTTCTACATCGTTGCAAACTTGGCTATCCGTGGAGGTGGAAAAACCAAAACAGGGGTCTTACTGAGGCAAACCCCTAAATAGCCCCCCAAATTTCTCTCTCTTCTGTGTGTAGGTGGAGATATCTTGGAGCAAGCTGACAAACAAGCCTTTGTGTAAGATCATTCTTGTCACCCTTGCATTCATTTACTTGTTTTGTCATATCGGTTTATATGTTTCATATTTCATAGTACTATTTTGTTCACTTAGAAATCATTAAATAGGCCATTAGTTTTCTTTTTAGTGGTTAGACCTTGTTTTTTTGGTTTTCTGTATATATGGACGCTAGCGGACTTGAGAGATACTAGTGCGTTGCGCTATCATCCCAGAACCGTGCTTTTTTCCTCTGATAAAGAGCTATCCGAGACACAAAGTTGACCCTAAAAATTGACTCGCCTAGTCTCCTTTAGAATCCTGGGTTTGCAAAGTGATCGAAGGGCCTTATAGTCCTCATCATTCTCATCCCGCATCTCCTAACACTTCCTTAAGCTGAGGTAAGTTAGGGAAGCCTATTGCTCTCGGCCCTCCGTGACCTTGGGCCTTGACATGGTTGGTCCCCCTCTCTTCCAGTAGCATAGGTAGATGTTAATGGGTCACTCTCAAAAGAGTTTAAACTTGAGAGGTCTATTAGACAAGGTTTTCCATTGGCATCAACCCTTTTTGTTATTGCCTCAGATGCCCTTCACTATATATTAAGAGAACACACTATGACACCTAAGGTCAAATTTATACGACTCCTAGATCAAAATGAGGTTATAAAAATTCAGTTTGATGATGATACAACAATTTTCCTAAAGCTTGAAGAAGACAATATATTGTTGTTAATGGAAAAACTAACACTTTTTTTCTAGTTATCAGGTGCAAAAGTTTCAATTGCTAAATCAATTCTCCTTGGCTAGCAGGAATCCCCACTTAAGTGGGTTAAGAATTATGATTTCTAATGGGGGGTCCGAATAAACAAGTAAGGTATCTTGGGATCCCATTTGCAGCTAGTCCTAATTTAAAGGAAATGTGGTTATGGATCATGTCCAAAATTGATAACAAGATTGAAGGTTGGAATAGACAATTCCTATCACAGGTTGGCAAAATTCAAGTATGCCAAAAAGTCCTCTCTTCCTATAGCATATAATTTGCTTCTGTTTGGTTCTTTAGCAATTACTAGGTCAACAAAATACAAAAGAAAATAAAAAATTCCCTCTAGTAAGATGGGAAAGGAAAAAATAAAAAGCATTCGATAAAATGGGAATAGTGTTGCATTAATAAAATGCAAGGTGGTATTAGTCTGAAGGACCTAAGGCTTCATGGTATTGCTATAGTAGCCAAATGGATTATCAAGGCATTGGTTAGCAATGAACCTTGGAATTCTAACAAGAAACAACATCCAAATCTCCACCCCCAAATAAGCCAAGGCTTGGAAAATGTTGCCTATTAGTGATATTCTCTTTAGCAAACACCCTATGGTTCTAGTCAGATCCATGGTCTTTAAAATTCTGTAGAAATTTTGAGAGTTAATTAAGCATTTAATGATGATTAATAATGGTGAAATCTCTTTAAGCAATAATAATAAATGTCAAGCCTTTAGATCCATTTGGTGGAACCTAGAACATAAATCCAAGCCCCTTGCCCTCCTGCAGGGATTCTTTGCTAAGAAATGGGCCCAAAAGGGCATTCTAACATTCAAAGACATTTTGTTTAATGGGCAGATTAAAATTTGGAATAGTTTGGCCTCTGATTTTGGTTTGCCAAAATCAAATATAAGAACATTTAACACCCTCCAAGAGGCATGTAAAGGGATTAGATTCCCCATGTGCACTGATAAGGAATTAGAATTATCCAATGACTTTATTTGGAAAGATGGCTTTACCCTTCTTGATATTAAAGCAAAATCAATTTATAAAACCTTAACTATTGATATTTCTATTACTAATCATCTTAATAAGTGTTGGAATGTCTCTCTATCTGATAATAATTGGTAAGATGTGTTCAATAATGTTTGGCATAATTAAGGATCCCAAGAAGCCTTGCTTTAGATGTTTAATTATTCTGCATAAAGTTCCTTTCAAAATAAATTTTAATGATGTGGATATCTGTAGCATATGTAGAACTCTTGAAACTATCATGCATATTTTATTTGATTGCTTTAGTGAAAAAGATGTTTGGAAAATCTTCTGCAATGAGCTTTTGATTTGGGAAAAAGATGATAGATTTAAATGGGATAAAGTGATAATCAGTGATGTGAAGCTTAATAAATATTATAAACTATTTTGGGATTTCTTGTCTATTGAAATCTTATGGCACATCTGGAATGCAAGGAATGAGGATAAATTTAAGGCTTGTAAGAGGTCACTTATTGAATCTTCCAAAAGACTCACATTTCTCAACATCATTTTATAGGTTATAATCACTATGGAGATATCTATGGCCAAATTCATGAGGCTAATTAGGGATGTCATTGTTATTGTCAACAAATAGGAGGTGAAATATGGATACACATGGAACCATAACCATGAAGACTCATAAACATTCCTTAGGGCACTAAAGGAGTTCCAAAGAGTGTTTAATGAAGTGGCAGGAGGTAATGTAGGTAACAATACAATTGGTATTCTAGGAGGTATTGTAGGAAGGCCAAGAGGTGCCCACTAGGTCATGAGGGTAATAAATGAAGCGGTTAATCCTATTGTAGAAGAAGTCAGATCTAGTGAGTTTCCAATGGTGGGGGAAGCTATGGACAAGAGTGATGAATACATATAAAACTGCAATGGATAACCAACCTACTATAGATATCCAACTCACTTATATAGCTAGCTTTTAAGTAGTTCTAGATAGTATATAATATGTTATATACAACATTGTACTGCCTTTTGTATATATGTGAAAACTTCCTAAAGTCTTAACAAAAACAACTATGTATCTCAAACATATCCAACAATAGATTAAGATAGGCACCATGTCCATTTTGTAACTACACCATAGTACACGTAGCATATCTATGAACTGAATATCTGATAAGATGTACATGTTTTGTTATATTATGATTAATACAAAAATATATATAATTATTAGTAATATAATACATATTATATTTTATAATTGTTATTAACATATAATATTAGAATATAATATAATATTATAATATATATTAGTTTATTTATTACATTTTATAAATGATAGTTCATATTTGTTATCCGTTAGTTTATAACTAACAAACCTGATATCATTTAAAAAAATCCTAAAAAAAGAAACAAATATATGTTTCAAATGAAATCATATAAAAAAATGTATTAATATATATTATATATAATATATGATATATTATATTATATATAATATATGATATATTATATTATATATAATATATGATATGATATATTATATTATATAATTAATATATAATATAATATTATTATATGATATATAATATAATATTATTATATAATATACATATTATATTGAGCGAATTTAAATGTGAACTACTTGCAAATTGATGCGAACTACAAATTATATATTGAGAATTATAGCAGATTGTAAATTTCCATATGAAAATAGTGAATCACATTCAACCTTCTGTCTAAGAATAGTGAACATCTAACATGCAAAAAGGAGACAAAGAAGCTACAATTTTGATTGAAAATAAAGGACAAATAGTTGTGAATTCAATTTTTGCCACAAAAGGAGAATCTGCTAAAACAAATCCCACCATGAGGTCAAAAAAGATAAAGGTTGAAAGTAAAAAACAAACAACTTTAGAAATACAGAAAAATCACAACTCGACTAAAGAGCAGAATGGGATATCCCAAAAAATGCAAGTTGGTGAAACCTCAAAAAATGATAAACTTCAATCCATCAATTTGACAGAAGAAGTCGAAAAAGATATTGGGTCACTAAAAAAGATGGCAACAATCTATAGATTCATTGACCCTAAATATGAAAGAAGTAAAATCAGGGCTTGTGTTAAAGAAACATGGAAAACCTAGGAGATTATCAAATTCTTACCAAAGGGTTTCTTCATTGTAGTCTTTGTATCGAAAGAAGAAAGAGATAATGTATTACAAGGAGGGTTATGGGAATTAGAAGGACATCCATTGTACATGGAGAAATGACACCAAAACTTCAATCCATTCAAATTACACTTGTATGAACACTCTGTTTGGTTACGCGTTTACAATTTACCCTTGGAATATTGGTCAAAGGGCTATGTAGAGAAGATTGGATGCTCTCTGGGAACACTAATGGATATAGATCCATAAATTATTGAAGGAGATTCATACTTATATGCTAGATTATAAATGGCAGTTATTAGACTAGTACCAAAGGAAATTCTGCTATGTGTGGAAGGTGAGAAAAGGTTACAATCTATGGAGATAGAGGAAGATAAAAACTTCTACCTGAAATGTCGCAACAAAAGTCATAGGGAAAAAGAATGCAACAAAAACTTTTCTAGTAAAAAACCTGAGAAGAAGCAAGTAAAAAAATTAGTATGGAAACCAAAATCAACAGAAAGGTCTCAAGATCAAATTACTGAAGGAGGATCTAAAAGCACATTACCGGAGTACGTTGGGCATGGAAATAGAAGAAACAAAAAGAAAAATTTCAATAGCAATATGGACACAATTATGCATAAAGAAAATACTTCAAAATAATTCAACATAAAGCCACAACCAAAAGAGATCTCAAAGATAGAAAGGACTAACCTAGAGAAAGAAATTAACAACCTAGAAAAGAGCCTAAATCCTGAAGAAGAAGAGTCAAAATTTGAAGATCTAGTAGTAGAAGAAGATATATTAGATTCAAATGAGTTAGGGATAATAGACCCTAGATGTATTAGCCAAACTACGACTAGAGAAATGGGAAAAGTAAAGAAAGGCAAGGGTAGAGAAACAAACAAGCAAAAAAGAGAGGAGGAAGCAATGGAAAAAGGTTTGAAAAGTATCTTGAGTTTTTTTATATCCAAGGGAGCTAACACCTCCCTTAGATAACAATGAAGATATCCTCATGGAATTTTAGGGTCTTAAATGCCCTTGAAAAAAGATGCTTAATCAAGCGTTATTTAGAGAAAATTTCGGTAGATATTGTGATGCTCCAAGAAAGTAAACTCAATCAGGTAGAGGCTGAGAAGTTTTTGAAGTATTATAGGAATTGGTCAGTGATGTAGAGGTAAGTTGGAGGGCCTCAAATTAATTCAAACAAACCAAAATTTTAAATTTAGAACCCAACCTCAATGGGTTTCTCTGACAACTCTTCAACTTCCATTGCAGCATTCCATAATTGGCTTTTCTAACACAGTCTCTTTGAAAGAGTTAAAACCCAAAAAATAATCATGATTATAGATACCCTTTTTTTCATTTGAAAATATATCAAAATTGCAAGTATGGTTACTTTGGAACAAACCCTTCAAAATCCTACTACTATGCTACTCAAAAGGCTTAATTAGGCTCCTACAACAAGACAACTATTGATTCTACAACCTCCAAGCCTCCACTCTTCAAAAAAACACCTTAAAAATTTCAAATATGGTCTGTAATTTTATTTTTCCATCACTACAAGTCAATTCCCAAAAGTTTTTTAGCAAACCCTAGCACCTGTGCCTCTCAACTGCATGAAAACAAGAGTTTAACCAACTAGGGCATCACCCAATTTGCCCAAATCCTCACCCCCTACTCTTGAAAACTTCACAAAAACAAATTACAACCTACCTACACCCATTCCACCAATTATCAAGCATTTTCATCAGTGGAATAGGTCACAAATCATTTTTTTTGCACTCAAACCCTCAAAAATAGGGTTTCAAGACAATTTTTAGAAAATCTACTCTAACTCACTCAATTCTTGGTGAAATCAGATGAAATAAAATGAAAAATGATAATAATTCAGATCTCCATCAATTACAATGCATAAATGTCAACTTAAAGGCCGTACAAGGCCGTTCAACATGCTAGAGCGAAATTTTTTCTCTTAAAATGTGGGAAAAACAGAGTTCTGTATTTCAAATTCAAAATTTACGCTTGCCAACCTTGCCACAAAGTACAACCACACTTTTTAAATAATTACACATCATAAACAATTGGTATCAATTTATTTCCCACCAAAAAACCTAACTTGACCTTTCAACTTCCACCTAAGACACAAAATGCCAAAAAATGCTTATGCAACATTTTTGCAACTTTTGCAAAATTTGAAAACTTTAACCAACCTAACCCCACATGACTCAAAATTATAACAAGTGGTCTTAAAATACCTTATTACACATGAAAAACATAAATTAAACACAAAACATCAAAACACTTTGCAATTTTCACATTAAAACCTATGGTGCCCTACACTATACTCCTCGAGAAAATTTGACTCAAGTTCCCTTGAGGATAGTGCTACAACAATGAATTCAAGTTTATTTATGTCATCTTCTAATCTGAAAGTTGCATCTCCATTTGAAAATCCCTTCCAATGAGTCAAATAATGAAAACATGCATTATCTCTTGCCTTTGAATGGTTCTTCCCTTGAGACTGTTGTTCTTCACTTGATGGATGATCTTTGGTTTGTGCTTCACCTAAGAATACTGGTATATCTTCATCATTATCTGCTACCACACCTCCTTGTGATTTGGATGGCACTACCTTCTTCTTCACTCCCATTGTGTGCTCAAATTTTTCCACATTTCTTTGTAACTTGTTCTTAACCACTTCACTCTTACCTTTCATCTCTTCCATCTGCCATGGTAACCCCATAACTACTATATATTTGAAAGAAGTAGAATGATTAACATCCCCCTATGCAAAAAATTCATAGAACACTTCTTCCATCTTCATGTCAACATACCTTTTAATCCAATCTTGCATCTTCAAAATCAATTCATCCTTGACCTTCAACTCAATATCATTTCCCTCCAAAATTAGATCCTTCTTCAAGTCTATTGTCTCAGTACCTTAAAGTTTTGAAGTGGTTGCAACCTCCATATACTCCTCTTCTTTTACTTTGATGAACTCTTTCCTTCCTACCATCATCACATTAGATTTCATGGTTTTCCCTTTATCCTCATGTTAAAGGATAGGAGACTCCATCCTTGTTTATCTCATAGGTATTTCTTCTCCCATCATACATTGCATGCCTATCAAATTTCCAAGGCCTCCCTAGCAAAAAATGACACACATCCATAGGAAACAAGTCACATAAAATTATGTCCTTATACCATCCTATATTGAACTCCACCCAAGATTTCTCATTAACCAAAACATATTGACCCTCATTCAACCAAGAAAATTTATAAGGAGTATCATGTGGTATTCTAGGTAATCTAAGTTTCTCAACCATCTCATTTGAAACCATGTTCTTTGTGATTCTTGAATCAATTACAACCTTACATACCTTACCCATGCACTTACAAGCTATTTTGAAGAGAGTCCTCCTTTGTGATGGCTCCTTTTCTTCAGATTCTTTGATGAGAGTTCTCCTTACCAAGAGTGATTCTCCAACTTCTCGAGCAACATGCTATGATGAAGAGTTTACACTCTCATTATCCTCTTCTTGTACCACTTGAGCTATCCTTTCTCCTCTATGTGAAGTAGTAGGCTGATTGTCATTGCATTGCCATGCTTGATGTCCAGATTTGTTGCATTGATAACACATTCCTATGAATCCACTAGAGCCACTTCCTTGACCTCCAAATCTACCTCTAAAACCCGATCTTCCTCCTCTAAAGCCACCTCTTGCATCAAAAACTTATTCTTGAACCTTGCTTGAATCTTCTTGGTTTTCATATGATTGTCTTAGAGTAGAAAATGAACCTCTTCCTTTAGAAGTGTTGACTCTGCCCCTGGTTTATTTGTCTTGCCTTCTCTTTAGTTTTTCTTCTTTCCTTATTTCCATTTGATAACACTCCTCAACCGTTCTTGGATTTGACAAGGTTAACTCATCTTGAATGTTGAACCTTAGCCCACTTAGATATCTAGCCATCTTCTCCGCATAATCCTCCACATGTCCTACCCTTATACTCAACCTATAGAACTCATCAGTATAGCCTTTGACATCCATTTCTCTTTTCTTTAAACCTTGAAGTTTCTTGTACATTTGAAGTGCATAATCACTTGGTAGGAACTTGTCCTTAAGCTTAGCCACCATTCTATCCCAAGAAGCAATTTTTGACTTATCTTTCTTCCTCCTTTCAGTCTTCTCATAATCCCACCATAATAAGGCATGACCCTTCAACTTTGTTTTTGCAATATTCACCTTTTTCTCCTCAGGTACATCTTCACACTCAAAATAATTGTCAAGTGTTGCAATCCTATCTAAAATATCTTCATCATTCAAACTACCTCCATACATAGGTAAATTAATATTTACCTTGTGTTTATCTCCCATGACTGCCCTCATTAGCTTAGCCATCCTTTGCTCATTAGGATCCAATTGCTCTTCCTCTTCGTCTTCTTCATTCTCCTCTTTCTCTTCTTTTTCAGAGTCACTCTCAACACTCACAACCTTACCTCTTCTCTGACCTATTTCCATAGCCTCAAGCCTTGCTACCATCCTATCTTGCAGCTCCTTCAACCTTCTAATCTCCCTTGTAGTTTTCTCTTTCATCTCATTCACCTTCCTAGCTATAGTTTTACCTTTTGGAGGCATCTTGTTCACTTTTCCACTTCAGTCTTTCCCTCTTCAGATCAGACCTATGATCTTATACCAATTTTATGCAAAGGTTGTTAGGGTTAGAAGGTAGATATCTAACAAGTTAAATGCATAGTTGATCAATAAAATAGAGAAATAAAATGCACAAAAAATTATATCAAAAACAAGACAACACAAAGAATTTAACGTGGTTCACCCAATCTGGGCTACATCCACAAAACCACAACCATCCAATGATTTTATTATCTAGTGCAAAAAATAATACAATATTTCAAGTAATTCCATACTACAACTCCCCATTCCAATCGCTTATAACAAGCTTTTAGAAGCTTCCAAAAATTAGGGTTTACAATGTTGACTTTTTTCCTTTTTGGTGACCTCGACGAGGATATATGAAGAGTGTATAGTATATCTTGATCTGATATAAATTTGATTCAGAGATAAGGTGGAGGGCCTCAAATTAACTCAAACAAACCAAAATTTCAAATTTAGAACCCAACCTCAATGGGTTTCTCTCACAACTTTTCAACTTCCCTTGTAGCATTCCATAACTAGTTTTTCTAACACAATGTCTTTGAAAGACTTCAAACCTAAAAAATAATCACCATTCTAGATAATTTTTTTGGCATTTTAAAACATATCAAAAGTTTAGGTATGGTTACTTTGGAACAAACCCTTCAAAATCCTACTGCTATGCTGCTCAAAAGGCTTAATTAGGTTCCTACAACATGGAAACTATTGGTTCTACAACATCCAAGCCTCCAATATTCAAAAAAACACCCTAAAAATATCAAATATGGTTTGCACAAATGTTTTCCATCACTACAAGCCAATTCCAAAAATATTTTTATCAAACCCTAGCACCTATGCCTCTCAATTGCATGAAAACAAGAGTTTAATCAGCTAGGGCATCGACCAATTTGCCCAAATCCTCACCCCCTACTCCTGAAAACTTCACAACAAAAATTTAAAACCTACCTACACCTATTCCACCAATTATCAAGCATTTTCATTGGTGGAATGGGTCACAAATCATTTTTTTTGCACTCAAACCCTGAAAACCAGGGTTTCAAGATAGTTTTTAGAAAATCTACTCTAACTCACTCAATACTTGATGAAATCGGATGAAATAAATTAAAAATGAAAATAATTCAGATCTCCATCAATTCCAATGCATAAATGTGCACTTACAAGCTATACAAGGCCACACAACATGTTAGATCAATACATTTTCTCTTAAAACATGGAAAAACAAAGTTTTGTATTTCAAATTCAAAATTTACACTTGCCAACCTTGAAAAAACGTACAACCATGATTTTTAAATCATTACACATCATAACCAATCATTACCAACTTCTTTCCCACCAAAAAACATAACTTGACCTTTCAACTTCCACGTAAGATATAAAATGCCAAAAATTTCTTATGCAACATTTTTGCAACTTTTGCACAATTTGACAACTTTAACCAACCTAACCCCACATGAATTAAAATAATAAAAAGTGGTATTAACATACCTTATTACACATGAACAACATAATTTAAACACAAAACACCAAAACACTTTACAATTTTCAAATTAAAACCTATGGTGCCTTGCACTAGTCAGGTATTTTTCATAAAGCGAATGGTTCGACGACTAGAGGCTTAGAAATTTTATGAAGGAATGCTAATATTATAATAAACTTAACCCAATCACATGACAATTGGATGGAAGGCAGGGTTATATATTTTTCCTCTAACTTGGAATTTGCTTTATTTAATGTATATGGCCCAATTAAAATTGAGGCCAAGAAAGAGACATGGAAATAAATCAGTAATAGAATAAGGTTGATAGGAGATGTACACTATATAATAGGTGGTGACTTAAATGCTATCATGGAATTATCTAAGAAAAGCATTGGACTCAAAAAAGTAAATAGGAACATACAATATTTTAGAGAATTTGTGGAAGAGATCAAGGCCATAGATTGCTAGACATCCAATGGTATCTACACATGGACCAATCATAGACCAGGTTTAACAAATATAACAGAGAGGTTGGACAAATTTCTTAGTAGCAAAATGGTTAGAGGAGGCAATAATGATAAAAAAAAATATTTCCCAATTTCAATGTCCGACTATTTTCCAATTTTGATTGAAATAAAACTAGGACTAAAATTTACAAAGACTTATTTCAAGTTTGAGAACATGTGGTGGAGGGAGGAAAGCTTGGTACCTTCAATAGAAGTGTGGTGGAAAGATTGTGATGCCCAAGGAACCCCCAACTATGTTTTCATGAAAAAGATTCAATTCATAAAGATAATGCTAAAGCATTGGAATACGACTGTTTTCAAGAACATCTTTCAAGAAAAAGAGGAAGTTGAAAAGGAATTAGAAAAAATGAATAATAAAATAATAAAATATGGCATGTACCAAGAGGAATTTCAAAAAGAAAAGCAATTTAATCAGTAGATCATAAGGAGCTATTGGAGCGACAATAAATCTATTGGAAATACAAAGCAAGAGAGACATGGCTAAGAGTTGGGGATAGTAACTCAAAATACTTTCATTTCAATTCTAAATCAAGGAAAGTTTTCAATATAATAGATGAAATAAATAGAGAAGATGGAGGTGTACTTATAAATAAGACTGAAATAGAAGAGGTAGTAGTTGTATATTTTGAAAAAATACAAGGGTCAAAATAAAAATTTGAAGATTATAATCATGAAATGAATCTAGATTGTATCCCCAAAATCGTGACTAAAGTTGACAATAACATGTTGAAAGAGCTAATATCAATAGAATAAGTTTGAGTTGCTACATTTCAACTTCACCCAGAAAAAGCACCTGACCCAGATGGGTATCCAACAATGTTTTACCAAAAATGTTAGTCTATAATATGGAATGATGTATGGAAAGTGGTCGAGGAATTTAGGAAGAAGAAAAAATTTGTGAAGGATATTAACAATACATAATATCCTCATCCCAAGGAATAAAGCATGCAAATATTTTAATGAATATAATCCAATATCACTATGTAATACAATACAAAAAATCATTACCAAAGTATTGGCCAATCAATTAAAGAAGGTGTTGAAGTCTATTATATCAGAGGAGCAAAGTGGATTTTCCCAGGTAGGGAGATTATTGACAACATTATTGTCGTTAATGAAGTGGTGTAGGGTGAAATCACAATACTGTGTCTCACTTTTTTCCCAAGATGGACATTTACATCAATATTTTTAACTGAATGTTCATCTTCTAAGACCTATAGTAGCTAGACCATTAAGAATTTGAAGGTGATGTGAACTAGTGATTTGTGGAAATTTGTGTGTAGATTCTATATATATATATTTTTTATTTTTTTAAAAATAAATTATGAGTCTTTCAACATCTCTTTTAATAACTAGTTTTAAACAAAAAACAACATTTAGAAAGTAACGTTTGTGTTGTACAACATAAATTTTTTCTATAAAGTATTAAATTCTAATATTTGAAACATAGATTCTCAACATCAATATCTATGGAAAGAATATTTTTTCATAATTTTTTGTTTCATATTTTTTTTTAAATTAATTTTTGAAGTTACTGTAAGTATAATTTGGACATACATGTGTGTCGTACAACCTAACTTGTTGTGTTTCTATTGAAATGAAAATTTTTTGGGGGTGAAATAAGGACATCAATACCTAGGGAAAGGGTATTTTTTGAAAAAAATTTACAATGTTTAACTATTTTCCACCTCTGCACAAAAAAGAGCTTAATGTTCGGAGAAAAACCTATGTTTAGTAAAAATTGAAAATTAAATACATGATAAAATGAAAATATATCAAAACTATACTTGTTGGAAAGCTTGTTTCAAGTGCTACAATCTTACAAAATATTATTTTTAAATGACATTATTTAATCCCTCAAAAGGTAAACAAAAAGTGGTTATTTGCCAACATTTTGATAGGTGCGAAGGAGACTCCATTATGGGTATGATTTAATACTAGAGGGGTTCTATCCAAGGGGGTTTGATCTAAGGGGGTCTTATCTATCCATCTTCAATTAAAACCCTTTAGATGGAGCCTCTCAAGACTTAAATCAATAGTTTCTTTTCCTAAAAATACTGATTTCAAGCAAAAATCAACACATCCCAGAAGTGAGATACACTATTGTGGCAAAACCTTGCATACAATGACAACGGATAAAATTCAAGGCATGATGATTAAGCTAGATATCAACAAGGCCTACGACAGGGTAAAATGGGATTTTCTAACCGAAGTTTTAAGAAGATTTGGTTTCAATAAAGATTGGATTAAACTAATATATCAATGCATATCAACTGTCAGATATTCAATCAATGTGAATGGCTCAATTTGTGGATTTTTTCTGCCATAAATGGATTGAGGCAAGGGGATTCTATCTCCCCGTTCTTATTTATCATTATGGCAGAGGTAATGGAGAGATCATTTAGATTTAAAAGTGAACAACTTGTGGAAAGGGATCATAGTTACACAAGGTGTCAACTCAATAGTGTACACATAATTTGTTGATGATATAGTAATTTTTGATGAAGCCAAAATAAGGGAAGTGGAAGTAATCAAGGAGGAATTAGAAGACTATAATATCTTAGGGCAACTGATAAATCCTCAATTTTATTTTTCAGCACAAAGAAGGTAATACAAAAGAAAATAGTGAATCTACTTGGATTCACAATCAAAACAGTCTGAGAGCCAAATATTTGGGTGCACCATTAATATCCGGGTCATGCCACTCTCAGCACTGGGAAGATATTCTAGAAAAGTTCAAGAATAAAGTAGTAGCATGGAAGAATAAATGGTTAACATTGGCAAGGAGAATTCTAATGATTAAATCAGTACTAGCAGCAATACCAATTTATGTAATGTCATGTTTCCAAATTACAAACAAAATCAAATTGAACATGGAATTTTTTTATGAAAATGTTTGTGGGAAGGTACCAAAGAAGAATGGAAAATTCCCCTAATACATTGGGATAAGGCATGCTTACCAAAAAATTCAGGAGGAGTTAGATTGAGAAAAATGAAGGAACAAAATACGACATTAGGAGAAAAACTATCTTAGAAAATCTACAAGGAACTAGAAAGATTGTGGTGTAAAATATTTCAGAATAAATACCTAAATAGTGTGGATCTGAAAATAATTTTAATTATGGAAAATTTAGCTAGTGGTTCAACCATATGGAGATTTTTATGGGACAACAAAAAACTCATCACTAAACATGTAACATGGAAAATCAATAGTGGGAAGCAGGATGATTTTTGGAAGGATTCTTGGAATGGACACAAAGCCTTAGAAGAAGTGGAAGAGCTCAAGGAACATATAGACCCACTAAAGGAATTAATTGGTCACAAGGTAAGAGATTACATCTGTAAATATCCCCCTTAAATATGACAGTCAATACAAATGGATAGATATCAATACACTGCCAATTCTGACGGAAATAAAAGTAATTCTAAAACAAGAGATAGAAAATAGAAGAATCTTCATAATAGAAGAGGAGGATGAAAGTATTTGGTGTGGGGCATGATCAAGAGAGTATTCAATTAGACTAGGTTACCAGATCCAAAATACAATACAAATAGATATAGCCTGGTTAAGCTCACTATGTTGGCACCCATTTGTTTTACCAAAAGTAGGAGCATTCTTATGGATAGAATTACAAAAAAGCATACTGACACCAAAAATATTAAAGGAAATTGGCATACAAGGACTAAATAGATGCACTCTATGTTATAAAGATACTAAAATAGTTAATCATCTTCTATTACGATGTCCATATGCAAGGAAGTGTTGGGATTGGATCCATGAAGTGTTAGGATGGAATGGTGAAAGGAAAGATGACCTAAAATATTGGTTGAGTAGTTGGTTGAAAGGAATCATTATGGTAAAACCTATGGATAAATGCCCCATCAATGATTGTGTGGCACATATGGAAGGAAATGAATAGAAGAATCTTCCAAGAAAATGTATGAAAGCAAAAGGATTAACACAAAAAAATAAAGAGGGCCTACATGAATTAATAAGTGAAAAAACCAAGATAAAATCAAACACCAAATTTCTCAAATGGGATGAAGATCTGTAGAAAAATTGGGATAACTTGAGAAGATGGAAAGGATAGTTTATAGACAAATCAAGGATCGAAAGAGAAATAGTTTAGAAGGGCCCAAAACAAGAAAGGTTTAAGATAAATTTTGATTGTTCGGTAAAAGGAAATTTGGGACCAGATGGTGCAAGATGTATCATCAAATATAATAAAGGGAAATGCATATGGGCATTGTCTAGAAAAATTGGTGTTGCTACAAATAACGAAGCAAAAATATAGGCATTAGCTCTAGTTTTATGGCTATGTAAAGAGAAAAACATAAGGAAGATAGAACTGGAAGGTGATTCACTATTATGCATACGAGCAATAAGCAAAAAAGATACACCCAACTATAAATTAAAAGGTTGGATTCAAAAAATATGGAAATAATTGGAAGGAATTGAGGAATTCTTGGTTTCTCGTGTGTACAAAGAAGCCAATGGGGCTGCGAACTTCTTGGCCAATTTTGGGGTGAGGCAAGATAAAGAAAATCATTGTTGAAGAAAACCCCAATAAATGGGATGGACTGGGTGATCTGATACTAAAGGATCAATAGAATATCTAAAGGTCACAATCCATAAGAGACACACACTAGAAGAAAACAGATAAAAGTGAATTCTAGATCATGCTAAAGGTACAAAACTTAGATGGGGAATACATCAATAAGGTAAAGTGTGTTAGCTATGGTTGACATAGGATAACACTCTTTACACCACTTAGTTTACCCCCAAAGAAATTTACCACTCTTAACATATATTTCTAGGTTAAAATCATCACTAATCAAGACATTTTGAAATAAGTTCACCACACATAGGGTTCAGTTGCTAAGTCCTTGATGGGATACATACAAATGATCCCTTCCTGGCCTCTTTAGTTAAATCTATGCCTTGAATTCATGGGTTTTGGAAGTCTCGAACCTCAATTGTGGTTGTATACACCTAAAATCGATCAAGATAATCGATTAATTAAATACAAGGTATTTAATTAATAAAATACTTTTAATTTGTCTACTTATAAATAAATTGCAAAATTTATTTATATAGTTCATTTTTTTAATTCTTCATATCTAAAATCATTTTCTTCTAAATTTAATTAAATAAAAAAATCTAACTAATTTGTTTTATTTGATTAATTCCCTCTCAATTTAAAATTGAGTTTGTAATTCAATTTTGTCACATTTCTACATATTCTTCTAACCTCCTTCCACCTCATCTGCCACCTCAACATGTGTCACATGAATTTAAATATTTCTATTTTCTAAATAGAAATTTCCATCAACAAACTTGTAACAAGATTGGAGACACATGGCTTCTTCCTCCCTTTGATGCTCTTCAACACTTGGCAAAGTGTTTTATTAAAGGGAACCACCTCCATGATTCTCTCTAACTTCTTTCTCTACCGTCGATCTCTGTGGATCACAATCTTGACCATTGAATCTTGCCACATCACAATATTCCTTGGAAATCCTATAAATGCAACATCATCCTCCAACTTTTCATAACACATCTTTTGAGAAAACTTATTCTGCAAGAATCATACTAGCATTTGGAGAGCATTGGCTTAGAATCTTTAGTTTGCATTTAGTATTTACAATGTAGTATTGTTAGAATGACAAATTTCTTTTGTAGAATCATAGAATTGCATTAGTTTTATAGAATTTATCCCAACATCGCATTTAGAATTGCATCTTATCATTAGCAATAATTTTTACATCATTTACACAACAATAATTTCATCCATCATTTAGCCTTTTATATCCAAAAATATATAAAAACATGTTAATGTAGGCATTTAGCTTTGCATTTCATAAATATTTTTGTTTCTTAGGTTGTCATTTGATAAATTCATGTGCAACACATAAATAAATCTGAGAGCATGCATGAATTTGAGAGTCCTTAAGATTAGAGAGCGATGAAATGATTTTAAAGAGTAGATATAACAACTTGTCTTGCTATGTCAATCTCTTTCATGTAAGATGTTTCATTGATGTGTGTTGGATTTACGTTGCTAATTTTCCATTTTAATATCACACATTTATTGGTGCCCATCGTGGGGCTTGGTCCCCGTTTTTAACATTTTATGGAAAAGTGTGTTTTACAGGTTCGGACATGAGAAGTTTTAGCGCGACTGTGAGTTCTTGTGGCGCATACAAAACAACTTTCAGCGCATACAATTCCTATTACGACTCATCCGAGACATATTCTGGCGCATCCATCTATTCTTTCAGCGCATATAGACTATCTTCCGATGCATACAAGGGGTTTTTTTAGCACTTCCGCAGACTATTATAGCGCATACATTAGTTTCTTTAGCACATAGAAATGATAATTTAGTGCATAAAGTCTCTGTTATGGCACATCTACTTTATTTCGTAGAAATTTATAATTCTGAGAACTAATCAATAGCTCTCTGTTCTGCAGGAATTCTAAATGTTGTCAGAGACTCTGTTGAAATTGATAAAACATTGTCAAAGACTTCAAATCTAAAACTACTAACATTTGATCAAAGGGATTTATTGTTATTTCTTTTGATTAAGTTAGGAACATAGTGTTGGCGTTTTTCACTGCAACCCACATGTATTTCCTAGAAGCTCCTATGAACTTACCACATTCAATAATAAAAGGCTAGGAAAAGTATGGCCAACTTAATGAGAATAGAAATAAGGTTAATTCTCCTACACTTCGGACTCTATAAAATCTAGGAGGGTATTCCCTAACATGTTCTCTTAACATACAACATTTAAATGATTCATTTTCACATAGGTAAGCAACAAAAAGATCCCCAATTATTGTTAATGGATGAAATCCTTCAAGAAATTGGCTATTCCTCGAAAAGGCTTGGGTCCAATTAATAGAGAATCGTAAACTCAACTTAAAGTAATTTGATAGGAAATGTTTGAGTAAAATATCCTGAGGCCATAACACAAAACATGCAAGAATAAAATGTAATCAAAATTCTAGTGCCAAATCCCAACGCACGGAGTCAAAAGAGAAAACTGAACTACAGGGTAATTTTCATTTTGAACACTTATGATCTATTATGAATTGCATTAAAATCCATATATTTATACCTAATTTTATTACTTCTTTATGAATCCTATTTTTTATATTGCATGAAATTACTGGTTAACTGAAGCATTTAACCGATCCTTTGAACCAAATCTATAGTTAAACATAATTCACAGTAAATAACAAATGAAGATCAATGAAAATCATCATGGATCAATATTTCATTAATAATCCATGTAACATAACACAATAGGAGAGAAAATAAACTCCAAATATTCACGAATTTGATACAAACATGCTCAAAAACCCCATGATTAACTAAGTTCTCCAATCTGACTCAAAAATTTAAAACCTGGACTTATAATTCATACTCTCTGTATCACTAGACTCTTATTTCTCATATTTTGGATATTTCAACAGACCTCTCTCTCTGCCCAGAATTCCCTTTTATAAAACAAGGGAGCCAACAAGCTTGAGGCTGGAGAGTACACATGTCTATTTGTAATTGGACCGCTAACTCTTAATTCAGTTACAATTCTATTATGCGAGTGGAGAGCATAAGACAAGAATCATCATTAGTTGATATGGAGGAAAGAAAACATCGCTCTAAAGGCCACTCAATTTACATCGAAGGCATGCTTAATCGTTATAGTAATAACTCCACCTCAGCACCCTATACTTGAAGTCAAAAGGAGAATGCAATTTTAAAATATAATATCTAAGGCCATACCTATATTATACATGACCAAGTTGCAATTCTCGACTATAACATTCATAATTCCAGTTCATCAGTGAAAACCTTTTTCCATAATTCAAACTCCTCCTCGGAAGGCCACTGGAAAGCCACAACCTGATCAACCTTGTTTTGATAGGGAGGATACTTCACCATTATCGATGTGGCCTTTTTATCAAAGCTCTCTAAGAAACTAATAACAAAAGAAAAAATTTCCAATGTATTCTCTAGCATGGGATGTCAACATTTTTGCATATCTCATGTGTTTGAGACATCATTATATTGTTCATCCGATCCTTCCAAACCTGTAGGGGTTTGACTTCATCCTGACTATGCAAAAAGGCCATCCTAAATTTTCTAAGTTATCTAAGAAACTAATATACATCCTTTAATAATTTAATCTTGGACTCCATAGGGGCAAAAATCCCCTGAAACTTCTGCTCAACAATTCCTTTAACCAATTGATATGTTGCTATAACAGTAGGTTATTTATCCCCATGTGGTTTTGCCCCTACTGCCATGAATTTCAACTTCTCCATTCTAGGGATCCATTTGTCCAACAATGGGATGGCCAATTCTTTATCCCTTGGAAACATTTTTAGTGCTTGCAACATTAGGACATAATTTTCATGAATACTGTTTAGCTTACTCTAGACCCTTCTATTTAAATGTCTCAAAATAGTGTCCACTATTACTGAATTGCTTCTCCCTGCAACATCCTGGATTCGCTTTACCATCTCATTATACTCTTCAACCTGATGAATCAATTTATCCCTAGAGAGTCCACCTCCAGGGCTAGTAGCCCTCTCAATTTCAATAGGCACTTGTCCCATATTATATGGAACTATAGCCAAAGACTGTGCTTGTGCAGGAGGTTGAGACTACTCTACTGGTGGGTTGGGAACAGTGTGGCTAGAATTGGCTTGCTGTTGAGACTTCATGGTATCCATTTGTTTCTTGAATAAATCCAATTCAGTTTCTAACTTTGCTACCTTTTGTTGAATCTTATTATATTCAATAATAATGTCATTATATTGGCCTCTCAGAGTATCTCGGTCCTTGGTCAAATCTTCAATAGTTTCTCTAGTGAATTTGGCAACATTCATGACCATATCAACAGCTTCCAATGCTGGGATGTCAGCAACTCTCCTCATAACCAAGTGACCACTGAATTCAGATGGTTTTGCAACAATTGGTTTTTTAGACCCAGTGGATAGAGACTAGATTGCCAAAGCATCCCATTCTTAACTAAAGACTGATCCTTTGAGTGCTAATGTAGCCTCCTCATCAATTGCAAGAAGTGGCCTATTGGCCCTTCTTATTGTGTCAAACACTAGAACATCAGCGATATCCCATTCAGGAAGTAGCAATACTCCAATTTTATGTACCAATGCCCGACCTTACTCTGGTGTTATTTCTTTGAATTTGTCTCTCATCTATTCCTTGACCTTACCTTGAATTACCTTCTATAGGAGCTCTAGATGTAGAATTCTCTCATGTGCCACCTTCTCAGCATATGATGCAGTATGTGCTCTCCACACAAAATATTTAAAAGCATTAGTTTGAATAAAGGAGTCATCCATCATGAACTCTTTGTAGGCTTCTATCCTCAAATCATCATTACTTGTTATTCCTTTGATTTCATATTTTCCTAACCTCAAAGTAACTGCCCTTGAACTTGTTGCAGTGTCAACTAGGTCTAATGGAATCTCCTGATGCATTTCATCTGGAGTCACAATAATTTCATCATCCTCATAACCATCACAATCAACCATCCTTACTCTTTCAACTTTCTGCCTCTTTGGTGATGGTGGGGCAGACCTGCTCTGAAAACCTTAGAGGAGAATCCAGATCAACAATATTTGGCATTGACTACCCTAAAGAAGATGGTGCAATATTTTTAGCAACATCTTCAACCCTACTTCCCCTTCTTCTAGAAAATACCTTTATCTTCTTTTGGGGCTGATAAGTAGGCCTCTCCTCCAATCTTACTTCAGGGTACTCCTCGATGGTTTGTGATTTTCCCTTTTCTTCCACAACCCTTTCATCTTTCAAAACCCCAACCAAACTCTCAAAATTATCAATGGCATACATCACCCTGCTTAATTCATCTTTGGAATTAGGTATGGGATTGAAACCAGGTATTCTCTCTTGCTTCTTCTTTATCATTTTAAAGTAGGCAATGCACATTTCCTTCCTCTCATCTTGTAATTCCAAATAAAAAATATTCCTGATGATGTCCTCAGGAAAGTAGAAATTGTGGACAAAGGCTCCTGTCCGATGCTTTTCCTTTATTTGAGAGATAAAAGCCTCAGGATCATGATTCCTGGGGTGGACAGTCCTTAGCCTATAAGGCCCAAGTAATGTATGTAACTCCTTCCATCCTCCCTCTGCCATGACAAAATCGGAAAATGTTGTATATTCACGGAAGAAATAACCTTTCTTCTGTTCATTTGACAAGTGTAGTTCGTGAGCGCCTCCCAATCACCCGATGATTTCCAAAAATACAATTCTACGGGGCACCTCCCTTGGTAGGACCCTTGGATTGATAGTGGTGCCAAAACACTGAAAACTGTTGTGTTATGATAGGGGACAATGTATCCCCAATTGTGCATTATGTTTAATTCAGGCCTCCTCTCCATCGGCCTCAAGAAGTCATGAATTTCTTTTGGAATCCTTGGGGGGTCACGAACCATAGCCTTTCTTAATTTAGATCCAAAGACATTATGGAAAGTTACATAATCAAACTTATGATCATGCATGTCAAGAATCCTAGTCCAATATTGGATAGGAATTTCAATATTACCTTCCTTCTTCTTTAACTCCATATCTCTTTCAAACACAACCTGACCCTTATACAAAAACATGTGGATTAACAGGGAAAACCACCCGAATCCAACCCAATTCTTCCCCTCCTTTAGAGCTACCAGACCAATGTGCAATTTCTCCGCTAAGTAAGTGGAAAAATAATACACCACATTGAAACTCGGGTGATGGAGATTTACTGCCATATACATAATATCGGTAGGCAAGGTTGTGTTTAAATTGGCTCTAAGAACTTGACATAAAGCACAAACAATTTTCTTGAAATAAGTGGAGAAATAGTCCACAGGAAAAGGTTCAGGCTCATTCCTGCCGATCACTACCTTCTTCTGATTTTTTCCTCTTCCTAAAACAACCAAATGAGGTATCAAAAGGGATGTTCTGAACAAACCCTTAGTATTTCTATATTCTTGTCTAAAAATGTCAAGGTCGACAGGAACCATATCTCGACTCCATTCGTGCAACTTGAAAATCTCTATGATTTCTTCTCTGGTTATCTTAATCATTTGCACACCATCGTAAGTTCTGACAACTTGGGTCGCAGGGTCATATCTCGCAGCAATATCCTTCAAAAGATCTACATCCAAGTAGACATTAGGCACCACCAACTTACCCAGGTCTAACCTCCATAGGTTACACAAAGGAACCAAAAAATTCTTGTTCCCAAACCAATTGGAGAATAATTGCCACCCGGTATATGGTAACTCGACATCTCAAATTGCACATTGCTTGTCTGCCAGTCCTTCCAAGAGTTGAGGCCCATAGAACAAAACCTTTCCCTCCTACTTCTTGTTAGTAGAGGGTTTTAACAAATCAATAATATCTTGGGAGAAAGACTTGGTAGTTGTTTCAGAACCAAAACTTCGGGCCTTGGGTGCCATTTATACTAAATAGATGATAACTCAAGCTAGGGTTTTCTTATTTTCAAATGGCAAGCAATTAAAATTTTCTTCCTTTAGGCTTAAATAAAAAAATACCTCACAATTATAGAGTCTCCAGCAATTATCTAGATGAGCTCTAAAAGCAAATGTATTCAAAAAATTCTTGAAGAACAGAACAGGAAACGATCACTAACTGTTCAGCAAGCAACCATAAAATCTTCTGAAATTACAAGGAATGGCATACATGCTACTTATTGTTTCATTCATAGCCAGGGTAGTGGAATTGAAAAATCACAATAATGGCTTGCTTCACTCGATACCAGGCAATTCTTCCTCAATGTAGAGATACAACACAAAAATAGCAATTCACAAATTTTAGCATTTAATTATGTAGGTAGAGTCGAACTCGAACATTACTATTCACTCACGTGAGATAAAATGACTATAGTACAACACCAATTTATTTTAAATACGAGCCATTTATCAAAAGCAATGTTGGCCAAGAGAATGGCTTAGATTAAGTTAAAACAGTTTGAAAATACCATGTCCACTCTCTAGTCACCAAATGTACAGGACATTCACCTACCAGGCACCACATCAGCATGCAATGGGCCCCACCTTTGTTACCAACACACAAAATCGGTGTCCACGCATCACCAAATCACACACCTCACAACATTATTGAAACTGAACTTTTAATTGTGTGAGGTCAACGAGGGACGACCACGATGCATTGGTAATCGAACAGCTGTCAACATCAACCTCCGTCATTGGTCAATGAGAAAAACTGGTCCCCACCATCAAACGTGATAGGTGGCAACATCTCACATGCCTCGCACCATATTTATGACATTAGCAGAAACCTTGCGAGGTCTTTGAGGAATGGTCAAGATTAAAATAACTTCATCCGACGGTCACACAATTTGCACATGGGAAAAGGTTATTCATAAAGAAGGGGACCGACTAGGTGGACGGGGAAATGAACCTCAAGGTCGAAAATATTATTTAGAGGTTTAATCTAAAATAATTCAATAGCCTGACACTATGAAAATATAATACAGTCATGATGCAAAAGACCGAAAGGACGAGTAAACGGGGTCGGTAAAGTCACGACCAAAAAGAGATAAAAAACCACTTAAGTGACAAATCACCGTCAATAACAAGTCAATGCTTGAAAAGAAAACCCATAACCCAACCAATTAGAGCCGAGGACAAAACATATCTACAAGGGGAAAAAATTAAAAGCTCCACGAGTGGCTTTGATTGTGGATGTATGCCCCCTATGGGCATAGCAGGATTCCAAAATCTATGGTTACGTAGACCAGACATAGAGAGAACCAAAAACCAAGGACTTGTCCAGAGAAGACAAACAAAAGCAAAAAAGAGAAGGAAACACACCTATATACACTACTTATAGGACTGCACAATGTACATGGAAAAATAGCTACTTCAAGAGAAGTACTATTTCAAGAACTGTCCATGTACTGGCAGTTCTAGAACTTCACCTGGAAGTTACTATAAAAAATATGAGTCTTCTCCATGTGTATCCATAATTATATATGGGCCTAGCTAAAGGGGATCAAATATTCGATGCTTGCCCTTGTCTTCTGATCTTGCATTCTAGAGCAACACCATTGCTCCAATGCCAAATTTTCTCTCAACTACTCTTTTTTCATAAAGGTGCTTTACCTGAAGTTGTAGTTTTTCATTTCTCTTATGAGCTTCTCTTTTAGTTTCATCCAATTGGTTCAATTCATCCATTCTGTGCTGCATCTCATCACATATATCATGATCATATTCTTGGAAAAATTCATACATCTTCATCAAGTTGTTTTGTGGGATACGTGCTTCCATCTCATAGACTAGGTTAAAAGGTGAATGACCAATTGCCTTCTTGACAGTTGTCCTATCAGCCCACAGTGCCAATTTTAATTTTGAATCCCAAGCCCTTTTGTTCTTCTCAATCATACATTTGATGATCTTCATCAAACTCTTATTATTGGACTCTGCCTGTCCATTTCCTTGGGGATGATAAGGGGAAGAATATGAAACAGTTATACCATATTGATCACAAAAATTACAAAATTATTTAGATCTGGAACACATTGCATTGTTTGAAACAATTCTTTTAGGTACCCCAAAATGGCTCAAAATATTATCAGTCAAAAAATAAATAACAACTTTACTTGTGGCCCTTCTGGATGGGATTGCTTCAATCCATTTAGTAAAGTAATCATTCGCCACCAATATCCATGTGTAGCCTCCACTAGATTTTTTAGATATCTCCCCTATGAAGTCAATACCCCATTGCTTGAAAGGAGCTGAAAAAGACAAAGGTGTCAACGACAAATTGCTAGAAATTTTTAACTTTCCAACAAATCTCTGACATACATCACATTTTTTAACATATTTGTGGGCATCCTTAAACATAGTAGGCCACTAGTATCTTTCTCTTAGACTATTATGAGCCATTGTCTTAGCCATGTAATGGCCTCCACAAGATCCTTTATGCATTTCCATTAGTATATCTTCAGCTTGGTCTCCATCCACACATCTGAGTATAATACCTTCAGAGTTCCTCCACTAGAGCTCACCCTCAATAATGACATATCTATTTTCTTGTAGTTTGAGAGTTCTTTTCTCAGTAAGGGGCATACCTTCAGGGCATTGCACCGTCTGTAAATATTCAACAATCCTCCTGTACCAACCACAAGTTTGCATATCACAGATAGGCACAATGTTTTGTTGCTCTATCTGATTTATTTGATTTACCTCCAGATTTGCCTCAACCATTAATTTGGCTAGACCCTGACCTCTTACAAGCTTGGTAATTTTTATGTCAATATTAAACTCTTGGATTCTATTTAATCATCTGCATCTTCTTCCTGTAGTCTCTTCTTGGGTGAAAATATCTTTAACTGCCGTTGTTGGCACATATGCTACAACAATTTCTCCCATTAGATAAGGCTTGAAATTCTTAACTGCCTTTACCAAAGCATATGCCTGCTTTTCAGATATATCATATTTCAATTTTGCAGCCTGCAATGATTTACTGAAGAATGCAATTGGCTTCTTAAAGCCATCATTTTTTTTCTACAACAACACACTAGCTATAGTGTGAAAAGAGACAAAAGTAAACAACTAGAAATGTTTTGAATAATCAGGCGACTTGAGGACAGGGGCCTGCTTAATTGCATCTGTGATAACCTGGAAGGCTTTGGATGGTTCTCCTGTCCATACTATCTTTTCTCCCTTCTTCAACATCTTAGATATTGGGTGGACAATCTCAGCAAAATTTGTGACAAATCTTCTTAGAAAATTTATCTATCCAAAGGAAGATTGGATGCCTTTTACATTTCTTGGTTGCGTTATTCTATCAATAGCAGTCACTCTTTCGGGATCAATCCACACCCCATCTTTTGAAACAAGATGCCCTAGCAATTTTCCTTCTTTTACCCCAAAGGCACACTTCCTAGGATTTAAAGATATCCCATATTCCAGAGCTTTGATAAATTTTTTCTCTAAGTGAGGACAATGATCCTCCTCACTTTTTCCATGGGCAGTAAGATCATCTTGGTAAATGGCAAGGAACAGATCAATAAAATCAGCAAAGGCTAGATCCATAGGCCTCTGAAAAGTTGCTCCAACATTTATTAATCCAAATTGCATTCTTACATACACATATGTCCCCCATGGTGTGGTGAACGCAGTCTTGAATTGCTCAGACTCTTTAACCATTACTTGGTTGTACCTGAAGAATCCATCCATCATAGATAATAGTTCACATCCTGTAACCTTTTGCAACATAGGCTGCATATTAGGCAATGGATAATTATCCTTTAAAAGAAGCAACATTCAAGTTTCTAAAATCAACACATGCTTCTAACATGTGGCTTCATTTTCCTTCCAATATAAACCTTCTTAGGAGCACCTTCTATTCCTAAGTTTATTTCTTCTATGTCCTCCTTATGAGTGGATGCTTAATTAGTATTCGACATATCTGGGCCATCAAAAACTCTTTCAAGTGCAACTAAACCTCGAGGAATAGTATTTTTTTTGAGTTGAATCACCTCATTCCCAGATAGGGTTTCCTTCCCATCAATTTCTGTTACAAACAAGCCAAAATCAATATCTTGGCTCTCATACTGATCCACATCATGCAAGAATTTCAATATGTCCGTGTCATCTTAAAACACTTTCCAGTTACAGATGTTATCAGGTATTGTAGGCCTAGTCTGTACTTCTATTTGGTAGATGCCACCAAAAGTGACATCATCCAGTTTGACAGCTATGTTTGCTAACAAGTCAGCTTTCACATTTTGTCCTCTTTCAATCCATTCTATATCAAAATCACTAAATCCTTCAATAGTATCCCATACTACATTTATGTATTGCCTAAGTCTTTTATCTTTAGCTACAAAGCGGGATCTAATCTGGGACACAACTAACTCAGAATCTCCCAAAACTTTTAATTCTTTAATACCATGCTTTGAAGCTATCTTCAGACTGAGTATGAGAGCTTCATACACAACAACATTTTTGGTACAAGCAAATTACAATAGGAAAGAATATTTAAATGTTTTAACTTGTGGAGAAGTAAAAAAAAAATTCCCACTCCTAAGCCATCTTTGGAACAAGCCCCATCAAAATGCATTATCCATAAATCACCTTCTGATTATATCTTCAGTACTTCCTTTTCAATAGGCGCTGATTGAATTTCTTTTGTTTTATCTTCATCAACTCGAAAGTTTTCTAGATTAGTTTCCACAAAATTAATTCTAATAGGTTCAGGTGATTCTTCCACATTTTCAATCATGTGAGGGGCTCTTTTTTCCCTATCTACCTTAACATCTCTCTGTTCAATAGAAAATGTAGCAAAAGACAGGTCACATTGTATACTCCCACCCATTGAAGCACTCCAAGGCTGGGATAACAACATGCCATAAGTAGGTGGAATATCCACCACTATAACACTCATGTGTAGCGCTTTCTCAGGAAATGCTGCTAGTCTATATGGAACATTATTTATAATACCTATAATAGGTACTTCCCAAAAATCCATTGCATAGCACTTACCATATGTATTGTCCACTTTTAGTCCCATTGCATGCATTATTTTTACTGGCATCGCATTGTTAGATGCTCTTGAATCGATCATGCAATTTCTTAACATTTTCCCATCAATAATTCGACTTAAGAAAAAAGGATTGACATGGTTGGGATTAGTAGTAGTAGTGGTACCTAAGTATATTTGGGGACGTTTTGTGATATTTTCTTCCACACTTTTTTTCTTTTCTTGATCCTCTTTTGATTTTACTTGATCAGAAACCACTTTACTTTTTCCACTTGTAGGAATACTGCTAATAAGTGCAATAGTCTTATCCTTATGTTCATCTATATGCATCATTTCTAAGAAAGGAACAATAACCCTAACTTGTGAAAGTACTTGGATTATATCTATTGAAGTGTACTTTGGTAATTCAAGAAAATTTGTGTTTTCAGAAATTACCTTTTCTTTTCCTTTGTGAGTTTCATCTTTAGAAGAGTGATGCTTGCTGTCTTTGATATTTTGGGGTACAAATTCATTCTTTTTCTTGGTCGTATCAAATTTCTTTTCCCATATCCGGGGCTCCCTTATTTCCTTAGGCTTTGAAATGACATTCTTAGCCTCCAAATTGACATTTGTTTTAGTTACATCTTTTTCTTTTATGAACAAGCTGCAAGGCTTACCTGAATTACCCGGAATAGTTTCGTTTCTCAATTGTATGTTATTCCTTGCCCTTACAACTAAGACAATGATGTATTTTTCAATTTCTTCATTGGAAGGTCTTCTCAAAACAGTATTATCCACTTCCAGTTCATTCACAAAATAGTCATCATTGTATCTTTCATTCAGAAACACTTGTTGATGGTGTACATCATTATGTTGTCTCTGAACATCAACATCCATGCCACAAGGCTCATCATCTGAGGTATAATCATCATAGGCTAGATCGACTGGTCCTAATAATACATTTGTCATTGTATCCTGATCCTAGGGAGACTGAGCATCTACCTGATCATCCTGAGATTCTACCATATTTTGTACTACTGCACACTATTGTGAAGAGTGAGGCATTTCACATACTTCACACCAAGGTAAATTTTCTGTGGCATTTAGAGAATGCTTTTGTAAAAGATCAGGTGAAACTTGATTATTTCTCTGGTTTCCTTGCAGAGGTTTTCCATTATTCCGATTGGTATTATAGGGATAATCCTGTAGCCTGGGAGGCCTATCATTTCTTTGAAAATGAGGCTTGTCATTTTTTGCTTGTTTCTGCAACAGGGTAAGGACTTGATCTATCTTTTCATCAGCAGCAGTAGGTTTACAAACCTTTTCAGCCTGATTCTTGATGCCATTAAAATTTTTAGGATCTTCCCTTCTCCCTACTTTACCAGAAGTTATTCTATTATTTTCAATGTTCATTGCCATCTTATATGCTTGCCTCAAATTTTTGAGGATCTTTATCTCTTAACAAATAGCACATTTAAGCATCATAAGCATTACAATACACAACTAAACATGTGCTCTCATTAGGCCTCAAATATGCAGGAACTCTTGTCATAAACTTTTGGAAATGAGCATTAAACTCAGTAACCAGTTCATTATGCCCCTTGGTAATGTTATTAAAATCATTTAATTTAAATCTAGGGTCAGTCTGATCCCTGTACAGTTCCCTAAAAACTCTACAAAAGGCATCTCTGGAGTCAATACTAGCATCAGATAACCCTCTTTACCAATCCCTAGCATCTTCAACTAATAACTGCATAAAGTATTTCATTGCTATGTCATCATCCCATATTTCAAAGTCTTCAACAAAGCCTTGAAGCTTTCAAATGGTCTTCCCCACTGAAAGCATTATTACCAGTGAATTTTGGGAGATGATTTTATGCATTATCTAGAACTGGATTAGGATATCCCCAAATATTACCAAAACACAATTGTCTGTGTCTATCAATTTGGGGTGCTCCTCCACCCCGTCCACTTTTGGGGGTGCTTTTTTGCTCAATATCTTTCTTATCATCCCCTTGTTTACCCTTTTCACCACTACCTTGCTATTTATCCTTGCCAGTGCTTCCCTCTTCATCCTCAGAGTAAGAGCTGAAGTTTTTATGACCACCTCCACCTCCACCACCTTGGTTACCACCACCCCCACCTTCAGGAATTTGCTTCTTAGAATTCTTGCTCAACGAATCATTCTCGCTCTTTCTTGAACCAGAAGCTTGGGGAGTGGGTATAAATATCTTTAAGAAATCTATCTTTCTTGCCATCTCGACATTAGCAGCTTCTATTTTGGCTTTTCTTAGATCAGCCTGCAACTGATCATTTATTAGTTGCCATATTAGGAGCTCAGGATTTTGAGGAAAATCCGATGGTCTAGGATTAACTTCATTATTTGTTTCATCACTAGTATTAAGGTGGCTTCTATAATTTGAAAAATTGTAGGCACCTTTTTGAGGTTGGTCAACATGAGCTTTCCCATGGTCAACAAAGGTTGTCTTCTTGGATCCAACAAATGGATCTGAATTTTTGGTAGCTGATATAGAAGGGGTATATGTGGGAGTAGAAGAAGTTCTAATAGAGATTGTTTCTTTAGAGACTTCTCGAGCCCTATCAGAAATTGCTTTAGCCACCCTTTCCTCAAAGGTTTTTCTCTTAGCTCCTTCTTCCCTCATCTTTTCAACTTTCTTTTTCTGGGCATTCCTTTTGGACTGCTTAGCCCAAAATCTCTCTAGATTCTCTCTTCTTATTCTGTCCCTATTATCCTTTGCCTCCTACAACCTCTTTTCTTCTTCAATTAAGGTTTGTATATCCTTGTCTATATCTGTTTCATTCTCAAGGATATCTCCTACCTCACTTGGAGCAAGAGTGTAGTAAGGTTGTTCCGCTTGGTCTTCATCTTGAAGCAAAGGCGTTTCCTCATTCAAAGAGGTCCCTCGTGGTTTGAATTTTTTTCCGATAAAGACAAACATAGTACCAGGAGTTGTAGCTTTGGGAACTGCTTATCCCGTTCCCAATATCCCCATCGCTCCTCCTCTTTGGACATATCAGCTTCAACTTCTCGAGCCATTTCAAAAGGAAAACTACCATGATCCATTTGAGACATAATAACTTCTGAGGAATCTCCATCAATAAAAACACTATTTATTTCGACATTTAAAGTAGGAGAAGAGATGATAGGAGATGAAACAGACTTACTTGGGGTATCATTTATTTTTACCCATTTCTTGTCCTGTCCCGGTTTGAGCTCTAACATTGGCTCCAGGTTATTTTTTGCATAGTTTCTAGTCTTCTTCATGGTCTTTGGTGTACGAGGACTCTCCCTTGCACGTTGTTGTTTGTACTTTGTATGAATAGTTGTGTTCGAGATATCAGATTCGCCACCCAAAATATTGGGAATTATGAAGTGATTGCACTTCGCTTTTGCACTCATGATGTTGGACAAGAGTTTGAACATTACCTGACACACTGACACAAAACTTAGGAAAACTAGACGTATACACCGAATATGAAAAATTAGGCTCACAATTTAAACCAAGTATATTATAATAAATGACTCTAAAAAAAATAATTTTGCACTAGAGACCTTTCATTCTCTAGTTCCCCAGCGGAGTCGCCATTCTGTCAACATTTTTCATTACAACCCACACGTATTTCCTAGAAGCTCCTATGAACTTGCCACATTCAATAATAAAAGGCTAGGAAAAGTATGGCCAACTTAAAGAGAATAACAATAAGGCTAATTCTCCTACACTTCAGACTCTGTAACATCTAGGAGGGTATTACCTAACATGTGCTCTTAACATACAACATTTAAATGAATCATTTGTACATAGGTAAGCAACAAAAAGATCCCCAATTATTGTTAATGGATGAAATCCTTCAAGAAATTGGCTATTCCTCGAAAAGGATCGGGTCCAATTAATAGAGAATCATAAACTCAACTTAAAGTAATTTGATAAAAAATGTTTGAGTAAAATATTTTGAGGCCATAACACAAAAAATGCGAGAATAAAATGTAATCAGAATTCCAATGCCATATCCCAACGCACAGAGTCAAAAGAGAAAACTGAACTACAGGGTAAATTTCATTTTGAACACTTATGATCTATTATGAATTGCATTAAAATCCATATATCTATACCAAAGTTTATTACTTCTTTATGAATCCTAGTTTTTATATTGCATGAACTTACTGGTTAACTGAAGCATTTAACAGATCCTTTGAACCAGAGCTATAGTTAAACATAATTCACAGTAAATAACAAATGAAGATCAATGAAAATCATCATGGATCAATATTTCATTAATAATCCATGTAACATAACACAATAGGAGAGAAAATAAACTCCAAATATTCACGAGTTTGATACAAACATGCTCAAAAACCCCATGATTAACTAAGTTCTCAAATCTGACTCAAAAATTTAAAACCTGGACTTATAATTCATACTCTCTGTATCACTAGACTCTTATTTCTCATATTTTGGATATTTCAACAGACCTCTCTCTCAGCCCAAAATTCCCTTTTCTAAAACAAGGGAGCCAACAAGCTTCAGGTCGGAGAGTACACATGTCTATTTGTAATTGGACCTCTAACTCTTAATTCAGTTACAATTCTATTATGCGAGTGGAGAGCATAAGACAAGAATCATCATTAGTTGATATGGAGGAAAGAAAACATCGCTCCAAAGGTTGCTCCCTTTACATCGAAGGCATGCTTAACCATTATAGTACTAACTCCACCTCAACACCTTGTACTTGAAGTCAAAAGGAGAATGCAATTTTAAAATATAATATCTAAGGCCAGACCTATATTATTCATGACCAAGTTGCAATTCTTGACTATAACATTCATAATTCCAGTTCATCAGTGAACACCTTTTTCCATAATTCAAACTCCTCCTCGGAAGGCCATTGGAAAGCCACAACCTGATCAATCTTGTTTCAATAGGGAGCATACTTCACCATTATCGATGTGGCCTTTTTATCAAAGTTATCGAAGAAACTAATAACAAAAGACAACTTTTCTAATGTACTCTCTAGAATGCGGATGTAAGCATTTTTGCATATCTCATGTGTTTGAGACATCATTATATTGTTCATCCGATCCTTCCAAATCTGTAGGGGTTTGACTTCATCCTGACTGTGCAAAATATCTAGAAATGGGTTCAAGTCCTTTCCATTAAATACATCCTTTAATAATTTAATATTGGACTCCATAGGGGTAGAAAATCCCTGAAACTTTTGGTCAACAATTCCTTTGACCAATTGATATGTTGCTATAACAGTAGGATATTTATCCCCATGCTATTTTGCACCTACTGCCATGAATTTCAACTTCTCCATTCTAGGGATCCATTTGTCCAACAATGGGATGACCAATTATTTATCCCTTGGAAACATTTTTAGTGCTTGCAACATTAGGACATAATTTGCATGAACATTGTTTAGCTTACTTTGGACCCTTCTGTTTAAATGTTTCAAAATAGTGTCCACTATTATTGAATTGCTTCTCCCTGCTGCATCTCAGATTTGCTTTACCATCTCATTATACTCTTCAACCTGATGAATCAATTTATCCCTAGGGATTCCACCTCCAGGGCTAGTAGCCCTCTCAATTTCAATAGGCACTTGTCCCATATTATATGAACCAATAGCCAAAGACTGTGCTTGTGCAAGAGATTGAGACTACTCTACTGGTGGGTCGGGAACAGTGTGGCTAGAACTGGCTTGTTGTTTCGACCTCATGGTATCCATTTGTTTCTTAAAGAAAGCCAATTCAGTTTCTAACTTTGCTACCTTTTGTTGACTCTTATTATATTCAATAATAATGTCATTATATTGGCCTCTCAGAGTATCCCGGTCCTTGGCCAAATTTTCAACAGTTGCTCTGGTGAATTTGGAAACATTCATGACCATATCAACAACTTCTAATGTTGGGGTGTCAGCAACTCTCCTCATGACCAAGTGACCACTGAAGTCAGATGGTTCTGCAACAATTGGTTTTTTAGACCCAGTGGATAGAGACCAGATTACCAAAGCATCCCATTCTTCACTAAAGGTTGATCCTTTGAGTGCTAATGTAGCCTCCTCATTAGTTGCAAGGAGTGGCTTATTGGCCCTTCTTATTGTGTCAAACACCACAACATCAACGATATCCCATTCAAGAAGTAGCAATAATCCAATTTTTTGTACCAATGCTCGACCCTGCTCTGGTGTTATTTCTTTGAATTTGTCTCTCATCTGTTCCCTGAACTTAGCTTGAATTACCTTCTCTAAGAGCTCTGGATGCAAAATTCTCTCATGTGCCACCTTCTTAGCATATGATGCAGTTTGTGCTCTCCACACAAAATATTTAAAAGCATTAGTTTGAATAAAAGGGTCATCCATCATGAACTTTTTGCAAGCTTCTATCCTCAAATCATCATTACTTGTTATTCCTTTGATTTCATCTTTTCCGAACCTTAAAGTAACTACCCTTGAACTTGTTGGAGTGTCAACTGGGTCGAATGGAATTTCCTCATGCATTTCATTTGGAGTCACAATAATGTCATCATCCTCATCACCATCACTATTAACCGTCCTTACTCTTTCAACTTTCTGCCTGTTTAGTGATGGTGGGCAAGCCTACTCTGAAAACCTCAGAGGAGAATCCAGATCAACAATATTTGGCATTGACTGCCCTAAAGAATATGGTGCAATATTTTTAGAAAAATCTTCAATCCTACTTCCCCTTCTTCTAGAAAATATCTTTATCTTCTTTTGGGGCTGATAAGTAGGCCTCTCCTCCAATTTTACTTCAGGGTACTCCTCGATGGTTTGTGATTTTTGCCTTTCTTCCACAACCCTTTCATCTTTCAAAACCCCAACCAAACTCTCAAAATTTTCAATGGCATACATCACCTTGCTTAATTCATCTTTGGCATTAGGTATGGGATTGAAACCAGGTATTCTCTCCTACTTCTTCTTTATCATTTTAGAGTAGGTAATGTACATTACCTTTCTCTCCTCTTGTAATTCCAAATCAAAATTATTCCTGATGATGTCCTCAGGAAAGTAGAAATTGTGGACAAAGGCTCCTATTCGATGCTTTTCCTTCATTTGAGAGATAAAACCCTTAGGATCATGATTCTTGGGGTGCACAGTCCTTAGCCTATAAGGCCCAAGTAATGTATGTAACTCCTTCCATCCTCCTTTTTCCATAACAAAATAGACAAATGTTGTATATTCAAGGAAGAAAGAACCTTTCTTCTGTTCAAATAGCAAGTGTAGTTCTTGAGCGCCTCCCAATTGCCTCATGATTTCCAAAAAACCAATTCTAAGGGGCACCTCCATTAGCAGAAACCCTTGGATTGACATTGGTGCCAAAAACCTTGAAAACTGTTGTGTTATGATAGGGGAAATGTCTCCCCAATTGTGCATTATGTTCAATTCAGGCCTCCTCTCCATCAGCCTCAAGAAGTCATGAATTTATTTTGGAATCCTTGGGGGGTCATGAACCAAAGCCTTCCTTAATTTAGATCCAAAGACATTATGGAAAGTTACATAATCAAACTTATGATCATGCATGTCAAGAATCCTAGTCCAATATTGGTCAGGCATTTCAATATTACCTTCCTTATTCTTTAACTCCATACCTCTTTCAAACACAACCTAACCCCTATACAGAAACATGTGGATTAACGGGGAAAACCACCTGAATCCAACCCAATTCTTCCCCTCCTTTAGAGCTACCAGACCAATGTGCAATTTCTTCGCTAAGTAAGTGGCAAAATCATACACCACATTGAAACCCGAGTGCTGGAGATTGATTTCCATATACATAATATCGGTAGGCAAGGTTGTGTTTAAAATGACTCCAAGAACTTGACATAAAGCACAAACAATTTTCTTGAAATAAGTGGAGAAATAGTCCACAGGAAAAGGTTCAGGCTCATTCCTGTCGATCACTACCTTCTTCTGATTTTTTCCTCTTCCTGAGATAGCCAAATGAGGTATCAAAAGGGATGTTCTGAAGAAACCCTTAGTATTTCTATATTCTTGTCTGAAAACCTCAAGGTTAACAGGAACCATATCTCGACTCCATTCGTGCAAATTCAAAATCTCTGTGATTTCTTCTCTGGTTATCTTAATCATTTGCACACCATCGTAAGTTCTGAAAACTCAGGTCACAAGGTCATATCTCGCAACAATATCCTTCAAAAGATCTACATCCAAGTAGACATTAGGCACCACCAACTTACCCAGGTCTAACCTCCATGGGTTACACAAAAGAACCGAAAAATTCTTGTTCCCAAACCAATTGGAGAATAATTGCCACCCAGTATATGGTAACTCAGCATCTCGAATTGCACACTTCTTGTCTATCAGTCCTTCCAAGAGTTGGGGCCCATAGAAAAAAACCTTTCCCTCCTGCTTCTTGTTAGTAGAGGGTTTTACCAAATCAATAATATCTTGGGAGGAAGACCTGGTAGTTGTTTCAGAACTAGAACTTCGGGCCTTGGGTGCCATTTATACTAAATAGATGATAACTCGAGTTAGGGTTTTCTTATTTTCAAATGGCAAGCAATTACAATTTTCTTCCTTTAGCCTTAAACAAAAAAATACCTCACAATTCTAGAGTCTCCAACAATTATCTAGATGAGCTCTAAGAGCAAATCCATTAAAAAATTCTTCAAGAACAAAATGGGAAACAATCACTATTTGTTCAGTAAGCAACCATAAAATCTTCTAAAATTACAAGGAATGGCGTACGTGCTACTTATGATTTCATTCGGAGAACATCCAACGCATTGGAATTGAGAAATCACAACAACGACTTGCTTCACTCGATACCAAGCAATTCTTCCTCAATGTAGAGATACATCACAAAAATAGAAATTCACAAATTTTAGCATTTAATTATGCAGGAAGAGTCAAACTCGACCATTACTATTCACTCGCGTGAGATAAAATGGCTATAGTACAACACCAGTTTATTTTAAATACAAGTTGTTGATCAATAGCAATGTTGGCCAGGAGAACGACTTAGATTAAGTCAAAACAGTTTGAAAATGCCATGTCCACTCTCCAGTCACCAAATGGACATGACATTCACCTACCAGGCACCACATCAGCAAAGATTCAAACTCGACTATTACTATTCACTCGTGTGAGATAAAACAACTATAGTGCAACACTAGTTTATTTTAAATACGAGTCGTGGATCAAAAGCAATGTTGGCTAGGAGAACGACTCAGAGTAAGTCAAAATAGTTTGAAAATGCCACATCCACTCTCCAGTCACCAAATGGACAAGAAATTCACCTATCGGGCACCACATCAACACGAAATGGGCCCCACCTTTGTTACCAACACACAATATCGGCGTCCATGCATCACCAAATTGCACACCTCGTAGCATTATTGAAACTTAAGTTTTAATTGCGCGAGGTCAGTGAGGGATGACCATGATGCGTCGATAATCAAACAACTATCAACATCAGCCTCCATCATCGGTCAATGAGAAAAACTGGTCCCCACCATCAAACACCACAGGTGGCAGCATCTCGCACGCCTCACACCATATTTATGATGTTAGCAGAAACCTTGCGAGGTCTGCGAGGAATGGTCAAGATTAAAATCACTTCATCCGACAGTCACACAATCTGCACATGTGAAAAGGTTATTCATAAAGAAGGGGACCGACTAGGTGGACGGGGAAATGACCCTCAAGGTCGAAAAGATTATTTAGATGTTTAATCTAAAATAATTCAATAGCCCGACACTATGAAAATATAATACAGTCATGATGCAAAAGATCCAAAGGACGGGTAAACGGGGTCGGTAAAGTCACGACCAAAAAGAGATAAAAGACCACTTAAGTGACCGACCACCGTCAATAACAAGTCAACAATCGAAAATAAAACCCATGACCCAGCCAATTAGAGCCAAGGACAAAACATACCTACAAGGGGAAAAATTAAAAGCTCCACCACATAGCTTAATTAGGGGAAAATGAACACCATGTCTGTTGTGGTTGTTGAATGGTAGGCATATGCTCTCCCCTTAACCGAGTGACCAAAAATCTAGACCCATTATCTTCATTTTATTGCATTTTATCCTTAGAGGCCCTTCCTTGGTGGGAAAAGAGGTAATCACCCCAAGGGAACGACCCAACCGGGAACACGCTAAAGCTAAGCGACTTCCACCCGGTATATAAATGTGGGTACTTGAGGAAAGTTTAAGTATCATGAGGATTGTTCCGACAAGAAGGGAAACAATGGTCTCTTTCCGTATGGATGATACCCCATGAATGAAATGCCTATACTAGAACATTCTTGTTATAGTATGCCAATATACCTTTTCTATTTGCTGGTGCAAGAGGTATAATCTATGAAGTGTTCCTACATTCTTGTGGCTTTTAGTAGAGATGAGAAGTTCATCATGGGAGATTCATGAGAACTGAGGCTTGATTGACCCAAGAAGTGAGTGCAATGCAAGGGGGAGCCAGTGTGGTCAAGCCTCTAATCATATGCTAAAAGTAAGCATAGTTGGAGTAAAATCCAAGTGAGAATCTAGTAAATACTGTCCTTCACATCCTTAGGAATTGTACTTTCTTAATGTATCTTACATGTGTGTTTTTAAAACAACATTCAAACAAGCATCACATACAAAAATATACAACCACTGATTCAGAAGAACACCCAATTAGACAATCAAATTCCCTGCCAGAAAAATGAGAAGAATCAATCAAACTATCAGAAAACATTGAGTACTTCTGATTTAGCGCATCCAGGTTTTGTTCCAATGCATTTGTGTCATTTACAAGCACATCTAGGTTTTGTTTTGGCACATAGCCTCCATCTTCTAGCGCATTGAGTTCATAGTTTGGTGCATATAACCCCCCTTTTAGTGCATCTGGCTGATGTTCTAGCACATTCATAGCATTTCCTAGCGCATCCTAGTGCTATTATAGCACATCAATCCCATATTTTAGCGCATACCTTCTATATCTTGGTGCGTATGTGTCATTGTATAGTGCATCCAATTCATTCTCTAATGCATCAGAGAAATAGCCTAGCATATTTGGTCTTTGTATTAACGCATCTGTGTTTTAGTGCATCTGTGCACTATTTTGGTGCATCTAGTAAATTCAAAAATTAGAGAGCTAAATTTATCTCTTTTTCATCAGTTTAAACCAGGATTAACAATTCCTATCAACCCATAATCATTCCTCATATATCACAGAGTCTTGAACTTGTTAGAACTAGCATTTACAAGTGAAAATCCTTTACCTAAGCTTTGATAAAACATCTAAAAGTGCCTCATCATCACACCTATCCCTAGTTAACAAATGAGTTTCAGTATCAGGATTCAACATCCTTTATTAGGATTCATCATCCTTTATTAAGATTCATCATCCTTTATCAGGATTCATCATCCTTCATCCCCAAAAAAATGTTGCATAATGAGATTTAATTTATCCTTTTGGCACTCCCCAACAATGATCAAACCCTTAGCCAATGTTCATCATTTGTATTCATGTTAAAACAAGATCACCTAGACATAAAATCAAGGAAAAAGACCTCGAAACTCAAAATACCATGGCTGAAGTTGAGGAAAATCCATTCCATAAATTTCACAAATATGAAACTGAGGAAATAAATGAGGAAGATGTCCAACAAGCTCAACAAGATCTAAACTTTCATAAATTCCTAGAAAATATTTTTGAAAGAGATGGAGAAAAATACCTTGTAATGTTGGTTGAACAAGGTGTCAAATTACCAGATGAATTTCATGTAAATCAATTGAAAGGAGAACCTAAAAAGACTGAAACTAATCCCCCAAACGTAGATCCAATGGCTGCCTCAACCCATCAAATGAAAAATCTACAACAACTTCTCGACATGCAAAAGGGAACGACAAAAAGATAATCGATACAAGACATATGTCCATATCCTTTTGATCAAAGTGTGAACATGATTCCATTTCCCAAATATTGCGAATTCCCTAAATACGATAAATACAATGGTAAAACAAATCCTATAGATCATATAAGGGAATTTCAAACCATGAGCCTAGAATTCGCACATGAGGAAACTTACTTGATGAGATTATTCCCACAAAGATTGGGAGGACTATGTATGCAATGGTTTTCGCAATTACCCCCAGGGATCAAGTCCTTTGAAGAATTGGTCAACAAATTTATCACCCAATACTCTTATAACATTCAACATGAGATTACAATGAAGGACCTTTGCAATGTGAAACAAAAAAAAGGTGAATCCTTTCTCATATTTTTGTAAAGATGGAGGAGATTATTTACAAGGTATGCTCGTGCTATACCAGAAAAGGAAAATATGGAAGTGTTCATTGACAATTTAAATGAGGATATGAGTTATAGGCTTGAATTACAATGTCCACCAACCTTTGAGAAATTAATTGAAAATTGAATCAAAATCGAAGAAGCTCTGGTCAAGAGAGGAGTCTTGAAAATTTACAATGAAAATAACTCAGCTAACTCCTCCAATATCTATAACAACAATGATAAACCAATTTTTTGGAAAAAATACAAGAATGCTAATAATGATTCTCCAAATGAAACACATAATGCCAAATCGATATTTAATTTATCAAGAATCGCATCTAAGACCAACCAAACCCTCAATTAAAACAACATTAATCAAATCACAAATCAGAATACCAATCAGAATAGTAACCAAAACAATGCTCCATCTCGATAACCACCATATTAAACACCCTCAAATCACAGGAAATTCACACCTTTGCATCAATCGCTAAAATCCACATTGAAATAAATTCTTGCATAAAATCTTATCACCTTACTCGACACTCGAGGTTTTGAGCCAAAAGTGAAATCGTCATGGTGGAATGATGCTCATTACTATGAATTTCATTAGTGAAAAGGCCATCTAAAAAATAATTGCATGTAATTAAAGCATAAGGTACAAAACTTGATAGACCAAAATATCATACAAATAGAAGGACCTCAAACAAATGCTAATCATGGTGCATTCAAGAATCCCTTGCCCAATTATGAAAAAAGGGAATCCTCTACAACGAATGGCAAAGGAAAAAATGTAAACTATGTTCACGATACTACCATCTTTCATATTTCAGCAGTTGAAGATCAAACAAATGACATTAAGACCAATGGAACATGGGACATCGTTGTAGTCAATAATCAAATTAATGACGTTCCAATTCAATGTGGACAAGAAACCATCATAGCTAAAAATAAAATCAATGACACCAACATCACATCGAATCAAGTCCATAACATCCAACATGACATGGTACAACAGACAACCAAATTAATGTCATAAAAATCAAAGGGAAACAAGATGACATACCCGTAAATGCAACCACGAGAGCACAGTCTAAATTTGTTTTAAAAGGAAGCACATCCAAAACACCTATTGCCCCATCACATCAATACAACATTGTTGACCAACTTAAAAAGATCTCGGTGCAAATATCTATATTAGAACTTCTCAAGATTTCCCCCGCCCACAAGGAAATTTTGGAAAAGGCCCTAGTGGACACAACTGTACCAATGGATTTGCAAGTTTGTACCTTCCAAGCCATGGTGGGGCATTTGATTGCACCTCATTACTTATCATTCTCGAAACAAGATGCCACATCTATCACTCATCCCCATAACACAACACTTCATATTGTTGTCTTAATACATAAAAGTCAAGTCAAGCATGTCCTAATAGATGGAGGAGCCGATCTCAATATATGTACTTTAAAGCTCATCTGTGCCTTGGGATTATCTGAGAATGCAATAGATGGAAGGAAAAAGATCACCATCAAGGCCTATGATGATGGGGAAAGATATTCATAGGGATTAATTATGTTGCCAATTCAGGTGGGATCGATTCAAAAAGACGTAATTTTCCAAGTCTTGGATAAAGACTTGACATACAATATACTCTTGGGCCGTCCTTGGATCCATGAGATGACTTAACATCAATGTCTAAAGTTTCCTTGCAATGGGCAAGAGATTACCATTCCAACTAAATCTAATGGTCCTCAGTACTGTAACACCCTCAAGTTGGTTCAGGCTGTCTTTGTGCCCCATAACAGAGAAGCTCTCACTTGCCCATATATCACCCCATGTAATTCTAGCCAATCAAATTCCTTGTCAGAATTGCTTGCCATGTCCTCAAATAAAGAAAGCCAACCAAGTTCCTCGCCTAAACAACCTAAGAGAAAATAAGAAGCTACCCCTTCTAGCTCTACTAATCATGAAGCCCAACTCAACACCTTGTCGAAACAATTTGAGAAAAAGGTCCAAGTCAAAGATAAAGGTGTGGGTGAATATTCTATTGATAAATCCCTATGTCTTTCAAAATTATCTTCTCAAAAGTCTTATGTTCAACCATCAACCTCAACACAACATTCTTCACAACCTATCACACTCTTTCATGGAAGATTTATAAAAGAAAGTACCCAAGCCAAGGAATTTGATGATAAAGAAATTTTGAATTGGCTTTACAAGGATGAGGCCGAATCTCAAGCATCAACATCTAATGTACAAACAACACAGTATGGAAAATGATTCTCAATCTTGGAGAAAATGGGATATGAAGGACAAGAACCTATTGGAAAAATAAAAGAAGGCATTGTGGAACCAATTCAGCCCATCTTAACCAATCCAAAGGATAAGACATGAGTGATATACAAAGAGGAAACAAAAGAAGAAGCCACCCAGAAGGTTGTTGAACAAATCCTACAACTGCAAGCTAGTAATAACTATGAAATTGAATCAAATGAATGAGTGGGATTCGTTATTTGAAGAGTCTTGTCATGAAAAGGGAATCAATGTGGTATAAAAGTATGCACCCATACGTGAGGAGGGACAAAGTTTGGGGTTAAGACCACTTGAATTTGGATCACAACCTATCGATGGCTCAAGCGAGGATGATCAGACTCCTAGTGAGATAGATCATTCGAAAGAGAGTTACATCATAGACCTTGAACTTTCTATAGGATTACTTGACGACATCGCCATCAGGACCCTCACTACCTTTGACTTAAACCAATCTGACGATTCCATACCTCTAGTACATCTTGAACTTATCGATTGGGACCAAACCAAGCCTCTTGACATCCCCATATTTTCCAATGATGATATCATTTTCAACTTCCTCTGTGCTAGCAACCCAAAATATTGTTCCACCACTAAATCTCAGAATGAAGCTTCCAGTTAGGGGAGTGTCAAATCTCTCAGTTGCAAAATGAATAATGCAGGAAATCAATCTAATGGTGAAAACCATTCTATGGCAGTATTAGATCAAGAAAAAGTAAAAATAAAGAGCACATCCAACAGTTAAAACCTCTTTGAGGCATCGAAGGATGAGAGATTTGACACTCTCCCTGAACACTTTCAAGAGAGATCAAAAGTATTGGTTGAACTCACTCAATCCATCAACATTTGCATGACCGAAGCAGTGAAGACTCTAAATTTAGCAACATCCTTGACAAAACAAGAAAAACCAAGCTTCATCAAATTCTTTGAAGAGCGATAGATCAATTTTGCTTCATCCTATGTAGACATGCCAGGGATAGATCTAGATTTAATCATGCATCATTTATCTTTACCACCAGGAATAAAACCCGTGAAGCAAAAATTAAGGAAATTGCATCCACATATTGCCCTCTTAGTGAAAGAAAAACTAAATAAGTTATTGGATGTAGGGTTCATCAGACCAATTGATTATATCGAGTGGATCTCCAACATTGTATCAGTTTCAAAACCTGACAACAGTATCCAGATTTGCAAAGATTTCAGAGATCTCAATAAAGCTTGCTTGAAAGATGTTTTTCCTCTACCTAACATATACATCATTATGGACTTAACAACTAGACATGCCATGTTATCACTTATGGATGGATTCTCAAAATATAACCAAATTGAGATCACACTTGAGGACTAGGATAAAACAACCTTCACGTGCCCATGGGGTACATTCTATTGGAACATCATGCCCTTTGGATTGAAGAATGTCAGAGCTACTTATCAGTGAGCCATGACAACAATATTCCATGATACGATACACACATTCATGAAAGACTACATAGATGATATTCTAGCCAAATCATACACCAAAGAAGGACACCTATAAATCCTAGACAAAGTCTTCACCAGACTGGAAAAATTCAATGTACGATTGAACCCAAAAAAGTGTGTATTCAAGGTGACATCTGCAAAACTTTTGGGATATATAGGTTCAGAAAAAGGCATTGACATGGATCCCGCAAAATTTAAGGAAATCATGGAGATGTTGCCTCCTAGGAACATAAGTCAGCTAAGATCACTCCAAGGAATATTTTAGTCTATCCAAAGAATCATTTCACAACTGGAAGACACGACCCATCCTTTCACTCACTTGCTACACAAAAATGTTTCCTTTAGATGGGATGAGAAATGTGAAGCCACCTTCAACCAATTGAAACAACATCTAATGAGTCCACCTGTCTTAGTACCACCAACATAAGGAAACCCACTCTTACTATACATAGCAAAAACTGACGCATCATTGGGAGCTTTGCTAGCACAAGAGGATTCAACAAGAAAAGAAAGGGCGATCTACTATATCAGTAGAACCTTAAATGGCTATAAACTAAATTACACATTCATTGAAAAGGCTTGTCTAGCAGTAGTTTTTGCCACTCAACAATTATGACATTATATGCTAACTCATACCATCAAGTTAATAGCCAAAATTGATCCATTGAAATATCTGCTCAACAAGGCAAATCTAACAGGAAGGCTGACAAAGTGGGTAATGATGCTGAGTGAGTTTGAAATCTAGCATGTCGATAGGAAAGCCATCAAAGGAAAAGCCACCAAAGGACAAGCCATCATGGATCAACTAGCTGAAGCACCATTACATGATGATCATCCTCTACGCAGTGAGTTTCCACATGTTGATGTCTTTACCATAACAACCAAAAAATGGATATTATACTTCGATGGATCATATACTCAACATGGATCAGGAGTAGGAATTTTATTCATCACCACTCAAGGGAATACCATTCCAAAATCATACAAACTGATGTTCCCTTGCACGAACAATGTGGCAGAGTATGTGACAATGATCATTGGCATCAAGATAGCTGTAGAGTGGAAAATCATAGAGCTGCAAGTCTATAAAGATTCTCAACTGGTCATAAACCAAGTCAATGATGACTATCAGAAAAAGGATGAAAAACTGATGACCTACATAATAATTGTTGATGACTTTAAGAAGTATTTTTTTGCTATCAAATTTGATAAAATCCCAAGAATAGACAACAAAGTTGTTGATGCTATGGCCACCATTGCTTCTCTGTTACAAATTCCAGACAAATAAAGTCGTTACAAGTTCATGGTGGAAAAAGTGTTTACCCCTACCTATGATGATCCCGAGTCCCAAGTCATATGCCACCTAACTGACACTGATACCTCAATTTACGGGAAGATCTACACCTATCTAAGAAATAACACCCTCCCACCTGAACTATCACGAAACCAAAAATGAAACTTCATCCATCAAGCCATTTGACACACCCTTATCATGGATGTACTTTACTGACAAGGTCATGATGGAACTCTCCTTTGATGTTTGGAACACGATGAGTCTAAAATGACCTTACAAGAAGTTCACAAGGGTATCTGTGGAACACATTCAAGTGGTCTTACCCTAGGAAAGAAACTCCTACATTTGGGGTAATACTGGCCGAATATGGAGAAGGAGTCTTTCCAGTTTGTCAAGAGATGCAAGAAATGTCAGATCCATGGTAATCTCATACATGCACCCGCATAAGAAATCCAACCATTTGCATCAACCTGGCCCTTTTTTCAGTAGGGACTTGACCTTGTGGGGAAAATCCATCCATCTTCTTTCAATGGGCACAGATTCATAATCATGACCACCAAATACTTCACAAAGTGGGTTGAAGTTGTTCCTTTAACTACTATCATTGGTAAGCAGATTGCATCCTTCATTCTAAATTACATCATTTGTAGGTATGGCATTCCTCAATCCATTGTCACCGACAATGGTAGACCTTTCAAGAATCAAGACGTTCAAGAACTTTGTGAAAGGTTTCATATCCAACATGAGTTTTCTACACCATACTATCCTCAAGGGAATGGCTAAGCAAAGACCTCAAATAAAATTATCCTAAAGATCCTAAAGAAAACCGTCAACGATGCTAGACGTAACTGGCATGTTGAATTAAATCCTACTTTGTGGGCATACCACACTAGCATATGCACCCCGACAGGAGCCACACAATATGCTCTCGTCTATGGCTCATAGGCTATTTTACCTATTGAGGTTGAGATACCATCACTCTGTGTGTCATTGGAAGGCATCATTTTAGATGAATACTATCGGGTATCTAGATTACAAGAGTTGGAATTGTTGGATGAATGTCGTTAGCTTGCAGTTGATCACCTAAAAGCATATCAACAAAGAATATCAAGAAGTTATACTCAAAAGGTCAAACCAAGATAATTTTAGGTGGGTGACTTGGCACTGAAGGAAAATCCACGCAATCAACAAGATCGAGAGAAGAAGGGAAATTTTGAACCGAATTGGCTAGGACCCTTTGTGATCATATCAGTCTATGGATTGGGAGAATATCAACTATCCATGCCTGAAGGGGACCTATTTGAGGAACCTATGAATAGAATTCATCTCAAAAATTTCTACACATAATCCATCCATTACGTGTCGTTAAAAAGTCTTGAAGAAATCCAAAAAAATAAAAAAATTCCTAAAAAATATATTAAAAAATTAGAAAAAGTCCTAAAAAAAGAAGTAAAAAATAAGAAAAATAGTTACCTTGGTGAAAACCTTGCAAACAGGCATGTTGGTAATAGCAAAAAAAAATCATAATATTTGAAAAAGTGCAATAAAAACAAGTAGTGAAAACCTGGTAAACAGGAGCTATTTGTGATGAATCAACTTCTTCATCTATTGGAATGTGTGTTGACCGTCCGCTTTTTCCATCATTACACATACATACTTGTCATAAAATGAGCCTCATGAACATATCCGGCTTCTACGGTCATGTCCTACTTTGAATTGGTTACCACTATGCATATCCATAATAAATTGGTTTGTTTCTCACTTGGGGAAAAATCTTGAACTCATTGGGGGCAAATAAACATTGAGCTTAAACCAACAGACAAAAAATAGCAAGGAAAACCCGATGAAAACAACAATCACCCTAAACACCAAACTGAACATCGCACATCACACATCAATCAAACAATCAACCATCCAAATCAACATAAAAAACAAAACAAATCAACTCTCATTGGATGATCATCTTCTGAATCATGGTTGGTTCACTTTAGCACGTATGTTCAATTGCCGTATCTTGATTGTTGTTATCATTTCTTTAGAGTACCTCGATGATGTCCTGAACTAGAGGGGCTAGGAAGGAGAGTGATAATTTTCTTTGTCTGTTGTCTATGAGTCAATCATTACTACTGTGCAAATTGTCGCGAGACATGCTCTACAAAGTATTATTGATGACATTCCAAATTCGCATGGGAAAATGATTAAATCTTGTTTGTTTACACAAGTGATGCTTAGGTCATCTTGGTCCAATTATATCTAGATGCTTGTGTTATCTTGCACTATCAAAACTCAAAAAAATTTGTATGGAAGTTGTACTCAGGTCATCATGGTCTAATTATACCATCGATGTTTGTACTAATTTTCAACATAATAAAGGCTCAATGATTAATAAAGCATGACAACAAAATGGAAAAATTGCATCTTAGTTTTGCATGATAGATTAGATTGCATCCATATTAGTTTTACATTTGTATTTTGGGATTTTCCAGGGATGGAACAATTTAAACAAATGATGTTATCTCTATTATTAAACAGATTGAGTACACTGGACATTACAAAAAGCACATCATTTCCATATAGTGGCATAATCATCTTGCATATCATACATACACTAGAATGCATTAAAACATCATTCATTCATCCATCCATACATTATATCATCAAATTTGCATTAGAAAACAAGAAAAATAGGTGTATTGCATACCATTTGCATAATCAAATTCATTTCATTTGCATCAGGCAAATGCAAAAGAGAAATTTCATCAACATATCATCATCCATATACATTATGAATCATATAATCATGCATTCATACATTAGACATCATAAACCATCCATTTATACATTTATCATACATTTGCATTTGAAAATATCCAAAAAAAAACACAAAGCATTATCAGGATTCATACATTTGCATTCATCATCATATTCACATTAGAATAATCCCAAAATAAAACATTTTTCATTCATCCATCTATCCATACCATCGGTTATTCATTCATACATTAGATCATATATGCATTCGAAAAATACAAAAAAACAAAAATACAATATATCCCATATTGCATCCCTCTCGTACATCATAATAGAAGTATCATCTATCTCATATCATACAATATAATTCATAATGCATCATAGGAGCATAACATCATTTCATCCATACCCAATCATGCCACAATCAAAATAAGTAGCATATGAACATCAGATAAGCATCATAGCATAGGATCATATATCACATCCATACATCATTATCATGTAAGCACATAAACCATCACATCACATACACCATAGAAATTAAATCCATCATAGGTATCCATCATAAACATCATAGCATAAACACATATAGATCAAAATCATCATCGCTGCATGTCATATAAATCTCAAAATCATAATGTTAAGAGTACAATGATATCAACATATGAAGAGGTACATCATCAAAAAAGTGGCAGTATCACAATGTCTCAACTAAAATTGGTGTATACATCATCAAATGTTTTAAAGTATAAGAAATTTCAAAGCATCAAAGCTATGAGGTGCTCCCCCTAGACCTCATTGGCTTAGCTAAACCTTTGGTGGCACCCCTTGATGGACTTGCACCTGCTGCACCTGTACCTGGGTCTGGACTAGGATCTCTCTATGGTGGCTATGTCACACCCATACTGGTGGTCCGAGATTGGCTACGTGCTCATCTACTCTAAGCATAACTCACCCTCTGCTCTGCAGGAACAATGACATGATATCAGCCCCAATAGTACTCTGCCTCTCTAGTGACCCGAGTGACCTCCCTCATCATGTCACCAATGGTATTCCCCTCTGCCACTCTCTGTAATATTTCAACCAAGACCACTGCCTGCTCGCCCTGCTCTCTGGCTGCATCTCTCTCAGCTGTCACTATGGCTATATGTGCCTGTGCCTATACCTATGCTTGTGTTAGCAAGGCTTGAACCTATGCCAACTATCCTTGCAACATCTGAACTTGCACCTGCAAAGTAGATACCTATGTCTACTGATGCTGCGAGGGCACCCCAATCTGCACAAGTTGTTGTGCCACAACCACTAAAGATCTCCTCCATCGAGGCACCATGAAATCCCTGATATCAAATGCTACACCTCTCCCACCACCACGTCTTCCATCACCTCCACCATCATCTCCACCATCATCTCCACCATCATCACCGTCTCCCCCATCACTTCTCTCCTCCCCCTGCTCCTCCTCATCTCCTCCACCTCTCCTCTGCTTGGGTGCACGTGGTGGTGCCCTCTCCTCCTCATCTAATAGGGGTACTAGCTCATCTAGACTTGAAAACTGAGGAAATGGATGAGTAAAGAAGTATTACGCTGAATCCTTAGAGAAGTAAGCCTCTATAATCTCTGGGTGGTACTCTCAAATCACCAGCTGCAAACCATAGTACTCCTGGTAGGTGACCTCATATGACAAAACTGGACCCCACTTTTCTTATATCCTGTCGCCGCCACACATAGTGAGCCACTCCCTGGGGCATGCCCTGTACCCTACCATACTGCCAGTGTACTTTGATGAGGAGGAATCTCTCGATGATAAACGTTGTCTTGCCAATCAGATATCTTGTTATACATACATACAACATCTCTATATCATCCTCTGGCCATCGCTCATAATCCCAATAAGGCCTCCATATAATAAAATAGAGGTCATCCAACACCCTCCTCCAATACTCCAGTTTTCCCAGCATATGTTGGAAAACTAGACTTGTGTAACCATGAACATAGGGTCTCCCAATTGGCCTCTGTCTCTCTATGACTGGCCTCGTGACAACTATATGCTCCCATGCCCATATCTGTAATAGTGTGACCCCTACTGACAAACCAGAGGATCTGAGGTACACAACCTGGTGAATATCATGGTATAATGAGTAGGCATGTAGAAACCCTAGGCATATTGAGTATGATGAAGAATCAAGCTCTCTAGCATCCAACCCTATCCAACGGACAGTCCCTTCGACCTATGGTCGGGACATAGGAATCCACCAATAAATCCAACAAGCACACATGACAATGTGGCATAAGCATCAAACATATCCCGCCACAAGATCTCATTATTACATATCTGGTCATCCTCAAATACTCTCCTAGAGGCATCAATCCCTCCCTACTCGGTGACATCATAAACAACCAAATCTCCAACCATTGGAATCCGTAGAATTCGGTAGATGTCCTCTGGTGTGAATTTTATCTCACCGGTGCATAAATGGAAAGTGGTGTGGTCACTATGCCACCTCTCTGCCAAGGCTATCAAGAGTCCTTGATTAATCCTAATATGAGGCATATCTAACAATGAAATCAACCCACACCATCCAATCAAATGTCTCTCAGCTTGATCTAAATATGGTATCAAATCCAACATCCTTGGGAAGTACTCCCTCGACATCAAGGTAGATGAAGGCTCCTATCATCATAACATATCAAATCACCAATCAATCAATCAAACATCAGTCCACCTATCAGTCTAATCAGCTCTGATGAGATTTTGATTACATATCATGAGACTTTGTCATTGATCCTCACCTATCACGAGGACAATCATCAATTAATCAACCTATCAATCAATCAAACTATCATGAGGTTGATCATCATCAATCAATCATTAATCCTCACCTATCATGAGGTCAATCATCATCTAATATATCAACATCATCAAACAACACCTAATCGAAGGTTGACGTGATAAAAAATCATCAAACTAGCCTATATGCGCTAAAACAGGGTTTCAATGCGGTAAAAACATGCATGCGCTAGAGAAATTCACCAATGCGTAGAAATAGGGTCTCTATGCACCAAATCTATGTATGCGCCATTGAAATTCATCAATGCGCTAAACCCCTCTATCAATGCGCTAAAGAATCTACCTATTGTACTAAAACTTGACATTGTTGCGCCAAAAGACCCTATGCGCTGAAAAACTGAATGCGCTACTATAGTCTATGGATGTGCCACTTCGGTGACCTAATGCGCTAAAACATATAAAAACAGTTTTTAAACATGAAAAATGTGAGAAATTTGAAATTCACAAGTCACGAGGAGGTTTTTCAGGGTACGTACCGAAGGTCCATACGCTACCGGGAAGTTGTGCCATCGCACGCGCTCCAATCGATGTGTCTGAATAGGGATCAACATCTTGCTCCAATTGCTCAAGATTGCTCTTTCTCTCAAACTTTCAAAGTTGCAAATGCAAAAATGAGCTTCTTTTTCACTCCTTTTTGCCTTTTAAAGGGTGATTAAGTGGGTAGTTAAGTGGCATTGTTTTATTTTATTTTTCAAAGGGGCTTAATTCATCAACTAATCAATTGGGGCAGATTTCACTATTATTTTTGGGAGGTAAATTGTTGAAACGTGCTGAAAATTGTAAAATCATCAAAATTATAAAAAATCATAATTTTTTTTCAAAAATCCAAAAATCCAAAAATTCACCGATTTATCTCCCGAGGGGGCATATATCCATCATCACCTGAAAATCAGTGTCTAGGGCAGTAATTTTTTTTTCTTTGAAGCAATGTGTAAACACATCACTTCAAAGAGGGGCAAAATGTATACACCTAAAATCGGTCAAGATAATCGATTAATAAACTCCTTTTAATTCGTCTACTTATAAATACATTACATAATTTATTTATATAGTTCATTTTCTTAATTCTTCCTATTTAAAATCATTTTCTTCTAAATTTAATTAAATAAACAAATCTACTAATTTTTTTTATTTGATTAATTCCCTCTTAATTTAAAATTGAATTTGTAATTCAATTTTGTCACATTTCTACATATTCTTCTAACCTCCTTCCACCTCATTTTCCACCTCATCATGTGTCACATGAATTTAAATATTTCTATTTTCTAAATAGGATTTTCCATCAACAAACTCGTAACAAGATTGGAGACACATGGCTTCTTCCCCCCTTTGATGCTCTTCAACACTTGGCAAAGTGTTCTATTAAAGGGAACCACCTCCATGATTCTCTCTAACTTCTTCTTTCTCTACCACCGATCTCTCTAGATCACAATCTTGATCGTTGATTCTTGCCACATCACAATATGCCTTGTAAACCCTATAAATACAACATCATCCTCCAACTTTTCATAACGCATCTTTTGAGAAAACTTACTCTGCAGGAATCATACTAGCATTTAGAGGGCATTGGCTTGGAATCTTTAGTTTGCATTTAGCATTTACAGTGTAGTATTGTTATAATGGAAAATTTCTTTTGTAGAATCATAGCATTGCATTAGTTTTATAGAGTTTATCCCAACATTTCATTTAGAATTGCATCTTATCATTAGCAATAATTTTTACATCATTTACAAAGCAGTAATTTCATCCATCATTTAGCCTTTTATATCCAAAAATATACAAAAGCATGTTAATGTAGGCATTTAGATTTGCATTTCATAAATCTTCTTATTTCTTAGGTTGCCATCTGATAAATTCATTTGCAACACATAAATAAATCTGAGAGCATGCATGAATTTGAGGGTCCTTAATATTAGAGAGTGATGAAATGATTTTAAAGAGTAGATATAGAAACTTGTTATGTTATTTCAATCTCTTTCATTTAAGACGTTTCATTGATGTGTGTTGGATTTACGTTACTAATTTCCCATTTTAATATCACAAAGTGGCCATAGAATTCCCTTGTTCCAATTTTTAAATTACTCTCAACTTAATGCCAACTATCTCCCCGATTGTGTTGCTTCATGATGATCCACTTATTCTAAGTGTTTAATCTTTCAAGGTTGTTTTGGCTACCCTAATCAAGGTGGAGAAGTTTGGTATTTAGCTACACTTTACCAAATAACCAATAAGATTATAAATCATTAGTAGTGATGAAGTAAAATCACTTCATAATCTTTACCTGGCTTGATTCAATATTTTGCTATATCCTGGACCTTGAAAGGTTGTATAATTCAGGTATAAAATTAAGGCAATCATAGGTAGTTCCTTGATCCCTTGTATTATGTGGCTACCCTGTAGCTTAAACTTAATACCTAAGCCTAAGCCTAATCTTTATAAGGGGCTTCTGAATTATTTAATCCCAATTTTTGGCATTTTGTATCATTGGTTTTCTTTTGGGCTCAAGTCATAGTAAACAAGCATACTAGATTATGACACTCTGAGCTAAAAATGCTATTATATGGAATACCAAAAAAATCCTCAAATTTTTGCGATAAAGAGACAAGGCTCCATGTGCCCTTCTAAAACTTATTTCTATAGTAATGAAAAATGTATCCCTTTACATTTTCTCACTTGTTTGGGCTCTCCTACTTAAATTGGACTTAATTTTGCCTTAATTTAGTGTTGAAAAATGTATTTATTTACATCTTCACACTTATTTTGGGCCCTATTAAGTAATCGAGCTTAATTATGTCCTAATTGGCCCTATAATTTATTTACAAGCCTAATAAATTTTATTTTCCAAAAGGGAAACCCGACAATAATTATTGCTTACACATAACACTTTACCTTGAGCAATGTGTGTTCTAGGAATAGGGACCATGGACCCATTCACCCATGGGAGAATGGGTCCTCCCTAGGCCTTTGAACCACATTTTAGATTATGTTTTTGGTGGGATTTTAATGTCTCTAAATGTATATTTAGATGTCTGCTTGTGATATTTGAATTTCGAGAACTTAAGGATACATACCTATAAACACAAGGCCATTTCTCTATGTTTCACCTAGAATTTTATTAGCATTATTGGAGCATTTCAAGAGCATTCAAGAGTAGAAATATTAAATTTTTATTGTAGCAATCAATATCCAATCATCATGTCAAGAAAAAGCACTCACTGATCGATTTGGAAAAAAATAGCGGTGCATGAGCTTTGCTAGGGTTTTGTGCTTTCTAAGGTCATTTGTGGCCCCTCCTGCGTCATACTGCATTTTTTGCATAGGAAATTGTTTCTTTCATTGAGTATGGCCACATTTACTACGGTTTTAGGGGTTTATTATGCCTTCAACCGGTTCTAACCCAATAATTTTTGCTGGTGTTAGCGGTTCATTGGCGCAAGTTAATGGCTCCCCCACCGAACAAACACCCTCAAAAATTTGTTCCGAAAGTCTTTCACGAGGTAAGCATTATGACGCCCCTGCTGATGTGGTTCTACCTTTACCTAATTTTGATTTTGCATGCCAATGGCTTGAACAACACACCCTTGTGGGTTATTTTGTTGGGAAGACTCCCCCTGAAAGTGTGCTAAAAGACTAGGTTAACAAGGCCCGGGTCCCTCATGGGGTCCGCCTTGATATGGTCTGAAACTTGACCAAGGGTTTGTTTTTGTTCCGCTTTGTGGAAGTCAATCATGTCCAAGCTATTTTAGGTCATGGACCCTGGTATGTTCGTTCTTCCTTGTTGGTTTTCTAGGCTTGGACCCGAGATTTTGCTGTCTTAGAGGACACCAAAATGCGTGTTTCAGTCTGGATTGAGTTTCTCGGGTTGCCTTTTCCTTGTGTGCCCTTCTTGAACCATATTGCTTCCTCTCTGGGGAGGGTTGTTTGCATAGAACTTGATAAGTTCTTTCAAGCCCGTCCTCAAAACCTCTGTTTGTGTGGAAGTTGATTTATCCAAGGATTTGAAAGAGTCTGTAGACATTCAAATCGGGGATATTCGCCACTCCCAGAAAATCACATATTTTAACCTGCCCAACACATGCTACCGGTGCCAATCAACTGATCACAAGATCAGGGACTTCCCTTTGACAGTTCCCTGTATGGTCTCTTAGCCACAGGGTGTTGAAAAGCCTCGTCCGACAGAGCCTTCAACTAAGGTGGACACAAAATTGACTACGGTTATAAACCGGAAGAATAAGTCATTTGGTTCTGGGTTAGCTCCCAAGGCCCCGAAATCGACCCAGTAGGTTTCAAACCCTTTAGAGAAGGGGATTGCTACTCCCTTAGGAGTTGCTTTTGCTGTTTTGCAGCCCAGGCCGAAGGTTGTGCCCCAGCCTGCTACTGTTTTATGTGCTTAACTGGCTTTTTCCTCCGTTGTGGGGACCCATCGGCATTCTCGCAGCCCGTCTCCTCCACTGGAAGAAGGTGAATATATGCCAGAAAAATGGAGATTTTCTCCCTCTATTCAAATAGGTTCTATTCCGCAGGAGTTTTTGAAGAATAGCTTCTCTTCCCTAGGTGAAGAGGACCCAGATTCTGCAAGCATGGAAGATTTTCCATGAATTTTATCTCATGGAATGTTCTAGGTCTCACTGACCTCTCCAGGAAGTATTCTGTTAGGAATACTTTGAAGAATTACCCAGTGATTGAAGTGCTTTGTCTCCAGGAAGTTAAAATTTTAGGTTTTTTGCTTACTTTGGCTTGTCGTTCTATTTGGCCAGCCAGTTCTATGTTTTGCACTCTACATGAGGCTGGTCATGGTGGAGCTACTACTCTTTTGGCCCCATGACTGCTTCCTTATGTGGTGGACCATGGGGTTGACCCCTCCCAATGGGTTGTCTGGATTCTTCTCAATATTGAGAATCATTCCTTCGGGATTATTAATATTTATGCCATGGAGCGTTCCTTGCTCTGGCACTAGATTGCTGACTCTTTGTCAGTTGCCACCTAGTTGCTCTATGGGGATTTCAACATGGTTGAGATGGCGTACGATAAGCATGGCACTGTGCCTTTTCATTGGGCTACAAGTGAAAGGGAGGCGTGGTTTTACATGCACAATAAATTGGGGCTTTTTGATCCCAATATGGGCTACCGCCATTCTCATTCTTGTTGGCACACTTGGTGTAATTACAGGGCTGGTTCTGACAGAGTTTTTAAACGCCTTGATCATGCTATGATCTCGGCTCAGTCCTTTTTTTCCTTCAAAAGCTCTACCTTGCCTGTGAAGCCATTAGTGGATGTGACCCTTTCGGATCACTTCCCAATTAATTTTCACATTGAGTGGGTGTCTTGTCAACCTCGCACGTGTAAGACTCAATTCTTCTTGAACACATCTTTGCTCTATCGCAAGCCCACCCTGGCCCACATTCTCCGGGTGTGGAATTTAGAGTTCCGCCCTCCTGGCCGTACGGGCTAGATTGTTTGGTGGAATGATGCCATCATTTCTTACTACATGCTTCTTATGCATTTATGGGTGCCAACTTGCTATCTTCTGCCGACATTCTTACGTACCACTACCGACTTGCGTGCTGCTATGGAGGCATTAGTGGCTTGTCCTTTTTCCCCATCACATCAAGTCTGGGTGGTGGACCTAAGACACCAGTAGCAAGTGGCAGATAATTATTCTGCCAGGGGCGCTCAAATCAAGGCTTGGCTCCACTGGCTCAAAATTGGTGATCGTGCCTCCAAAGAGTTTTTTTTGGCTCTTCGTGCTAGGCACTCTTCCCCAGGCATTAAAGCCATCAAAGATGGTAATCAAGTGCTCTCTGAGCTACCTGACATTCTCCAAGATTTTGTGCATCACTATGAGCAAGTTTTCACGGCTCAGGACCCCACGCCTGCGTGCCAGCAAGCCCTTCAGAGCTGCCTTACTGTTGTACCACATAGGCTTTCTTCAGCCCAGATCAATTTCTATGATCAATTGTTAATAATTGAAGATCTCAAGGAAGCCGTTTCCTCCATGGCTAATGATAAAGCTTCTGGGATTGATGGCTTTCCTTGTGAATTTTATGAAGCACTTTGGGACTGTATTGGGAGTGATCTGCATGTTTATCTTGAAGCCTTTCAAACCAATTCTCTAGGTAATTTAATAAATAAAGGTAATATTAAATTCATACCTAAGCCTGGGGATCCAGAGGATATTTTCAACTGGCGACCCATCATGCTTCTCAATTTTTCTTACAAAATCATTGCCAAAGCCTTGGCTCTGAAAATTCGCCACCTATTGCCTCAAATTGTGCGCCCCGAACAGACTGGTTTCATTAAATCCAGGTTCATTCTTGATAACATTATTGCTATTTGAGAAGGCATGGAGTGGGCCCGATGGTTGAACCAGAAAGCAGTGTTCCTTAAAATTGATTTTTCCAAAGCCTATGACCGTATTGAATGGCCTTTCATTCTTGCGATGTTGCAGGCCTTGGGCTTTGGGCCCAATTTTCTGCAGTCTATTCATATGCTTTTTTTTGATGCCTCGGCTTGCATGTCCATTAATGGCTGCCGGTCTTCTATATTTGGTCTTTTTCGTTCTATTCACCAGGGATGTCCTCTTGCCCCTACTTTGTATGTTCTGGCTACTGAGGGCTTTGGATATCTCATAGCTAATGCTATCTCCCAGCAACATGTTAAAGGAATCACTCTCCCAAACTCTCAAGAGCAGCTTGTCAATGGGCACTTCGCGGATGATTCCTTTCTCACTCTCTTAGAGGAAGAAGGCTCAGTTGCTGCTACCCTTGAATGCCTTGACATTTTTTATCTTATGTTCGGCTTTGCTATTCAATGGCACAAGACCTTGTGTTACAAACAGTCGATGCTCCCCACTCTTGCGTGGCTTCAAACTTATAACTAGAAATGGATTGGTCAGGGTGAAATCTTTCGATTTCTGGGCATCCCTTTCACCTTTCAGGCTTCCCCTCTGGAACTTTGGTAAGTCGTGCTCTCCAGGGTTGAGCAGAAGATGGCCTATTGGGTGACCAAGCCTCTTTCTTTGGCTGAAAAATTCTAGGTGTGCTCTAAAATCTTGGCTACCACCCACGTCTACTATTCTTCTTGTTGGGCTCCTTCTAAAGTAGCCTACAACATGCTTGATAAATTGCTCCGCAATTTTCTATGGGCCTCTTCTGAGACCCATAAGGGCTTTCATTGGGTCGCTTGGGAATTTTGCTCTCTCCCCAAGGAGTTAGGAGGGCTTGGCTTGCTCTCCACTTAATGATAGGGAACTTCTCTCTGTGTCAAGTGGATTATCCGTGCGCTTACTGGGGATGAAGCCTGGAAAATCTTCCTCAGACATTGTATTCAGTTTGGTTTTCTTGTTCACAGACCCACCTGGAAAGGAATCAGTCTCCAAACCCTTTTGGTTATGAGGGAGCCGGTTCAAATTATGGGCTCCTTTGTGGCCAAAAGTATTTGGCATTCTTGAGAAATCGTTAAACCTTGGCTCTGTTGGGCTGGGGCTAGCTTTCATGATGGGCTCTCCATCAACCAGCATAACCTTTGGTGGTCTCCCCTTCTGGCTCAGAATGGTCAGCCCCTGGCTAAGTCACCTTGGCTCAAAGCTCTTAGATTTCATAAGAAGGGCATTTATACACTACATTAGCTCTTCCACTGGCCTACCATGCATATTTTGCAATGGGATGCTTTTAAAGCCCAGTACAGTCTTCAAAACCAGGATCGTCTTACTTTTGACGGGCTGGTGAGCGCCATTCCGACGGAAATTATTCACAAAGTTGGCATTTGTGGGCACAAACCTTGGTGGAAAGACTGGAAATGGTTTCCAGATACTTCTCTATGGAGCTACAAGCCGCGACTTGGTTACAGGTGGCTTTCACCCCATTTTCCTATGATCAGTTCTTTGAACCAGAGGTGGCTTCTTAACTCCTCAGCCCATACTTGGCGTAGGAGGTTTGATGCCACTTGGTCTACAATTGTTAATCCAAAGTTGGCCCACTTTGCTTGGTGTATTCTTTTCCAAGGCTTTCCTGTGGGATCTCGCCTGGTTCATTTGGGGGTCTCTGACCTTCACTGCCCTTTATTTAGGCAACCAGAAAGCTTCAAGCACCTTTTTTGGTTTTGTCCCAGAGCTCAACAGCTTTGGACTTGGATTCATGATTTATTTCGGCCTTTTAGGCCTGAACCCTTTTTGTGGCATATGGTTCTGCTAGGGGACCCGCCTGGAACTCTGGCTAAGCTCACCCAGCTTTGGCACACTTTTAGAGTGGAAATCCTCTTCAATATCTGGAAAGATAGCAATGTTTGTGTATTTGTTCATTCTCATTTAGATGTTAATGTGTTTCTTTATGCTAAAGTAGTTATATGTTCTAATGTTATGTTACAGATTCAAGTGCAAGCCAACAAGGTTGTAGTGGAAGTGGCTCACTCTCCTGGACCACTGGGGTAATGCCCCTTGTACTGTGGCTCAGATCCCTGACTCACCCTCCTCCTCCTACGGTCGGTCGCCGTCTTAGGGCCGAAAGCGGAGTGATTCCATGCTAGCTCACTCCCAGCCTCCTGCTTGACGGGATTCTCGGCCTCCCAGGCGGGCTCGTTCTCCTTCGTCGCGTCCTGGTTAGGGCTGGCACTCTAGTGGTGTGCCGAGGAGTATTGGAGGCGGTTCTGGGTGGCCCTCTGATACTCCACCTGCTTTTGGCTCTGGTTGGCCTTCCACTTACAAAAGTTTTCCATGGCTGGCTCTCACAATCTCGCCTCGGCGTGAGGATAAAGACAGATAAAGATGAAGAAAAAGTTGATGATGGTTGGGGTGCTCCTCCTGACGTCACTCTAAACCCTGCTGATGTATGGGGAAAACATTTGGATGACCAGGACCCCCTAGGATCTACTGGCATTGCCTTGGCTGCCTAATTTTCTTTTTGTTATTTAAACTCTAGGCTAGGCCCATATGATCTCTTGGACTTTCTGGGCTGGGCCCATTCATTATTTTGGTTTTTCTGGGCTGGTCTCATGTGACATTCGGGGTGTGCCTTCTTACCACCCGCTCCTTTTTTGTGAATTTGTAATTTTATCTTTATTAATATAGATATTTGGAAAATTCATCAAAAAATCATCATGTCAAAGTCTTCTTGCATCATGCATGATTGTGGAGCTAACATTGTGATGCAGGTTTCATGATCCATTCAAGTGTTCAAAGCATTATTTCAAGCAAGATTCAAGATTAAGATCCACATCTATTTCAACCATTTCATGCAAGTTGCAGATCTGCATTATCAAATTTCATTAAAGGGTTTGTTGAGTGGTAACATAACTTTATTCATTCTTCATTCCCTCTTTCATGCTTTTATTCAATTCAAGGTTTGATTACCAAAATGGGGTTTGACCAAGGAAAACCCCCATTCACCAAAAACAAATAAATTTTCCCTCTTAACTTGTGATTACAGATTTAGGTTGAAGAAGGCTTGAAGATTTTTTGAAGAGCAAAATTGAAGAAATTGTCAAAGTTACAAAAGTTGTCAAAGTTGTCATTTCATCACGAAAACTCAGATCTCGAAGTTGTTTCAGACTTTTCGACACTGGAACTTGGAGAATCTTGAAGTGCAAAGATAGGACTATAGGCTCTTGAAAGTTGCAGAAAAACTCTCACCAGAGACCCATGGGTGAATGAGTCTCAGGAAAACTTCTAGAAACAACATTTTGTGAAAGACAAAAGATGCTCCCCTTCTTAGATTTGCATTATGTTTTCTATTTATGTTAGCATTGAGTTTCATCTTCAAGATCCAAATGTTAAATTTCATTTTGGAGTTAGTTTACTATTTATTTTTTTTCTCCCCAAAGTGTTGTTTTATTTGGACCCCCGTCCTCAAGCCTAAAAAGAAACCAACAGATTTCACCATTGAATCGATTCACCTAAAAGGGTTGTTAGTCAATTCTTTGTGGGGATCTCATTTCCTGTATGATTTGTGTGAAGATAGGTTACCTTAGTTTCCATACTTTGCATTTTGGTAACCCTAATTATATATATACCCTTTTCCCACATTTCAATTTCAAATTAGGGGACCTTGGTTTTTTAATCCCAATCTTTTGGCATTAAGTAACATTTGTCTTTTTGGTTTCAAAATTCATCTTGAAAACACTGCTTAAACCCTAACCTTGAAAATGAGATGATAATGCTTTTCACATATATTCAAAAATTAAATAGAAATTATTAAAAAAATGTGAGTAAATTCACATACAAAATCAAAGTTTTTTGATAAATAATGACAAAATTTCCATAATTTATGGATTGCAAGCAGGTGTTCACAACTAAAAATCAAAAGACACTAGCTCTCACACATATGCAAAGATTGAATGCAAATTATAAACAAAATATGTTTAAACTGGATAGAAGATTATGTTATACTGAGTTAAAGATGTTACTATATGAAAGGACAAAAAGCCCTAAAAGTTTTAAATGCCAAAAAGCCCTAAATTTTTTGAATGCTTCTATACGAAATGTCAAATCGACATCGTTTAATGGACATATTCAAAACCCTAAAACTTTCATTTTTCTAAGTGCCATTAAACCAAAAATGAAATGAAATTGTTTCTCACACATTTGTAATTTAATGAAAATCACATACAAAGTGTGTATAAACATGCATATCAGATAATGGTGGCATTGCCTCTATACGAAATAACGAAAAGTTTTAAAAATTTCAAATGCCAAAAGGCCCTAAAAATCTTGAATGCTTCTATATGAAATGTCAAATTGACATCATTTAATGAACATTTTAAAAACCATAAAAATTATAATTTTTTGTGTGCCATTGAACTGAAAATAAAATGACATTATTTCTCACACATTTGCAATTTAATGAAAATCACATATAAAGTGTGTATAAACAAGCATTTAAGATAATGGTGGAATTTCCTCCTTTGGATTGTACACACCATTTGTCTAAGATAAAGAAATGAAATAGAAAAAAACCCTTTTTTTTGCTCTAAAAATATTCACATACATTAAACCCTAAATTATCTAAACCACATGCATTTTTTGCCACAATATCAAAATAATATCAAGCTACTGATAGTATTTATTTTTATCTGAGTCCAGGAGAAAAGTAGTTTTTACTATTATGAAGGTGTTATATTATCTGAGCTTACTTTATTTAAAGATTATGTAGAAAAAGTGTTAAGTTTATCTTCATTTTACCAACCTTTCATCTCATCCTTGCTATCTATGTTGCTTAGTTCCCTGAGGGTCAAAAATCCAAAAGAACCCTAATATCAATACATCCTAGTATTTATCATCCTTGAAATCAAACAACCACTAGATACCCTTAACTGGCTCATGATAATAGAGTTTCTTCAAGAACTAGAAACCATGTATGAACTGAACATGGTGGTCCAAGAGCTCTTGCCCTGCTAGATCCAACAATAAGGGATGGTAATGAATTGATAGGTCATTGAAATGCTCTAAATCCCTTGGGAATGGAATCCCAACACCTAAACATGCTAAGGTGAGTAATTCATCCATACCACCAAGAAGGTAAGGGTCAAACAACTTTTGAGCCATATCTAATAACAAGTCTTTTGCAACTCAAATATCTATTAGGGAAGCGATGAAATGAGAAGAGATATCGCTATTCACACAATACCACTCTCGAGAAACCATGAATTTTTGACCTAGTATTAGCCTCACTGCACTTTAATGGTAAAATGATCATTTTTCTTGAAGAACTTTGTTTAAATTATGCTTTGTGATCAACCCCTGAAATGCCAGTTGACTCTTCTCATTGGTAATTCTAATGGGTGTATCCATACCTTCAAACTGATACAACTTCTCCATTTTAATAGGAAAGATGGATTTAAAGTAGAAATAAGAGAGATCCACAATGTACTCATTAATGATTTGAGGGAAAGTGCAAAGGGTTTCTATCATGATTTTCCATAGCCAAGCCTTCACCCCTCACATAAGCCAAATCTCACTTCAATGGATTTTCACTTGAGAAACCCATGTGTGTTATCAAATCTTATATAATAATTATTAACTATACATTATGTGAAGTGACAAGTTGGTACGTGGAAGGCTTATAGATTATCATGTAGCCTTTATATCATTTAAATGGGGCTTTATCTTTGTTATCTACTAGGAAGTATGAAAGCAACGATAACGAACCTCTATTAAGTATTTTGGACCCTCCCTCTTTTATCCCTTTTGTTTCTAAGGATTTTAAGTTTTTCTCTTACTGATGTATTTCCCCTCTAGGAATAATAATGAATTAATGGAAGAAAGAGTATGGAATAATATGGAACTAGGTTAAACACTATTTATTTTCAAACATTGATGGACCTAAACTAAATTTGGCAAGTAGAATTTATTTCACTTTGCAAGCAATATAATTACTCAAGTTTGGGAGCTACCCCTTATGGTAGCACTTACCCTTAATTTTTTTTAATATTATTTAATAATAATATAATATATGTTGACCTATTTGACATTGGTTTTGGCATTGATGTCAAGTGTTTATCTTGGAATATACAAAGGTGGCATACATTCAAATATTCTTGTTACTTTGACACTTTAATGAAGGATATGAGACAACTTGGTTTCGCTGACTTTACATGAGCATTGATAATTCATTGAGGTAGAAATACTTTACATGATTATGGTTCTTTGGTACACATTGATACATGTATGCATCATTGATTTGACACTTGGTAACTAACATCTACATTGGTTTTTCTATTGAGGTAACAATTATTCAAGAACTTTGAAATAACACTGTTATATGGGACTTACTTTGACATTTACTACATTTGAATACTCAAGGCATATTTTGTGAAAAGGGAACTTAATCATGTTTTCATTGATGATAATGAAGTTTAAAAGGAGTTAGACCATACATTGATCTTCAGTTTTGGACTTGGGATTACACTTATCAATTTGATATCTTTAATCAATATATTGATCTTATACATTGACCTTGGTTATCACTTAGTACACGTTTTATTAAACCATCACAAGGAATTATGGTGCTTGATTTAGTGGACAGACATACATTGTTGCACATCATGAGGTTTATTATTGTTATGAAAAACATGTGAAACACCAAAATATTATTGGGTATTATGATGTTTACATTGACACAATGATAATTGTGTTAATTTGCAAAGGGAACATAGTTGAGTGGGACCACCGACATCATTGAGTGGCTCAAAGTAATGTTTGTTTTGTGAAGGATATCAACACTATGATTGTTCCCTAATAGTTTTCATTTGGTAAATACAAGACAGTTTATTCATAGCTGATTTAGGGCTTGGAGAGCTTCATGAAAATGGTGGTATAGAAGCTTGGTGAAGGAAGTAAAACATGGAGGATAGTGTGGTTTTGCAGCTGGCTGTTTAGAAAGTGGTGTCCATGCTTAAATGACAATTATGGTTTTCAATTATGAGCATATTGGTAACCCGTATCCTTACTCTCTATGGTATTTGGTTAAATAGGAAATGGTGAAGAGAATAAGGTCATTCTTTTTGCTTATGGTCGAGTTATTCATGTAGATAGTAGTCGGCTTCTCTTGTTCCATAGTGTATGCTATCAACCTTTCTTTCATATTCATCATGGAGTTTGAAAGTGTTGCTTATCTTTTGGCATGTGAGCTTATAGTTTTGTGTTTTCAAAACCCTATCTCTTGGGCATATCGCGGTCATTTCTTGGTCTGGTTGATGTTATCTAAATGGGGGTTTACACCTAGGTTTCATTGTTGTTTATATGTCAATAAAGTATCACAAGGGTTTTTATTTGCATTGACAAATAGGTTCATTTTTTTGGCATTTGTATTACCCATTGCTAGGGCATGCTATAAAAAGGTTGTTATGTTGCATTAGTGTTTGTATTGTTTAAAAGGTCTTACAAGGTCTCATTCGTTGAGTTCCTATGGGTTTTGGGTGTCAACAATAATCCAACCTAGCATAAGTTTTTTTTTTTGACAGGTATCTTTATGGTTGTCACCAGTCAGTGATACTTTTAGTTATGAGCATGGTTATGAGCAACTTTAAAGTTTATAAGATGATCTTAGGCAAGGTTATTTTTTTGGTTGAAGATAATGTTGATATCACTTAGCTAGATTATGTGAGATGCATTACACAGTGATATTATACTATGATAAGAATCATTATTGTTAAGTAGAATACCAGAATATGTTTTTGTAAAAGATGGAAGCATTTGATGAGGAAGTTTGTGATGAGTAGTAAGAAGGCACTTTAGGTGTAGATTGTAATTATTTATACATTCAAATTATTGAGTCTCAAATGAAAATGAGATAATTAAGAAATGTTTTGTAGTGAAACAAAGAAACCCTCTATCTTTTATTTTTTCATGTTTTACAAAATGTTGTAAGGTCATGTCAGCGAGACAAAGATTGACCTTTTCTAGTGAGGCTATATTTTCCAGTGAGACAGTTGTGTTTGCTAATGAGGCAGTTGTATATGCCAGTGAGGCTTGTGTTTCCAATGAGGCATTTGTAGCCAGTGAGGCTTTTCTAGTGAGGCATTTTATAGCCAGTGAGGCTTGTGTTGCCAGTGAGGCATTTATAGCCAGTGAGGCTTTTCCAGTGAGGTGTTTTGATAAGCTAGTGAGGCATATTTTGAGTGTTTTTTCATCCCTACGAGGGTTTTCCACTCATGAAAAACACTGTGTTATGATTCTATTGTGGATGCAATTTGGTCTTGTTGTTTTCTTCATTTACATTGCAACATTTGAGTTTACATGTTTAAGAATATGCAAATTGGTGATCACATTTGATTATACTCTTGAAACTAAACATTTATAGTTTTCAAAGAGATTAAGTGTTTTGAAAAATCATTAATTTGAAATTGACTATTGAAACACTAATTCACCCCCCTTCTCAATATTTCCCATACTCCAACAATATATATTATTTTATATACTATTATATATTATATACTATTATTTAATATATTATATATTATATTATTTAATATATTATATAGTTTATATTATATTATATTAATTATATTATAAACGATAGTTTTTATACATGTTATCCCTTAGTTTATAACTAAGGGATGGACCCAACACATTTAAAAAAAATCCTATAAAAGGAAACACATATTTGTTTCTTATGTTATAAAAAATAAAAAAGAAAGGTTGAAACTCATTTTCATTGCACAACTTGTTGGCTGAGCATGATAGAGCAACCAAGAGCTAATGGATATCCATTGTATATGATATATGAGTTGCAAATTCACCCTCCAAACCTTTCCAATCACAAGTACTTTGATTTTTAATGGTTTTTCCTTTTTTTTATACATTTTTAATAAGAAATTTAGTTTAAAATAGGTTTTTCAATATGCATTTTAGTTTGTATTCAAAAAATTATCAACATCAAACAAGTTATCTAATGGTTGAGAATCCCAATCATGTTCCATATGAAAACCTTTCCTATCCAAATCCTCCTCTGCCACCAAATCTCTCTTACAAAACTTGCCTTCTATCCATGACCTCATCCATGACAACTTAACTAAGTTGAGAAACATTTTTTAGTTATACAAGAGACACCCTCAGTTAAAATGAAAACCACATTAGAATCAATAATTTCTAATGTTGAAACTCTCACTAACTATCATATTACCTTTTTAGAGTGGCGAGAGGCCACGAGGCACCGGTATGTTGATGGCTTATCGTATAATCAAGTGAGGGAACTTGACATTACCAAAACCCAATTAGCACAACTATTTATCAATCCAAATGGCTAGAAAAATTGTTGATGTGTGCAAGCCTAAATATTCGATTAAATTGTGCACACATCGAGGTATCCTAGATAATTTTTGGGATCGTTGGTGGATGGTTTTTATAAATCACCCAACAACAATCTTGATGTCCCAAATATTTTATTTGAAAACTATATGTTGAATTTGTCTTGGGTAAGCATGTCAACTACTTTGTTATTTGATATTTCTAAGGTGCGGGTAGAGGAATTCCTTAGGATAGACCTAGGCCCATCGAGTAACCCCAATTATTCCCTGTCTGCCTATTGCTCCCCCACAGGTCCAATACTTTACCCAAAGATTATTCCAAATGCAACACATCAGGGTATATTTTACTTACATGATTTAATTGGCCATTTGATCACATAGAGCTCATAGTTTGCATAGGTGCATGATATTAATACACCTGTTGCATCAACTGCTATTTGTATACCCTGCTCTTTGCCACATATTTGTGTGCCCCATCATTGCATTATGTGTAATCAGGTATGTTTGGGTCCTCTTGGATAGATTAATGAGGGTCTTATGGACTCATCCAACTATAAGGTCAATCATATGTTAGATGTAGGAGATAAGGTAGCATGGGCTAGAGAATTTCTAGGAGAGACATCAGGTGTGAGAAATGATGTGGATGTAATAGTAAGAATTAAAGTAAGTTCATAACCCATTTTTATCTTAAATTACTATTTTATAAGAGATATTAATACTAATGTATATTTATGTGTTAAAATCTTTAACAGTTGTTGATGGAGGATCCAATTTCGTAGGTCCAAGAGGGTACAGTTTCAGCCATTTGATTTGGCCTAGAGAGTAACTATATGGTATACTTTTTTGTACATACATGTTTACAATTTTTTATTGTATATGCATATCATTTAAATTGTGATTTAGATGCTAATTTTTCAAATCTGTTATGATTAAATACATGTACATATATTGATAGTCTTATGTATTATTGTCCATTTATGCAATAATCTGGTACTTTTACATATATGATGACTACTTCTGACACATTGGAAGAACCATCACAACATGTATATATATTTTTTGTATTGTTATTATGATTATATGTACATGTGCATTTAAATTGTCTTAATTCTTGTCATTTTTTTATAAAGGAAACTATCTTAGCTGGTTCATCTATCATTGAGCCCTTCTAGAACAAGAGAACACGCATCACATGAGGTATGTGTTTATTTTATATTGTAGATATATGGGTTTATATAGGAGTAGATATATGTTTAGTTTGTGATTATTTATCAACAATTATGTATTAATTTGTATTAATTTTATTTTACCTGCTATAGTTCTTTGCCCAATCCAACAATGTGATGAATCTGGAACCATTTCAATATGTTATGACTCCCAATCATCCTATGAGACAATCATATGCAAAACGTCTTGTAGAAAAAATAGTAAGACTTGAGGTAATCAAGAATTATATTTTAGATATATTATAGTTCAATATAGTGATTTTGATGTTAATTTGACAATTATAAATTATAATATATAAGTTTCTATTTAGTAGTCTAACTTTTCAACCATTGACATAATTAATCTAATTCGTGGTTTGAATTGTTATTGTATAGGAAAATTTAGAGCCACCAAATACTTCGAGGAGGCTTGATTTTGATTATCCAACACAAGATTAAGATTTGCTAGAGATTGATATATAGCTATTCGACATGTATATTGTATATAGATCTTGAGATGACATATGCCATATTTTGTAACTTGTTTTAAGTTGGGATATATGCCAAATTTGTGTATGCACATACACAATTATTCTATAATTTGATATATAAAAATTGATATTCAATCTAATTTATTCCTTGTGTGCATGTCTTTCTCATTTGAAACTTAAAATTGGAATTTATAATCAGTTTAGAATGGTTTTAAGTTATGACCAATAACATGTTATAGATTAATGAAATTACACTTTAATAGAAATTATGAATTACAATTGGTAAACCATCTATGTTAGTGTTAAATTTGGTTGCATTGGGAAACTTCACCAAATTTTATGACCATTTTTATAATGTTATCAATCATAACATGGATGCTTATGTTCCTAGGTGTAGATGTGAAAAGATAAATTACAATAATTTTCAATGTCGTACCATTATCAAAATGACTACAAATACATTCTTTTATAAAAAAATGTAACAATAATTGTGAACATTTGTGCAAAGTTGTATTGGTAGCAAAGTGTGAGATGGGCTAGTTAGCTAACTGTTTTGTTTTTCTTTTAAAATTAAATGGATCAAGATTGTTGTCACAAGAATGTCCTTGCAACTATAAACATGAATTGGCATGCCAAGATGGAATATTTATTTCTCTTAGTTGAATTCACTTGATGTCTCTCTAATCTAAAAAATTATACCTTGTAATTGGACGAGTCTCTCATATTCCTAGTTTTGGAATTCTCTATGCAACATGGGTTGATATTGATTTAATTGGGTACACTAATTTTTATTGGCCAATTGATTTACTTGATTGTAAGTCTACTTCTAGTTATAGTTTCTCACTAGCTTCTAGTTTGGTATGTGTTGGCCAAATAATATGCAGTGTCATTCTCTTTCTTCCAATTATGTAGGCCATCTATTATATTTTATTACAAAGAGAGTGCTACATTGATCTATTAGAACCTATTCCATCATAAGTGAGCCACACACATAAAGGTTCACTTACATTATATTCAAGAGTTCATTCATAGATAAGTCCAAAATCTTCACCATTGCTTGACTATTAAGTAGGTGCCAACATGAACCAATGTAAGAATGTGAGAGTAATTTTGAACCAATAATGCTCGTATATCATATTACAAATACATATTATATCATCTTTTAACCATCATAGTAATCAATACAACTAATAATTCCCATATAATTTTATCAATGTCCTCATGTACAAATACATCAATGCATATTTCTATCAAACTATCCTAGATACATAAGTAATAAATGTGCCTTTAATTCCTCAGTCTATAACGTACATCTCAAATAATTGTTAATATCAAAGATACCTATATTGAAATATTACAAAAACTATTAAAAAATAGAAAAAAACATCAGTAAAAGTAATTGAACAATGAAAGCAACATGAACTCCAATATTAGATGAATTTCCATTGAACCTCACATCCTAATCAAAGATTATGTTGAGAAATACCTGCATATAAATATTAAAAAATTATGGATTATAAACAACATGAACAACAAAGTCAACTGATCATTCTTTGAAATCAAATGCAAGATTATAAATCAAGTGATAAAAGTACACGAAGAAGATACCTCCTTATGAATTATATTGAATGCGTCCTCAATTTTGAAGAGAACTATTATAATTTTTTTTTGAATTTCTTCTTGAATTAATATAATTGTCCACCAAAAAGACCTACATTTGTTAAGAATTGTTAAGAAACATAAACTCAAACCTACTTTTGACTCAATAATGGTTAAAATTAAACATGAACATTGGAAAATGCAAAAAATATATTTTTTTAGTAATTTTGACAAATGGGTAGCATGGACATGTTGAGGTAGGTAGGTAAATACTAGGTAATGTCTCTTTTCATTGCCCAAGTCAACTGATTATTCTGGGGTAGTCTCTTAAGAGCCCTAAAAACCCAAAATTGTCAAACCTTGACAAAGTCATTTTGGGAGTGCACGGTATATAGGAATTATTTGTTTGGACATATAGGTGGATATATAATCAATCCAAACCAAAATATCCCAGTTTGGGTCAACTCAACACCGTTTGTGTGTTCTAGTGCCAAATGCATTCTTGCAAAAATTGTTAGTGGAAAGTAGTGCAAAAATGGAAAGAAGCATTTTTTTGTTTTGTGCATAATGGAGTGAAACAAAATATACCAACACATAAAGGTGGGAAGGTAAACACTATGGAAGGCATATTTTTTCCACCCAAGTTCCCCCATGATTTCAGAGTGCACTCATCTGAGGTAGTCTTGAAGGTGTCGTAAGAGCAAAAAATGAAATATTGTTAAGTTTTCAATATTTTTGACAAATGGGTAGTGTGGACACGCCGAGGTAGGTATGAAAATACTAGGTAATCTCTCTTTTCATTGCCCAAGTCACCCGATCGTTTTGGGGTGCTCTTTCCAAGGTAGTCTCTAAAGAGCCTTAAGAGCAAAAAATACTAAAATTGTAAAAAAATCATTAGTTTTGACAAATGGGTAGTGTGGACACATCAAGGTATATAGGTAAATAATAGGTAAGGTCTCTTTTTGTTTCCCAAGTCACCCGATTATTTTGGGGTGCTCTTTCTGAGTAGTCTCTTAAGAGCCCTTAAAGCCCAAAATTGTCAAACTTTGATGAATTCATTCTGGGAGCTCATTGTTGCAAGTATGAAGGTGTTGTCATTGATGTCAACAAGCTTGTGTTATCATTAGTGATATGTGTGAAAAGAGTGAGAGATATTGTTGCTTTGATTAGTGCATTATGTAGTCATCAATTGAGTTACTAGTGTTAACCTCTGGTGTCACTTTTATAATCTTATGTTCATGATTTTGGTAGTGATAAAGATGTTGAGGATATTGAGAAAATTGATAAAATAAGGAAATAGGGTGTTACAGAGGTATTATGGTTTTTCTTCACATCTATTTTGGGTTGAAGATATACTTGTGTGGTTTGGATATGTTGGATAAAGGTGTTCAAAGTTTCTATATCCTGAATTTTAGCTTCTAGATTGATTGTTAGAGAAAATTATGTTCACTAGTGTGTGAACCAATTTTGTAGTGTTGCTTATAGAGGTGTTTGGAAGAAATTTTTTTTCTCTACATTTCTCAACAGCTGTTCTTCAAGTCTTGTGATTCTGAAGGTATGTTGATAGTGTTGATATCTTTCCCGTGTCACGAGGATTCATGGTTTGGTGCTCTAGAAGATGGATTTTAGAGTTGCAGTGATTGGAAGTGTAGTTTGGGTGTACAAGTTGTGTACATTCTGAAGGTGTGAGTTATTGTGAAGGATTAATGGATTTTAGGATGGTAGAGGAATATTCTAGATAATGATGAAGCATGGTGTGTGGTTCATAATTTGTCTTTAGATTTGAGGAAGTGTGTAATTCAGATTTTAAAGGTGTTTACATGGGTAACAGTCGACCTGGTGTTTACACTACATTCGAAGATGTTTTAATGAAAGTGTAGCATGGTGAGTGAGAGTTAATTTGGGTTCCATTTGAGTTTTGTGTCAGTCTACTTTCATTTCTATCCACCACGAGAATGCTTAGTGCCAACCTATTTTGAATTTGTAAAGAGTAAGGTGAGTGTAGCCAACTTGAAGATGTTTTTTCAAGTTGCGGATGGAATAAATGCAAGGTAAATTGATGCGAGATGGAGGGTGGAATAGAATTGAATGTCGTGATGCAAAATTAAGTTCATAAGTGTGAAATTCAGTGCAAGTTATAATGCAAGATTGTTGAATGCAATGAGCTAAGGTATATTGATCTCCTAAATACTACAAGTGTTGTTGAAACAGTTGTGGTGGATTCTATGTTGCATTAGATCATATTCTCTATGTAAAATTCTATCTTCTTTCTTATTTCTATTCTGATAGTGATCTTGGGTTGTGAGCCTTTCTAGACAGTGCATCCTATTCTGGCAGTGAGCTTCTTTGTACTAGTTTTTGTAATTGCTTATATTGTGAGTTAATCCTCATCGTGGTTTTTCCCTTATAAGGTTTTCCACGTAAATATGGTGTTCTCTTGTGCATGGTGTTTATTTTTTTAGTTTTTATTATTTGCTTTTCATGTTTAAATATTATAACAGATTAAGGGTTTAATGAATGGATGTGGATCTGATTATTATTGAGGGTTTTAATGTTTTAATTTGATACAACTGATTCACCCCCCTCTCAATTTTCTTGTTCATTCAACACTCATGACATGTAGGAATTATTTTTCTAGACCTATAGGTGGATATTGAATACATTCAAACCAACCTCTCTTGGTTTGGGTCAACTCAACACCGTTTGTGTGTTCCAGTGTCAAATGCATTCTTACAAAAAATGTCAGTGGAAAGCAGTGCAAAAATGGAAAGAAACATTTTTTTGGTTTATAATGAAGAGAAAATAACTATACCAACACATCAAAGTGGGAAGGTAAATGATATGAAAGGCCTCCTTTTTCTGTCCAAGCCCCCCCATGATTTTAGAGTGCACTAATTTGGGGTAGTCTTAAAAGTGTCGTAAGAGAAAAAAATGCAAAATTGTTAAGTTTTTAGTATTTTTGACAAATGGGTAGCATGGAAATGTCGAGGTAGGTAAGTAAATACTAGGGAAGGCCTTTTTTCATTTTCCAAGTCATGTGATTGTTCTGAGGTGCTCTTTTTGGGAGACAAATATGATAGTCAATACCTAGACATGCTATCTTTCTAAATAAGCATGCCACAATCATTAGACAACGAATAAGAGTCTTGGTAAGTGAAAAAAATGAAAGGTATATAAAAAATGGGAAAGAAAAGTGCTAAATTAATTTGAGTGTGCCAAAACATGATGAGGAATGTATAGTCAAGTGTAAGGATGGTCATGAGAAAAGACTCTTTTTTTGTGTGTGAGTAGTTGCCAATTATTAATGATTATCATGCTCCTTCAAGAAATATCAAAATGCATTATTTCCAACTTTCCCTTTGATCTTAGAAAAGTACATGGATCAAATGATAACTAGAAGTCTCTACTTAGGAGTTATATTTTTTGAAGTTATGTGAGGATTCATATTTCATTCCAAGAAAGAGGCTAACATTTTGGTAGTGTGATCATCAAAGGAAATTGAAAATAGGAAAGGATACTCAATTGAAAATATTATTTTTAGAAAAATAAAATAAGTTAAGTTATGCTAAACAAGATGCAACATAAGAATATCAATGAAAAAATGAGAACAATCCAAAATACCAAAGTTGTTAAAACTAATAAAAAATGGAGAAACTTAACAAAAATAAGAGATTGGAGTAGGTGTACACAAACAAAATCACCTCCAAGCAATGGAGATGAACAATGTTGGATAATAGTAAACCTAAATGAATGAAATAGGTTGAATGAGATCTCCCACCCTACAAGTTAAATAATAATACCTTCAAATTTTTTGAAATTGAGAGAATGTGAGATACTCATTAGAAATGGGGTCAAAGAAAAATCTGCATATAAATAAAGAAATTTTTTTGAGCATAAGCAACATGAATTACAAATTTTGAACTAAAAATTCTCTCAAATAAAATATACCTTGAAAATATATTGATCTACATGAATTGCTATGTATTTTTTGATCCGAATCGCTTGAAAATATACCTTTGTTATCCAAAAAACCTATATTTTTACATACTATTTAATTTTTATGCAAAATTTTAATGTACTTTTAATCTAACCCATATAAATAACACAAATCTAAATAAGACGAACAATATCATACCTGTCCCATACAAAAAATATCCACTACTGAAGTGTGCCTAAAGGGTCATCTCTTACCTCCAGAGTTTCCATTATTGCTTCATGGTCGACACTATTGACTGTCCATAGTTCCTTTGTTATTGGTTTTAAATGATGTATCAATAACTTAACATTTGTTGCTATAATAAGTTGTGGATACATGAGAATGGTGTTGTGTTTCTCATAGTCTTCAAATGTAGGCATGCCATTCTTTCTAATCATATACATTTGCAATCAAGTTCTGGAAACAACAATTGAACCTGTAGGATACATGAACCCATCAAAATTTGTCATTGGTTGTGTTAGCTTCTTCTTTCCCTGTACACATTGTGCCAACAAATAGTTTGATCCCTCTTCATTCCCCTATGGTACAATAACTACATAGACATATCTTGGCTATACAAGATCCGAAATATGGTCATAGTCAAGTGAACTTTCCATTTCATCTTCTAAAGACAATTGTGATACAGATAAAGGGGTTAGATAATATGGAATCCATGTACTACCCACTCACTTGACTCACATTTATCCCAATCACATTGAATATAATTCTGACAAAAATAAGCCAACTCTCATGTCCATATGGTCCATGCACTTGGATCTAAGCTTCAAAATGAATGCATCTTTGAAGATTATCTGATTGTTTGACATTATAATTTCTCTCCCACTATGCCTTCATCAACCAACCAAAATAACTTACACACTTCTAAATCAAGTGTCCCTCCTCGTGACAATTCGTAACTACACCAATCAATAATAGAACATCCATCACTGAATGTTGTACCACCTCTAATATTCACTTGTTCCTTAACTAAAGCTCTCCTCACACATGCACCTATGCCATCATGCTCACCTTTTCCATGCCTAGTTTAAAAAACTCCAAATATGTGTTACACTCCTTTGTACATGCATCTTTCTCAACCAATAAAACATACAACCATTCTTGAATTGCCTTTGTAGTTATCTAACCAAATGATATGTCGACCCATTGCAATACATTTTTCCTACAAGAACTCATTTTTGTTTTCAAAACAATGTTGCACAAACTCGAATGAATGAGATCTATCTATAAGAGAGGGGGACCAATCACGTCAAGTCCCCAGGTCATGGAGGGCCGAGAGCAGAAGGCTGCCCTAACTTACCTCATCTTAAGGGAGTGTTAGGAAATGAGGGACAAGAATGATGAGGACTATAGAGTCCTTCAACCACTTTGTAGACTCGAGACTTGAAAGGGGGCTAGGCAAGTCGGTTTTTAGATTCAACATCCTGTCTTAGATAACTCTCTGCTTGAGGATGAAAGCATGGTTCTGGGATGATAGTGCAACACACTGGCGTCTCTCAAGTGTGTTGGCATCCGTACGACCAGAGGACCAAAAAGACAAGGTTGAACACTAGAAAATAGACTAACAACCTAACTAATGGTTTTTAGGGGAACACAATAACACTATAAATAAGAAATGTATAGATGAATATGATAAAACAAGTAGATTAAAGCTAAGGTGATAAGAATGATCTCACATAAAATCTTGTTCACCATCTAGCTCCAAGAAGCAAGTCCACCTACACACAATAAAGAGGAAAATTGTTGGGGGGGTTGTATAAGGGTTTTCCTCAGTTAGACCCCCATTTTGGTGTTTCCACCTCCATGGAAAACCAAGTTTGCAATGATAGAGAAATAATATGATAAAGAAAGGAATGAAGCAAAGAACACTAAAACACTACAAAATAGTAAATGTGCTTACTCAACCAAATAATAGCGGAGATGAGTAGAAATCTTACCACCTCCACCAAGAGCACTCAAGGCTAATGGGGGAGAAAATGAGAGGACTCAAGCCTTTGCTACAATGGTGTTGTTCCACACTTGCTCTACTGAGTTGATGGAGTGATGTAGTTGCTGATATGGAGTGAAAAGTGTTGTTTGAATGCTTGAAGTGAATGCTTAGAGCTTGTGAGTTTCCAAGAGAGATCATCTAGAGGTGAAATGAATGAAGGAATACTAGATTTGAAGGAGAGAGTGAAGAAAATGGCCATATTCTGGGTCGATCAGCCGAATGGGGCGTTACAAGTCGACTTCCAATGAGAAGTGTAACGCTTATGCAGGCTCCAACCAAGAGAATCTACTAGGGACATAAGCACCCCACATGGACATCTACATGCTGTGCAGGCATCCTCGACAGTTATTCCTCTACCGACACACAAAATGAATGCCAAGTGGAGTGAATGCAATAGGCTTATGTGAAATTTTTCCTTCAGATTTAGTTTTCTAATATGAGGATGTGTAAAAGGGAAATTTGTGTAAGGGGTGCAAGTTTTTTCCTATACATTTTTCCCCCACTTTAGCGAGCACGGATACTGATGAGTACTTTGGTAAAGTAGATCAGAGTAGTAGAGTTAGAAATGTATACTTGAATTGTCAAGGAAGTAGATTGTGATCCAACGAACTTGAGAGTGTAGGATAGGAAAAGGACTCCATGGATTTGTAGAACCATGAAGCTGAAGAGAGAAAATACCTTATAGACCTGCATACCTGTAAGGAAGGTCTATCCCAAGATCTCTCACTGGAAGGAGACCCAGGAAGAAAGCGCCTTACAGGCCCATAGACCTACAAGGAAGGAGCATCCCAAGATCTCTCGCTGGAAGGAGAACCAGGAAATAAGTGCCTTACAGGCCTGTAGACCTACAAGGAAAGGAGTATCCCAATATCTCTCATTAGGAGACCCAAGAAATAAGTGCCTTATAGGCCCACAGACCTGCAAGGAAAGGAGTCCCAAAACCTCTCACTTGAAGGAGGCCTAGGAGGTAAGCGAATAGTCACACAGATCACCGAAAAGTTAGAAGAATTTCAAAGGGGTCCCTCAGGAACCCTTCAAAAGGAAGAGGGGTCCACTCAAGGGACACACTATTTTTAAACTGAGGTCTAGTCAGGTTTCCTCCAAGCTAGATGCAAAGACATGAAATAGGTCTAGTCAGGCTGTCCCCAAGCTAGATGCCATAAAATTCATCTGAGATAAAAGATTTCAAAAGGCATCCCTCGGGAACCTAACGTGAAGAAAGGGGGTCCACTCAAGGGATGCATTACTTGAAAGTTGTCTTCTTTCTTGAATCGATTCATCATGAAGGAATCCTCCTGAAAGATGTTCACTTCATCAAGGAATTCGAAAGGAAGAATATGCCCCATGCAAGGGGAAGATAAAAGTTGTCCCCACTTCAGAGGAAGGTTTCCAAGTTATTTCTTTACAAACCCTTGATGAAGGAAGCATGTTCCGTTAGGGTTTCATGTTGAGAATGTGATTCTTACAAAGAAGTGTGTGAAGAGTCTTGAGAAAAGATTCATTGGCAAAGAATGAGTTTTTCGAAGATAAAAGTGATGTAAATGTGGCATTGTCACACATGAGAGGGACAACTCAAGCAAAGAAGAGAGAAAGATAAAGGAAAAGAAAAGAGGGAAAGATAACACAAACAAAGGGCATAGGGGTAGCTTGATATTTCGGGGTCAAAACTGCTCAACTATATATATATAAGTATAATAATAGTATATAAATGAACTATCATCAACCCCCTACTATATCAAGCCATGTGAAGAATGCACAGGAAGATAAAGTAAAAATAAAAAATTAGGTCAACATGGAAGGGAAGCCTAAATGCCCCCAACGCTTTGTATCATCCCCAATTTTCCAAAAGTCAATCAAAAATAGTGAAGAATGATGATACAAATAAAAGAAGGTTTACAACACAAAAACCACACCTATATCCAAGCACCAACATGGGTGACAAGGGTCATCCAGGCACACATAGCACAGTTACGGGGGAAACACATCACAACACACACACATCTAATCTAAAGATAAAGAAGATGCCTCCCTCTAATACTAATCAATTAGGAGGTCATCAAATTCCCACTCTAGATCATCATAGGGAGAAGGAGAATGAGCCTACAGTGGTGGAATGTTAAGGGGAGGACCCTCCAACCCTCCCACAATAAGGGCTAAGGAGGATAGACGCGCAAGGTCTCCTTCACTCAACTCTTGTGGGTCTAAGGTCAACGAATTTTTAAAAATCACTGACAAGGTCAGAACTTCATTCATTGAGTTGAACATGCACTTGATAGGAGTGCCATGTTTCACTTCAATAGATGAAGAAGGTTGTGCCCGAGGTTCACCACTAAGCTCGCCGAGTGATTTGGGAGTGGCGATGGACTCGAGAGAAGCTGAGACTAGTTCTATTACTAGGATAGAACAAGTCAGTGTGGGGACACCTTTTAGAGAAGGTGGGATCCTCTTACGTCCTTCGTTACTAGAAGGACCACTCTCTACCTTCTTCTTTTTCAGGGGAGGTGAAATCCCCATAGATAAAGCAAGAAGGGAAAATGAAGAGGAGGAAGAACTATAGTAGATACGTGTGAGGTGTTAATCATATCTACGGGTTTCAAGAAAGGTGGGACATCCAGAATGGATGTCAAAAAGGGTGGCTCTACTAAAGGAGTGATGAACACCTAGACCTTTCTAGGGTTAGGAACATGCATGCTTGCAATGGAAGATGGAAGTGATACAAAGATGGTTTGAAAAAAGAACAGAAGGGAGGAAAGAGGAGGACACAATAGGAGGACCTGTTTCAGGGATGATCATATCCTCTTCCTTCCTCTGTAAGGCAGCCTGCTAAGCCAAGAGAGCCTTTCATTGACACTTGCGCTCACACGCAAGGCAGTTCCTGCAACTCTTAGAACTAGAGGCCGAAGGTTGTCAAGGAGCGGAAGGATCTTGCTTAGCCATGGGAGTGTCTTCCATAACTATTTCCAGCGAAGGGACAAACTCCTAAAAAAGAGTTGGAGGGATAGGTTCAAAAAAAATAGGAGGAGTTGGATTCAATGCCTTGACAACAAGCCTCTTCCCATTCACTACTTTAGGAGTAGGAGCGGTAGGAGGCCACAAAGGCTGGGACATAGAGGATTTCCCATGGGGATATTTTTGTCTACCATACTAAATGGGCCTAGGCTCTGTGGGTAGGACATGAAGCTCAAACGTGGGACGATTGGGCCTTCACCAGGCGGGACCATAGGATTCTCTTGCAAGCATGAGGCAGAAGCGGATGCTACCACAATAGAGTGGGAGGAAGCATCAAGATGAACAACGAAAGACGAGGAAGGAGGATCTCGACACCGCTTCTCTTCTTCTCTTCTACGTGCTTTGGCATCATCATTGTCAGCTTTCAGGTAAGCCCTATGTGAAACAACATAAGGCAAAGGAGGGTATCTCACTTTTGTCCTAGAACACCCTTTCTTGTAGTTTTGATATCTGTGATACAAGAGATCCTTCCTGGGCATAAGAGGACCAATAGGTGTAGGCCAAAAGTAATCTAAGGAGTAACTACCATGTGCAATCGATGATCTATAGCCGGTGTCATGGATCACGTGCAAGAAACCCTCATGAGTAAATTTCAAACACTTATGCACAATCGAGGGAATTGCATTCATAGCTACTAGTTAGGGGATACCCAGCTTCACTTTGAAGAGTTCAGATCCCAGGATAATGTCAAACATAAGGTTCACAAACTTAGGTCCGATGAGAAACGACAAGGAAATAATACCCATAGGAGGTATGAAAAGTCCGTCGTGCGTGCGAATGGTACTCATAGGTGCATCATATCCATCCTTATGAAAGAAGTTGATTAACATGATCTCCTTAGTTCTAATATTCACTTGAGACGTTGGATCAATAAGAACACCTGCTACATTGTTCTCGTTGATTCGTGCGGGAATGTAAAGAGGAGATGGTTCTTTTTAAAACCCATCGATAGGTCCTATGAAGTGAAGGTTATACCAGTACCATTGCTCACATGTTGCACAGAGGGAATAGGTTGATGTAGGAAAGAGGCAATCACACACACTAAAGGTCACTTTCATAGAGCCTCCTAGAGGTTACAAGATAAGGTAGTGACCCAATTAAGGTTTCGTTACACAATACCTTTGGAACATTCCAACCACGCGTACTAGGGGTCATAGGTTGGGTTGTAAGGAAAAATCCTCACAACACTCATACCTATAACACTCCTAGAATATGAGGAAAGGATCTTTCAGTATCACAAAATGGAACCAAAATGGTTCATGTCAGGTTCACCAAAAATGTAAGAGAGGGGGACCAACCACATCAAGGTCCTAGGTCATGAAGGGCCGAGAGCAGAAGGCTGCTCTAACTTACCTTAAGTTAAGGGATTTTTAGGATATGAGGGATGAGAATGATGAGGACTATAGATTCCTTTGACCACTCTGCAGACTTGAGACTTGAAAGGGGGCTAGGTTAGTCATTTTTCAAATTCAACACTGCATCTCAAATAGCTCTTTGCCCAAGGATGAAAGCACGGTTCTGGGATGACAGTGTGGTATACTGGCATCTCTTAGGTGTGCTGGCGTCCATACGGCTAGAGGACCAGAAAGACAAGGTTGAACACTGGAAATCAAAATAACAACCTAGCTAATGGTTTTTAGGGGAACAAAATAACACTATGAAATAAGAAATGTATAGACGAATATGATAAAACAAGTAGATTAAAGCTAAGGTGATAAGAATGATCTCACAAAAAATCTTGTTCGCCAGCTAGCTCCAAGAAGCATGTCCACCTACACACAATAAAGAGGAAAATTGTTGGGGGGCTGTATAGGGGTCTGCCTCAGTCAAACCCCCGTTTTGGTGTTTCCACCTCCATGAACAACTTGTTTGTAACAAGTTAGATTGTTTAAAGGAAACATGTTTGCAATGTGGTGGTTTATCAAAGTTTGTAACATGTTTTCATGAGGGCAACAAACATGATTTTTCTAACAAAATTTTGGAGAAAAATATATTTGAGACAATGAAATATAGTTTGAAGAGTGGAGGTGAAGGTTCTAGATGTGAGTTGGTTACAAGAGAGGTAAATATTACTGATTTTATTTTTGATTTTAAGAAAAAAAAATTCTGCAAGTATGCAAGGCATAGCCATAGGTCCCAGTGGTTGGCTTGAAAATTCAAGATGTGTAAGGATGCTTTCTTGATTGGAACTATTATATTTGTGGTTGATTTTTCTAAAAATTACACATTGCAACCACAAAATGAGGTACAATCTCAATATTACAATTCTATTCAAATTGCTATTTTTGTCCACATAGAATATCGACATGCCCTTAATAGTATAGAAGAGGACAAGAAGATAATCAGGGAGGACCATTTTTACATGAGTGATGATAGTGTATAGGAGTGAATTTGCAACCCTTACACAAATTCCCCTTTTACACATCCTCACCTTAGAAAACCAAATCCGAAGGTGAAATTCCACATAAGCCCACTGCTTCTTTCTTGATTGGAACTATTATATTTGTGGTTGATTTTTCTGAAAATTACACATTGCAACCACAAAATGAGGTACAATTTCAATATTTCAATTCTATTCAAATTGCTATTTTTGTCCACATAGCATATCGACATGCCTTTAATAGTATAGAAGAGGATAATAAGATAATCAGGGAGGACCATTTTTAAATGAGTGATGATAGTGTATAAGAGCGAATTTGCAACCCTTACACAAATTACCCTTTTACACATCCTCACCTTAGAAAACCAAATCCGAAGGTGAAATTCCACATAAGTCCACTACCTTCATTCCACTTGGCATCCGTTTTGTGTGTCGACAAAATAATAACTGTCACGGATTCCCACATGACGTGCAAACGTCCACGCGACATGCTTACGTCCTTGGTACATTCCTGCGGCTGGAGCCTGTAGAGGCATTACACTTCTCATTGAAAGTCGACTTGTAACGCCTCCTTCGACTGAACGACCTAGAATATGGTCATTATCTTTACTCTCTCCTTCAAATCCACTATTCCTTCATTAATTTCACCTCTAGATGATCTCTCTTGGCAACTAACAAGCTCTAAGCATTCACTTCAAGCATTCAAACAACACTTTGTACTCCATAGCAACAACTACATCACTCCATCAACTTAGTAGAGCAAATGTGGAACAACACCATTGAAACAAAGGCTTGAGTCCTCTCATTTTCTCCCCCATTAGCCTTGAGTTCTCTTGGTGGAGGTGGTAAGCTTTCTACTCCTCTCCTCTATTATTTGGTTGAGTAAGCACATTTACTGTTTTGTAGTGTTTTAGTGTTCTTTGTTTCATTCCTTTCTTTATCAATTTCAACACTAAAACACTAAAAAATAGTAAATGTGCTTACTCAACCAAATAATAGAGGAGAGGAGTAGAAAGCTTACAACCTCCACCAAGAACACTCAAAGCTAATGGGGGAGAAAATGAGAGGACTCAAGCCTCTACTACAATGGTGTTGTTCCACACTTGCTCTACTGAGTTGATGGAGTGATGTAGTTACTGCTATGGAGTCAAAAGTGTTGTTTGAATGCTTGAAGTGAATTCTTAGAGCTTGTGAGTTTCCAAGAGAGATCATCTAGAGGTGAAATGAATGAAGGAATACTGGATTTGAAGGAGAGAGTGAAGAAAATGACCATATTCTTGGTCGTTCAGCCAAAGGGGGCGTTACAAGTCGACTTCCAATGAGAAGTGTAACGCCTCTACAGGCTCTAGTCGCAAGAATCTACCAGGGACGTAAGCGCACCACACAAATGTCTACACATCATGTGGGAATCCCCAATATTTATTCTTCTTCCGACACACAAAATGGATTCCAAGTGGAATGAAGGCAACAGGCTTATGTGGAATTTCACCTTCAGATTTGGTTTTCTACGGTGATGTGTGTAAAAGGGGAATTTGCGTAAGGGGTGAAAATTTGCTCCTATACACTATCATCACTCATGTAAAAATGGTCCTCCCTGATTATATTCTTGTCCTCTTCTATACTATTAAGGGAATTTCGATATGTTATGTGGACAAAAATAGCAATTTGAATAGAATTGTAATATTGAGATTGTACCTCATTTTGTGGTTGTAATGTGTAATTTTTAGAAAAATCAACCACAAATATAATAGTTCCAATTGAGAAAGAATCCTTACAAATCTTGAATTTTCAATCCAACCATTGGGACCTATGGCTATTCCTTGCATACTTGCAGAAAATATTTTTCTTAAAATCAAAAATAAAATTAGTAATATTTACCTCTCTTGTAACCAACTCACATCTAGAACCTTCACCTCCACTCTTCAAACTATATTTCATTGTCTCAAATATATTTTTCTCCACAATTTTGTTAGAAAAATCATGTTCGCTGCCCTCATGAAAACATATTACAAACTTTGATAAACCACCACATTGCAAACATGTTTCCTTTAAACAATCTGAATTGTTAGATTCATTTTTTCAATTTCAACATTTTGATTTGCAAATTGAGTATTTGACATACCTTGTCTTCTCTTCCTATGACTTTCTCTATCTTTTTGTCTATATGCTTCAATTTGATATGCTATTAGTTTTCTCTTTCCTTTTCCCTTACGATGACTATTGCTCCCCATTGTACAAACAAAAAAGATCACACAAATGATTGTTAAGTTAAAAATTGTGTAAAAGAATCTTGCAAAATCTGATTTTTATCTGTAATAGATAGAGAACATGAGATTTCAGACAACAAAAAGAATGTGGGGATCTTTGGAATGCTCAAAATAGTCCCCTTTTTGTTTTATATACAATCCCCAAAATGGGTATCCATTTAGAATGGATATCCATTATGTATTCCATGCATAGGGTGAAGCTTCAATGTTTATACTTTCGATTTTTTTAATTTTTTTTAAAACCAAAGACTACATAAAACCAATATGTATTATTAATATATAATAAATATATTATATATTATGATAGTATAGAATATATAATATATAGTATATAGTATATAGTATATATAATATATGTACTATATATTAAATACATTATATATACTATATAGTATATAAATTATATAATATATTATATATTATATACTATATATAGTATAATTATATATATAATATATTATATGTAGTACATTATAATATATATAGAATGAGAAAGTGGGAGAGAGAGTTGTCTAGATATTATGGGAGGGAGAGACTTGAGAAAGAGGGAGGGAGGGAGTGAGAGATAGAGATTTATCTAGGTACCCTACCTAGATAACTCTCTTTATCTCTGTCTCACACACACTCTCTCTCTCCTCCTCTCTCTTAGGTCTCTCCCCCCCTCTATCCCTCCCACCCCCTCTCTCTCTTTCAGGTCTCTCCCTCGAGCACCCTACCTAAATAACTCTCAATTTCTCTTGAGTCTCCCTCCCTCTATCCTTCCCACCCTACGTAGAAAAATCTCTCACTCCTCCCTCCCTCCCTCCCTCTCTCTCTCTCTCT